>OX421897.1:108606758-109806758 GCA_949128065.1 Beris chalybata
GGCCGACTGGATGGATGCCATTATTCTGGCCATGGACATAATCCGTACCGAACTTGAGTATAGCGTTGAAAGCAACCGTTCCAACGAGATTCATTCTAATCAGTTTCTTTTTTTTTTCAGAACGAAAAAATTCGCCAATCTGAAAATCGTCCTGTTTACAACGTTCGTATCGGTCGTGAACGCCGATAGCATTTCGGCAGTTATCGCCAATTTGATCGAGATGAACATCGAACTTGTTGTGATGTAAGGTCGTGGGTTTTGGTCGGTATTTTTCGTATTTCTTAAGTTTATTTGTTTTTTTTTTTCTTGTTGTAGAAGCGACAACGTTGAATTTCTGCTACAGAGCCAGGAAGCGGGTACAAGCCAACAAGCTGGTACAAGCCAGGAAGCGGGCACAAGCCAACAAGCTGGCACAAGCCAACAAGCTAGCACAAGCCACCAACAACAATCTCAGGCGATATTCGGTCAGCGATCGGACAAAACGCAACAACGAACCGAAAGCGAACGTCTTATTATGCGAATTATCGAGGAGACCAACGGAAATTTAACGAATTTCAACTGCGTTATCGACCACTTGACGGAGTTTCAGCGGCGCAAAACCAAACCGTGGTATTGGTACTCACCGCTGAAAATCGGAAACGATTTTACCATTCAGATTTGCGCAACGATTGCGGTAAGTGGTGGCGATTTTTGTAATTTTTTTCATGATGTCCGATCAACACATTTTACCAGACCATATCCTCTGTAAATGTAAGGGTTTAGCTCACAAAAGACTTCGTCACTTCGGTCAGGGTTTCATGGACCCATCGGAATTACTGACCATTCCTCTTCGGAAAATAATAGGCTTCATTTAAATCGCAGGGATTGGATAGGAATCGTAGTCAATCCGGCGGGACGTGGCCCAACTGTGGCTTCAGTGACAGAGGTTAACCATACCAATCCCTATTTCCATATATCTGTAATGGGCTTCGTAACAGGAAACTACTTGGTTCACGATAAATATAACAATTTTTCTTGAGTAACACTTTATTGTTATTAGATTTTTCGTGGTAAGCTACCAAAGAAGCTATTATGATTAGGAGTTAGTTATTCTTTCCGGTGTCAGTGGAGTGAAACTCCAACACGGAGTCCCCGACTGTGGACTAACCGCCATCCCTGAGGATATGACAAATTTGGAAAGAAACTTCACTGGAGAAGCCAGTTCATCATAAGATTGTGTTGGACTAGGTCCGAAGGAGCTGTTTCGTCATCGGAGGGCATGCTTCATAATTGAATTGTTTTTTTTTTTACTTTCACCACGCTTCAAAAGGGTTTGGTGAAAAACCATTGCTGCAGACCAGCAAACAGGCAACATTATCTTCTTCGAATGGAGGCCTAATTTTGGGGTCTCATTAGCATCCAACCATTATGCCGATCGGTGACGATTGTCGTACAGTATCCACTTTTCACCACATGTCACTATTCTGTTTAAAAACGGATCGTTTCTCTTCAAGGAGAGTAGCGAAAGGCAAATTTCCAGTCGACTCGTCATGTTTCGCTCCGTAAGCTCATCAAGCTTTTTGATTTTTCCAACCTGTACGAACTCATTTCACCGAATCGATAAAAAACACTGAATTTTAATCATGATAATTCAAATATAACGTGAAATTTCCACACTTTTGACAGTTAAAGCTATTCACAATTACACTTTTATTCACAGTAACACCATTTTCAGACATCTTACACGACTCTCCTGCGGCAATACAAACAAGGTAGTTCGATCGACACTCATAATACCAAATTTCAATCGCCACGACAAGCTCGTCGATTGTCGATAGTCGATCGTCACGACACTCATAATACGGGTGATTATTTGATGAACGAGGGTGCGAGTTCTAAACAAGCTCCGAAACTGGCTATAGTCGGGGCCAATGAGAACAAATATCAGCAGCAATATTTAACTATCTCCACTCGAACGATGTCTTTTCACATATGAAGCGGTTACAAACATTGTCCGGAAAACATTTTGAGATGAAGTCGGATTGGATCATGTCGTGCTTGGAATAAAGCTCGCCAACTATGAAGTATGGTTTCAGGAGTTATTTCGCCTGCTCCCTATGATGTCCAAACTGCACAGTCTAGATGTTGTGGAACCGTGCCCATCGAGGTTCACACTATTCGCCATCCGTTCCTTTCGCTGTGATATTTTAAAAACTCTGGTCCTAGCTCTAGCTCTGTACAAAAGGGAAGAGCCGAGGTCAAGAGCTCGCATATTGTTTTTATTACGATGTTTGCATTACCCGTGGAGAGATGCGTAACCAAATTAACCATCACAAAATTCCACCAAAATTTCAATTAATCCCAAACCTTTTTTTTTCCCCCACCAGGTCAAAGCAGAAACGCATTTCAAATTCAAAAAGACCAGTGCCAATGAGAGATATACTCTCCACAAAGTTACCCAGTATTTTAAAAATGGCGAGCAAATCTATCCAAACGCCGAGGACTTGATCAAAGGTTACATGCTCGGTTCGACACCAATTGCCTATGACGAAACGCTTGGCATTAAAGGCATCAACACTGAGAAAGGAATTCGTTGTGCTGCCTTTACGAAAAAACAGTATGTTCGGCCCGAGTATTTTTGCAGTAGCGGAACTTATCACGTCCTGTCCAAAGCCGGTGATCCTCGTTCCGAAAAGCTCTTTCGATTGCTTGTTAAAGCTATGACAAACGAAGGTCTTGTAATGATTGCCGTTCGTGTTTATAATCGAGGTCATAAACCGAAACTGATTGCTCTCGTTCCGAATTGGGAATACGGAATACCGATTTTATGCCTGTACGAGTTGATTTTTGCCGAACAAGTTCATCATTGGTGGTTCCCGAAGTTGTGTACGAAAAAAACCGAACCGAGTGCCGAACAGTACGAAGCAATCGATAAACTGATCGAAGCAATGGATTTGATGGATGTCGGTGAGGATGGAGGCGAGGCTTATCCGCACGATAAGCTTGCAAGTCCGGCTCTACAAAATATCTACGAAACGGTTACAAAGCGAGCTCTCGATCCCAACTATAAAATTGAAACGTTCGACGCACGACTCGACGAAGCGTTAAAAATGCCGGAAGCTATGTTAAAACGAGCCGAAGGACCGTTGGAAAAGTTGTATGAACTCTTTCCGCTCGAAGAAGTTCGAAAGGAGGGAAAAAAGGAGCTTATTCGACGTTTATGTAATATTCCGGCAGTATCGGATGGTGTTACCGCCGATCAGCTACCATCCCTTTCGGATGCTTCGACCAAGCAGGTACTGGAAGTTGGAACGGTAACGCCCGATGAAGATTTCACGACCCTTGTCAAACGAAATTCGTCGAATTTTTCGAAAATCTGCGAAGAAATGGCCGCCGTTCTCGACGATCTGATTTTTAAATCGATGACCGATCAGAATGAAAAGATCGGTCGAGCTATGATGACGTTCCGCGAGGAAGCGAAACGTATCGCTCCGTACGAGTATACCGAATGGATCAGACAGTTGAAGATTAAAGTTGTTAGCAGGAAGAAGTTAGACTTCTGGAAAAGTTGTGTGGTCGCAAATAAATTGGGCATTATACCGATCTCGGAAAGCGCCCTGGTCACTAGTGTTACTGACGAAGATGCCGAAGAATTTTACAGGATCAACGTTGTGGGCGAGACAGTAGCGGAACAAGCCGATGAAGAAGATGTTGATGATCTTTTTGAAATGATGTGATGTGATAAACATATTTTTTTGGATTAGATTGAACATCTCGAATAAAACTACCTAATGAAATACTCAACTTCCGTTCTTTTTGCTGACATTTTCCGATGGGAAAAAGAAGAAAGTCGTCAAGAGAAGAAGGCGGTGTCCTGTTTTCCTTTGTTTTATACATGACGTTACAGGCGCGCGCACCTTGAGCTCCTTGGTGTTTTTCCGTTCCAATCGTTTTTATTTCAGGGACATCATTCTTCATTCTATTGGATTTTCAACTAAGTAATTGCCGATTTTTTTCATATAAATAAAACAATTTTTTTTTAAACTCAATCCAATGCATTTGATTCACAAGAAGTATCTTGCAACATGTTGCCTTGTTCGCAGCAGTTAATCGTAGTGTCACTGTTGTTGAATTTCCGGTTTTTTGCCGGAAAAACGTTGGGAAAAGTCGTGGAAAATTGTGAAAAATTATGCGCAAGGTACCGAGCGCCCATAAATCAATCGAGTGCAGTCGTTGTAAGCGCAACCCAGGGACTTTTTGGTTCGGGCATCGGTTGATTTTATTTTTTAGTCCATTACATTGTTGTTCTTCATTTAGAACGCTTCAAGCTACGAATTTGAAATTTCGTAGACATTGATTTTTGAATGGTTCTAAGGAAAAGGATAAACATGTAAGAAATCGAGTGAGTCCTTCCCGCACCTTCCACGCGAAAGTACTCCAAAAAGGAAAATTTCTTTCGCTGATTAACCCAGTTCAAGATATTTTTTTTTTTTTTAAGGGCAGGTGAAAATCTCGAAAGACACTATGAGGAACCAACCTCATAGTAGTGTGGGACTTTAACCCACTAAAAACACCTCCCTGGATCATAACCAATCAGTGTATGCTCGACCAATGACTTTGATATCCTTAGAAACGCGTTTGTGGGAAGATTGTTATAAATAAAACTAAATTCCCGTATATGTATGTTATGCCATAAGCTCCTGAGGCTTGGTTCTTCTAAGTTGACGGATGTTGTTGTCGATATTCAGCACAGTTTTTATCTCAGTGTTTGCAGCCTTTGATTGTGTTTTACTGCATATATCTTGATTACGTTCGCCACTAATTCGATTCGCAAGTCGCGGTGTAGATCCTTGTTTCGAACGTACCATGGAGCATTTACTATTCCACGTATAACTTTGTTCTGAAATGTTTGAATTATTTTAACATTCGTTTTCTTAGTGCAGCCCCATAATTGGATGCCGTAAGTCCAGACAGGTTGCAATATCTGCTTATATATCAGAATTTTATTTTGTGTTGATAGCTCAGATTTCCGTACTAGCAGCCAATATAATTTTCTGTATTTTATATTCAGCTCCTCTTTCTTCTTTTTTATATGTTCTTTCCATTTCAATTTGGCATCTAAGTTCATTCCCAAATATTTAGCAGTATTTGAATATGGAACAACTAAATTATTAATAAATATAGGAAGAGCTGTAGTCTTTTTGTATTGAAAATTGATATGTGTTGACTTTGTCTCATTGAGTTAAATCCTCCATCGTTGCGTCCAGATTTTTATTTTACCGACTGCACATTGAAGTTTCGTGGTAGCTAAGGTTCCTGTATACTTATGCTTATGTTAGGAGGTTGAAATTTGGGATTAATATAGACATTTAATAGTGCACCCATTTGCAAAAAACTTGTCGATATAGGTGAAGGGATGTGAGAGTGGGGGGGGGGGGGGAATAATGCGTCCGAAACGCAAAAAAGCCGAGATCGATACATTCTAAAATCCATATCTCTATCTATGAAAGTGGAGAGGATAAGAATTTTTCTAAAAATTCACGTCTCATGTCTCAAGAACAGTGTAAGATAGATGCTTAAAATTTTAACCAAACGTAGGGCTAGACCCCTAACAGAAAATTTTTTTTTGAGGGTGTTGGTGTTTAGGGTGACAGTGGGCGAGGGTGAAAAAGAAAAAAAGTTCAGATGTCTATATCTAAAGAACCTATAATGATATAAGCCTGAAACTTGGTATTTAGATAGAACTATAGTTGTGGCATGTTGGAAAAATATAACCTTTTTTAGGGGTAGTATAGTACGGCGATGGGGGTGTTTTTCCTAACTATAGCACGGCTTCTGCTAAAAAGTTGAAACTTACTCATTGGCGTTCAGAAGGGGGGCAAAAAAAAATTATCTGTGAAAATGGAGTGCAGATATTTTCACGATTTTTGTCATATCTACTAGATCTTCCCAAATATTGAATTAATTTTTATTCCACGGATTCTTCATATAAATACCTAGAAAGTGCTTTCAAGGTTTTTTGAAATTCGATCCCTAAGGGGGTGTAAAGTGGTTGTATACTCCTTAATGAATTCTTCCATATCTCTCAGGTCTGATCAGATATCGAATATCTTATCACTTCCACGGACTTGTTTAATATTTATTTCTTTTAAAGTTTTTCTCCTTTTTCAACCCCTAGACCGCATCCCAGAATATAACCCAATTATATAATTCATATGTTACGCCCTATTCTAACCGCTTCCCAAACTTTTTGTTATGTTTTCAGTCACATAGTAACCTACACCGCATCTCAGAATTGAGCGCGTTCCGAACTTCTGCCGGAAAAATAATAAAGTTTCACCCAGACCATTAGCAGATTTTTTAAACATAATTTTTATATATAATTTAAATTTTTTTTTCTATCTCATTTTTTTGTTTTGTTATAGTATGTTAAAGATTTGGCAAAAATGCTGTCCAAGTTCTCTTTGAAAATCCATATCTCTGTTAATTTTTATTATATAAAATAGGATATTAAATTATTATTGAACTAAACTAGCTAAAATTTGTTATTGTATAAGCTGCACATACATACATACATGTAGACTCATACAATTCATCTCTTTACATACGAGTAGGTAATTAAAATAATTGTAACTTTTCTATAAAATAATTGAGAACCACTGATGTTCTTAGATTTTTTTTTACCCCGATCCCATTGAGATTTCAACTTGATTTTTTGATGTTTTGAAAAATAGTATAATGCACAAATTTTAAAAAAATAAAGAAAATTAAAAGTTTACTTTTTGAGATATTCAAGAATGAAGGACAAAATCGTTATCCTTGAAAAAAAATTTAAGGATAAATTTGATTGGTATTTTTCTTTTTTTGCGACAACCTTTCCCTTTAAAAATAGTTCTATTTTATTATTCTATGATAAAAATTAACAGAGATACGAATTTTCAAAGAGGACCTGGACACCTTTTTTGCCAAATCTTTAACATACTACAGTGCAACCCGCTTATAAAGTGCACTTTTATAACGTTCTTTCGGCTATAAGGTACCTTTTTTCAATCTCCATTTACAAATGTGAAAGGTTCTTATGTTGGTTGTAACGGACTATCGGTTATAACGTTCTAGTTTTGTGGTCCCCTCGAGGTACGTTATAACCGGGTTGCACTGTATACCTAACAAAAAAAAAATGAGATTGAAAAAAAAATTGAAATTATAATCTACAGTATATAAATTCACATCCTAGTCAATTTAGTTTAGTTTTAGCCTAGTTTTAAGTAAGTTTAAGGTACCATGCACCAATAAGGTTTTTGTTGTTCCAATTTTCCTCATGATGATTAAATACCAAACAAATAGTTTTGTTAATTTATACACAAAAGAAAAACATTGAATAACTATGGCTGAAAAGATATGAGATCTGAGCACCAACTCAACAGTAACATTGTAAAATTTAGTTTACTTTCTTTTAAGCTTTTATTCATTAAAATCGGTTAGTTCGTTGAAGCTTCGGAAAAAGTGGTTTCAAGAAAAACGAGTTTAAAGTTTGACGTTACAAAAAAATCGTATTGAATATCGGCCGACCGTTCCACAAATCGGTCTGTAACTCGTGAAATACATTCGATATCGTAATATCCTCTTGTCCACGTGTTCTCAATATGTTAAGGATGAAAATTAAAAAGAAAAAGAAAAAAGCATTTTTTTTTTCGTCGCGAACTGATATCTTGCTTTAATTTAATTGAATTTTCCACCCCTTTCTCTCCTTATTGCAACAAAGTTCTTTTTTTTTATAATTACATCTCTTTAACGTCGAAAGGAAATTATTTTTCCGCTTATCTGTCGAGCGTGTGATAATCACTGGTTCAAATCCAGTTTTTGTACTATAATATTTTCCAACTCGATTAATAATTTATTTGATAAAGAGAATTAATAATTACGGTACTTCATCCGGCCATACTTTTGAATTAAATAGAAAAGAAACGAGTCCTGATTTTGATACGGCACTTATTGATCAACTATGGTTGTAATCTCGATGCGCCCTGAAGCGCTTCAGTGATTAGCTTCCACACTATAATTACCTGTCATTGAAGTCTCAATTAGAGTCTAATAAATGTAGAAGAAAAGGTAATTTTAAGTAGGTAATGTAGACGATAATTACTACAAATGTAATGGGAAGCGATAGAAGAGTAGTGGAGCGGAAAACGGACTTTAGTAAGAAGCCGATAAGATGTTCATATTTGTACGTGACAGCAACTGAAGATTGGAGCTGGAGGATTATTAGTAGATTGAATCAAGTTTGATTTCTCTTCGAGAAAGATCTCCATTTCTGTTGTAGTCCTGTAGTCTGTTTGGCAGATAATGAAGATAATGATACACGACTTGTAGCAATTGAATATCTAATATGTACTTTATTAACGTTCTTTATTTTATACAAGATAGGCCTGTGCCTAGACTCACACTCCACATTATACGATGACAGCTGATGAGTGCTGCCATCCCAACAATTTTAGCTAACGGATCTGCGGCCATTGTAAGCAGTTCGAAATCGCTCCATTCTCAGAATTTTAACGAACTTTCTTCCTGGAAAATTGCTAATTAGATCATTGGATTGTGACAGATGTTTGCACTTGATGTATAGCCTGATATTCCATAAATGTCGATAATAATCCGAAATATTTCAGCATCTTGAATGGCAATCACTGTCTTCTGTTTATGTGCCCGTGATCGAAAGGGGCATGTCCGATAAGACGCCATTATAAGCGAATTGTTGGGAACATGTTGCATCGGAAAAACGCTGTGAAACCATTTAATTTACACTAGTTTTGTCCATAAATATAAAATATGGAAAACCGGCCTCAAGACTCAACAACAGTCAACACAGAAGTTACCACGATCATTGGTGCCTTGCTTCAGCATCAGCAGCAGCAATCAATCCGCCATATACGACATGTTGGCGTACCTCAGGGTACCGACATAGCAACTTTACTGCTTATTCTTATATCAGGGATGAATTGGATTAGGCGATTTTGTATGGCGAATATATGATTTGTGGTGAACGCGGCATGTGCATAAATCAAACCAAATCCGGACTATACTCAGTTGCGCAGTCCGGGACTGATGCATTTTATTGATGCTGAATATGTGCAACTTTATTTGCTGGCCCGATACCGCCAGCGCGGATTTACTCGCGAATTGTGTGTGATAAATTTTTTTTTTTTATCATGACACATAACATATAAAACGTGCTACCATTTGTCACTTCTATGCAGCGGCTTCAACAACTTCGCTTTGCGAAAACGACGCTTTTTCTTGTTCTTGTCGTTGGGTTTTTTGCCCGTTTTATTCTGACTTGGATTTAGACCCTGGTTTGTAAGTACACTGCTTATTATATATCTTATGACTCGATGCAATTACCTAAGTGTCCTCTTAACCATTTATAGTGTTATACCCGGAGTGACTTATTAACGACATACTTAATTGGAATAATTAATTACATGGCAGTATGGAGGACAGCTGTAAAGTTTCGAGTTGAGTTGGGTTCGTTTTGTTGAATGGCTCGATCTTAAGTTGGAAGTACCGTATAACGACCGAATGATGTCTTAGACATTAGGTGAATAATACTTTAAGATTGGGCGATAGTTAGGTGCTGAATCCTGAAATCAATGATTTTGGACAAGACTTGGACCTAAAAGGATACGTTGTGTTACTACAGGATCAATGAATCCGGTCCTACTCGTTAAACCATTTAGAGCTTGTAATGAAGCATTGGATTCTCGCGACCTCCATAGCGGCAAGATCCCCAAGTCAGTTGAAGAAGTAAGCTCCAAGATCAGATGGAGTTCTGGTCACAGTGACTTCTCTGGAAATGAAAAGGCAGACCAGCTCGCCAGAAGGGGGTAGGAGATGAGCATAGAGCTGGCCAACGAATCGTTTCTATGCCCCATTAAGCGTGTGAAGGGAATGATTGATATTGAAGCGCAGATGGAGGGGGGGGGGGCTTGGGTGAATCTCTTTGGATGCCAGAAAGCAAGAATCTCCTGGCTGAAACTCGACAAAAGGAACTCTAGCTTCATTCTGGCTCTGAGCCGAAACATTTGCAGACAACTTATAGGGGTTCTAACGGGACACTGACCCTTTGGGTGACATGGAGAAAGACTAGTAATACAAATGGCTGACCTGTATCGCTGTGGTGATGAGAATGTTGAACCGACACTGGAGCATCTGGTGTGTCAATGTGAAAGTCTGGCACTCCCCAGGCATCGGTACTTGGGGAAATCCTCCTTGACCGATCTATCAGAACTTGCGATGATTTCTTTATGGAGAACTACTTTAGTCATTAGGAAGAGCAACATTTGGAATCGGTAGTCTAGAGCCCGGTGCACCTGGTACCAAGTTCGAATCTGCTTGGCGACAAGTAATTTTCGAGAATGGGATTGGGAGCCAGCCGGACTACCAGTTCCACTGAGCTGTAAAGAAGTACCTGAGCTAAAATCGAATTTATAATCACGGACGAGCATGTGGCTGACCACTTCACCTCCTAGTGTTCCGTTGGTCTCGTAATGAAGTAACTCTAGCATTACTTTAAGGGCTAGACCCGATTTTTACTGTTGCCCCATTGACTATTCAACTAAGTCCTTGGGCTAAGATATTCAGTATCGTGGTGGTGGCCTCTATTTTGTAACAAAAAAACATTAAAAAATTTCTGTCACACCTTCTCTTTTTCACCCTCATTTTGGACCAAGCGCCGCCATTCCCAATCTGCTAAAATATGTGATGTTCCATTTTATTGGGTGCCAGCCTTGATAAGCACATAGCCTTCGAACTGTATCAATTTATGACTTCATGACATCCCCGAAATATCACATTACACTTCATCCATGGCCGGGTACATAATGGATCTTATTTTTATAATGTTCATGAAGCAGGAAGGCTCCTGCCAGTTGAAGGACTTTTGAACTTCACAGTTTTCAATTTTACATATACTTTGAATTTTGTAGCCAAGCACAACGACTACATCCTTTCGATACCTTCGAAACTGTTGGTTGGTACATGTCTTAAATTGGCGATATTATTGACAAGGACGATGCCATCATCAGATACCTTTAGCCGGATGGGATATGCGATGAAATAGTGACGACTGGAGGGATGAGTAAAATCCTCTTCGGATCAAATTTCCAACCCCTAACAGAATCGAGAAGGAGGACCTCATCGTGTATAGATTGAAATTAAATTTTATACAGGTACATGTCTGTCGGATTTTTGATCAAAATATTTTTTTTTTGAGATGATGACAATATATGGAAGTGAAATTATGTTTATGAGTCTGGGAAATTGAATAATCCTGGATGAGTTTAATTTATTTCATTTACTTATAATGACATACAGCTGAAACTTGGTATTTCGATAGAGCTATAATAGTACCTTGTTGATTTTATGTAGGGGTACTATGGTACGATGGCGGGTGGTGTTCTTCCTATCTATAGAACGACTTAGGCTACAAAGTTGAAACTCGGTTGTATGAGAATCAACTAGATAAATAATTTAGATAAAAACAATTTTCAAAAATCCATTGACGTTCGGAAGGGGGGCGAAAAAAATTATTCGTGAAAATGGAATGCATATACTTTCACGATTTTCGTCATATCTATTAGGTCTTTTATAATATTGAATTCATTTTTATTCTACAGCTTCTTCATATAAATACCTGGAAAGTGTTTTCAAGATTTTTTTTATATTCAACCCTCGAGGGGGTGTAAAGGAGTTGTATACATTTTCACGAACTCTGTCATATCCCTCCGGTCGGATTAATTCATGGAAAAGTATACAACTACTTTACACCATTTTAGGGGTCGAATTTCAAAAAATTTTTAAAACACTATCTAGGTATTCATATGAAGAATCCACAAAAAAAAAAAATTCAATATTTTGGAAGACCCAGAAGATATGACGAAAATCGTGAAAATATATGCATTCTATTTTCACTGATTATTTTGTTTTGAACCCTTTCTGAACGCCAATGAATATTTGAATTTTTTTTAAATCAAAATTACTTTTCTTTACACCAAGTTTCAACTTTCTAGCATAAGCCATAAGCCCGTACCATACTACCCCTATAAAAAATTATATTTTTCGAACATGGTAATTATGGTAAATTTCTAAAAAAAATTCTTATCCATTCCACTTTCATGCTTCACCGCCTCAATTTACAAATTGCACTTTTGGCAAACTCCATTTGTCAACCTTTACACACAACCAAAATTTTATTTTTCTACTAACTACAGCTCTATCTAAATACCAAGTCTTGTTTTATTGCTTTTTTCGTGTCTACTAGCCATGAAACGTAAAAAAGAAATGTTGAGGGTAGCAATTTTTTTTTTAAAAATCGATAACAATACTGTATTATTAATCTAATATATAAAAATACAACAGTTTTTTGCTTGGTCCGAATGGAAATCTACACCTATGAACGGTTCCTTCCCAAATTTTGCATGAACATTCTCTAGACTGCCGGACAGGTCGAGAACATAATAATATTCCCGAAATTTGGCGTGAGTCAAAACTTGTTGACTGATGTCAGCCCTACAGTCCGTATATCTGCAAGCTAATGTTTAAAATTAAAAAATGTTACTATTAGCGGTTCTAGAGAGATGATTATGGTATTTTGGGAACTCCAGCTCTACGAATATATTGTTTGTTCTCCTACCACCTCCCACTCTGCCCACCCTTAAATTCAAAGCGTGAAATCATATGACTGTATCAGGAAAAAACCTGGAACTCATCGACCTTATTTATGGTTCGTGTCACTGCTACCTTAAAGCAATTCGTTGCACTCATGTTGCACGCCCTGGTGGTAAGCACTCGGGCCAGGATATGAACTTCTATGCCCACGGCGAAAACTTATTAAGGCCCTCATATTTCGTAACATTAGACGGTGGCAGTTTTATAGCCATCATGTCATCCAGTTCGTTTTATTTCTCTCTCCGAAAAAGGGAATTTCGGTACGTTTTTCATAAACGTTCGCCCGACGACTTACTCCAATGAAACATTGGACGGGCGAACATAAATATTAGCACCCCCCTCCCCCCCCCCCCATAGCATCCAATCCATCCACCTTGCGACCATCTCTCTGCAGTAGTCTTGCCATTTTTCTGTCCTGTAAAATTTTTCGTCCCCCCGATACACGAGGACATCATACAATGCACTGATACATGGTCCAATTTTCCTCCCCCTTATCGTACGTAATTTGCTGGTTCTGAAGGACGTCTAGATGGCGAATATCTGGGGGGAGTAAGGATAGGGGGTGGTGGGTTCAGATCCGGACCAAAGAAAAACGGAAAAACGCGAACGTATGACGATCGTGCGGTAATAAAAAGTGAAATATGACCGCTATTCGGCGTGCCATGAAAATCGGATAAACCATATTTTTATGCGGGAATATTATTTATAGCTCGCAGGGGGCGTTATTTTTTTTTTCTTCAAATTTATGGGTGACTCTCTCGGTATTTTTTTCTCATTTACCATTCTATATTTTTCGTTTCACATATTTTTCATTTTAATATACAAAAGTCGCATAGTGTTGGCGGTTATATGAATCGCATCCCCAAAACGCCATCCACCATCCTTCACCGACCGAAACCAAGGTCCTTTCTATACTGTCGGCTGGCACTTTAGATTAGTTTGCATAGTGGCATGGAGCCGCCATATCCAGTTACCATTTCGATATGACATAAATTTTTATAACGTACGATATGGTGTCCAATTTAGTGGACATGTTAGGATTAAGAAAAAACCAAAAGGATATACAAATAAAATTTGATGATTTCAATGAAAAATTTAATGTGCTCCGGAGATTGATAGGACAAAGTAGTAGTATAAATGATATTTGTATGATGGAAGTAATACTGTAAGGGGGTGTGGGGTTTGTCCTGTTCAAATTTGAGTCAAAATATTGCATATCGAAAACTAGGTCCTGTATTTTAAAAGCCTTGAATGGGCTCATTAGAATTTAAATATTGTGTGCATATTGGGAACAATTTTCTATAAAGTAAATTGAGAAGCACTGATTTTCTTCTATTTTTTTACCCCGATCCCACTGCGATCCCAAGTTGATTTTTTGATATGTTTTGAAGAACAGTATAATACACAAAATATAAAAAAATAAAAAAATAGAAAAAACGATATTTTGAGATATTTAAGGATAAAGGACAAAATTTTAAGGATTAATTTGATTTGTATTTTTCTTATTTTGCGACAACCTTCCCCTTTAAAATAAGTCCTATTTTATTATTCTATGATAAAAACTAACAGAGATATGAACTTTAACAGAGGACTTGGACAACATTTTTGCCAAATCTTTAACAAAAAAATGAGATAGAAAAAAAGTTCTTCAAGTAAAATTTTTTTCAAAAGAATCGGCGATGGTAAGGATAATTGGCCTTTTTTCCGATTTTTGATGGAATGACCCAATAGATACTTAGGATTTCCGGAAAATATACTAAACCCCTTTTCAATACTTTGTGGGTTGAGTATCCGAATGGCGAAATGGTTGGTATCAGTAGCATGTCTAAGAAAAACCCAGTTTGATATCTTGTCTGGCCTAAAAGATATTGAGTTTTTTTTTAAAACATTTTCAACCCATTTTCATCCCCTTAGGGTCGAATATTGAAAAAATATTTTTTAGGCATTTGTACAGTAGTTTGTAGAAGCGCACTTAATTTGGAGAAGGCTTTTGATTCGGTCTGGAAGGTCTTATATTGAAGCTAATCAAAGCCGATTGCCCGATTTTCGATTTCCTATCGGACATATCTTTCCTTACTTCCTTTGCGGGACAAATTTCAGAAGCAACACTAAGGATTTCCGGAAAACATACTAAGCCTCTTTTAAATACATTGTGGGTTGAATATCTGAATGGCAAAATGGTTTGTACCAGTAGCATGTCTAAAATAAAACCAGTCTGATATCTCGCCTCGCCTGAGAAATATTGAGGGTTTTTCTTTAAAACATTTTCAACCCATTTTCGGAGAGGGGCTTGGGTAGAAAGTCGGTAGGGGGTAGAGTATGCTACTTCCGCGTACCAGTGCGGTGAATATTCGGACAAAATGTTTAAAATCGAGTTTCCTGATGATTAAAAGAGGGTGGGAACATCACCTGTGTATTCTACTCTTACTTAATTGAAGCATATAGTGCAGGATTGGTATAATTTTGGTGTTAGCATAAAGAATTTGGGTAAGGGTTATAGCAGACCTCTTTATTCGAAAGGAGGGGCCCTACTATAGCAGCCGCTGCCGTGGCTTTTTCAAGGATCACCGTAGTGTGAGAATTGAATTTGAATCTATGGTGAAAATTAACACCTAGATACTTAAAGGTAATTGGGTTCCGCTGACTGAGAAGGACACCAACATCTCCAAGGCGACATTAATTTGATATCTGCCTAGGAAAGCTTTTGATATTTGCTTAAATATTTTAAACCCCTTTTCATCATCTTAGGGTTGAAAATTAAAAACAAATCGGAAATAACCAAAATAAATTGTGAAAGCGAAAATAACTTTGTATCTCATCGAATCTAAGAGATTTTGCGAAATTCGTGATCTCCGACTCCTTTTCGTTGCTTTGGGGGTTGAAAATCAAAAAAATTCTGAAATTACTTCTTAGGCGTTTATAAGTAGCCTATCGACGGGGAAACATATTTGATATCCACTTTGGTCCGAGAAATATTGAGAATTCTTGAAAACATGTTTAACCCCCTTTGTTCGCAATAGAGTTGATTATCGGAAAAAAAAGAAATTTCTTTTTAGGCATTTAAATAAGTAGGCTGCAGAAGTTGAAGTTCATCGGATCTAAGAGATGTTGCGAAATCCTTGATCGCCGACTTCTTTTCATTACTTTGGGTGTTGAATATCAAAAAATTCGTGATCACCGTCTTCTTTTCATTACTTTGGGGTTTAAAAATCAAAAAATTCTGAAACTACTTTTAGGCGTTTATAAGTAGCCTTTAGACGAAGAATCTTATTTGATATCCAATCAGGTCCGAGCAATATTGAGAATTTTTGACAATATGTTCAACCCCTTTTGTTCGCAATAGGGTTGAAGATTGAGAAAAAAAAATGATATTTTTTTTAGTCGTTTTTATAAGTAGCCTTTAGATGGAGAAACTAATTTGATATCCAATCTGGTCCAAGAAATATTGAGAATTCTTGAAAACATGTTCAGCCCCTTTTGTTCGCAATAGGGTTGAATGTCGGAAAAAAAAATATTTCCATTTAGGCGTTTTTATAAGTAGTCTGCAGAAGTTGAAGTAGATGTTTTGGGGACTTTATAATGAAAAATTTGAACAATAAAATGTGAGCGTTTCTAAGAAACTCGATCTGTTGTATTTGGTTTGAGGCATACTAAGTCTAAAGGATAAAGGACACATTTTATTTCATAAATTCTTTCTTGGAAAGTTTATCACTTTGGTTGAATAGGTGTCAGGTTAATGTTTTCCAGTCTGCAGTTTTATAGATCCTTATAATCTGCATGACGACAACAGACCAAAGTATCTATTGCATTACAAAACTTCGTGACTAATTTTTGTCCGACTGGGCATCAATTCACCAGGTACCGCCTCCGCGATCATGTAATTATCTCTCCATTAGGCTTATAGCGATCGCGCTGCCAACGCTCATTGTAACAACATATAAATTTTCTGTCTATCCCATTACATCGTACAATAATAAATTATATCTTCTATACCAAAAGGTAAAGTATCTATAGGCAAGTTTCAGCGGAGAAATAAGATTGGCGTGTATTTGCACCGGCAAAACTGGCCATACAGAATTCAAAGTTGTTAACTTAACGATCATCAATCATAACTGACATTCCGGAGAGTGAATTTACGAGGCCTGAGGGAAGTTTTTAACGTTTATTTTTTTCTTAGCATCACACTACTTTGGCGAATATAAGCGCACGGCATATTGCAGCCTCCATCATCAGGCCGAGGCTTTAAGATATAAACTGACAATTAAGTAAATAGCGGTTTGAGTCGTGCTCAGCCATTCTGACATATTAATTACGATCATTAGTTGCCATAAATTTTCGTATGCTTGTTACATGTCCAAGACTTGTCAGGAACGTGATATTCATGCTACGTGAATTTATGCTAGATGCCTTTTATGCTCGCTCTATAAGTTTGTGTGTGATCGAGTACCGATCGTCAATTCAATTTCAGTATTTAGATTAGGTCATTTGAGATATGGTTGCGAAAACTGACAAGGGATTCCAGTTTGGTTCGATCTTGTCAATAAAAACGATCGTGGTCATTTCTTAGGTTGGTTGAGATTGATGATGGCACGATCGCCGGTAATATGGTGCTGAAGGAGTTGTTTGACATACTTTCGAAATTATTGTTTAAGTTTGGCGAATGGTTCTGGTTTGGTTTTTTGGTCAAGGACGATCTTGATCGATGATGATCGGTAAGTTAATAATTGCCAATTTTGCGTAGGTATAGACAATTTTTGTTTTGCCACTTTTTCGAGGCTTACAGTTTTCTGCGTAAAAATTGGGTGGATTTTTTTTTTAAAAAAATTCTTCGTAAATAGCGTCAAAATTCAGACATTTCTGTCTTTGTCCTAATCCAAAGGTTGCATCCGCAAAACATTTTTAACTACAGGACAGTACTGAATTAAATTTAAAAAAATGACTGAACGAATACCATTAAAGTAGTTTCGAACTTAAGCGAGTCAATATAAATTTTATTAGTAGGTACTGAACTCAAAAAGAAATTCGAAATTAAATTTTTTCAATTATCTAACATATAAAGTATCGTCAAGTCAATGTTTGGGGCGAATAGAAATCTACACCTGTGAACCGTTGCCTCCCAAATTGTTCATGTACATTCTCGAGACTATCGGACAGGTCGAGAACATAATTATATTCCTGAGACTTGCTTCGTATGTTTGTTATGAACAGTTTAATTTTCCATAGGATTAGCATTGGCGTGAGTAGCGCCTCCGCTCTGGGAGAGACGGAAGTCGAGCGTAGCCATGGTACGTGGCTAGTTCCCTAAAGAACATATTTATTTCACCACATACTCATGAACTACAATTCTGTTTTTCAGTATCGAAGCAGAACTGTACGAAATTATATAAATTTCTGAACAAATTCATACTGCGAACTGGATGAATCTTAGAATCAAGAATCAGTGACATTTTGGAGTTATTAACTAGTAGTTTAGCGAAAAAAAAATACTACATGTACAATTAAATTGAGTGAAACTTTGGAATTCCATTCAAATAAATTGGATTGCGTCCGTAGTTCAGATAGGAATGTAATTAGAACTTATAGGTTTATTCATACGGTAGTGTTATTATTATTATTATTGTTATATTTTACCAAAAGGTATATGAATACTCACAATTATTCTTAAGCACTAGTTACAAAGACCATCAGCTTCGGTAGTGTTAAGTATGCTCAGTACTGAATGAGTGATGTTTAGCAGAATTTAGTGCTACAATTACTGCATGAAATTTGTGTGTTTCAGTAGGGTAAATATTGCTTTGCTGTACCCAGTGCCGATAGAGTACCGATTCGCTATACAGGTATGCAAAGTGGAGTAGCCCGAAGTTCGAATTTCGCTTAAAAAAGTTAATATTGGTGCTCAATTGTACAGTTTGGCACTTAGAATTTTATATATTTGCATTATTATAAAATATTTAATTTATAGAATTTTTTGTGGCAAAGTACCTTTCAATTAGCATAGCAAATATAATATACGGGCATTTCGTTTTTTTCGCTATTCTTTTAAACAAAAAATATACTGTGGTCGAAAAGTTGATTAAAAAATTTCTACACAATTTTTTTTCCTCAAGTTTTCATAAAATCTAAAATAGGTGGCTCACTATCAGGGCTGTTGACTGGATTTCAGGAACTACTTTTGCTAGAACGTTGAAACTTGGGCTTCAGAAACACATTTTTGATTTGATTTGATTTCTGAAAAATTTGTTGGGAGTAAAAAAATGCATTTAGAGACCTCGGAGTCTGGAGTTTGATGATAAGTTTCCTGAAAGATTCACGCAAGAAAGGTGGAAGGACTTGGAATGTACTACTTGTCAAAAACATGATTCCCGCGATTTTGTGGGGGCTGTTCTTACTCGATTCAAAATTTACTTATATGATTTTTTTTCAGCACCGCTTCATAAATACTAAGCGTGCTCTTGGTGGTCATGCGAAGAAAATTGAATATCCTACATAAATGTATATTTTTGAACAAAATAATAAAAAAAAAATTCGTTGAAATCTCAAACTGTTTTTGGTTTAATTAAAAAAAAAGTTGAGCGTTCTTTTTGAAAAACTCTTTACTATGTCAAACTTGGCTCCTGTAACGTATCATCAGGTGATGGAGAGGAAACAAAATAAAAACGGATTCCTACAAAATGCGATAGAATGGGACGAAAAAGAAAAAAACTGCTGTATGACATTTTGTCAAATATTTGTCAAATTTGTTTGTCAAATTGTCTTGTTAGTTTTTTGTTTCTCTTTCTGTTTCATCCACAGTCATATATACAGGTGTGGAAGACTACCGTGGTGGGGGTAGACACCTTTTGTGAAGAAAATAAATTACTACTGGTTCTAGTTATTTTCGTCAGGGTCGTTACTCTAGCTGTTAATTACGCAAGCATAACAACGCCGAGTATGTAGCCGTGACAAAAAGAAATGACAACCATAAATTTATTCTATGTGTAGTTGACGTATTTTTGACAAATTTTTTGTTTTTTTAAATGTTTTATCTATCAAACAAAAAACCACGAAAGCATGATGAATCTGGCGGTTAATACAACAACAACAACCAAAACTGTATTCAAAAAAGGTGTCTACTCACACTACAAACAATTGCATGGAGTTTCCAGAACTGCATGTAAGACCGTGTGGTTTTACCTGAAAAATTTGATCAAATTTGACCAAATTTGACCAATTTTGACCAAATTTGACCAAATTTGAACAAATTTGATCAAAATTGAACAAATTTGACCAAATTTGACCGAATTTGACCAAATTTGAACAATTTTGACTAAATTTGTGGTGGAACTTTTGCGGTAACAAGAATTACGAGACTGCGTACTATTTTGTTAAGTAGCTAATAAGTAGGTAAGTATTTTAATGTTCCATTCAAATTTGACAGTATTTTTCTAAAATTTGTTGGTGAAAAACTTTAAAGTGGCTTTAAGTCTTTGTGGTTCAGTTGACCATCCAAAAAAAAACCTAAGAAATTCCGCAAACCGTTCACACAATCAAAATCACTAAATCGAATTGAACTCATTATACAATCCACATATAACTAAAATCAACGTAGTCTCCAATTTTAACCATTTCTATCAAACATCTCGACGAATAGATAAAATCGTTAAAAGGAATTATGGGAAGGCAAAAAACCCCATAAAAGGTGTCACGTAAATCACGTACGGTTTCTATACATGTATGAAAACTTGTCGCGCACGTACGTCGAAATGATCGCGATCGACCGATCAGTAGTTCGAAAGACCAATCAATTAGTGAACCATTTTGAAAATTGAGTTCACATCGACTATGGCGAACATCGGCAAGCAAAAGCAAAAATACTTCCATAAAATTGAAATACCTGTCAGTGTCTAGTTAAACACCATAAAGAAAGCGACTACCGATCTTAAAAGATCGCTACTTACTATAGTTCTCAGCGATGATCGTCTTAAAATGATCCGTCGATCTTTCAGCACCATGAAGCGGGGAGACTGTTTCAACTGAAAATTTTTATATAATTGTTGCGGTTGGTTTGTTTGTTGTTTTTTTTTTGTATATCTACTCTCAGGTATGGCAGGTAGGTATTTGCAATCAAATCAAGAAGTAGATATACTGGAAAAGTATTTTTATAGTTGTGCTCCGGAGATGGCAAGCAGTTATTATGCGACGCAACCTGAAACAAGTGTTAATCACTTAATAAGGTGCTCGTCTGGGAATATCATAAATAACCGATTAGATCGCTCTTTTAATGTTGTTAAGAATAAAGAATCTGAAAGCGTCGCTAGCTATAGTAGCTTTATATCCGTAACACCAGGTATACATCGGCATCAAATAGCTTACCAACTCGATGGTGGATTGTGAGCATGTTTCATGTCACCATTTACGCTGTTTGTATGACTACGAAGTAATGATTTGTGGAATGCAGCGTTCTCGACTTGATTGGTATTTAACCAGAGCTTAACTGCCTTCGATAAATCTCTTGATTTCCCCGTATAATCAATGCAATTGCAGTAAAGGAGCAATGAGATGTAAAGAAAAAAAAAAAATATGAACAAACCTATCAACCAGTACTTAATCACAACATTACCACATTACAGGTGAACGAAACGATCGGTACATAGTATGGTTAATGCAATTGGGTGTATATGTAATGTATTAAGTACCACAGGCGGCAACCAGATCTTGATGAATGCCCAAGAAATTATTTCGCAGCCTGTGTTCGGCTTATACGCCAGAAAATTGTGCAAAATACCTTGCGCGATGTTAGACAAATCTTTCATGCCTGACATAAAATATTATCGCAAATATTATCATTAATTTTCTTGTATGGCGTTATGATTGATGATCTACGCTATTTGGTTTAGTGTTTGTATTATATGGCCGTACGATCTGACGGTGTGGAATGACCTACAATAAATTAACGATTTTAACATTTATACAGGAGATTGTAGTTGGTACTTGATAGTAGGCTGCTTAATTTGTTGGCTTTGATGAACGGGATGATATTTTGTAATGTAATCTGTCATAATACTCTGTGGTATTCGTGCAATTTGTTAAGAAAACCGTGGACTTGAGATGAAATAGCGAAAGGGTTAAACCGTACAACAGTCACGATAATAATACTATTCGTTAGATTTAAATGTGAAATAAATTCTGGTTTTGTGTTGAAATATTAAAGAGTAGGGGAACGAGGCAAGGGAGTGTCGTTTTCAAATGATAAGGTCTCATCTACGGGGTATATTTCTATTAAGTCAGGAGGGAAATGAAAATAAAAAATGAACAAAACATTTATAGGGATCACTGTCTTCTTTTCTTGTCAACTTTTTTATCTTTAAATATCGGAAAATTTAAAGTTGGCTAACGTTTTCCAACAAAAAAAAAAAAAAAAAAAAAATCATACTGTTACATGACAACTGAGAATCACTATATCGAGCCGTCCTATCTGCAACTAACACCAGTGTAACCCCCACCAAAAGACGTCTACGGTCGACTATAAAAGGAGCGGTGAAATTCTCACTGGCCGCCGTTCTTTCTGACCATAAACAAAACTTTAAACGTTAAATTGATAAAATAAAAAATAAAAACTTAACGTTTAACTAAACAATACAATTAATGAAACAATACATCAGCGTGATGAAAAAATTATTAAAATTGAGCACATGCAGTTTTGATTAGATTTTCGAGGTGGGGTTGGTTTGGACTAGAGATGAGCAAAGCAGTTCCTCTCAGTGAAGTAGTTCACTCCGAGTTACTCACTTGAAGGAACGAGTTCACTGAACTAGTTTCGGAACTGTTCATTGCCTCGTTTCATCTAGAACATGAAGAACTAACAAAAAAAAAAAAAAACAAAAAAGATCTGCACAGTGCAGTGAAGTAGTTTTAGAACTCGTAAGTGGTTCCGAAACAGATTGTTCCCACGTTTCGTCATTACGTTTTCTGTGACGTGTCCAATGGAACTACAGTACACCAAAAGGAGTGAGTTACTACACTCCTTCACTTTAGAGAAGTGTTCTTTTGGAACAGTTCACTCCTCAACGACCCATCTCTTGTTTGGAATACTTTGTCATTGAAGCCTCAATTGAGTTCTCCTATCTAAGTTCTCTCTAAGACGCTTAATATTTTTCGAAGAGGAATAGTTCGGAATTCCGATGGTTCCATGAATCTCTGGAGCAAGCTACAAAGTGTTTTTCCTTCGCATTCACGAAGGATGTGGTCTGATATTTTGTCTTCGTCATTGCAAATTCTACTCTCAGAGAGACTAAGCCGCAATTATTTCGCATTTTAGTCTGCTCAAAACGCTTTTTTTTCAAATTATTATTTTTTTTTTAATTTATCAGAATACTTTATTATTCAAATTAGAAAGTTGGTTTTTTTGTTTAGAATGAAACTCGAACGCTATTCTGGCTTTCTCTTGTGGGATATTGTTTGCAATTTTTTTTGACTATGTCCGAGCTACTCCTTCAAATATTTCACAAAAAGGATCGGAGCAAATTATAGCTGGACTACCTCAGTCCTTGCCTATTCAACAAAATATTTCTTACCAGCGTGGCCTCTCTTTTTAAATCTAAAACTAAAACTAACTAGTTTCAAGTTAGCCATACCTCTTTTTGAATAATTGAATAACGCGACACTTGATTTTGAACCATCCCTGTGACAATTAAATGGTCAAAAGAAAAGAATTTAACATTTTTTGATCCGTCGAGCCGAATCAGTTAGCAATGAATTAGACATTTGATTGGAGTTTCAATTTTTTTTTTAAATATTTTAAATTGGTAATATACAAGTAAGGTAAGTGCCTCCTCAAAGTTATTGCCTGAACTCCTGAATTTCGGATTTTTCAGACTTCGCCGATGAGTTTTCCTAATGCGTCAATTCAATCGGGATAATGTAACTAAAAGAACTGAAATCTAATTCAAACAAAAAGCCATTTGCGGCCAATAAATACAATCAATTCAATTACATACATTACAAAGCAATTTTCACCTATTCGAATCTATAGCAGTTACACCTAACCATATAGGAAGTTGCTATCAACGTAATAACTGCTTACCTCTAGTCCTTCAGTCGTAAATCATTCAAAACGAGTGGCATGTCCACTAGTACGTGCATACGGTAGTCAATCAGAGAAGCAATTTAGATAACGAAACAAAAAAAAAAAAAAAAATCGAAATAAATAATAATTTATAAATTGACCGTTTTGGATATTAACACGCGGCAAAGACCACTCCTACAAATGGGTGCCACTTATTGCTCGTTCACTTTTGAGGGTCTATTAGCTCTCTAAAGTGGGCACCTTATAACAATGAGTGAGTGTGTGATAAGCCAAAGAACAACCGGCAACAGCAGCCTTACTTAATGGGTCGCAACATAAGAGACTACCTTAGTCAACCATCGTTAAACCCATACGGTGGCCCCGCAATGTATTTACCCGCATAAAGTAACCTTGTCGTGTGGATAATGCTATCACCTGAAGCGGACAGGTTCATATATAATTCCGGTGCGCTTTGTACAAAGAGCCGTCACTTTCAGCCACCATACAAACCTGGCTATTAGACCTATGCCAATCCTAACAGAAACTCTATTTGCCCCGATATCCTCCATAAGGCTAGTAACTTTCACAACTTTATAGCCTCCATAGCCGTCTCGATAGTACGGACATAAATACAATTTGGATAGTGGCCCCATACTATCCGCAGTCGTAGGTAAAATGTTGTAGATTGCCCCTCAGTGCTAATATTAATTATCGCAATGATTTATGCATTTTATATCGGGCTAGAGAGTCAGGGCAAATAATTTATCGATATATTTTGTGTGTGGAACAAACACCAGGTTTGGTATGTATTGGAGGATAACTCTCTGGGCATTCGGAAAACATCTGTACACACACCAATATACGATAATATTTCATAAATAAAATTGCAACATACGCAAAATATTCAGTCCGATCTCGGTCTCCCTTTCATATCCATAGGTGGAAAAGGAAACTATAGGCCCATAACATACTCGGGTATCATATCATAGCGTTGGAATATCGGGAAGATACCTGGTATTATTAGTGTTATGTAGCCTACATGGTAATCGCGGTATGCCATACATACGACGAGTATATTCAATATTAATGACTTCAAATTGCAGCTATAAACAATTTGAAGGTTCATAAGCCTTCATTTTAATATTTATGTTGGGTAGTGATAAAGTGGCTGAAATATGGCAACTAAATTATTATCCCCCCGATGTGTAGACGCAGGGAATTCATAATCAAGTCGAAGTTATTACCGGCCGGAGCGTATAAGGAATGGGAAAGATGTTGAAATTAAGTTGGCCAGGGATGGAAAGGTAGGCAGGCATACGGGGCCCTCAGGTTGATGATTGTATTATTGGTTTGTTGGGCGGGATAATGGGAACAAAAGAGGTGCCGTTGATAGACGTGTGCTGGACAATGGGTTTTAATCGGTTAGGTCCTAATGAAATCATTTTGATGTGAATAACTTGTTGAGATGGCGTCCGAGAGGGGTGAAGGGGGCTATGTTTCATGTGTTCTTTCCCTTTTTGCACCCACATATCTGATGTAGATGAATTTGGTAAACAGATTAGAACGAAAACCATCATTTTTTTAGCATCGTTAATAGCTTATGATTTTAAGTTGAAACTTGGTTATTGCATTTACATGTATCGAGATATTGCGTTAATATCTGCCCTTTACCTGCTCAGAAACGAGTGAGCAAAAACTGAATTTGTTTTCGGTGTTCATTCGTAACACAAATTTAAAACAGTTGGACCGGAATTCAATATATACACCTTGTTCACCATCTTTCATTGCTTGAACCTCTGTAGCCAAACTACTCTTCATCAGTTTCTTGCAGTCTTTTTCCTTCTAATGTCACTATTTTCTCATTTTCAAATGTGAAATTATTTAACTCTACTCTGTCCACCATCCACCATCCTCCATCCATTCATCATCCTCTATCCATCATCTACCATCTACCATCCTCCATCTTCCATCTCCCATCTCCCATCTCCCATCCTCTATCCATCATTCTCTATCCAGCATCCCCTATAGAGCATCCTCCATCCACCATTCATCATCCTCCATCCACCATCCTCTATCCACCTTCCACCATCCTCCATCTACCTTCCCCCATTCTCCATCCCCCATCCTCCATCCTCTGTTCACCATCCTCTATCAAGCAACCTCCATTCACCATCTTCCATTTTCAATTCTGTACCCACTATCCTCTATCTACTATCCTCTATCCACCATCCATAGTCCCACTATACCATTAGTAATAGGAACGCATAACTAATGCATACACCGAAAACCAACGTACTGCCGCTTAATCATATGAAATACACTCAAACCATCGCGGACGTACCCTCAACAAATCAACAAAATTTCATCGCAATCGTATCAGTGGCTGAGGAGCCTATACGGGACAAACAGACAAACAGATGAACAGACAAACATTAAGGGGTAGTTTGATTCGAATTTTTATGAACTGTATCAAATTTTGATATTCTTACCAAGATGAACACATGATACTTCTCATTTCTTTTCGATGTTTACGAGTTCTTAAAATCTGTATTTTTTCTGTGCACTGAATTAGTACTGTAAGCCAAGATTGATACATTACAGGTAAAAGTATACATTATTTGTAGTCAAAGGATATAAAAGCAGGAGTAATAAGTTAAAAAATCGTGGAACGTGTAAATTTAGTATTAGCTTTGTAAACATAATTATGTACATGAAATCAGGGTAGAAAAAATATCAACATCGAGGAAATTGTCAACAAAAACCATAATTTTTTTGTATTAATACCAATATCATTTTAGTCTATCCTTCTAAGTTAACACAATATTGAGGTATACAGTACTCAAACTGCAGTACTTAAGCAGTACTCATATTCAGTACTGAGTAAAGGGAATTTAGCTCCGGGTGTAGTCCAGTGGAAGTGTAATAGGTCTTGCCAATATTGCTTCTGCGATGTCGTGCGTTCAATTCCTACACAACGTATAAATTAATTATAAGGATTTTTGAAGTGAAACTTCTTTAGCGGCGAGTGAAATTTCAAGGACGCGTCACTTTTAAGCACATTTCGTTACAGAGAAGAAAGATATTATGTAGAGACAAAACGATGAAACAAAAAAGAGAAAGTGGTATTCCCTTCTGACTACACCCATAGAATTTAAAATACTACTCCTATCTCTTCCCCCTCTTCCCTTATCCCTTTTTAAACAACTAATTTCCCTCACCCCTCTCTCACCCCTTACTTTTCTTCTTACACCCCTTTCTCTTAACTTCAATCCTTCACCCTCCCACTGTATACCCTCCCTCTGCGTACCCATATCATTCTACCCCTCACCCTACATATTGTTCCCCTCATCTACTTTCTGTATACCCCCACCCTCACCCTCGTCTCTACCCCCTACCTTCTCCTACAACACATTGAAAAACTCAGAAAATGACAATTTAGTATTATTGTATTTATTTTGAAATGCTCTCTCTCTCTGTCTCTAACATTAAATCACTCTTATTCTTTTTCTTTATTTTACAAGAAGTTTCACTTCTATCATGTACACGGTGCACACGCTGTTTTTTAGTTACTATTGGCTTTGATATATCAATATAAATAGTGAGCAGTGCGGAATATTTAATCAGTACCTACCCATTTTTAATTTTATATTATTTTTTTATTTTATCTTTTTAATGTTATGTTAAATTTTTTTTATTTCTATATCCAATTGTACTTTTATTTTTATTTTATATTTATATTAATCATTTTTATTGTTATTGTTATTTTTTTTTACGATTAGTAGGAATTGCATTTTATTTTCCCTTCACGTCATCGAATTTTTTATCGAATATATTTTTTTGTTATTTTATTGTAGTCTTTTTCGGAAAAAAAATGTATAAAATTAAAAAAATTCGATGCAAAATTCCATCGAATAAATTGAACTGAACAAAGTTCTGGTATTTTTATCAATCGAACGTCTATACTAATCAAACATTTATCACAAATAACACAATCGCTGTGCTAATTAACAATAAATAAATTTCCGAAAATACAAAGCAGATTCAGACATTTCTCGCAAATTATAAAAAAAACCGTCCATAAAACATGTTAATTCGCTTCGAAAATTACGAGAAAACAAATCGATAAATCATATTTCTCATTACCATTAAAACATTAATAACACATAAAACCATTCACCTGATGATCATCATCATCTTATGCGTTGCATACACCCGTCTCTAATCTCGTCTCATCATTATTTTCATTATAATCTCGTGTCTTAGAAAATTCGCTCATACAGCCAAGGCCCGCGCTGCTTCCCTTTCGGGGCCCCATGCTTTTCACGCAAGCATAATACGAAGAAAAGATCTCAATAAAATCTGTTGAATTCATTTTTCATTAAAATAAATTTTCAAACGTTGCGTGCAACTGTCAGATGACAGCGCACGATTAATTATTATTAACGCAAATGCAAGTGTTCACATTTCAGAAGGTATACGGCGGAGTATGGGAGCCAGCCCCACGTTAGTTAGGCCCCGTAGCTTGGCGGTTTTTTTTTCTTCTCCATACCATACTAAAATCAATAGATACGAGTATATACGCGTATCTATAAACTAAAAGATACGCTTGAAAAACAGCGCGAGCATGTCGAGCTAAGTTAAATATTTTATCGGAGCGTGGATATGTTTATTTATACGTCCTGATTGCGTTTTAAATGCGATCATAAATCAAATCGGTCTTATGTCAACAGAGCCATGTTCAAATTGTAGTAAATCGTTAAGTTTTCTGTATGGTAACTTCGGTGAGTGTTGCACTGTATGCCGCTTAAGATCATACCACATAAACGTAATAAATTGCTAATTTCGAATCCGAGTGCGAGATAGGAAGAAGGAATTCAATGATAAAGTGCTATCGGGACATGCAAATGTGATATGTCAAATTGACCGCGATTGGTCGAAGTAAATAGGACATTGCAAGAATTTTGTTCGCAAATTACAGAAATGAATCAATTTATTTTAGTTGGTTGAAAATATTCGATTAGTAAAACTACATGTCGATTGGTTTAATGTGAACACCTGCTTTAGAAACTTTATGCTAATAGTAGATTTATGTTTTTTCTGCGCTATAGCCAAGGAATATTTCGTAATAATTACTTATTCAGCTCAAACAGAGCAAACGGAACTCCACATCGAATTCTGTAAGCAGTTATGCAGGCTCAACTCATAATCACAGCCACTTTGGGTCGATACAACACCCAAAGTTATATCCCATTTTTTCAGCCTTATGCTCCAATGAAACTACATGAGAAAAAAAATACATAACAATGTTTCTAAAATCGTTTTCAATATTAATACATTTTTGAAACGCTTCTCGGCAGCTTTTTTGAATCTTTTTGACAGCTTTTTTGAATCTGTTTGACAGCTTTTATGAAGCTTTTCCAAAAGCTTTCTTTCATTGTACTTATATTCTTCATTGAGAGAATTAGAGACTATTCCCATTTGTGTCCTCACGATTTCTTCAAAAAAATTGAAGTTTAGACAAAATTGGAGTGGAACATACCTTGATTCAGTTTATACTAGGGTATATATACCCACCTACAGCAAACCTCGAAAACCCGACTTTAAAATTATTTGGAACCATTTTAAGTTAGTTGTATTTAAAAAAAAAAATATGAATCAAGTATTTGAGTTGTTAGATAGTATCATTCGCAAGAATTTATTCAGCTTGGGGACAGGTTCAATAATTTTTATTCTTAATATCTGTACCTCAGAGGTAAACTGTAGTAACTACCAAATTTTCGATTATGGGATTATTAATGTAATTGCATTGTTGGGATGTATATTTTTAAGTGGTAAGTCATCGCATCTGCAGAGCTAAAGGAAGCCAAAATAATCAATGAGTATTAATCGTATCTGCCTTGTATTGATAGAGGAAATGTGTAGTTATAAAATGGTCTACTGTATATTTTACGAAATGTCACTTACGACAGTTTACCTCTGAGGTACAGATATGTATTTTTATTTTAGATATTCATTTTCATTTTTATTTTTAATATTCATTATTATTTTTATTTTTATTTTTAATATTCATTTTTATATTTAATATTCGTTTTTATTTTTATTTTTCATTGTAATTTTTAATTACCATTTTTATTGTTATTTTTATTTTATATTTTTAGTATTTTCTAATTGAATTTAATTTTTATTTCTATTTTATATTTATATTGGTATTTTTTTATTTTTTTTTATTCCTATTTTTATTTCTATTTTATTTATTATTTTTATTTTAAATATTCGTTTTTATTTTTATTATAAATTTTTCTTTTTAATTATCATTTTTGTTTTTAATTCATTTCATTTAATTTATATTTTTATACGTTTAACCAGGATATATACCCACCTAGAGGTAACCTTGAAAAATCGACTTAAAAAATATTTGGAACGTTTTCAATTAGTTCAATTTCCATAAATATCGTACGTAAGAATTTGCTCAACTTGGAGACAAAGTCAACAACATACAATCATTCTTCATTCGATAATACTTTGACTAATTTGAATTTAATAAACCATAGGTAACTGTGAACAATTGCTTGTTTGGTAGTTTATGGATAAAGTAGGTTTGCTTAAAATTTTGTATTTCTTGAGGCTTGAACTTTTTTAAAACAAACCAATACCAGCTTATTTAAGAATAGTGTGCATAAATGCGATCTCTCTTTCAGAAAGTCGATTAAGTGAGTTTTATTTGTTTTCACTGCAACCGGAAAAATATTGTTTCAAATAAATCCATTGCCTTAAGGTGTTCAATTTGCAGCAAACAGGCCCGTGTGCATGGGGAGGGTGGTATTGACCAAACCTCCCTTCCCCCATTGCGTCATTCTAAGTAGATTGGGCGAACAATACCAGCAATCTATGAAAACATTGCCAAATTGCCGAAATATTGTCGCAACTAGTATGACATTGCCCTGTATTGCTCCATTAATCGCTCCACTAGTTTTGGCAATAATCGTCGGGCAATTAATTGCTTGAAAAATTGCTCGTGTACGTACTTGAGCAAAATCTTTTCAAGGGTGCCTCCATTCTTCTTTTAAAACGTTCGATCAGTCAAACAGAAAATTAATTCCAACTGAATTTTAAATGCACATTATCACAAAGACTATAATTGTTTTAAAATCAGTTAATTATACCCTATTAAAAACATGTCAGACAGTAATAATTTATTGGCAGAACCATCTGGGGGCTTACAATTTCTGCTTTTTGCATACTACATCGTAATCCGGTAAACTAATCAACCATTTGACCTAAAAAACACTGTCCCACCTCAGCTCACCACAGTCCATTCTCATTAATAAACATCGAAATCAATCAATAAAATTGACTAAACCAGTAAACAGGTGTATTTATCACTTTACACAATTAACATAAATTTATCGGAGCTAATGACTTGGACCATTTCAACAGTATTTATCATAAACAAGCCGACACCATTTCGAATCAATTAAAATTTAAATAATTAATTTACGTAATTAAGTCACACATAAATACGTATGATCGTTTTATAAATATTACGAGAGAGTGCATGGGGCTATATACGAGCGTGTATCGTGGTTACCCACCCAATGAGCGGTGATAGACTCGAAGGTGGATGTATAAATTTCCTCTTTAATTTATTTATACGATAGGATAATAGCATAAGCTACTTTGGCATATTAATAGTATGCTAATTAAATTCCTTGTACTCGAATCGAACGGAAATCGGTTTTTCTACTGAAACCCCCAAGACAGCCGTCACAGTCCAGTGAAAAAACCACGAAAACTTCATAAATCAATTTACGACAAAATTTCAAATCTACTCGAGACATACGAGCAGACATACACAAGACTTCTTAACTTTTATAAAACTTTGTTACAATCGAATTGACTCGGCGGAATATCTTGTATCTTATCCCGAGTATCTAATGATTGCTTATAGCGTGGCGGCGGAATCTGTGCGTTGCTAATGCTAATGCAACGTCAAATGCTATAACTCACTGTCAGCAAATTAGACGTGAAAATGTCACAACTGTTGCTATTTTCTGTGAACTTATCTGAAATACGTGCGGATTTAAATCGGTTTTAATCTGATTAATAGAGTTGGAAAAGCTTAAGTGGCCGGGGCATAAAAGTATGGCTTAAGTGTCATTAGGCTTTAATGGTTGTAATCGACGACGGGTAGGTTCTGGTATTCAAACGCGAATCGCGACTATTGGCAAAACAGATTTTTGATCACTTTTAATCGAAATTTGAAATGAAAGGGTTCCCCCCCGTTCCTTGTTTGTTGCGATTTTATGTCAATGGCATTTTCGGATTGTAGGTCAATGTTTTTCTTTATAACGAAGTATTCAGTGTGGAGAATTGCACAAATAAGTTGTCAGTCATATTTAAAGATAAGTCACACGTAAATACATCGTACAGGTCGGTCATAATTCGACTATTGTTACTGACCCGGTATATCCTACACACACTATGTAAATTTGAGTCCAATCGAATTGAAGTAGCGATTTGATTCACTTTTGTAATTTCCTCGAAGTCCTTCGAAGAAATTTTGAAAAAAAAAAAAAATGTTTTGATTAGATCTAAGTTTTTGAAAATATTCTGAATCGAATTTGCCCATGGCGGGATAATGAATTTTTATAAATATTCCAAGTCCAACATATCCAGGGCCGGAGGAAGAGGAAGCCTTATGAAAAAATTACAATCATTGAGACAAATGCGCCCCGAATCTCGAAGACAAATCTCAGACTTTTGTGGGATACTACATATATCCAGTTCTTAAAATCTACGAGAATCTCGCAGAATTTGCGGAAAAATGTCGCTCTGCCTGCGAGAACCTCCGAGACGTTGTATGAAAAAAATCCACGTATCGAGACATATGCGTACACTCTCGAGTACATTTTGGCGAAAGTCGCGATAGCTAAAAATTACTATTATTATATTATATTCAACACTTCTTAAATGAAACCTAACAAAAAGTTCGGGAAGCGGTTAGAATAGGGACGCGCTAGAATACTTACGCCGCTGTCACAAATAACATATGAATTACATAATTGGGCCATACTGCCGGATGCGGTTAGGGGTAAAAACTTGGAAATAGGTGATTATTAAGCAAGCCCATGGAAGTAAAAAGATATTCGATATTTGCTAAGCCGTGAGAGATATGGAAGAATTCATGAAAAAGTATACAATCACTTAGCACCCCCTTAGGGGTCGAATTTCAAAAAATCTTGAAAACACTTTCTAGGTATTCATATGATGAATCTGTAGAATAACAACGAATTCAATATTTGAATATTTAGGAAGAATTAGCAAATATGATGAAAATCGTGAAAATATTTGCTTTCTATTTTCACTGATCACTTTTTTGCCCCCCTTCCGAACGCCAATGGAAATTGGATTTTTTTTTTAATCAGAATTCTTTTTCTTGTTGTTTTACATATAGACACCAAGTTTCAACTTTCTAGCATAATTTGTGGGTTGGAAATAAAAGTGTTAAAAAAAGTAAAATTTCATTTAAACAATCGCTATTCGGAATAAATAAGTTTTTTAAAATCTTTAAATCTTAAAAGCATTTCCAGACTATGCTTCATACTTACGAATAATGGCAAAATTATTACATGTGGTGTAAGATAGCGTAACGTGGAATAGAACATGACATTTAACTTATTTTAACAGAATCTACGCAATTATTCACCATTTTTCAAGACACTTTAAAGCAAAGTCTAACGAATGAAACATGAAAGTAAGTAAAACCGTAATAGTAAAATAATAAATAAAATAAGATTAAATTGGTACACCGCTTCCGCCAATAGGCACTGTTGTCAATTAATTCAATTAAAATTTATCACCTGCCTTTTGCTTAAGCATTTTCCTCCCGATGTCTACATACCTACATTACTACTTGTATTAAGCCTGGCCTTAACTAGTTTACCGGACTCGATATTACAGAGTAGTTTAACGGATGTCCCCAAAAGGCATCTAGGCAGTCTGCTACAGGGTATCTTACCTATTCAATATCTCAACTATTTATCTTCTATCCGATGCATATACGTCTTAAAGCACACACATAAATTTAACACTCGGCTTAGTTTCGTTGGAGTTTAATTGATATATCGCAAAAATGCAAAACTCCTTACGTAGGTACGTACTACCATTATAAATTTCTTTCAACGTTCCCGTAAGATTTTGCGTGAGTTAAAGTACTATAAGTTGCGTGGAATATCTAATGTTAAGCTCCAGTTGTTGATGTGCTAGAAAAATTGATAATCTCTTTCGAATAGGCATTAAATCATTGGATCTAATTAAATTTAGTTGAATTTCGGTCATAAATTACTTGTTTTTGACATATTTTAATATTTATGATGGCCATCAGTTGTATTTCGATCAATTGTTGAAATTGTTTAGATACTGTCATGGCAATAATTTTAACAATTTAGTTTTATATAACCGAACAGATAAATCAAGAGTTGAAAAAATATACATAGATATATTCGGGAAGCACTTTCATGCCTCACAGAGTTTATTTCAGAGCAAATCCTCTTAAGCACTTACCGGTACCGGTACTGGAACAGTACTGAAACATGCAGATCTGCAGTGGAAGATTTCCAGCAGATATTAAAAAAAAATGAAAATAAAAAAAAACGAATATTAAAAATGAAAGGGAACGTTAAAAATAATAATAAAAATTAATATTAAAAATAAAATGAATTTTAAAAATAAAAGCGAATATTAAAATAAGAACAAAATAACATGAACAATATAAACATAAAATAAAAATAAGAGTACAATCGTTGAGAAAAAACCAATTAGAAAAAACGTTAAAAATATAAAATTAATTTAAAGGTTAAAAATAAAAATAATAATAAATATTATAATATAATATAAATAATATATTAAATAATAAAAAAATAAAATAGAACTAAAAATAAAAATAACAATAAAATTAGAAAATTAGAAATAAAAATAGAATTAAAAATAAAATTTTATTAGAAAAAACATAAGAAATATAAAATAAAAAATAACAAAATAATGAAATTAAATTAAAATTGAGTATTAAAAACAAAACTTTAAAAAATATAATGTTAAAAATAAAAATAAAAACAAGTATATATATAAAAATAAGTATTAAAATAAAAACGAAGCTTCAAAATAAAATAAGGATGAATATTAAAAATAAAAATGAATATTAAAAATGAAAGTGAATATCAACAAAAAAAATAAAAATGGGTGTTGAGAATAAAAATAAGAATACTATACCATTAACAACATAAGTATAAACATAAAATAAAAATAGAAGTATAATAGGAAATAAAATAACATTATATATATATACAATAAAAATAAAATTAAAATGGGTATTAAAAATAAAAAATAAAATACATGTGAATATTAAAAGTAAAAATACAAATCAATGTTCAAAATAAAAAATAAAAATAGGATAGAATATTATTTTTATTATTTAATTATTGGCCACAATATACGGCCAGGTCTATTCTGCCCCGTCGTGCCAGTCAATATTTATTTATCGACCATTGAAAATAAATCTCTATTAGGTTTGCTATGATCACCGCAGCAGTGCATACGTTAATACAGAAGGAAGTACTATGCCGAAGAAGGGAAGGGTTTGGGTTATCATAGACACAAACTGGGACACAAATGCTTTGGTTGCTGTAATATCGAAATGAACCAAATCATCTCTAGCAGAGTATTCCTATATGTACCAGTTTTTTTTCAGTCTCATGATCCCATCAATGACATAACCCTTAAGTGATTGAAGGTTTTATTGGACTTTCGACACTGATATGCCATCGAATAAATCCGTAAGTGCCGTCGACAGTCTATTCTAAATTTGTGAACTATTCCGACTGAGTGACATGTTATTTATACATATATGTGCTGTGACACTTTCCCTCTCACTTACATGCCCCAAAACGATGGCATTTCGATTTTAAGATTATTTTCTTCGTGCGGTGATCACATGGCTTTTACTTTGATGTTTTAATTTCCGTGGTGACATACAAATTGCCATGTCTGTTCAACCATTAGCTGAAAATTGTATTCGTTAGTCAGCATGTCGTTTATTTTTTTTTTTTTTTTTTTTTGTTGTTGTTGTGTTCGTTGCCTTTGTAAATTCTTAAATGTCAGACGATTGCATCTCGTTTACAATGTGATTTAATGCTTAGGGTCGTAGAGTATCAAGTTTTAGTGATGATAGCCATATTTCAAGCCGTTGAAGTATTTCACTAATTTTTCGTAACAGGAAATGTTCAGGATGGCTTTATTATGCTATTTTGTTTAAATGTTTTTTTTTTTAAAACTGTCTTTTAGATAAATTCATGTTATGGAAATTCGATAGCCCCCATCAATTATTTAATATCTATGTTGAAATAAAGTTGCTCTTACACTCACACTCAATTGCTTGTCCGCCGACTATTGCCAAACTAGTAAAGCGATTAATGGAGCAATACAGGGCAATATCATATTGCGGCAATATTTTAGCAATATTTCAGCAATATGGCCATGTTATCACAGATTGCTGGTATTGATCGCCCTATTTCCACTAACTCGGAAAATTCTGAGCAATTGGCCTCGCTCGGTGTTTCAATTGTTACGCTTTTTTGTAATCATTTGTTTGTCAATACCTTTAAATTTTCCCCCCTCTCTCCGGTATATTGTTGCGCACCTTGATCAAAAAGTTCCCGGAATAACCACCGTGTGGCGCTTTTATTGTTCCGATTTGAGTTCTGTTTTTTTTGTTAAGTTGGTACATCTGTTGTTGACATTCCCTCTAAATCTTAGCATCATAGCTTGACATTTGCAAAAAATACGTTGCCAAGAAAATAAGCGCCACACGGTGGTTGTTCCGGGAACTTTTTGATCAAGGTTATATCTTTATAGAATGTGTCAACGTTCAACCTTCTGCCGTTTTTGAGATAAAACAATTATAAGCATTCCGTTCTGAGCTTTTATACCACATGTGATGCATCGCGAAATCTCTTGATTGTGTATATGGAATATAGGTGCTTGAATTTCTGATTATCTTACGGAATATTCAGTAGATCTGTCTTGCAAATAACCTTTTTACATTTTGCTTTACCGAACAAAATTGTTAGGGCAATTATTAGAAGTAAATTGACGAAAACTGGTTGTATTTACAACACGATACATTCCAAATGCATACAATCTTTAAAAATAACGCAAAAAAAATTGCAATTGAAATTTAAAATCATTTACAATTACGATTTGTACAATTTTCGAAAGTTGTCATTTTGTTCGTATTCATGGGCTCAACTAGGTCCATAAATTTCTTTAAAATATGCGCACACGTCCAAAGACTAAATGTCTTAAATAAATTTTGGGAGCGTGATACTGTGTCTTTTTCATGTGAATTAACATTTATACAGGTTGATGTTGCGTTGTGAATAAAATCGAACATAACTGCATTTTGTCTTATCAACTTTAGGCCACGAAAATAATAAATCGTACGCCAAAACCATTTCAACTTTTTAGATAAACAATAACCTGCCCATAGTATTATGTTCGGGGAGCAAAATGCAGATATGAAAATATGTAAAATTTCTGAGTTTCAGATAGTTGCTTCAGGCTCTTTACATAAATTACGAGCCTTCGGAGAGTGTAAAACGAAAGGAAAAATAATGCAATCTTCGTTGGGTAATTACAAGCTGTTTTGAAAGTACTTTTTTGATGATTGTGGTTGATTGAAGACCCTGTTATTTAGTTAATTATTGAGCAGTTTATAGATTGCATAATGGAGCTGAAGTAAAAGGGTTTTTGAAATTTTCATTTACCTTATCGCGCAAAGTTGAAATTTTTCAGGAAGAAACAGCAAATTTTCCAGGGAGCTTTGAATGGTAGATAATCGAACAGTCGATTATTCATGCGCGCGGACGGAAAAACAATACATTCAGTATTTAAGGAACAATAAATATAAAATACAATCAATTAAAATAATTTTCTTGGGTTTATTGCTACAATACTACTGCGATTTTTCACATTTTTCTTCACTTTAAATTTTCTCATTCTCGACCCTAAATAAATTTCTACGAAAAATACACAAATACAAATCACCATACCAAAACCTAAGATAAAAAATCCAGTTTGCATATCCTGTATGGTGAATGCTTGTAGACTATCCTGGATATCCTTGAGACGTTTCAAACGGCTTGTCAAAATTATAGCTGCTTCAGTTTGCTGGTACCATTCGAAAAGAAGACCTGCAAGGAATTCGGTATTAGTTCAACTGATTAGAGGATCTGCATCGTAAATAGGATTAGTGTTTGCTATGTTGATGATACATCATAAATGCTTTAAACAATATTGGATAGAATAAGTAGTAGAAATCATAGTTCTACAGATTTCCTATTGCACCAATACTGCCCCAAGATTTTTAATAATATTTTTTTTTTTAACTTCGTTGTAGGAATGCTTGCACGATCGTTTAGGTTTGCATAAAATTGTATTCAGCTTCAGTTGATGTCGTTTTTTATTACATAATATAGTCAACACTTATAGTACATAGTAAAAAATTTCCGTCAAAGTTCTATTTTTTGTCTAGTATTTCTTACTGTAGAGTTAATGTAATTTTACAATTAGAACGCAAACTTAAGGAACTAATATAATAAAATGTGTAAAAGCTGTAATTTATGTAAAAATTACATAAAAATACGTAAGTTTAAATGAAGTTGTGCAAATTTGAATGGCGTTGTGTAGTTTCATACATATTATTATGTATTAATTCTAATTCTGAGTAAAGTTGCTTGATGGTGTTCTTCTTTGTACCTACGTAAAACAAAAGCAAGTCCAATGCCGTGTTGTTGACGACCGATAGAAGTCTGTTTACATGATAGATGATAGTTTGTGCTAGTGCTTTGGTCGGTAAGAGTTCATAATGATTGTATGGGAAATGTGCTTTATCGAGTTTCAAGATATGTGGATTATAATAATGCATGTTTATCTGTAACAATTTACACACTAGTGTGACTCACTCTGTAAAGTGTAAAACTAAGGAAAAGCATGTAATCACCATACATATGTATATGTAACGATTTACAACCTATTGTGTATCTTACGAAATGCAGTGTAATTTTACTATAATTTAAGTTAGCATCCCATTGCCTACTTTGAAAGTAGTGAAAATTTAATATAGTGCAGGTTGTTGTATAAATTTAACATATCTTGTACCTGATTCCGAAAGCCGCATAATAATGTCGTTAAATCGGGTTAAAAATGGCCAACCTTTCCGAACTATAAACGATAGATGGTTCGATCGGGGACATTCATCAATCACATGAAGTAGTGCGGATCCATCAGCTAGTTCATAATTGGTCTGCAATTGATAAACTTAGAATTATAATTTCTGTAATTTTTCTTGGCAAATAAATCGCTTACCGTGATTATGACCTTAATATCGGACGCCCTCTCGATACAGCAAATATCCCTCTGATAAGCGGCACGATCAATAGTCGGTTGCTTTCTGATCGCGAACTTTTTTTGTAGCGACTCGAATACCGGATTTCCCTCACTCTCGAAAATATTCTCTAAATTTTTGGACGAACTTCCGATAGGCAGTCCGGATTCGTCCAGTTCTCGTAGCGAGTTGATATCCTTGTAGTACGATTTTGTACTGAAGGACGTTGTTAACGATCCCTGAAACGTACCGCCGATCGTCAAACTTAGCAACAAACAACCCGTCATAAAGATCCGTTCGGCTGAACGATACGGCAATATCGAGGGCATCCCCGATATCATAACTAGCCACATGTTGATCAGGGATACTTGAATTTTATTATGTTCGGCGGAAATAACTTCGTTCGGTTTTTGCACGATCAGTCGGTTTTTGTGCAAATAATTGGACCATTGCTTGAACAAGTGCCATATGATCCCAAGCAGCGTATTCGATACGATAATCAAAGTCCAAACGTACGGATCAAAGCAACGAAAAACAGCAAGCCATTGCGGAATTTGTAGCGCTTTCGGCGATACTACGCATAATTTATCGAAAAAGATCGGATAGATAAATTCAAGTTCGCTTGTTTCGTAGTCCTGGATGAAGCGACCGTTTACGGATAGCGCTGCTTTCGAATAGAGTACGTCGCCGATTGACCCGATGTACGATTGATTATCCAACTTGTAGCCGTATTCGCTGACCGGTTGAAATGTAAACGGCGTGAAGTTTAGAGCTCGAACTAACGTGCCAAAAATTATTCCATCGATTCCACCAAATTCTGTGAATTAAACAAGTTGAATCTTTGGGTCTGATAGATTATCAAAAGCTTGACTATCAAAAGCTCGACTATCAAAAGCTTGATTGTCAAAAGCTCGACTATAAAAAGCTCCACTATTAAAAGCTCCATTATCAAAAGATCGACTATCAAATGCTCGACTGATCCTATATCAAATAGGTAGCTCGAGGCTGTAGAGCAATCAGTAGTGCTCAATACACGTACTTGTTGAAGCTGGAGTTTTGGTAGCGTAGCTTTTGGAGCAGTTAAGTTTGATAAAGTTGAGCTTTTTGACAACTCCTTTATTCAGGCTTTTCATACATCATCTGTTGACAGTAGTGCTATCTGGACTTCTGATAGTCTAGCCCAGTTTTTTGTTAGTGAACCTTTCAATTATTTGACAATAATCGCAAAAAGATCAAAGCTAATATTTATAATCTATAATAATACTACCAAAAGCTCTACTATCAAAAGCTCGACTATAAAAAACCTCAACTATCAAAAGCTCGACTATCAAAACCTCAACTATCAAAAGCCCGACTATCAAAAGCCCGACTATCAAAAGCTCGACTATCAAAAGCTCTACTACTAAAAGCTCAACTATCACGTCTAGCTATGTGATCCTATATCAAATAGGTAGCTCGAGGCTGGAGAGCAATCAGCAGCGCTCAATACACGTACTTGTTGACGCTGGGGTTTTTTGAAGCTGGAGTTTTAGTAGCGTAGCTTTTGAAGCAGTTAAGTTTGAAAAGTCAAGCTTTTTGACACCTCCTTTATTTAAGCTTTTCATACTTTTGACAGTAGATCTATCGATACTTCTGATAGTTGAACATTTGATAGTCTATCCCAGTTAAGCTTTCAATGATTTGACAATAATCGCAAAAAGATGAAAAAGATTTTTTATTTAGAAAATTTAATTGATTCAAATTACCTTTTGAATAAAATCTTGCGTCACAGAAGTACGATTTGACAAAATTCTTTGGAAGCTCATCCCATCGCATTGCAGTCGGCAGTCTCGGAAATATAACACCAATCAAAGGATATCCGTTGTAAGTAAAAGGATGCGAGTGGATCCAGTGATGAAGATTTTGGTTATCATTAAATTGAGATATTCGGAGTTGGCCCCATACGTTGATGTCCCTATCAATTTCTTTCATCTGATTGCTTATAACAAACGGGTCGTACTGGTAAAAATACTGAAAAGCAAAAGGACGGATTAAATTTTAGAGGACGGAATTTTACTTTACTTTATCCTGACACGGCGACATTATTAATACTCTTAGCAGGCCGTAATCAGCCCACATCCTCTTCAGGATGCTCGAAACGAGAAATTCAAAATGTTCGCTATACTCTTGCAAAACTGCAACTACAAATCGTCCTCGGGTCGTATGAAATGGTTGCCGGGCAAAACCGTAAATGTACTTATCCAACATATCGATAGTGTCCACCACGACTAGTATGCCAAAGCTGTTTTCATCCTTTTTCAAACTACGCATTCTCGCGCTATCATGCACTACCATATTATCACTAATTTGAGTCTCTCGTAGCGGAAGCTTTCGGCCGTCCCAGGCAAATAATTCCATTAAATCAAAAATTGGATCCTCAAAGTTACTGTCCAATTTTTGAACAAAAAGCGGCTTTACGAAATGAAGATGAACTTCTCGAAGGAACTGCTCAAGAAAACCGCTCACATAAACCTCACCACTTGTAATTGTAACGATCTTAATATAATTTATGCGCTGAAACGCTTCGGCAAAAAGATTCCAATGCATTTCGGTCACATTATCACAGGACTCGGACGAAACTGATATCACAGCTACGAATAGGATTACACTTAAGGGACGCATCGAGGAATTTTCTGAGTCCTTTAAACCCACGTGTGATAAAGTTTCGAAACAGACTAAGGAAAAATATTTGGGGAAGTCACTTGTTTCGAACGACAACAGTTCGACTTTCTATGCTAAGTAGATTGAAGATTGGTCCGTAAATATTGTTCGAATTTTATGCAAATATTGAATGGCCCTATCTTTGGTAAAGAATAAAGAAAAAATTCCAAGAAAATGCCAAGAAAAACGTTTATTTATCGCGCCGTGGGGGATAATTATAGGCGAACGGTCTCTCAGCTCGGGCCTGCATTGTGTTTCGATTTTGGGCAGTTTTCCGTAATAAATGAATGGAAAGTTGAGCCAGGAGAACGTCAATCATTTTTCTGTTGATTTTACGATTTCTGAAAGGCTTTGATAGTGTGATAGTGACAGGTTTTTGTTCAATTCTAATATGAAAAAAATCGGATAATTGGTAGGTACCGTTCGGTGAAATAGTTTTTCGACGATGTTGACGAAAAGGAGAATGTTTGTACGTATACTACCTACCTTAGCCATTTTCGACTATATGAAAATTTTGCGTAGTCAGACATTTTTCCAGAAAAAAATTTAACAATCAAAATGTCCACTAAAAAACCCAAGAAAAACTAAAGCGGTGCTTAAATTAAAAAACTCTTCTACAAAAACCATTTTGTACTATTTTCAAAAATATTCAATCATTGACTGTTTTCAAAAAATAAAATGAAGAAAAGTTTTCCGAAAAACTTTGGATTATTTAAATCAAAAGTAGGTACATATATAAAAATTAATTTAATTAATTATTTTTGTATAATAGGCAGTTGAAATAATAGTTTAAAAAAAAACAAAGAAATTTGAAAATATTCAAACTGCCCTCGTCTTCGACAAGTCTACTACCAAAAAATTTAAAATTAAAATGAAGAAAAATAAATTGTTTTTCGTGAATTCTTTTGATTATTTTTAAAATCGTTTTTTTTTAAATTATTTCCTCTGTCTTTTATTGAAAAATGAATATGCAGTATACCTATAAATTAATTTAATGTAATTAATTGTTGATTGAATAATATAGACAACCAAAATAATAAACAAAAATAAAAAATAGTCGAAACCATTTATGAAATAACAACAAATATTGGTGGAAATAAGTTTAGGGCGCACACACTGGGTCTCGATCTTAGCGTTGGTTACAACCAGTTCATAGCCTTAGGGTTATCCAAAGGTTACAACCAAGTACAACGAAGTCACACCATAAAATTTTCAACCAACTGGTTAAAACATTACAAATGTTAAATGCTTCTCATTACCACCACCGGGCTTCAGTATAAGATGTCACGGCGCTTACTTACTTACATTATTCGCAATAATGTATTTGGTCGTGATATCGGTATATAGAAATTTCCTCAGCAATTCCACCAGCTGTCAGGGTGTTTCGGATAGTTGGCTAGAATACACCCTCTGACGAGTCTATGCCTTCCAATGACGAAACAGCTCCTTCGGACCTAGTCCAACCGAATCTTATAAATACTGGCTTCTCCAGAGTAAGTTCTTTCCAAAATTGTTATAACCTCAGGGACGGCGATTAATCAACAGTCGGGGATTTTGTGTTGGAGTTTCACTCCACTGACACCGGAAAGATTAACTAACTCTTAATATTAATAGCTTCAATGGTAGCTTACCATGAAGAACCTAAGATAACAAAAAACAATTTCAAATATAATCGAGACGATTCACGAAAAATCATTTTATCTTTCATATTTTTTTCCAATATAAATTTTGTCTTTTCAATTGAAGAGACAAAATTAATTGTTTCACTTAAAATCTCATTATAATAACTTTTTTTGCTACTGTGTATTATTTGAAAAATTGTTTTTAATAGCTATGTATATAAAAATTTAACCATTTTCGACTACATCAAAACTTCAACAGCAAAAAATTTAATCATAAAAAATTTTTTACAATTAAAGTATCGACTACCAAACCTACGATATTCAAAAGTCTAAATACAAAATCGTTATTTTATTAATAAAATTTTCAACAAAAACCAAACGCTATTTTCAAAAATATTCAACCGTTGCATTTTCAAAAGTTTTTTAAAACTAAAAAAACTAATACAAATGAAAAAAATATGGCTGAGACTTCTGATTATTTTTAAATTGTCTTATTTTAAATCATTTCCACTGTCCTTTATTTAAAAAAAATTAAAATTAATTAAAATTAATTTTTTAGTTATTTGTTTTTGAAAAAAAGAGCCGTAAAAATAATTAAAAATAAAAAACATGTTAAAAAAAGGATAGACATTTTTTTGAAAAATCATTTTATCTTTCATATTTATCAAATATAATTTTTTGTCTTTTCAATTAAATAGACAAAATTAATTGCTTCCCTTAAAAACTCAGTAATACCCTTTTTAGCTACTGCGTATAATTTGAACAATTTTCTTTAATTAAAATATTGTAGAATTTTAGTGGACGAGTGAAGTATTTTTGTTATTGATCAAATTGTTATCATATACATGGACAGTGCGGTCCAAAATATGCAGGGTGAATTGACATAGTTGCGTACAGCGGAAGTGAGTGTCGTAATGATTAATTTCGCCTTGTATTGAGGTCTGTAATTGTGCTTGTTAAAAATTTTTAAAATTGATCTAGTTTTTTCGCTATTTGGGTTTAAGAAAGATTTGAAAACCATACGCTTGTTTTGTTTGAGTTTATCGCGGTCACAAAATCGATTTTTCTGATAGTGATATTTTTTGCTAGACCAAATCGGGTCGTTTTCGGTCAAATTTGTCAAATTTGGGTCATTATGGTTGGCTTTCGTCCTATATGAGTTTTCTCTCTGAGTTTCTCCGGGGATAAGTTGATATCCTATTGCCCAACCGTCGGTGGGTGGTGGAATTTTCGAAGACGAAAAGAACAATGCGGTTCGAACCAACGACCTCTGGTCTGATAGACAAGCACACAAAGTCTTGAAAAACCATCTTATTTTTTTGATACAAATTTTTTTGCCTTGGCCAGCAGCCTCCTGTACATTGGATCGTCTAATCAATCGATCAAAATTCCAATCCAATTTAACAAATCGCTTCGAAAACAACCTCGAAAGCTACACCACTCAGCTGTCACCTAAATAATGAACAGAAAAAAAAACAAAATTTAAATAAATGCCCATCAATAACTCCAAACATGAATGGACCTTTCTAAAGTGATTAATCTCGAAATTTATGCCGTTCGGCTATAAAATGTCGCCCGTCGAATTGATTTCTTTTCAGCAAGCCTGAATTAAAGCGGCGCTTTCAACCCAAAATAATGTCACCACTCAAGCTGCCGAATGAATGTATGGAATTAATAAAGTTTAAAACACCACATTCATGGCATGGTATCGATTAAAAATTAATTAGCCATAAATCACAATACATGGCAATTAAAAAAAGCAACAATATATCCTACTTAACCTTTTTTTTTATCGACGTGATCTTAGCATTTTTATGGTATTTTTGGATTGTATAAGGCCGCAAACAATTTTCGATGATTTCGATTTTCATGAATATTCAAATTGAATTTTTGTGAGCTCAGGGAACGAAACTAATTTCGTAAATGTTGAAATTTTACATCGTATCGAATGTCCATCTATTTATCTTATTTATCTCTTGATCGGATTTTAGATATTTTTTTTCGTTTGGAGAGAAGGGATTGACTTATAGAAAATTTTTATTTGTTATTAATGTTTTTGAAATTCATATTATTTAAATTTATTAGCCTCTGGTTACCTGAACAATTAACTAATGGAATTGGAAGATTTTTATGAAGTTAACATTTAAGAAATTTAATTATGTAAAGTGTTGCTGGCTGTGCCAAATTGTTCTTTGTTATGTTAAAATGTGACAAACGGGACAAAAGAGATCGCAAAGAAAAGGTTTATTGCATTCATAGCCTCAATAGATTGGAACAGAGCTTAATTGAGCTGCATATTTCGAGAAAAATCTAATTTATAGGTTTTTGACTGAGTCCTTTATCAAACTGTGACCCAGTCTAAAAAGTCTCACGAAAAAAATAAACAGTAATTTCACTCAACAGTATTGTTTTCATATAATTCAGTAGCAGACGCATGAAGTGGCGCCTATACCATTTCTACGCGAAACTGTCTAAGAGCTACCGATGAGTAAGAACAAAAAGCACATACTAAGTAGTAAGACTCTTAAACTAAGTCACTTTTACAAAAAGCAAAAAATTTAATGAATATCAGTTACATAGGTGGCTATTGAGGCTGCGCAACTTTAATATTTTTTGATTAGAGGTCCAGAACGCGCTTAATACTGAGATATAATGCAGTTTACTATGCAATTGATAACCTTAAAAATAACTTTGCAAAATGCCTCTGTCTTTATTATTCAGGCGATTTCAAAGAAATCTCGTTAAAATCAAAAATATTTCGATATCTAATGAGACATAAGAGATACATATATCGGCATTCGTAAAAACTTACACCATCAGTTAACACCCACTTTTTAGCGGTAGAATAACTCAAGATTCCGAAAATAATTATCAGATCATTGTCCATAGAAGCAAAAAAAAGCGAATCGATTTCATAAAACCTAAGAGGTTTGTCGGAATTCGTGAAAACTTAAACAATACTTTACACTACGGATCGTTTTGAATATCGGAAAATTCTTAATTGTTTTTTTTTTTCAGATTATATTTAAAGCCGTAAAAATGAAAGTGAGTTCGACATGTTATTACCTAAGAAATATATCGGAATTCGTGAAACTGTATATAACTACTTAACACCCCCTTTGGAATTGAACATCAAAAAATTCGAACACAATTTACACGACCGAGGGTGTTGAATACATTCAAAGCCGTAAGAAATGAAAGCGTATTCGGTATCTTATTAAACCTAAAAAATATATCGGAATTCGTGAAAATGTATACAACCAATTAAAACCCTCTTAGAAGTTGGATATCGAAAAATTTTAGCACAATTTACGTTACCGAGGGTGTTGACTATCGGAAAATTCTTAAACTGATTTTTTGGGATAACAGTCAAAACCTTAAGAAAGCACAGATTCGATATCTGCATTAGACCTAAGAAAGATATCGGAATTCGTGAAAATGTACAACCCCTTAGGGGTTGGATATAAGTCTTTATTTGCACTAAACTTTATGCCAAGTTTGCACATATTTGACTAAGAAAATATGTTTAATAAAAAAAAATATGGTAATTTCATATTGTCAGCCAAAATAAGTCTTGTATCAGCACAAATAAATCTATTTAGCATTTGTCAACACAAATAGTCGACAGCGCAATAAGTCAAATTTTTGATGCAGCAGCATACAATCTAATCACTATAATAATTGAACTGTATGCCAAATTTTAAATATTTGACTAAAAAGATTTGAAAAAAAAGGTTAGGCCAAACAGGCAAACTATGTTCTGTAAACAAAAACTTGGCAATTACACGGAAACTAGTCAACTGTTCGATTGGAATACCGTCTAATGGAAACTGTATGATATGCTGCTGAAAAAAAGTACTAGAATGAAGTCAAACTTTTCAAACAGAATAGGTTTTGTGAAGCACAAATAAAATCATCTGTCGAACAAAAATTTTATGATTACGCTATCTGAATGGGACAGTGCAAGTAATCAATTCTTGAGCAAATAGCATACAATCTAACAAAATATAATAATTAAATTGTATGACAAACTTTAAATATTTGACGAAAAAATTGGACAAGAAAGGTCAGGACAAACAGGCACGAAAAATCTATTTGGGGAAGAAAAAATTCGCGATTACAGGAAAACTGGTCAATTGTTTGACAAAACGGAATACAGTCTAATGAAGACTGTTTGATACGCAGCGAATCAATGCTGCCATTGCAATTCCTGAACATTCCTCTTCGCAAAATACTAGGCTTCATTGAAAACGAAGGGATTGGAGAAGAATCATAGTCAGCCCGTGGGGACGCCACAATAGGCACAACTGTGGCTGCAGTGATAGAGGTTAACCATACCAACCCCATATTTCCAAGCTATCTATCTATCTATGCTGCCAAAATTTAAAAAAAAAATTGCACAAAAAGAAAATAAATTTTTCATGCGGAATTAGACAAATAAAGTTATTTGGTGAACTAAAATTTCATGATTCATACATTTTTGACAAAGTTGTATGGTACTTTGTCAAATATTTGACAGGAAATTCCTTGATAGGTTATTTCTGAAATCAGTGCCCGGATGTTAAAATGTTGTTCCGCACGGATTAGGTTGGGTTGGACTGTTGTGATACTTTTGACGCTGGGTGTGGACGCCTACTCTAAATTCAAACATGGACACTAAACATTTTTGCATAATTTCGCAATTTTTTTCGCAGAAATATTGCCTGCTATTATTTCGACGGATAAATCAAGCTTTACGTTTAGTTCAAACCCACGGAAGCTCCGTTGCTCATCTTTCTTCTTGAGCAGTTCTTTTTGAAATTCCTAAAATCTATTGCCATAACAAAATCGTAAATTTTTCTAAATCTTATTTTTCACTAAAGAATTTCTGTAATAGTTTCCCGATTGGCAAAGAGGTGTCCAATGTCCAGTTAGTGTCTCATGAATAGTCAAAAACGGACATAAATTCGGATTATGTACCACTGGCGATACAAAGACCACATATCAGTTGACATCATTTCACATATGATTAACGACAATTACATATCATCTGCTTAACTCGCTGAATAGTGTCTAATTCGAACGAGAGAAAGAAACGGATACTACTTCAAGACAGAGGAGAGGTCATCAACTCGTTAGTGAAAATAAAAAATGGCTAATTGCATATATTCGAGTTACGATGGCGTTTCATATGCCGAGTAATTTGTAAAGTGTGAAAAACTTTTCTTTACAGAAACGTTGGCGTTTTTTTTATGGCCGTTTTTTCCGGCTGTTTTCAGTTATTTCTCACAATCGCACGCCGGACTGAAAATCCAAAGACTCATTTATCGCAGACATGGCCGTAATTCATTTGAAATTGTCGAGAGAGTTGGTACAAAGGTAAAACGTTAAAATTACCTCCTGCTAGCCGCAATGGTATACTGAGGTATGCGTTTTAATTCACCTGAAGATTAACCGACGCCATAATTCATGGCTAATTGTCCCCAATTGTAGTTTTGCTCGGAGTGTGTACGATAGGCACCGTGCTGGTTACCGGTAACCGGTAGTTAGATGGGAGGATCAAGCCTCACTTCTGGTTATGGTATACAGAAGACTTAACATACCGGTAGAAGGACAAGTGAAATTAAAGTCGTATTGCTTTTTGGCGCAGGAGCTTTTTGAATTTATCATGTGACGACAATGGAAAGGAAGCTGAAGATGTAGAAAATAGTTTAGTAAAATTTCAATTATTACTAAGAAGATGCGTTGTCTTCCTCGGATCTTGGATAGCTCGATTACTGTGGCGTTTCACAGAAGCTAAGAAAAGGTAGTTTTCCTTCTGTTCTGTTTGACTAGCAGTACCATACATCAAAATGCCTCGCTTAGAAAAGCTGGTATGATACTGTTTGCCACTATTTGAAATATTTGGCTAGTCTCACTGACAAATGCAGTCAGATAGAGTAACTAATCGTCAAACTTTTTATTTTGACGTGAAATTGTTTACTGAACTTTCCGTCAAACTGTACTTTGTTTCTCAAATATTTGGCAGCATAGCGTACAGTGTGATACAAACTAAACTCTTCTCTCAAAGAAACTATGGCGATGCCCTAATGTAATCATCAAAGTTTTTTGCTTCATTATTTTTTATACTCAACATAAGGTTGATTATGATGGAAAAGTTTTTACTGAAATTTTCGTCAAACTTTTTTTTTTTTAAAAAAACAATTTGGTAACACTGCATACAGTAATATAAAAGATAAGAGCTGCTCCTGGAGAAACTAGACCTAATCATCAATGTTTTTTTGTCACATTATTTTATTTGCCCAACACAAAGTGGATTATGACGAAAAAATTTGTACTGAACTTTCCGTCAAATAACTTTTTACTTGTCAAATATTTAGCAGCATGACATACAGTGTGATACAAGCTAAACCCTACTCTCAGAGAAACTATAGCGATGAGGGTGAGGGTGACATTATCTTAGTTGTTCAACAGAAAGTCTATTTTGCCGGAAGCTTTCTTACTTAACTTTTGTCAATTTTTTTTTCTCAAATATTTGACCGGATTATACAAGCGTAATTGTCAATGCTTTTTTTTGTCATATTATTTTATTTGCTCAACACAAGGTCGATTATGATGGAAAAATTTGAACTGAACTTTCCATAAAATTAATATTTTTTTGTCAAATATTTGACAGCATGGCCTACAGTGTGATACAAGCTATACCCTACTCTCTGAGAAACTATGGTGATGCCCTAATGTATTCGTCAAAGTTTTTTGTCACATTATTTTAATTGTTCAATAAAAAGTCTATTTTGCCGGAAACCTTTTTACTGAATTTATTGTAAAAAAATTTTGTCAAATATTTTTTTCTTCAAATATTTGACAGTATTATACAGGCGTAAACGTAAAATTTTTTTACAAAAATTTTTGATTTTCTCAACACAAAGTTGATTATGATGGAAAAATTTTAACTGAACAATTTTGACACCTCCAACATTTCCATTGCTGACAACATTCCCAATTCTTAAGGGATTTACGTTGGCAGTACTGAAGCAGAAGCATAATTTTGGAAATTATAACGAAAAAGTAGAACTGCCCTCGTTGCTGCTTCTGCTGCTGCTTTCATTTAAATATGCATCATATAATAAATTCCTATGCTTTCTAAAAAAAATTCTTCTTCTGCCGCTGATTCTACTTTTATTGTGTCACGACCTTAAGGGGTGATTGGGTCACTCTAGAGTTTTGGAGAAATCGATTTTTTTTTTTTTTATATTGTCCTCTAGGACTTTAAAAATGCTGTCCCAAAAGATTATGGCCGAAAAAAGTCTCTAAGAACACGGTTTTCGAAATTTAGTACTAGGCATATCGCAAAACTACTCATGATTTTTACATACTGAAAACTTCAAACGCGTTTATCTCAAAACCACATTTTTCAAGCTGGCCGGAAACATAGCTCAGACAATTTTCAACCGATTCACTTGAAATTTTGAATATATCTTGAAAACAATATTGTCCATCAGAGTACGTAGAATTTTGTTTATACGTTGCATAATTCATTTGTTATTAACAATTTTCTGACAATTTTCTGACAATTTTTTAGACAAATTTCACACTTTTCACTTTAGAAGTGGGCCGTTTGTCTAAAAATCAAAATATCGAAAAATTCTACGTGCTCTTGTGGCTGTTGTTATATGTAATCGAAATAAATTTATTAGCTAATCATAATTCAAAAAGTACAGGCACTAGGTGGCCGGCCATGGACCCTGGGAAAACGGAGACGTCATCGCAAAAGCGCTACACAGCCGCCATTTTGAATTTAATCTCTTAAAAAAAATTACTGTACATAGTCAACAACATGTATTATAAATATTCATTTTTGCAATATCGATTTATTTTGTAAAATCCGAAAAAGGCCTATTTTTTCAGCCTCTAGAGTGGCATAACTCCTTAAAAGAACACTAGCTTTAACAAGGAGTTACATCGAATTTAGGTTTTCAAAGGCAGTTCAGTACATGTACATTCTATCGAAATTACATCATAGTTTTCAGCTGACAATTCTAAATAGAAGCTCCCACATTAAAACTCCATACACAATTCAAATAGTAAGCAGATCCATTCCCGAGACAGAAATAGAAAAAACCCAATAAAATTGAATTACAAACATATTCGATGCACACACATATCGCATATAAATCACCAAGAATCGATATAAATTTTCTGTCGACAGTAAGCCGTTAGTAGATATTGAAACTCTCGTCTAGATACAAAGATACGCAATAGTTTATTCGCTACATATTCACATTATCGCGTTAATTCCGAGCCCGTACGATAATAAAATAACAAGCAACAAAATAAATAAAATTCGATCTTAATGGCGCCTATAAATCAGCTTCGAATCGTTGCACATCCATAAAAATTAAATTCGTCATTAAATCAGAAAAAAATAAATATAAAAAGATTTGTCGTTTTAGTCGATATTATACACAGCGTAGCGTAGGAGTATGTCACCACATTTCCGATCTTTTTAAAAAATCCATTCATCTTTCGATCAAGCCATGAAAAATTCATGGAAAATACTTTTCCGATCGTCGTAAATCTTTCGGCTATAACCTAAAAGATCAATTCAACTTCTTCCTTCCTCGCCATCCAAAACAAAACAACAAATTGTTAACAATAGTTTATTCTGGTCAAAATAAAATTTATTTATTTATACGGATTTTTGTGTGGCATGATCGGTTTCGGTAATTCCCCCCGCGGAATTGATGTGTATGTAATTCAAATTTTCAAATATCGCGCGCCAAACTGAGCTTTAAATGATTTGTTTATAAAAGTAGCCCGCAACTTTTATACGATCGGATCGTATGTAGGTTTCCTTCGAAACGGCAATTTCACGTGATTTATGATCTAATTTTTGTAAAAATGGCCACAGGATGGAAACTAATGCCGTAATTTATTTGAATGGTTGAATTATTCAAATGAGATGTTTTTGTTCGATTTTTTTTTTGGCCAACGGAAAAATCGTATAGTTTTCGAATTTAAATGTACGTAGTGTATCGAGTCTCGTAGTCGACTTCGTCGTCGACGTCTTTTCGAGATTTACGACGACTGTTTTATGAGTTTTTCAATCAATTATTGCCCAATCATTTTTTTTTTATTTGGGATTTTTCAGGGAAAATACGACAATCGTTCGTTTCGAAATTCAGAAGCAATTTGTAGTTTTTCGGCCGTTTTATTTCGATTTTAATGTAGGTGTCTTGAGAAGTGGGATATTATATCCCATTATGACTTGTAATAGGATATGATGGTGTACTGTGACATATTTTATGACGACTGAATCACTGTATAATGATGTTGAGAGAGATTTAAAAGTTTTAGTATCAAATTTCAAATTACATCACGATTAGCACCTAATCTCCGAACTAAGTTGAGACGTTTTTATTAATGCGGTATTGAAATGTATTCCACTTGGTTGAAAGTTATGAAGATTTCTGGGAGAAAATTCAATCTTTTATGGTAGTGTAATTTTCATAAAATGTCGGTTTTACGATGCCATTATACCAAAAACAAATTTCTTAATAGTGTGATAAATCCATAATTCGAAGCATGCAGCACTGCAGGTGATAGCCTCAATCACTGGACATTATACCTAGCAAAATTAAATATTTCTTATTGAAAAATAATCGAATCAAGTTTTGCATTGTGTAGCCGATCCCAGCCTAACTTCTTACTGACCTTAAAGTACTAAACATTTTAATTAAGTTGCGAAAAACGCCAGAACAAATACTTTAAATATTCAGTATACATTTTCATTACTGAATAGATACCATCAGAAGATATCAGTATATACCTATGAGTACTCTAGATGAAATCATATAGAGTATTATAAGTTTAATCCAGCCCAAAAGTTTTTAACGCATAGAACCAAGCCTCGGACGAAAAAAAATAATATATTATTTTTGATTTATCTGTGGCCAAAAACCCCCAATCCGCTTGACGTCCGTCCCTCCGTCTATCTGTCCGTTACCACGATAACTCAAGAACGCCTTCACCGAGGATCTTAAAATTTCGAATCTGGGTGTTTGGTTGAATTTATAAGGCTAAGTTCGTTTACGGCTTTCGGGTAGCTGCCATACAAAATGTCCTTAAACTATGTGTTCAAGAATATTGGTCGATAACTTCAGAATGGTTTAAGCTATGTCTTTGAAATTTTGTATGTGTTATTTTTCCAATAGTTAGACCTAATGTATGGTTATGAAGAAAATCCTATTAGTCCTTCTTGTAGCTGCCATACAAATATCCTGTCAAAATGTCTTCACTTAATTTACGAAACTCACTATAACTAAAGTAGTCTTTTAGCTACGAATTCAGAATTTTGTAAAAATTAGTTTTGAGTGAAAACAAAGTTCGAGCGAACTAGTCAGCAAAATTCTTTTACTTCTTCTGGTACCTTACAAAAAATCCTCAAGGCACCTGTTCAACAGTATTTTCCAATAACTTTTGAAGGGTCGAATTTAAAATTTTGTACACATGGTTCCAAGGAAAAGGATGAATATGTAAGTAATCGAGTGAGTCCTTGCTCCACCTCCCATATGAAAGTACTTCAAAAGAGATTTTTTTTTCCAGTTCAAGTTATGAAATTAAACACTGAATATTGTCTTTTAGTTTTGAGTAGCAATCTAATGGGACTCCGTAGTAAAGGACATATAACATGTATCTACTTCATCCCCAACTACAATATAAATAAATCAGAGTTCAGTATCATCTAGAGTATTATACGATTGGCTTGGAGCCGAGCCGAGTATTTTTAATTTATATATATTTTTTTATCTTCTTCTATGTAGGTACACTGAACCAAATTGGTACATCATATTAATGAATTTTTTCACTGAACTAATGAATACTTTCAACAATTTTGGTCCGATGAACGCGAGCATTTATTTGATGAAATCAAATTCATCAAATGATGAACATGTTCGTCTAATGATAGCTTTTTCTTCATATTAATGAGTAGTGATGTCACAAAATTTTAATTGATATGAACGTTATTTGATGTATTTCTTCTCTTCATACTTCATACATAATAATGATAATTTTTTCTTCATATTAATGAACAATGATGTTACGTACCTATCTTCCTACCTACCTGGTGCGGTATAAGTTCGAAAATCCTGAACAGTTTGAGCGATCCTAAGCAGACTTGTCTTTCTAATTCCAGACGTGGTCCTGATTAGATATGCGGCCAATCAATCTAACCTGAGTAAATTTCTACTTGGGTTGGTGCCAAATTTTCGAACTTTCCGAGACAGACAGAAAGTGACAGTTGAACTAAGACATACTGTCAAATATTTGGCAGTGTGGCACATAAAGTAATTACAGTAGAACTTCTATATAGTGACCACCCAAGGGACTGTGCAAAAGTGATCACTTTAAACGAGTGGTCAGATTATAAAAATAATTTTATAATAGTATAATAAATATAGATAATATAATATTAATAATAAATTTATCTAGAACACAATTTCGATAGTAAGATTCGTGCTTCATTTATTTCAGCCTCATTTTGCATTTTGCAACATTTGTGTTTTAATTAGTATATGACGTAAATTTTTTTGGTCACATTAAGGGATGTACTCCACACGTATGTGATACGTAAATATTGGCTAAAAAGTGGTCAATGGTCACAATATGGAAATGGTCACAATGCAAAACGAAAAGTGTATGGAAAATCGGTAATTTACATCGGGACTGTAAAAAAATTGTCACTTTAGGGAAGTGGTCGACATAAGAAGGTGGTCACTTTTGCAAGTTCTACTGTATGTTGCTTGAATGTCGGATACTTACATCTGTTCCTAGACGAGCAGCGTGCAAAGAAGTTCGCTCGTTTCAAAAGTAACCAAACATCACGAAACATGTCTTACCTTGACATGGGAAGAGCTCACCTACTATGCGATTTTCTTATAGACTAAGCGATTGTCTTAAGTCACTTTATAGTTGTTTTTGTTGCTGTTATCCATGTCTGTCATCAGAGACCACGTCTTTCTAGAAAAAGACACACTTTGTTGAGTCGCCGCTGGCTGGTAACACCAATCTCGTTAACATTTCTGTGGATCCACTCGATCCTCGAAAAATGTCATTCGAGTATCGTGTGGATCCACAGAAAGTGCCGACAACCCTGCCACCAAAAACGTAGAGGAGGAGACGGTGCAAATGGCGGACATCGAAGGTAGCGAGATCGCTGTCGAGTTTTTCGGGTTAAGTGTCGTGGTGAAAATAAGTCGAACGGCGAAAAGCTTACCTAATTGAAAGCGGCTGGTTTAGAACCGTACCGGAATAGGCGTCATCTTCTGCCATTTTCCTTTTCGTTTTAATTGCAGCAATCGATGGAAGAAAAAAAAAAAAAACTTTAAAACAGGCTTAGTTAAAAACCACCGCCAAATTATTGAGGTTAGAAATCGGATTGTGTGTTTCGTTGTGATAACGATGGCAGTGGTATTCTAGTATTGCGTCAGACAAATTTGAATTTATTTCGTATTTAACTACCACAGCATCTTGAAAATTCATCAAATAAAACTAAAAGAAATTATAATAAAATTAATTATAACGAGAACCTGACCTCGGAGCGCTCTATGCATCGGACGGTTCGTTTTGTTTACGGTTTTTCTCTTTGCCGTTGGCCCTTTTAATTTTTTTATTGAGCGACTCGAGAGTTGATCGTTGACTTTGCAGCTGTCAAGTAATACACGATTTAGTTTCGTATAGTTCGCGTTAACAAACTACCGTAAAACATTTCTCGTGGTTAGATTTTTCAAAATGTTTGCTTAATCAAACGTAGTCGTGCTCGTAACGCTTTTCAGTAAAACACCGCATAAGTTCGTACTCGTTGTGCAAAGTTAAACCAAAAACTAAATTGGTGAATTTTTTTTTGTTTCAATTTTTTTCTGTGCTGAACGGATTTTGCGTTTAATCCTCGTCTTTTCGGTGCAAATATTAACATAAGAATCGCTTAGTTGCGGGCTAATGAATTGTGGAAAAAGGTTCGAATAGGAAGAACACGGCAAACGGTAGACGTCTGGCGTGAAAGTTATTTTTTTGGAATTGACAACACCTTCCCTGCGACGATTGAGTGGTCATTTTGCCGTAAAATCCGAAGAACGTGGGTGGCCAGAGCCACCGAAGAATTTTGAAGGCATCGGATTGCAAACGCTGTTGGTTCGGGTTCAAAAGCTGCAACACTTCGCGTATCAATTAAATGTGACACGAGAAGCCATCTTCATACTTGTGACAGCCATGTGAAAGATCTGGAAGATAGGAAAAGGGGTTCCAATGAACCGAATGAAAAACAAGTTTCAAAGTGAATGGAAATGTTTTGTGAATGTTTTCGCGAATCGAGCAATTAACTAAAATCTCGTTTTGAGTTAAATACACGCGTCGTGCCCGTTAATCGTCCCGGGTGTGACAAGAAACGTCGGCCGTACGAAAATTCAATCTTGTCCGAATGTCGCGAAGAAGAATATCTGCCGCCCGACGAATTTCTACAAGAAAAGAAGAGAAATAGGAAATTAGAAGAAAAGAAGTAGGAAATTTGAAGATAGGAATAGGGAATTTGAAGAAAGGAAAGATGAAAATTTGAAGTAGAGAAGTAGGAAATTGAAGTAAAGAAGTAGGAAATTTGAAGATAGGAAATAGGGAATTTGAAGAAAGGAAAGATGAAAATTTGAAGTAGAGAAGTAGGAAATTAGAAGAATGAGAAATAGGGAATTTGAAGAAAGGAAAGATGAAAATTTGAAGAATGAGAAATAGGAAATTAGAAGAAAAGAAGTAGGTAATTAGAAGAAGAGAAGTAGGAAATTGGAAGAAAGGAAATAGGGAATTTGAATAAAGGAGGAATTAGGACGAGAGAGAACCAAACGGATGAAATAAACAAATGGGGTGAGTTTTGATTTTGTTTCCTTTTTTTTATTATATTATATTATATTTTGCATGATTTCCTTTTTTCTTTTTTTTTGGGTTTTCTTTTCCAGCAATTTTGTATGGTCGTTTTTTTTTTTAGTGATAATAATCCCCTTAATGATGATTAACGGCTAGAAAGAGCCATTTATAGTGAACCCGAGCGTTTAGCTCCTTAGCCCCGAACCTCAATAAGGGGCCACGACGCGAAATGTTCTAGAGGACAGTCGTGGCTGAGGTAGGGTGGGCAGAGCAGGGCGCTACTTACACCTAAGCGCCCTGACAAATCGCGAAGTCGCGCAACTCCACCGCTTCTTGGTCTTTCACGACCTATTGGGAAGATAGTCCCAATTTTAATCACCCTGGAGTAAGCCGACACGAAATTTTGTTGTCTAGGCCTAGGGTTTATGGTCTGAAGTCAGAACAAGAACCACCCCCACACTGCCGTAGCTAGTCCCGGCCGCCAGCAAGCGTGTCGCCTCCGTTCTACTTCAGCCACCAATTCGGACGTAGGCGGAATTGGCCCATTCTGTCCCGAACCATTCCTATCCTTCAATTATTTTGACTTTTCTAAGTCAAAATAATTCTTCCAAGGCCTCAAACACAACAAATGGCGCCCAACGTGGGGCTAGCCACCGCTACGCTTAGTGCACAAAGCGTAGCTCATCAACACGTGCGAGTCAGAAAAATTCCGTACAAAAAAGTTGGTGAGCAAAAGGACAAAAAAACTTAGTCGTTTTGCGACAGAATTTTCGCCTGAACGGCAATCAAAGTCCAAGTGTACAAGCTTTTCAGATTTTCAACAGCAGAACATTTCATCGAACCTGTATGGAGGCAATATGGAACGATCCTATTGACGAACCGTTTTGGCAACCTTTAGGCGCCAATTCGGTTCCATAGGAAAGGGAAATATTGTCTGCATACGAGATTGATGTGATGCAAGTTGGATAAACGTATTCTTTCTGATTCTTTCCACTTTTGTTTTGCAAGTACCCTTTTGAGTGCTGGGCATGCCCTGTCTTGGCGGGCGTGTCGTCAGACAATTGGGAAAAATACTTGTAAAATATTGGTGAGTTAGATGATAGGAAATTTCGTCGAAAATTTGTTAAGTACCTTATTTCCTTATCCATCCTTTTTGAGTTCCTTTGTAACGTAGAATAATTTTTGTGAAATAACGTAGAGTTTTTTTTGAATACTTAAATTTTTTTTTATAAATCTTTTGACGATAAATTTTTAACTTGGATTTTTTTTTGCGCTTTATTTTGATTTTTTTTCTTGATTGCTATTTTTCCCCATTTTTTTTTGTTGAAATTTTATCGCGTTCCGGATTTTCCCGATGGAGCGAGGAAGATCAAGATCGGCTTCGCGATTTGTTCTGCATAGAGGGGAGGGGAAAGGTTGCGACAACGTGAGGGTTCATTTGTTCTAAATTCAAATACGCTCACATACATTAACATACACACAATCATTTATTCTTGGGTTCAAGTTTCATTCTATCGTTCATTCGTTATATTTTTTTTTTAAACATACAACCATTTTCGCATTCCATCGTTCATTCAATTTTGTGATAGCGTTCATTCATTCGTTTCGGGTTTGGATATATACATTCCTTCTGACGATCACACGGTCTAAATGCGTTCAAACATTCATTCATATTTTTTTTTGAATTCCTTTACCCCGCATATAGTCAGGAATATATTCTTCATTCATTCGTTTTTTTTGTACTCGAACATCCAAAATTCATTCGATTATAGCTAAACTACGCACTCAATCAAACACAGTCGAAAACACAGTAGATTCATAGACACGCAGATATATGATTTTTTTCACTAGTCGTCCACCTTATTGCGCAACATTCATTCATTTCATCCCTCGGTCATTAAACTTAATTCAATTGCTCCATTAGTAATAATATACACAACTTACATTCATTAGCATTCTATCGAACAATTGTACCAATTATTCGATCACAACAACCACATTTACATCTGATCACTCGTTCTCTCAACCAATCACTCGTTCATTCACCTGTCTGCTATGCCACTGCCAAGGTCGCCTTTAAGGCGGAATGAGGAAGATATATGTACGATGTGCCAACATGTCGTGGGGGGCGAAGATGAAGCGCGGACGAAATGTGGGCACACTTTCCACCTGCATTGTGTGGAGGAGTGGGTGCTGAGCCACAAAACGTGTCCCAATTGTCGCCAGGCACTGGAGCCGCAGGACTATTGGACCGTTAGGGGCGTGGAGGGCGCCACAGCGAGAACCGGAGCCGTGACACGCAGCAGAGCGAAGTCAGCGGCCGGCGGACTTTCACCAAGGCGGTTAAATCTTGATTTTCCGCTGGAAACGGTCGGCGGTGGGGTCTTTTACGCCCCTGACGGTTCAATTGGCCAAGAGCAGGGGGTGAACCAGCTCGTAAATCCAATCCCACAATCACCGGAAAGGGTAGTAGGCGAACGACCACGCTGGTCCGATATCCGTGACACAGGTATCCCAGCTACGACGAATCCAGCGCCAGGGCGTACACGTTCGCCAGTGGTACGAACTGAGCTGGGAGTAGATCAGCTGATAGAGTTGATGAGACGGGTTTTTCGGGAAGAGCAGGCGTCTCAGAGACCGGTGGGGGCCCATTATTCGGCAGCAGAGGGAGACTCGCGTGCTGGGAGGGCAGATCAGCGGACCGGAGCGGCCGCGTTGGTCAGCGATCGCGTTAGCCACGGCCCTAATCATCGTGTAAGAAATTCCTACAGCCCATTGAGGCATTGGCGTTTGCGTTTTAACGGGGATAGCCAACTCCTACGTGCAGAGGAGCTGATTTTTCGGGCCGAGACTCTCGCGATGAGCGACTTGCGCGGCAATTTAGATCTGCTGACGCAGGGCTTCCATCTGCTGCTGGATGGTAGGCCCAACAAGTGGTATTGGTTGTGGCGTCGGTCCAATAACAACTCGTCTTGGGATACTCTGAAGGTAGCATTCTTGCAGGTCTGGGGAGAGCGCAGCACGGATTGGGAGCTACGGAAGCAGATGCTTGGTAGACGACAAGCGCCACACGAGCCCTTCATGTCCTTCGAACAAGACATGACGGAGCTTCGTTCACTGCTGAACGCTCCCATGATTGAGTCCGAATTCGTGGCTCTGGTGCGCGGAAATCTGGTGGGCAGCACACAGCAACAGTTGTGCTTCCACTCTGTACACACTATGGACGAGTTACGTCGGCTTGTAGTGCAGGTGGAAGACACGCGAAAAGCCACCAGACCATCCCCTTGGAACCAGGCCAGAGTCCACGAGATACATGAGCCAATCGTGGAAGAACATCAGGATACGACTTCTTCCGTCGATTTGGCCGGACTATCGAACCCCTGGATCTGCTGGAATTGCAGGAAAGAAGGTCACGGCTATCGTGAGTGTGCGGAGCCTGCGAAAGGCATCTTCTGCTATGGATGTGGTCGGGCTGACGTTCTAAAGCCCAACTGCGTCCATTGCAAGGCGGGAAACGGCCGAAGGGACGGAAGGACAGCGGGTCCCTCCCGTCCGAACACTGCATCCCGACAGCAGTAGGAAAATCTGTTCACCACTCCAATTCCACGTCCCAATTTCAATTAGACAGCCCAAATGAAACAACTTTACCCAAATTTTCAACCCCTAACAATACCCTTCCAAATTTTAATACCCTACCTACAACATTCTCTGAACCCAATTCCCATCCTTTTAACGTAAAAGCATCCAAACCCATTTCATCGACGATCAACACTCCGCACGTCAAATTATTAACGAGACCAAGCGATAAGACGGAGCCGGCTGTTTCCCGGCCTGAAGAAGTCCTTATCGCAAAAGAACATCCAAGACGACATTCCCACCATCCTCTCAAGCCATACCACCTTCGGCTAAAGGAATATATGGAGGCTCGAGAGCGAATTTTTGCGCCTACTTCAATCGCAAGTGGTGATCAGGTATCATCACTAACGAGTGGATCCGGTCGCAGTAAATCAATCTTGCGCCTTCGTACATTCTGGAGGATGGTGCGTGGAAAAAAGAAAGCGATCCTCTCTACCATCATTACCAATCCGTTGGACATACGTCCGTACGCCATGGTATCCTTGTACGGAGTGGACGTTGAAGGACTCCTCGATAGTGGGGCGAGCATCAGTTGCCTGGGGGCAAACGCTTTACAACGTCTCCATGATGCACAGGTGAATTATCGACCGGTCTGTCAAGAGGTGAAGACCGCTGATGGTGCTGCACAGAAAGTTTTGGGCACGGTAAACACCGATATTACTTTTCGTGGTATTACCAAACCCATTACCTTGTATATAGTGCCGAGCCTGTCGCAGAAATTGTACCTAGGGGTAGATTTCTGGCGATCATTCCAACTAGCTCCCAGCATTATCAGCGCGGTCGATACTCCCGATACTGCATCGCAACTGATAGCTCCGGATGCCCACCATTTAACGCCCACAGATGTAAAGAGGTTGGAAATGGTAAAGTCCAAATTTCCATCATACGAAGTATACGGACTCGGTGTGACCAACGTCGAACAACACAGTATAGACGTTGGTGATGCAAGTCCCATCAAACAGCGACATTATCCTGTGTCTCCTGCGATCCAAAAACTCTTATATGACGAGATCGATCGCATGAGGGCACTTGGCGTTATAGAGACCAGCCAGAGTGCATGGAGCTCGCCTGTGGTTCTCGTGAGGAAGCCAGGCAAGGTCAGGTTATGTTTGGACTCGCGCAAAGTCAATAGTGTGACGAAGAAGGATGCTTATCCATTACCACACATTGATGGTATCTTAAGTCGTTTGCCGCGAGCCAATTTTATTACTAGCCTGGACCTCAAAGACGCCTTTTGGCAGATTCCTCTCGAGAACAAATCCAGGGAGTATACAGCGTTTACCATTCCTGGCCGGCCTCTATATCACTACACTCGCATGCCTTTTGGGTTATGCAACGCGCCGCAAAGGATGTGTCGTTTGATGGACAAAGTCATCCTACCCGAGCTGAAGGAGCAGGTATTCGTATATTTGGACGATCTGCTGTTAATTTCTGAGGATTTCGATTCACATCTGGTTTTATTGGCAGAAGTCGCAGAATGTTTGCGAAAGGCTGGCCTGACCATTAACGTCAACAAGAGCAAGTTTTGTCTGAAAGAGGTGAAATACCTCGGTTACATCGTTGGAGAAGGAGGCTTGAAAACTGATCCCAACAAAGTTTCAGCCATCGTCGATTACCCTTCGCCTAAGTCCGCACGTCAAGTTCGACGCTTTCTTGGTATGGCAGGCTGGTATCGACGATTCGTTCCCAACTTTGCTGCGACTGTTTCACCGATTTCAGACACTCTAAAGAAGTCCAACCAGTTTGCTTGGACTACAGAGGCACAAACTTCCTTCCTATTAGTGAAAGACTTGTTGACGAGAGCCCCCTTATTAATCAATCCTGATTTTAAGAGGTCTTTCGTAATCCAATGCGACGCCAGTAAATCAGGGGTGGGTAGCGTTCTCTTTCAGGAAAACGACGACGGATCGGAATCTCCAGTGGCGTATATGTCACAGAAGCTCACTTCCGCTCAACGCAACTACAGCGTAACCGAACTCGAGTGTTATGCAGCTGTGTTGAGCGTGAAAAAATTTCGAGCCTATGTAGAAGGGACTGCGTTCAAAATCATTACGGACCACGCAAGTCTCAAATGGCTCATGTCGCAGAAAGACCTACAAGGACGGTTGGCAAGATGGAGTTTAAAACTCCAAGGTTACGACTTCACAATCGAGCACCGAAGAGGGAGCCTGAACGTTGTACCCGACGCTCTCTCTCGTGTATACGAAGAGGGATTAAACGCGCTGATCGATGTGGCACCGATGGTGGATATGGACTCTCCAGAATTCTCTGGCAAAGAATATAAAGAGTTAGTGTCCACCGTCGATGCGAACGCCGATCGGCTTCCTGACGTATGCGTGAGGGATGGTTTCGTGTATAAGCGCACAGAGCCTCACAACGGTGACCCGATTGCTGAAGACAGGGCCTGGAAATTATGGATTCCATCGAGCCTTACGTCAGCTGCGATCGCTCAGGCGCACGAGGCAGACACCACGGTCCATGGTGGTTATGCAAAACGCTAGAGCGAGTCAGGCGATTTTTGTACTGGCCCGGAATGGCTACACAAGTACGCACCTACGTTCTGGCGTGCGACACTTGCAAAGAGACAAAGTCCCCGAACAGACCTCTACGAGCGCCTATGGGAGAACCGTTCCAGACTGATCAGCCATTCCAACATCTGTACATCGACGTACTTGGACCATATCCACGTACCAAACGGGGTAAGATCGCTATCTTGATCGTCTTGGATCATTTTACCAAATTTCCCCTGTTACATCCTTTGGGGCGGATCACTGCTGAAGAGATCACAAACTACTTGGAGGGGCAGGTCTTCCATACGTTTGGAACACCTGAGACAATCCTCTCCGATAACGGCTCTCAATTTAGGTCGAATGTGTTTAACACCATGCTGAACAAATACGGAGTTAAACACCTGTACACCCCGAGCTACTCACCGCAAGCGAATGCTTCGGAGCGTGTCAATCAGTCCATCCTGGCCGGAATTCGAGCATTCATCACTGATGACCAAACACGATGGGATGAGAGTCTAAGCAAAATTGGATGTGCTCTTCGTAGCTCACTCCACCAAGCCACTGGATTTTCTCCTTATCAGGTTTTGTTTGGGAATCACATGATGTTGCACGGGAAGGACTACGAACTGCTGAAGCATTTGCGAGCGTTGGGAGAGTCAAATGTACAGCTTCGACCTCGAGAGGGAATTCCTATCGTGAGACAACTGGCGCAGACGAAAATAAGGGTCGCACATGAGGACAGCAGCAGGCGTTATAATCTGCGTGCTGCTAAAACACAATTTTGTGTAGGACAGGAGGTATTCCGTAGAAACTTTTCCTTGTCCACAGCCGCGCAGAATTATAATGCCAAGCTGGCGAAGAAGTTCCTCAAGTGCAGAATTCGTCGTGTGCTAGGCAACTCACGATATGAATTGGAGGATCTAGGAGGCAAACGTCTGGGGACTTACCACTCCAAGGATCTGAGGCAGTGATCCGAGGGAGCACACCGATTGCCCGGCACTCAGTCGTGCGCATGAGACCGACCAAAAGCGACGACTTTCTTTAGTCGGTTCGGCGCTGGGAAACCAACGGCGAGCCGCCTATGTTGTTGAGTCGCCGCTGGCTGGTAACACCAATCTCGTTAACATTTCTGTGGATCCACTCGATCCTCGAAAAATGTCATTCGAGTATCGTGTGGATCCACAGAAAGTGCCGACAACCCTGCCACCAAAAACGTAGAGGAGGAGACGGTGCAAATGGCGGACATCGAAGGTAGCGAGATCGCTGTCGAGTTTTTCGGGTTAAGTGTCGTGGTGAAAATAAGTCGAACGGCGAAAAGCTTACCTAATTGAAAGCGGCTGGTTTAGAACCGTACCGGAATAGGCGTCATCTTCTGCCATTTTCCTTTTCGTTTTAATTGCAGCAATCGATGGAAGAAAAAAAAAAAAAACTTTAAAACAGGCTTAGTTAAAAACCACCGCCAAATTATTGAGGTTAGAAATCGGATTGTGTGTTTCGTTGTGATAACGATGGCAGTGGTATTCTAGTATTGCGTCAGACAAATTTGAATTTATTTCGTATTTAACTACCACAGCATCTTGAAAATTCATCAAATAAAACTAAAAGAAATTATAATAAAATTAATTATAACGAGAACCTGACCTCGGAGCGCTCTATGCATCGGACGGTTCGTTTTGTTTACGGTTTTTCTCTTTGCCGTTGGCCCTTTTAATTTTTTTATTGAGCGACTCGAGAGTTGATCGTTGACTTTGCAGCTGTCAAGTAATACACGATTTAGTTTCGTATAGTTCGCGTTAACAAACTACCGTAAAACATTTCTCGTGGTTAGATTTTTCAAAATGTTTGCTTAATCAAACGTAGTCGTGCTCGTAACGCTTTTCAGTAAAACACCGCATAAGTTCGTACTCGTTGTGCAAAGTTAAACCAAAAACTAAATTGGTGAATTTTTTTTTGTTTCAATTTTTTTCTGTGCTGAACGGATTTTGCGTTTAATCCTCGTCTTTTCGGTGCAAATATTAACATAAGAATCGCTTAGTTGCGGGCTAATGAATTGTGGAAAAAGGTTCGAATAGGAAGAACACGGCAAACGGTAGACGTCTGGCGTGAAAGTTATTTTTTTGGAATTGACAACACCTTCCCTGCGACGATTGAGTGGTCATTTTGCCGTAAAATCCGAAGAACGTGGGTGGCCAGAGCCACCGAAGAATTTTGAAGGCATCGGATTGCAAACGCTGTTGGTTCGGGTTCAAAAGCTGCAACACTTCGCGTATCAATTAAATGTGACACGAGAAGCCATCTTCATACTTGTGACAGCCATGTGAAAGATCTGGAAGATAGGAAAAGGGGTTCCAATGAACCGAATGAAAAACAAGTTTCAAAGTGAATGGAAATGTTTTGTGAATGTTTTCGCGAATCGAGCAATTAACTAAAATTTCGTGTTGAGTTAAATACACGCGTCGTGCCCGTTAATCGTCCCGGGTGTGACAAGAAACGTCGGCCGTACGAAAATTCAATCTTGTCCGAATGTCGCGAAGAAGAATATCTGCCGCCCGACGAATTTCTACAAGAAAAGAAGAGAAATAGGAAATTAGAAGAAAAGAAGTAGGAAATTTGAAGATAGGAATAGGGAATTTGAAGAAAGGAAAGATGAAAATTTGAAGTAGAGAAGTAGGAAATTGAAGTAAAGAAGTAGGAAATTTGAAGATAGGAAATAGGGAATTTGAAGAAAGGAAAGATGAAAATTTGAAGTAGAGAAGTAGGAAATTAGAAGAATGAGAAATAGGGAATTTGAAGAAAGGAAAGATGAAAATTTGAAGAATGAGAAATAGGAAATTAGAAGAAAGGAAAGATGAAAATTTGAAGTAGAGAAATAGGTAATTAGAAGAAAAGAAGTAGGAAATTAGAAGAAAGGAAATAGGGAATTTGAATAAAGGAGGAATTAGGACGAGAGAGAACCAAACGGATGAAATAAACAAATGGGGTGAGTTTTGATTTTGTTTCTTTTTTTTTATTATATTATATTATATTTTGCATGATTTCCTTTTTTTCTTTTTTTTTTGGGTTTTCTTTTCCAGCAATTTTGTATGGTCGTTTTTTTTTAGTGATAATAATCCCCTTAATGATGATTAACGGCTAGAAAGAGCCATTTATAGTGAACCCGAGCGTTTAGCTCCTTAGCCCCGAACCTCAATAAGGGGCCACGACGCGAAATGTTCTAGAGGACAGTCGTGGCTGAGGTAGGGTGGGCAGAGCAGGGCGCTACTTACACCTAAGCGCCCTGACAAATCGCGAAGTCGCGCAACTCCACCGCTTCTTGGTCTTTCACGACCTATTGGGAAGATAGTCCCAATTTTAATCACCCTGGAGTAAGCCGACACGAAATTTTGTTGTCTAGGCCTAGGGTTTATGGTCTGAAGTCAGAACAAGAACCACCCCCACACTGCCGTAGCTAGTCCCGGCCGCCAGCAAGCGTGTCGCCTCCGTTCTACTTCAGCCACCAATTCGGACGTAGGCGGAATTGGCCCATTCTGTCCCGAACCATTCCTATCCTTCAATTATTTTGACTTTTCTAAGTCAAAATAATTCTTCCAAGGCCTGAAACACAACAACTTCGCGGCATATTTATCTCGTGCGAAGCGCTCCGGTCCTACCATACACGCGTTCGTCCAGAAAGGAGCAGTCAGTACCTAGAGCGCGCGAGTATCTGATCTGCTCACCAGGCCAGAAGTGATTTATTGAAGTCGTGAGTGTTTTAAAGGAAATGCTTACTCACGTTTTTGCCTCCTTACTCATCCGCCTGGGCCTCCCACCTTTCCACTTTGTGGTAATCATTTCCACCTTTGTGGATTATCTTGCCAGTACGCTTCTTTCTTAAGGTGTTCTTTTAACTCGTCTTCAGGTAGTTTTATGCTTGTTGGATTTTTTTTTTGTTGTTTGGTTGCATTCTCGATTACCAATCGATTTTTGCCCTTCTTGTTCTTCGAGAGAAGTAGTCGGGATTTTTTTCTATTTTTTTTTTTTTGCGCTCTGGACCTCGTTCTGAATTGTGAGAACTTTCTTGTTTTATTCGTCGTTTTTATGTTGTTAGCCTCTTGTTATTTTCAACCATTGAGTTTGTTATTCTTCGCCCCAAGTTGGTTGGTTGTTTGTTGTTCGAACGACAACGTCGACACAGTTGTACCGATAACACAAAATAAACACCTAATGAGGAGCATTTAATTAATTACACTCGGTCCGGTTTCGGGCTTTTTTTTCTTGAGATTTTGTTCTGTAGTTGGCAGCAAGCGTTCGTTTGTGTTTTCTGAGTGTTTTTCTTTCTTTGTTGTTCCAGAAGGTTAAAATATGTACTCTATCGTAGACAGCTTGATTTTAATCGAACTCAAATCGGACATTCTTTGTGTGTTTATGGTTTAATGATGCAGTCGCACACGAATATCAAGAACTGCAGTAGCAATTACTTTACTTGGCGAGAAATTAGCTAAGCAAGTAGATTATCAAGTTTCCCTTGTACGGTAAGCTGAAGCCATACTTTGAACGGAGTACTGAAAATTGATAGACGATAAAATTTTAATATATATGAACACTGTAAGAAAGGAATTAGGCAAACAGGTTTAACACATCGGAACTCACACATCGGAACTCCAACAGAATTCATCGAATACACAGCAAATCTTTTTTCTAGTAAAGTTCAACTAGAGACAATCTAGTGAAAATTTCCTACTGATAATCTAGTGAAAAATTTCCTACCCCAGAAATATAGTGAAAATAACTAGAAGTACAGTACGTATTGTCAATTATAGGAAAAAATGATTTCAACTAGAAAACTGCATAAATTTACTGTAAATCTAGCAAAAATAGAACTAAATGTAAGACAGTGATAAGACAAGTGGTCAGGTATCATCATCGTATAGACAATAGAAGTGGGCTGTATTTTTTCGAGTCAACTTTTTGTCTTTTGTGTGTAGTCTTGAAGTTCAAAATTTTAATTCTATCTTAATAATAAGCTAAAATAGATGGAAAGAATTTTCTTTAAGAACAACTGAAAAGGAAGAAGACACAAGCGTGACAGAAAAAAGAGATAAGTTCGATCGCGAACAAAGAAACGAAAAGACGCATAAACGAATAGTTAAAAGATTTAAAAACAAAAAATAAAGTTAAAGTTGAGATTAATTTAATCAATAGTTTCATTGATTTTATGTGATAAATTACTCTTAAAACACGCCATCCACGAAAATTTTAAAAAGCTTTAATAGAAATAAGATTAGAAATTATGTAAGAATATTTCCTGTAAAACTAGTTAATTGAACTAGATTATTGAGATAGAAATTCAGTAAAAGAATTCTCTGATTTTCTAGTCGGTACTTATTCACCAGATCTTTACTAGAATATCTATGAGCTAAATTCTAGTTGTGTTTAACTATAATCTAGTTGAAAAAAATTAACTGTGTATATGCAAAATCCTATCGAAATATTTCAATTACGTTCATTGCAAGTAATTTAAGTGGGACACCGTGCATGACTATGTTTTGAATCCCAATCCCGATACAGTACTGCATGTCATACAATTTGAATTCATGTAATCGATATTGCATATAAGTTCAGTATTTTCATTTGAATGGATCCGCGAAACACTTGATTCATGCGTCATACTCAATTTCAGTACTGTAATACTACTACTGACTGGCTAGTGACCGCCCTTTTTTGATTGTACTATCTTAGTGTAGAAAGTCTACAAATTCGTGTTGTACTCGCGTCATACGAGGTAGAAATGGGTAAAGCAATTCCTTTCAGAGAAGTACTTCACTCCTGGTCACTCACTTTAAGGAAAAAGTTCAGTGAAGTAGTTCCGGAACTCTTCTCGTTCCATCGTTCCTTCGTTTTTGTTCCATCGTTCCTTCGTTTTCGTTCAGTCGTTCGTTTTTGTTCCTTCGTTCGATCGCAAACTAGTTCGTTCTTTTAGTTCATTCATGGTTCAACTTGAGGGGAGAAGATGATGCGCAACAACAAAAAAGTAGAAGATGATGACAAAAGGAAAAAAGTTCCGAAACTCTTCTGTTCCATCGTTCCTTCGTTTTCGTTCCATCGTTTGTTTTTGTTCCTTCGTTTGCTCTCGTATTAGTTCGTTCTTTTAGTTCATTCATAGTTCAACTTGGCGGGTGAAAATGATGAGCAACAAAAAGAGGTCAGTCGACCTAGGAGATTATGTAAAAAAAAAATTCTGGAACTCTTCTCGTTCCATTGTTCGTTTTCGTTTCTTCGTACGCTCGCAAACTAGTTCGTTCTTTTAGTTCATTCATAGTTCAACTTCAGGGGCGAAGATGATGAACAACAAAAAAAAAGGTCAGTCGATCTAAAAGATGCAGACCAAAAAAGTTCGGTACTATTTTTGTCACGTGTCCAATGGAACTGCAGTTTACCAAAAGAGTGAGTTACTTCACACACTCACTTCAATGAAGTATTTTTTTAAAATAGTTCACTCGTGAATGACCTATCCACAATACGAGTACGATCACTCTCAAAAGACTTCATCTAGAATTTGAAAAAAAGTGAGTCAGTAACTGATTTACCTGGAAATTAACCCAATCATCAATTGACTACTGTCCTGTCCAAATAATCCAATTTATTATCTACCCCGAGAAATGAACACATTTCCAGGGAAATGATCGGAAAGAAATACACGATACAATATAAATTCGTGTCATGATTTTGTCTGCGCACCGAAAATAACAAGGCCTGACACAAATGGTTACTAAATTGAGCTAAAACGGCCAAACATCCCTCCGATTTTCAAATATTCAATTCCGCGAATGAATTGGCCTGACTTGAATTGTAAAGCGCGACTAAACGCCACAAGATCCACGCCAAGATCCCGAATGAAATAAATCAGGAAAAAAATCGAAAAACGGCTATTATCATGAGCGAACAATGTTACCACTCGGTGTGTCCGCTGTGTGGTAACCGGGTTGACCTTATCTCTTATTTCGATGTCAACCGGAGAACAATAAACGATAAATTTATTCGGTACGAATGTGTCGAGATTTAAAACACGTGAATGGGGCCTCCTATTTCGAAACTATACCCGACGCAGTTTCGAAACTGGACTTAAGAAAAACAGAGGCGAACGAAATCTTGTGTCCGGGAGGATCTTGAGGTCTTAGGATCTGGACGAGGAGTTAATGTCGTGCGCGGCACAGGTTCAAGTTCGCGCTGATCGTGGTGCGCATATCCAACGTGTTTTCGCGGTGTTGTGTCAAAAAAAAGTCCTTATCAGGATCAGAGCATTAATAAATAACGGCCTCAAACAATGCCTTCTTATAGTTCCCCAAGATGTTTATCGGGTCCGAAGCAATTTTCATCCTTTTTTCATGTTCTTGATCTTTAAATACCCACTGGTTTAGCTCGGAGGTAGATGAAGGTGGGCATCTCAAATAAAAAAAATCCGCGGAAAATAAAACACGAACTTCAGGCAGTTTGCACGCTATTGCCCCGACTATGGCAGCTTGAATTTAAAAGTTATACAGGTAAAAAAACAAGGTGAATTTATACTCCTGATGGTGCGAGTCTTCGGACCAACAAAGTCCGCTTTATATTTCATTCACCTACACTTTAGCGATCATGTTTTCGGGTTGTTTTATTATAACCGCGCGTTGAGATTTCGGGATAATTTACGGAAAGTTGCTCGCGAAAATTTTTATTGTTCTGCGAAAATTTCGATATCGGATGAAGGTGATGCACGTTTTCAAGATGTTTTTTTTTCATATACCTACATATATATTTTTTTTAGATTGAGTTCCACGATATGCAGCTAGAAGGAAAATACGGTTGGAAAAAATTACTATGAAACGCGATCGATACATCGAAGAAAAGATCTTTAGAAAATTGCCTTTCTAACTAATTCAAACAGTAGACGAATTTCCAGAAGCACCGAATCTTTGATCTTTCGTCTGCTGTTGATAGCAGCTGCTGCATCTTGATTTATTAAGCATAGGAATATATAATTGAATTTGAAATCGTCAAAAATTCCAGATATTCATGTTTGAGCAACAGTTCTTCCAATTGCATAGCTTTTGATAGTAAAACATCTTTTGATAGTGAAGCTTTCGATAGTGAAGCTTTTCATAGTAGACAAGCTTTTGATAATGAAGCTTTCGATAGTGAAGCTTTTGATAGTGAAGCTTTTGACAGTGAAGCTTTTGATAGTGAAGCTTGTGCTAGTGAAGTTTTTGATAGTGAAGCTTTCGATAGTGAAGCTTTTGATAGTGAAACTCTTAACAGTAAAGCAGTTCTTGTTGTTTTCCGGCCTCAGTGGAGTTTTTGGTAAGAAACCCCAACACGAAATCTCCGAATGATATTTAATCGCTGTCCCTAAGTACATGACAGTTGGATGCTTTTTGTAAAGTTTTTGTTAGTTGCATATTTTCTAGTTTGGCTTTTAACAGTCGAGTTTTTGATAGTAGAACTTTTTATAGTAGACATTTTGATAGTAGAACTTTTTCTTAAAACAGTCGTGGAACTTCTCTACTTCGAGCAAATATATGTTTGAATTCTCGCAATTTACTTGGCAGTATCTCAATATATCTGATTATTAATATTTATTTTTGAGAGCTGAGTAAATTTAAGTTTATAGACTCTACTTTGCAATTTTCTAAAACGAAATTAATCCGTTTTGAATTGGACAGTCGAGTTAGAGTTCTTTACGCCTTTTTAATTGAATATTAAAAAGTTGTCGTCTCCGTCAACAGATGGTCTAGCGTTCCCAAGGTATGCATGTAAAAAATGACAATAAAGCGCCTACGTTGTTAATGAGCAAAATTCAAATTCTGCATATCAATAAAACTCCTATCAATAATTTCCAATTAAACTTCTTCCCTTGAGATATGTTCAAATATGTCATTTATGACGTACACAACACGAATTTGTCCTCCGTAAAAATATGAAAAATCGAACCACCCTAAGAAAAAAAACCCTGAACTGAAAATCATTTCAAACTTTAGCTGCGTTTTTCCACCCTCAAGTATGACTGTATACCGATACGCTCCACGTATGCCTAGTACTCGCAGGACACCTAATATGCCTCGTGACACTTTGACAGGCCATTTCCATGTTGTCTGTTAACAGGTCTGACATCTCATTGCAAGTTTAGCGACATAGGGTCACGTAGGGTATGTTGTTCACATGTTCAGCAGTTTGTTGTTCGGTTGTGCCACCTTACACCAAACTCGCATTATTTGGGGGTGGTGTCCTAGATTTTCGGGTGACGAAAAAAAAAAAAATCCGGCTGAAATTTTTCTCATTTTTCATGACTCTAAAAAAAAAATGTCTAACACCCCAAACTCCCCCTCGACAACCTGTCCGGAATGTCAAAGTCAATATGTCACCGGATGATATACGCTTTATATCGGAGGTTAGTAGAGAGGCTCTGGCGAGGGGTCGTTAAATAGTCGGGGTGCGAAATAAAATCCAAATGTCGTGCGCCAAAATGTTGATTGATTAACGACATTCTTCGTTTGCCCGTTAAGATAACGTCAACGTGATTAATTACATCGGAAAGGAGAGATGCTGATCCTGCGATATAATGGAGACAAGTGAGGTCTGTCGTTTCTTGCCTCTGTTTTTTTTTTTTTGGTTATTCGTTTTCGGTGATGGAAATTAAATGAATTTTTCAATAAAGTTATTGGCTTTGGAAATTGGAGAGAGGTTTCATCGATAGACAATATAATTACAACTAATTTATGTAATTCAGAATTGTCTGGGGAAATAGTGTGCAAAAATTCTATAAAAGTAAAAACCTTTTTATTTTGCAGATAAAAAAAATCTAACTTCCTTCCCCATAGACCGCATATATATTTGCACCAAATTTCAACTTTTTAATAGAAGCCACTCTTCTGTGAATGTAAAAGGGAAAGGAGTTAAGAGCCTTGATTTTATAAATGAATTTTAGCAATACAACAGGAACATACTGCATATGCAAGAAGTAGTTTCTAAAAGTCTGCCCTTTAAAAAAAAGTCTCTTCATTAAAAATGTTTTCCGAAAACAGGAACTGAAACCTGACAAATTTTTAGGGCAAAGTTTGAGAAGTGGTTGAAATAAATTAATACTTTAAGTGGTTTATTATAAAATGGAATGAAATTGTCATACTATTTTTCATTCAAATGTTTTTCAATTAATTTGCAATTGAATCAATAATTTAAATCCGGCTCGACGGACCAAAAACATTTCGATAAAGCAAAATGTTAGAAAGGTACAGGACAATTCCTTTAAAGCATTTATTTGCCTTCACTTTTTTTTAAAAAGAGAATATTGTCGAAAGCGATTTGAATGTAGCGCCATTTACTTACTACCAAAATAACGCCACGTTAAAAAATCTGACAACGGTCGGGGCGAAACTTTTTTATTTTTCCGGTGTAGAATTGGGTCATATTCCGGGCTGCGGAAAAAAACTAGGGGTTGAAAAAGGAAAAAACTTAAAAATAGCTGATTATTAAATAAGCCAGTGGAAGTGAAAAGATATTCGATATCTGATCAGATCTGAGAGAAGATATGACAGAATTCATAAAAAAGTATACAACCACTTTGCACCCCCTTAGTGGTCGAATTTCAAAAATTTTTGAAAATACTTTCTAGATATTTATATAAAGAATTCGTGGAATAAAAGGGAATTCAATATTTGGGAAGACCTAGTAGATATGACGAAAATTGTGAATATATATGCATTCTATTTTCACTGAAAAATTTTAGGGTACCTTTTTTTTTGGAAATTTCAGGCCGTTCACAATACTTAATTACTAAAAAATAATAAAGTAAAAATAGCGAAATTTATGAAGGTGTGCGAATCTATTCATGTAAAGGTTCCCACACACTGACGCGATTTATTCGCTGACGCTGCGATTATTTTGCAGCGGTACATTCGCCTTTATTTAATTACATGGTAACTAATGAGAATGACCGCACCGCTGCAAAATAATCGCAAATAACCGCAGCGTCAGCGAATAAATTGCGTCAGTGTGTGGAACCTTAAACCTGATATTATACTGGTAACATACATTGGCGAATATTTGACTAAAAAAAATTTAATGAAAAGTTCAGTAAAATTATTTTTGGCGGCAAAGAAAAATTTGACAATTACACTATATCACTGCATTTGGCCGCAAATATTTTTTACCAAATACGAGTATTCGACATAGTGGAATTCAGTGTAATTAAGGCTTTACATTGGGAGATTTTTGAAGTTTTAAATGTGTTTCACAACGAAGTGAAATTGCTACCTTCTTTTGAAATTTGTCCAATTCGGCGTTCAAATATGCGTCCAATAAAATCGGTTCTATATTACGGAGACGTCACTACGTATGTATATGAAGTAGGTGAGGTGATAGAACCCTTAGGGACAAAAATGTTGTCGTGCGAAATCGAGCGTAAGTTCATCAGATTCTGTTTTAACTCTGCTCCATTTGGATCCAGGCCAACTTTACAAACGGTCAATTATATCTTCTGAATATAGTTGGAAGCTATTCACTTTTAATGACCCATTAATCATAAGGCGCCTACAACACCACAACTATGTTTTATGACAACCTACTCCATATAACAACTTTAATTGCCCAATGAAAATCTAGAATCGTGTGTCGGACGCACTCGTGATTCATCCAACTTTTCGACATTCTTCTCGTAAATTAACCGAAATAGCCTAATCCGTCGACGTATTTGACCTCATTACTCACATAACGTGCTAAAAATCCATGTCAAAACAATTCTCTCAGCCCGGCCTTACAACAAATCCATCATCGGCTTCTATAAAAATCCGCTTTACAACTTTCCGCTAAAAAAAAATTTTTTTTTACAAAATTTATTTTCAGTAGCTTCATGCTATGCGTACGTTAATTTCAAAGTGAATATCGTCGCATCAATTAGCCCGGCTCCACACTATAAAATTAACCAAACATCAAACGGACGAGTGCTTGAAAAGTTGCCAAAAATTTAAATTTCCCCGATTTATTTCTTTACACTAACTGAAATTTTCCAGATATCAATCAATAGGCTCGATATTATAAACGATTAGTGCGCTCGATAGGGACTACAACGACTAGTCGTTTTTTTTTTTTTAATTGTCTCTAGGTGCCTATAAAATATTAATTCAAAATCCATTGAGCCGGAGCCATCAAAAGCAAATTCCCCCAGCTATAAAACATTTTCGAAAAATGGGAACGCGTGCAGGAGGTGTGGGCCACCGAAATTCAATACGTTTCGAAATCGCGAATTCAAATCATGTCGATCTCTGAGACCAGAACACCCCCCTCAAATTCATTGTTCATTCATGGCGGCTAGTCGCCTTTATTTTCGAGAATGAAAAGGGAAAATAATCAAATAAAATAACGTAAAAATTGGTTAAATGGTTTTTATGCCAGTGTGTAATTTGTCCGGACCCCGGGATGACCATTTTTATTTCGATATTTTGGGGGAGTTGGAGCACTGGCCTTGTGAAATCAACGAACGTTTTTGCCTATCGGTTAGACTTTTATTGGCCCATTATCGGAGTCACTAATTGATTACAAATCGATGAATAAATTCTTAAATTTAATACAAAATTCGACATAGAGATGGTTGGATACGTTACCCATCGACTTAAAGTCGTTATTCTTTTCTTCTTAGATCTTTGACGGAAATTTATTGTCTATTATCGACCGGAGTAAGAAGTAGTAGTCGATTTAATAGACCCACATAATCGATTATGGTTATGCTCTTCGGAAACATTGGCGAGTTGTTAGGAGAATGTTTTATGACGATTTTATAGTACGTGATCAATTTTAAATATGTGGTCAATTGTCTATGACTTGTTTGATGATAGCACGTCTTCGACTAACAATGCATTACAATTTCATTTGGTATGATTCTCCTTGTTTTATTACATGCCTTGATCCGGGAAACAAGCTACTAGCATATCGTGAGAAATTCTTATCAGCTTCTTGACCTTTTGCGAAAAGGGTATTGATTCTAATAAAATATCAGATGCGAAATTCAAAGACATTTCGTTTGTTACAGATGGGTGAATTAACAAACTTCTAATCAAAATATTGATCGTTATTCCTTCAAGACATCAGAACTGAGGATAACTTCCAAACAAAAGTTCCGAAACCACGTTTAAAGTGATCCAAATTGGGCCTAAGCCTTAAAATAATGCTGGAGTTACTTTATTACTAGACCAACGGAACACAAGGAGGTGAATCGGTCAGCCACACGCTTGTCCGTGATTTTTATCCCGATTCTTAACTCAGGAACTTATTTACAGCTGACCAATACAGCTGAACTGGTAGTCCGGCACCCAATCCCATTTTCGAAAACTACTTGTCGCCAAGCAGATTTGAACATGGTACCAGGTACATCGAAGGCAAGTGCTCTAGCCACTATGCCTTCCACACTACGCCTACCACCATGTTAATATTTAATTGTTGAATATACCATCGCCCTAGAAATATAGTTGGTATTTTCTACTGTCTGCGCCAGTTTTGAAATGTCTCTGTACATTAATTCTTGTAACTATTCCTTCTGTCCTTAAGTCCAGGTTCCTTGAAGCTCATCAAAACGCTATCTTACCACCAACTTCATATAAAAATTTCCATTCATTTTTGATATTACTTCCGTCTTCCATTCACCTGACCCTCATTTCCCATCAGCAAACTAGTAAAGCTCCATAAAATATATTAGGAATGGTAAAACCAAACCCAAACGCATCCCTGAAGACTTCCTTCATACCATTTCACGTCCGATATTGACGACATGTAATAACGATTGCATGTCTCTAAAACGTTTACTCCAAACTACACTTCGCCTGCTAACCTCATCTTTTTCTTGATGTCCTTCCGAAAGCATTTTAACGATTTTGTCCAGAAGTATCAAGGAGGTCTGGACCTTACATCCTTATCGTTCTAATGCATCCTATAAAAGTGTTCAGGTTTCCAACTCAAATCCAACTAGGATACTGAACTATAATGGGATGGAGTGGACTACTACTGCCGGTCGTTATTAGGCAAAGTCTCTTACGGAGTTACTCCCAGTTGTGTACAGCCGCCCCCAATACCCAACCCGACCCTCACAACCCTAAACGACTTTTTAACCACTCATGTGTCCTGCCGCATGTCTTGTATTTGATAAGAAATGGCATTTCGCCTTTGTAGCGTTTACGTTTGGCACACAGCAGGATCGAGAGGACTACGGGGGTTCGGTCTCATTCGGTACAAAGAAGGTGTCAAAAGCCGCCAATGTGGTTTGGCACACAGACAGTTTCCTACCACCATACTGTCGTTCTATCGATTGACTAGTTGTACAAATGCGATTTAATGTAATTTTGCGGGTGTCAGATCCATTCAAAAAGCTCAGCCCATAATGGCAAGGACACCCTTCGGAATGATCTGAAAATGGGCAAAGTCGAAGGATAGAGGAAGTCAAAGGACGGGCAAAATGGGGGGGGGGCAAATCTAACGACCACTTGAATGAGGGTAGAGAACGTTTTGCGGTGATTTCTTTGCGACGAGAAACTACTCTTCCGGGAAATGACGACAGTTACTTCCTTGACGATTCCTTTACATTTTCCATTGCCGGAAAGTGTACTATGTGGGCTTAGTGTAGTATGACGTGTAAATGGGATGTTTACATTCAGTGCAAACGTGTATTTGATTACATGGAAAAAAGTGTTTTAAAACGACCGCTCGATACAAAAGGACATAAATGACACACGAAAGTCTTTTAAAGTCGCTCCCAGATAAGCTTTTATTGTTGAATAGAGTAGTTTTTCCGGTCCTTTCGGGGATAACACATCACAAGGTTTACCTTTTTTTTCTGCACTCCATGTTTTTTCATATTGTACGGAAGGGAATTTGGGTGGAAGGGGCATTTTTATTGCAAATTTGTTTCCTTTTTTTAAAGCGACTACTTTTGATATTGGGTGTAATAGGTTAGAGGTGTTGTTGGTGTATTAAGGTGTAGTAACATATTGAGATGCACTGTTGTCAGCTATGATATGATTGCGTGATAAGTATGTAATAGCACCTTGTGATTAAGCTCCAAGAAACAAGGTAGAATGAGGCATTGAAGTAGGACACCCAAAAAACGTGCTTGTATTGACCATTTGGTAGTAGTTCAAAAATTGAAAGATCTGTTAACATATTGAGATTCACTATGGTCAGCTATGATATTTGATTTGGGAACGTGATAAGTAATCGCATATTGTAATTAAGCTTCATAAAATACCGTAAAACGAGTCATTGTCAGTGAATAACAAGAACAGAATACTTGTATCGACCATTTGGTAGTAGTTCAAAAATTAAAAGTGACAGTGCATCTCAAGATGTTAACAGTCTTGAGATGCACTGTGGTCAGATATGACACTTGTTTTGTTCACGTAATAAGTAATAACACCGTGCTCCAAGAAACAAGCTAGAACGAGACATTGAAAGAGGACACCCAAAAAAGAGTGCTTGTATCGGCCAATTGGTAGTAGTTCAAAAAATGAAAGATCTGTTAACATGTTGAGATGCACTGTGGTCAGCTTTGACAGTTGATTTGTTCAAGTTATAATACCGTGCTGCAAGAAACAAGGTAGAACAAGACATTGAAAGAGGACACCCAAAAAGGAATGCTTGTATCGACCATTTGGTAGTAGTTCAAAAATTGATCTATATTGATAACATATTGAGATGCGCTGTGGCTAGCTATGATTGATTTGGTCAATTTTGATTTGATTTGGTCACGTGATAAGTAATAACACCATATGATTAAGGTCCAAGAAACAAGGTAGAACGAAGCTTTGAAAGAGGAAAACAATGCTTGTATCACGTAGTATCAAAAATTTATTATAATTTTTTTCAAATGGTTCAAAAATTGAAAGATCTGTCTCAATTGATACCTTACAATTTTCAGTTCAGATGTTGGAGGCTAGAGAGTTGAGGACTTCCACATTGTTGGAATTTGCAATATGCTCTGCAAAATATTTGTGCCATTAAACCGTTGAAAAATTTATTAAGTAAATAGAAAAGCTTGAAATGCACTCAATTTGCCTTGATCATAAACTTATCCCCTTCACACACATTAGAAGAAACATTTTTCGAAAATTATCTGATTTTATAAAATATTTCAAGAATTTTCCAACAAATTCTAATTTATTTATTACCATCAAAGAAATATGGTTGAACTTTTAAAAGAACCAGCAGATATTTTTTTTTTGTTTTAATTTAATATTTAAATCACCGAAGCCGCTACAAAATATTGTCAGATGATTTTTTTCACACTCATAGGCACGATCTTTTCCTTACAAACAAACAAACAAATTACTGCTGAATTCTGTCTTCGAAATAGCAAACAGCAATTCTACATGAATCTTTCATTTCGGACAATAAATTCTTTCGATAGATGCGATTTTGAATTTTAAATGAAAGTTCGGGCAAAAAATAAGATGAAAGCAAAGTTGAAAATTATTTCGGAAAACGAACGATTTATACACTTTTAATTGGTTTTATTCGACATTGTACGAATGGAAATAATTTATTTTGTCAAATTAGTTTCGTTGGACTGTAAAATAGTAGGTTTTGGAAGCAGGGATGTATGGTATACACAAAACAATAAACCAAAAATTTTTTGAAATTTATCAACCTTTGGTTAAAATTTTTTTTCGATATCATTAACGGTTCGAAAGATATTGATAGCAGAATCGGCAAAAGACGCTTAAATGAACATATCTAGAAATGTACTAAACTGTACTAAACGGTACTAAAGAGTACTAAACGGTACTAAATAGTATTTGTATAGCTGTTTAACTCGGTTACATGTAAGTACTTAAAAGAACACTTAAAAATGAAGAGTGATGGAATAAAAATCCTTGACCAGATTCAGCTGCAAAAACTAGGGTAAAAAAGATCATCCACTTCTCTAATGATTTCTCAAAGCGTGGTTTTCTTGACCAGTGTAACCAACACTTGTCCTCCAGTTTTGAAAAAGTGTAGAAAGTATAGTAATACGATATTACCGCTTTGAACGTATACCCTCCCTAAGAACGACATAAAATGCACCCAACCAGCGACAAACAATAAATCTTCAATTACTTTCTCCCAGCTAATGCTTAGCCATAAAATTCAATCTGTCAACCATTTAACGAGATCTCTTGTTTACATGACTTTTCGAAACGATTTCATTTCCCATTTTCCCCTAAATCCTGGAAAATCTTTAACCGACCGAATCTCCAATGCTCCTTGCGCTCGATCACTTAATCTGTCCACGACCCTAAACCATTTTCAATTCTCAAAACAAATAAAAATTGAAAGATTTACGACAAGTCAGTTTGTTGTCCCTCCCACTCCACTCTACTGCCATCTAACACTTTAAAATGTCCTCAAAAAAAATGGTAAGTTGCGTTGCAACTGCAAGACAGTTGACGCAGCCATAAGATACATGGCCGACAGGTGTTCCATTTTCTTTTCTTTCCATGTCATTTCGGCATTTTTTCTCTCGTTCCGAAGATTTACCATGTCACTTTTGGGCAATTTCGAAAGAAAATCTTTCGTGATTTTCAACAAATTAACGGAATTAGTTAACTGGTAGCAAATTGATGACAGTGAAAAAAGTAATGTCGTCCATTATCTTGACATAAGGACTCAACTAAAGAGCCAAAACATTGTTCGAGTATTTTGTGTTGTTGGACGTCATTTGAGGACATAAATTTCAATAAGAACGCCTTAATGGTCTGACTTTTGTAATATGTCACGCTCGGATATCTTTCACAGAAGAAAACACTTAAAGAAACATCCCATCCCGAATACAACAACATGTAAATTTATTACTTTCACTGTAATTATGACCTATTCTGTAGGCGACTGGTAGAAAGCATCGTGACACATTATTTCGCATACGGTTAACAGCTGTCACTAACTTTCTTTTGTTGAATGGACCAACACTTAAAATAATATAGTTTGATACCTCGTCTGCCCTAAGAAATATTTCGAAATTCGTAAAAACGAACACAATCATCTTACACCCTTAGGGGTTAAAAATATTCATATTATTTTATATGCGATTTTATATCAGGCCAAAGAAGTAAAAGGGAATTCAATATCTCATGAGACTTAAAAGATTGGTCGAAATTCGTGAAATCTTACGCAGTCACCCAATACCACGTTGAAAAATGCAGAAATTCTATTTTAGGCAGTTATGCAAATTCGATTTCTCATTGGACCTAAGAAATATGTCGAAATTCGTGAGCCGTATATGAATACTTTAGACCCTTTTAGAGGTCGGAAATTAAAAATACTCGTCTAGACTCGTATATAAACTGTCCGCAGTTCGTTGAGATTTGATTTTCGAATAATGTTGAAATTGGTTTTTAGGCAATTGTGAAGTGAAAGTTCGATGTCCCATTGGACCTAAGAAATATGTCGAAATTCGTGAACCGTGTATGAATACTTAAGACCCTTTTAGAGGTTAAACATAGAAAATGCTCGTCTGGGCTCGTATATACTCTATCGCAGAGGTGAACTTAACTTAGCGCCTTGGCAGGCCTAAGAAATATGGCGAAATTCGTGAAAATGTACTTAATAATTTTTTTTTATAATTTTTTCACCTCCAACATAAATTATTTCTAACTGCGTGTACATTTAAAGGGGTCCTATAAAGTTAAGGGTAGATTTTGGAAAAACGCTCAATATCGGTTTTAGGCAATTATGAAGTGAAATCAAATTCGATGTCCCATTGGACCTATGAAATATGTTGAAATTCGTGAATTGTGTATGAATACTTTAGACCCTTTTAGAGAGTGAACTTCGAAAAAATTGATCAAGCCGCGCATATAAGCTGCACGCAGAGTAGACTTAATTCAAGATCTCGACAGACCTAAGAAATATGGCGGAATTCGTAAGAATGCACTGCTTTCTGCCCGCTCCAACCTGAACACTGCTGCAGAGATGAACTTAATTCAGGGCCTTGACAGACCTACGAGATATGGCAAAATTCATGAAAATGTACTGCTCTTCACGAATTTTTTTTTTATATTCACAACCCCCCCTTTCCTTCCTTTCCCACAACATAAACCACTCCTAACTGCGTTGAGGGTTGATTTTCGAAAAAAGCTGAAATTTGGTGTTTGGGAAATTGTGAAGTGAAAGCAATTTCGATGTCTCATTAGACCTAAGAAATATGTCGAAATTCGTGAACCGTATACGAATACTTAAAAGATATGACGGAATTCAGAATTTTTTTTCAATTTCGCCCTTTCCAACGTAACTGACTTATAAGTGTGTGTGCATTCATATGGGTCCCAGAAATTCGTTGGTAGTCCTTAAAACATCTTGCTGGAAAACTCCGAAAAATCGTAGCTACTAAAACCTATCAAAAGCCATCAAATCACACAAAATTCATTTTCCTGGAATCTACAAATCAAAGAGGAACTCCGCATCGGATTCAGCAGGGGTGGGCTTCTTCTTGAGAACGATCCGCATCGAAAATAGCATCGCACAGGAAGTGAAATTGAAATATGTCAAAGTTTAATGTCACGGCATGAGCACTTGTGTCTTTCCATTTCCTGTACACAACATAATATCGCATAAATACATGGCACAATGTCATTTCGGAATAGGACATACCGACACAAGTGAAAGGAACCTTTGTGGGGGCCAGTTTGCAGTTTCGCATTGCATTAGGCGGGGCGGGCGGGTACGGAAAGCGGTACGATGAAATATGCAAAATGCATGATGCTGTGTTATGTTTTTGATTTACGAGCGTATCTTGTGTACGACTCATAACTCAAACAAAACTCCTGTAATGTTTGACTCCAGACATTTCGTCTGTAATTTATGGAGCGAATTTACAAGTCGACGTGCTCGCTCTATGCTGTTGTGTGGATAGATGAAAGCCACGTCGAATGCTGGCTACGATAGTTTCACCTCCACCCAGCACCAGCTCCAACAGCTTCACCATCTCCTTCAGCACCTCCTTCACCACGATGCATCTCAACATGTTTCGGAGATGCTTAAGACCCAGGGCTCGGTACCACCGGGCACGTCAAATCGCATACCTAGGAGCTAGTGGAGGCCACATGAAGATGCCACATCGCTCCGTTTTGTGGCGTCTAATGTGAAATTCGACTGTCAGAAATCGAAGCGCATCGCAAATCCCATTAACTTATTGCTCGGAATTATTAGCGCGTTTACCATTTAGTTGGCGGTTGGAAACCAGCTCGGAGGAGCGTGTCGACGGCCCTTCTTTAATATCTTAATGTCAGCGCTACGCTCGGAGGCTACGTTACGCCACGACAGAGCGACATTAATTTTTAAATTCTGTAGCGACAAGCGGTATTTTATTGTGGCGGTCGAATGGATTTATCGGGGACGTCGGTAAACGCTGAATGGTCGATCCGTTGGTGGCTTCCCAAGATGGCTGAGCTGCAGAACGATGTCAGCAGAAATTATGATGGTGTCAGATAATTAATTGAACGAGATTTTACATCTTTAGAATTAGAGAAGCGCGGGATGAGTGCCAGCTGTGGAAGAGATTTAAGTCGGTATTAAGTTTATTCGAATTGATTAAAGACAGTGCCAAGATTTCCGCTGAACAAGTACAAGCAATGAGACGACATATCCAAGAAAAAAGAAAATTATGCTTTCGAGTGGGTATGTTGATGATGTCCTATGCCCTAGCTAGAAGGTCTCATATAGCGAGGATCAGTCATTCAATACCCAAGATAAAATACTGAACTGTGATTTCTATTGCAGTTGGGTTGGGGATAAAAAAATTGAGAGTAGTGGTTTTACAGAGCGTCCTAAGAAATTTGTCTGATACTAAAAAAGTTGTTTTCTGTACTTTTATATTTTAGGAGTAGACCCCAATAGATAACAGTTTGATAGGGGAAGCACCTTTTTTTGGTGTTGGGTTATCAATAAGAAGTATTTTTATTGAATAATGTTAGTTAATAAGTGTCTGGAGAGCTCGAAGTTTGGATTTACAAATCTACAAATGTTAATCTAAAACTTTGAGTGGTACATATATAGAATGTCTTATTTTTTAATTTAAATTTTTTGTTTCTTTCTAAAAATTTTTGTTAGTTATAGATAGTGTGTTAAAGTTTTCGCAAAAATAGAGTTCACTTCCTCTTTGAAATTTTATATCTCTATTAATTTGTATCCTATCGTAGAGTAATAAAATAGGGCTTATATTTTAAAGACAGAGGTTGTGGCAACATAACAAAAAATACGAATAAAAATTATCCTTGACATTTTTTTCAAGGATAACTATTTTGTCCTTTATCCTAAAATATCTCACTGTTCTTTTATTTATTTTTTATTTTGTTATATTTTACAGGTTATACTGTTTTACAAAACGTACCAAAAAATTAAATTGGGATCTGAATGGGTGCGGTGTCAAGAAAATCGAAGAATAACAGTTCTTCTCAATTAATTAAATTTTTGGTACTCGAAGAATTGGTGAAAAAAAAACCCGATTTAAATTTTTTGTTTCTATTTGTTATTACTTATACAGGCCTATTCAGCGCCAGAGTCACAAGTCACAAAGTAGGTGGAAAGTCACAATTAGTTCAAAATTAATTCAAAATTGTGACTCTCCACCTGGCTTGTGACATGTGACTCTGGCGCTGAATAGGCCTGATGGTATGTGTCTATGACAAAGATTTTGCTTGTCTTCGGTAATTTATATCTTTGGTAATTTTTATCCTAAAATAATAAAGTAGGATTTATTTTAAAGATTGTTATTTAAAATATAAAGAAAACACGAATAAGAACTATCCTTGACATTTTATTTTTACAAGTATAATAATTTTGTCCTTTATTCTTGAATATCTCAAAACCAGTTTATTTTTTTTATTTTTTTTTTATGTTTTGTAGGTTATACTATTTTACGAAACGTACCAAAAAATCCGCTTGGGATCCGAATGGGTTCAGTTTAAAAAAATCGAAAGACATCAGTGCTTCTCAATTATGTTATGGAAACATTACAGTTAAAACATAATTGAGAAACACTGATGTTCTTCGATTTATAGATTATAGACAAATTACAATTATAGTATAATTGAGAAGCACTGGTGTTCTTCGATTTTTAGATTATAAACAAATTACAGTTATAACATAGTTGAGAAGCCCTGATGTGCTTAGATTTTTTTGACCCAGAATCAATTTTTGGGTATGTTTTCTATAACAGTAAAATATTAAAAAATAAAAAAATAACAAACCTTATTTTGAGATATACAAGGATAAACAACAAAATCATTATCCTTGGAAAAAAAATTTCAAAATTTTATTCGTATTTTTTTTGTATTGCGACAACCTCCCCCTTTAGAATAAGTCCTACTTTATTATTCTAGGATAGAAATTACCAGAGATATGAATTTTCAAAGAGGACTCGAACACTATTTTTGCGAAAACTTTAACATACTACTATAACTAACAAAAAAAAAAAATGGGATATAAAACTAAAAAATAAAATCATATTTCTTTCAATATTTTTTCAAGTATAAAATTTTTCAAAAGATTCGGCGATGGTAAGGTCATAACTTTGATGATTCTTTATTTAGGTTTATTCAATAGCAACTTAATAATTTTGTATTTTAATACAAACGCACCCATAAACTTTTTTGTTGGCATGTTAATGTGAAAACATCGGTCAAGGTTTCCATTTTTATCTCGATGAAGTTCACTAAATTATCTCAACTTTTCTGTAATTTATTTAACAAAATTTTAGATATAGTGCTTTTGTAGCAGTATAAAATTTGGAAGACTTTTGTATGGATGTCGTCTGGGAGAGTTGAACGATTTGTTCAATAACGAACTTAACCTAACTTTTTTCTTCAGTTCCCATATGACCAATTGAATTTGTTAGTGCGCAAATATAGTTTAAAATTTTTAATTATTTCGATCGACCTGAAATTTCAAAAAAAAATTTACTATCCTGAAATTTTGTATTTACGCGTTTTAAGACTAATAGACCACAAAAAAGCAAAAAAACAAATATGTCCGTCTAGCCGCCGTAGACGCCATCCGTCTAAATCATTTGAAGGCGCGTAGTTCACAAACCCGATGATATATTAAGTTAAAGTGGTATCTTTTGGTGGGTGAGGAGGGAGGGGTGGTGTGATGAGATAGGTGATGAGGGGGAAGAGGTTGAAGCGTTTTGGACGAAAAATTTTAGTTTCTGGATCTCAGAAACAACTTACGCTAGGAGGCTGAAATTTGATGATAGTATAGGGTCTACTATTTGCAAAATAATGGTCGATACAACAGCAAAATAAAATTTGGTTTCAGTATATGGGATCACAAGTGGACTCTACTCAAAGTAAACTTTTGAAGGGCAGCAAATTTTTCAAAAAAATTTATATTAATACATATGTCAAAATCCGAACCAGGTATGATCTTGAAAATTTTACAGGAGTTGGAGTAAGTAGAACTCCGGTAGAGAAATTTTTATTTTTTTATTTCTCGAAAACCGTAATGAATAGAAAGTTAAAAATTGATGACTATATAGAATCACTATAGAGCCACCCTAGAAAAATAAAGTGTTTAATAGGGGTAGCAAGATACAGGGGTTAGAGATGGGTTCTTATATCTCAGAAACGGGTTATGCTAGAAAGATGAAACTTAGAACGTTTACTACTAGAGCAATCAAAGTAAAAAAAAATGTGACATTGGTATAGGAGCTCTATCGACATTTCCCCCTCTTTATTTTTATTTAAATTGAAATAAAAAATGTGCTTGATAAAATCTGCGAACTGGGTGCAACTTAATTATAGAAGGCTATGAATAAAATATTTCGTGATATTTTGAGTATATGTGAATATTTTTGGAAAGTCATGTCAAGCGATTCAACGCACTTACTACATATAATTAACGCGCGACGCAAATTTTTTCATTGGAGAACTCTGTATAAAATCTATTCTGTGCTGTTATTGTCAACTGAAATTTAAATAATAGTAGTTAGCTTTATCATGTTTTCATTTAGGGTAAAATTCGATCGTCGAAAATTTTTCATTTTTCATTAATTAGCACTTCAAACAAATGTTGATTGTCCTGAGGCCCATCGAAATTATTTGCCTTACAGGTGGTTTGCTCTCTGCACTAATCTAAAAACCTTTCAGCCTAATCGACCAAAATACTTTCGCTCCCCCTCCCCAAAAACCCTTTGTAATACTTCTATGATTACATCGTCCCTTAAGGGCACTTTGTAACCAAATAGGTGACTATCATATGTCACATAATGAACCTATCGCAATAAACAAACCTATCGCCCTTCCGCCCTATATTGAGGTTAGTGCTAGTTCGTTTGGAAACTTAAATCCCCATAAGTCATAATTTTAATTAACTCCTGTCCAATATCCTTTATACGTTTTATTCACATATGTCAACCTCATATGTTCGAAAAGGGAGCAAAGCTTCCGAACGATTTGTGATATGTCTAACAAGCTCCCTCCACCCGGTAAGACTTCATGTCTTGTAAATTTATCAGATTTTATCTTTCTATTATTAGTCGGAAAAAGGATGTTTACTTCGGGCCACACTGGCCGGTATCATCAAGAAGGATAAAATAGCCGGAGAATACCAGATATTAGCAGAAGTATTTACGTTTCCAGGATGTTGGTAATAAAAGGATTCGGCCAACACATTATGACCGCATACAGGCACATAAATGTTGCCCGAATGGGTGTAGTTCCTTTTCGGGTGGCCAGAAAACAGAATTTCAGGATCCAGGATGAGGGGCTAAGGGTGAGGACGAGGGTGGTGGAGTCGGGTGTACAGTATAATACTATGGAACATCATGAAAGCTTTCGAACGTTAATACCATTTGCGGTGGTCATTTAGTGAAGATTTGTGGCCAGAACACAACCATTCCGGGCTAAGGTCAATATTGTCTCGTATCCTTCTTGTTCATCCTGCTGGGAAGAAGGATACATTTTATGGCCGTTAAGTGTTTTTATTCTTTTCTCTTTCATTTTTCCAGGGCCCTACTCTCGACCTCTGCTCATTTTTCTGTCCCTTACCATGTAACGGTTTGACGATGGAGAACATTTTCTCCTGTTTTTTGTGGCTGGCTATATCCTGGCTATTGTTTTATTTTCGAAGGTTCTGATATCGTTGGCTTTGATGGCCGCGCCACCTATCTACAATCCGCACAACGATAGAAGGCAGCACACCGAGAAGTATAAGTGGAAGTGGTACTTTATTTCCTCGAAATGGGTAGTGAGTACACGATGAAATATCGTTGCAGGATAACATAAATTTGTTGTTAATGTACTGGGACTTGTCCCGGGGACTCGCTCGCTTTATATATGGACCTGAAGAAATTTATGTAGGATGGGAAATTCACTTAATTTATTTAGGATTTGTGGGCAGGAAATCGCTATCGCGGTGATGTCCTAAAGTTCAGGTTTCGGGAGATAACCTCTCGGCGAAGAAGTGCATCGATGAATCAATTCCGGTTAGAGGGTGTATTGGAAGGGATTAAGGGTTAGGTATATCGGGGCTAAGCTGGTTTTCGGGTGAAAGTGATAAATTTAGGGCTTATCGGATTCTGTCGCGACTCACTGGACTGGAGATGAAGAGTGTTTTATCTGTACTTTAGCCATTCGAACACGATTGTCGGAGTTATCATTTGTACGAGTAGGTGGGTGACTCATTGTAATTGATATTAGAAGTGAAGACTATATTTGCAGCCCCGAATTTCATGACTATTTAGATCAATTTGTATCTGACACTTACATTTGGCAGAGATAATCCTAAAAGCTGAAGAACGAAGCTTGAATATATGTTATTTCCTAGCAAGAAGGCAGTTTTCTTCTATTCTGGCAGAATGAAGCCATCATGTAAGAATAGAAGATATTTTATTACAGTCCACAAAAAAGGCTAATACCTACTGCTCGACCTTTTGGGTTAAAAATTGGTTTGGGATGGTTTTAAAAGGGTAAGATCTCGCCTCCTGGTCGTCAGTCGCATAGTAAGCTGCACAGTAAAAATTTTGTAATCTTTACAATAATTATCACATTAAAATCTTTTACGTAAGGCATGTAAATTAAAATCAGAGTGTAAATTTAGACGGAAATCTATGTAAAATGGATTATTATATTCAAGTTATTGTAAATTTACTTCGATTGAATGAAATATATTTCTGAATTGTAATGTTACTATTAAAAAGTCTTAAATATATATTGCAATTTGACTTTTACAACTTTTAATTGCGATATAAGAAAATTTCTTAGGAAAAACTACTCGAAATGTATCGAAGAGCTTGAGTAAATATATGCAGATAAGCAATTCAAATAAATGTAAGATTAAATTCGGTTTTAATCTTACCCTTTTTTGATTTGCAACAAATCGCCAACGATAAATGTTGTAAACAAATTTTAATAAGTACACGGAATTTCACTATTAAACGCGTTCAGGACTTGAACACAGAAAATAATAAAGTTGCACCCAGTTTTAAGATTTTTTGAAGCACTTATTTTATTTCAATTTAAATAAAAACATAGGGAGGGGGGTTTTTAAACAGAGGTCCTTGGGGGTTGAAAAAAAATAAATTCTGAAACCGATTTACAAGCGATTTTATGGAAAGTTCGTTAAAGTAAAAATAAAATTGGTATCTCATCAGAAGTGATATGACGGAGTTCGTAAGAACGTACGAATTCCGAAATAATTTTTAGATGATTATTTTAGATCAATTTCAGATCATAAGACCCATAGAAGTGAAAGCGAATGTGACCTTATTAAACATAAAAGAATTGTCCGAACTCGTAAAAACTTGAACAATTTTTTCACCCCCTGGTTGAATGTTGAAAAATACTTCATTGGGTTTTTTTTTTACTCCAATTAGAGTTAAAGCTTTTGGGAGTCAAAGCGGGGTTCATATCCTATTAGACCTACTAGGTGCTTATGTAAAGAGGACACAGGAGTAAAATTAATTTTATACCTCGACATGCCTAAAAGATATAACGATTTTTAACTGTCATGTCCTCAGGAACAGCGATTAATCAACAGTCAGCGTTTTTGTGTTGGGGTTTCACACCAGAAAATTCACTGACTCCGGAAAACAAGAAAAAACTTAAATTTATTTAACAAAATTCGTAAAAAAATCGTTTCTTGACAATATTCACTCCATCTTTGTAGGCCAATGAAAATCTGATATTTTGCTTACTTTAATTACTCCTGCAGTACAAAGTTTCAACTTTCTTTCATAAGACGTTTCTGAGAAACATATCAACATCCTCAGCTCCATTCCTTGCTAGCCTTATCAAAAATTTAATTTTTCTATGATGCCTCTGTAATGGTTCTATAAAGTCGTCAATTTTTAAGTTTCTATCCTTTGCAATTTTTGGAAGATAAGAATAAGACCTTTTTTTTTGCACCCCTAAACCCACACCCCCACAAAATGTTTGTGCCTTCTAGAGGTTTTGTCGTTAAAACTCCAGGAAAATATTTAAACCTACCCCCATCGAAATTGTTGTTCCTATTTGTCGTTAGCTCAGAGCATTGTTATTTTTTGATTGGAAATTAAATGGGACTAAAAATTATTACACATTAAAAATGCTCACGAAGTGGCAACACAATAACCACCGAAAACATCATACAAATTGCGCAAACGGAATAACTTAGTAAAAACCGTAGACATACTTATTTGGAGCAGCAACAAAATCACACCTTTGGTTACTCCACAAATGATGCCTCCATCCTGCTTGATGGCGTTTTGGTATGGCTCTCACTGTTGAATGTATGGTATATTTATACTGAGCCGAAATTACATGAAGTCAGTCAACTGAATGATTTTGACTAAAATCATGTAATTCCCATATTTGTGCACCATTTCACGTCAAAAGAAGTGATTTCATTTCAACTACGACCCGAACAAGGTGTTGTTGTAAGTGCTCATGTCAGCAAGATATTGTCAGCAGCTTTTAGCACATTTTTGACATTATCTTTTCAGTTATCATTAGTTTTGGAAATGTAGGGTTTGATGCTACTTTCCTTTTATTGTAGAATTTTAGCCGACAAACTTACGTAACAATTGATTTCGTTTCAATATAAAAATCATTAAGAAAATCAGCTGAATGACAGTTCACATATCCTGCAAGGACACCTCGGCGGTGTTAGACTAGAGCAAGACGAGTCACTTGCCCTGACCTGTATTCAATCCGAAAAATACATATAAAATGAGAATGTAATTCAGGTCCACAACAAGGAAATTTTACTCACTTCTTCTGGCTTCGATAGTTCAAATCCGGCTCGACGGACCAAAAATTTTTATTTTCGTTTCGGAATTGAGAAATTATTAAGAGAAACCTTCCGGACAAGACCCACCACTTTGATGAGTGAAATGAACCCAAATCGGGGTTTCTAAGTCTGGAAAAAAGGATCAATACTGAAATAGAAAGGAACCGCCACCGCCAACTATACAAATAAATGGAATAAGAATAAAATGCAAATCATGCTGATTGGCAGAAACTTATTTACCCTTCGTTTCATTTTCCTTTTGAAATTTTAATGGCGGCATTGGCGCAATTGACAGCTGTGATCCTTTTTCTCTATTCTTTCCATTTTTTTTGAACATGGCATTACCTCACGGGCCAATATTTCATCCTTTTTATTTGTTTGGGTCGTTTCGATTCGATTTCTTTCTCTTGGCTTTGCCTTCTTTTCCGTTTTTTTTGCTTATACTTATAGAAACGTTTGTCGTTCTTGTCCTTGTGATCCTTTCATCGTTTCGTTGTGTTGTTGGTTGTTTTTTGGCTGTGATTCGCTCAAGGAAGAAAGAACGAAAACGATAAATTGACGAAATGGAAACAAATGAGAGGTGATTTGTTGTTACTGTTGATGGTAAGTGAAGTCCTTTTTTTCCTGTTTCGTCAGTAGAGGAGTTGATGTGATTGATGGGATGGTGTCAAGGACTTGTTTCCTTTTTATATTTTTTCACCATTCGTGTTCTGTCATTGTGCCGGATGGAAGATGGAAGTGAATTATGGCCGTGTGTCAGGATTTTTTTTTGTTGTTATCGGATTCGTGTGTGTTTGTTTCTTTGTTTCCGTGATGTTTCTTCGTTTTTTGCGACTAAGCAAATAGGTTTTATGCGGGTGGCGGGAGTATAAAGATGGCGAACTGATGTGGCAGACAGGTGGCAGGATTTTGTGAGGATATTCTATGGTGGATTTGGGGTGTGTATCACCACTCAATGTCAATGTGATTGAAGTGTTCTGCGAGTAATGAGAGCCAATTTGTTTGAGGTGATGATTCCTTGATTCGTTGTTTGTTTTTCGCTTTTTGAATGGGAAAGATATGAACAGCTGATTGACGACTATCAAGGGAAAATATTACTGTAGTGATTAATTTCGGTGTAATGGCATCCTTTTAATTTTAGTTTTTTCCCAGTGTAGAGTAGATTAACAACAAACAAAGAAAAACAACAGCAAAGGTGCCCCTTCGACCAATGTGGAATCTGAACTTTAAGGTAGCGGTTTCTATTGGTTTCGGACTATTGAACTATGAAGAGAGTGAACTACCAATACCTTCGGATTTGGCTAGACGCTAAAGTAATAATCAAACAATTTATCCAGATAAATGCCATCTGCAAAACTTTTGATTGGATTGAGAGTTGATGACAAAATGCTAATTATTAAGACCAGAAATAAAGTAAGAGATAAATCAAAGCCTTGAATGATATCTAAACAATTGATCTGAAGGAATTTCACCTAATGTCCTTAAACCAGCTTCTGATTCCCTAAAGAAGGGAGAAAAGTCGAAGGACTTAAGGTTCTATAAAAGATTTTGATGGAAAACTCTACACCACTCCATATACCTACTATCTGTTCTCCGATGTCAAGTACATACTTATTATTAAATGGTGTGACCTTAAGCTTAAGGATTGAATTAAATCGTGAACTTTAATTTGTTGTAACAACGGATAGATTCTTGGGAGTCTATAAAATATGGTACTCCTTGTTAGGCATCGTGAAGTGCCCTACTAAGCCCGTCCTTTAAACTGATCCCACAAAATGATTCATTTTGAAGGATTTTCTGTGGTTTTCTGCAAGACTGAACATAAATAGAAAGTTGAATGACCAGTACGAGGATTAATCTAAACAACTTCGAACCTGCAAGGTTACAAAGACGTCTATACGACATCGTCTGACTAATTTCAGGTCATCTCGACATCGGCACCAAGAAAGAGCCGACTTCTATTTGGTCCAGTTTTCACTTGTGAAAATAACGCGGAAATTATATCATATAAAAAAGTTTTTTTTTTTCATAATTTAAAAATAGATCCTTAAATTATTTAGATGTGACATTTCGGACTCGACGAGTCCTTTAAATTTTTTTTTTTTTAAACGAAAATTATATTAAATTACTTTCTAAATATGACGAATTATACGTCTGAAAACCTTAAAATTACTACAAACTTACTGAAAAAAAATTTGATATTCGTAGTCATATTTTTAACCAAAAAATCTTACTACCAACTCCTATGTTAAGTTCGTGACCAGGAAGTTGCAGAAATAGTAATCATATTTTTTGTTTTATACTTTTTAAATTGCGTGTAATTATGATAAAGATATATTTTGCATGTCACGGGAAGAACCAATGAGTTTTATTTTGGTCACCTAATGACCAACAGTTATTTTAGTTCAATGAAAGATACTATACATGACCGTAACTCCTCACATTTGAGTCTAATAAACTATAGTAGGTATGTAAAATGACTCTATGACTAAAACGTCGTTTTGACGTCTTTCCGACTAAAAGAACTAGAACTGCGGTTGAATGAATACAACGTTGTATTGGCTTGGTTGCGCGAAGTCGGCACTGCTTGAGGCTGTTACTGCTCTATGAACTAAACGGGTCATTTTCACTTGGATTCTGGACTGATATCTTTCAATGAGTTAACCCAAGCTAGTCAGCATTATTCAAAATGATCAAAACCCTTTTAATAAAATATGGTTACCTTATTCCAATTAAACAACAGACAATAGTCTGATAATTACGTTGTGCAATGAATTTTAACTGTGGACAATTAACTGCAGACATTGCAGATCGTGCACAATGGTAAACTAATCAACTGATTAATGACCTGAAAGCCAACAATAAACGTGCCTTGTTCTATTCATTGTGATACCCAAACTTAATCGAACCATCTTCGTACATAAATAATTTTAATTTTTGGTGATTTTGTACCATTTGCAGTTTGAACAATCTTAGGAATAGAGGTGTAATCTTAGCGGTCAGTGATCAAGTTTTGCTGCTACGAAATTTAATTCCAGGGGAAATCGCAAGAAAGTTTGGAGTTGAAGTTTGGTTGGAACCATTTCCTGATTTTTGCAAGGTCTTGCTTGACAGCATACACTTTTCTAGCAAACTAGTCCAGTCAGTAAGTTGGTTTGAAGGTCTTCACAACCAGCCTTCTTGACACTAAAACATTCAAATGGTAGGTACACATACAGGCCTATTCAGGACCGAGTCACAAAGCAGGTTTAGAGTCTCAATTTTGTATGAATTTTGAATTAATTGAAACTTTTTTGATATCAGACTCTGATCCTGAATAGGCCTGTACATCAAAAAATGATACTTTTATTCAAATCTGATAACAGTATCCAATGCTCAGAACCACTAAGGTCGTGTCCCTCTACATGTCAAAATAATTACTAGTTGTCGGCAGCTACTTTTCTAAGATGAATGGAGAATTGAATACAAATTGATGTATATTATAGCAGTTTCTGAAGTTGAAAAATCTGCTATTGTTTTAAAGATACACCAATCATTTATAATTGGAGAAAAATAGCAACAACTTTTTTTTTCATTTTATTTGCGTTGGGTCAGGGAAAAAATATCATAAAATTGCAATAATATATAATTTCCTTCCTTTTGCAAAGTGACAAACTTTCACGATCGCATTAGAAACAATGTTGCAAGCCTGTCGCAATTTATTAACCCAAAATGTATTTTTAATTAATAGATATTAAATAAATTATTATTAAACTTAGCCATTTTACTTAATTATTTATAATACAGTATTTTTTAACATTTTCTCGACATATTTTACGATAGTTTATCTTTTTGAAAATTGTCAAAGATTAGGTCAACCGTGTATAATAAAACTGTACATTATACAAAACTATGTTAATATATTTTGCCGTTTATATTCCTACTTAACAACAATTTTCAATTTATTCACGTCCAATGAATTATAATGCGGAGCTTGTAGGTAGTAGAGCGACCAATTCCTAAAAAAGTAAAATAAAATCAAATAAAACACAAATCAATAATATCGGAGTCGTACAAGGTGGGACTATACACTATGTGAAAAATATTTATTACTTATTCATTATTGTTTGGGGTATTTTTTTCGGAGCAGTAAATTGATCAATTTAAATTCAATATATTATTATGGAAAAGAGATTACGCGATAAGAGAGCGGTTAAATATTATAATTTTCTCGATTTGAAAGGAACATTAAAACCGAAAATGACAATAAAGCGAAACGAAACAATATCAACAACAATAAATTATTATCTTCAGCGTTATTAGGGTATTGTGTTAAGTTAAAGAAAGATTAAGGAAAAAACTGTCCATAGCATAGCCCCAGCTTTGTATTTAGTAAAGCTTGTTAGTTTTGAGATGTGACTAAAATTCAAGAAGTTGAAAAAAATTTAATAGATCTTTTGAAATGTAAAATTTTCCATAATTTGTGCGTTATGTTAAAAGTGGCGACAAATTCTTCTTCTTTTTATTTTTTTTAAGAATATAAAAATTTTTTGAATTTTCAAATTCACTTAAGGGACTGCCGCTACATGTTTGTATCATTTATGTATAATATTTATAATTTAAATTAAAAGTCAATAAATGTTTATAAACTTACAAAATCAAACTTTATTTACTCTTACTTTATTATTTAAATAATATTATTTTAATAATAAAGTACCTATTGTTATAGATTTTTTAAAAAAAACTGTTCTACCTTGAAAAATTTTCTTTACACGTTTTATGACTAATAAACACCAAAAAAGCAAAAAAAATGTTCAGTCCGTCTGTCCGCCGTCCGCCGTTCGCCGTACGCAAAATCGTTTGATGACTTATAGTTCCCAAGCCCTATGAGCTATTAAATTGGTTTTTTTTTCTGAATAGAAAGGATGGAACCCTTAAAGTGACGAAAAATGTTGGTTACTAGATCTCAGCAACCACTTATGCTAGGATGCTGAAACTTGGAATTTCTATAGAGCTTCCATAGTGGACTCATTTGCAAAAAAATAGCTGATATGGGTGAAGGGGTGTGGGAGTGTGAGCGTGGAAATAATGCGTTCGAAACGGAAAACAGCCAAGATTGACACATTCTAAAATCCATATCTCCTAAATCGTTAATGGCAAGCAATTGAAACTTAACAAATATCAGTAGTTATACAAGGAGAGTTGTGAGTTGTGAGAGTGGTGGCATTGGCGTACGGGGGTGGAGGGGGAAAAACTTTAGATTACGATATCTCACAAATCAATTGCACCAGATAAATAAAATTCGGTTTGAGTATAAAGCTTTACAAGTAAAGATTGCTCAAACTAAAATCTTTTAAAGGGGCAGCGGAGCATATAAGTGGAGGGGATAAGAATTTTTCAAAAAAATCACGTTTCATATCTCAAGAGCAGTGTAAGATAGATGTTCAAATTTTTTACCACCCTACCCTACCAACCCTAGTCGGGATTTTGGGGGTGTGGGTGGTGTCTCTCACCCTAGGATGGGAAAAAGGAAGAGGTTCCAAAGCTTATATCTCTAGAACCTCCAATGATATCAAGCTTTAACTTAGCATTTAGATAGAGCTATAGTAGTGGCTTGTTGGAAAAATGTAATTTTTGTTAGGGGTAATACGGTAAGGGAGTGGGGGTGTTTTTCCTAACTATAGAACGGCTTATGCTATAAAGTTGAAACCCTCTATGTATATGTAAATCAACTAGAAAAGTAATTTTGACTAAAAAAAAATCTAATATCCATAGGGGCAAAAACAAATTATCAGTGAAAATAGAGTGCATATACTTTCACAATTTTCATCATATCTTCTAGGTCTTCCCAAATATTGAATTCATTTTTATTCCACGGATTCTTCATATGAATACCCAGAAAGTGTTTTCAAAATTTTTTGAGATTCGATCCCTAAGGCTGTGTAAAGTATTTAGTTGTTTACTTTTTCACGAATTCTGCCATATCTCTCAGGTCTGATAAGATATCGAAAGCCTTTTAACTTCCACGATCTTGTTAAATAATCACCTATTTTCAAGTTTTTTTCCTTTTTCAACCCCTAGACCGCATACCGGAATATGACCCAATTATGTAATTGATATGTTATTTGTGGCAGCGGCGTAAGTATTCTAGTGTGACCCTTTTCTAACCGCTTCCCGCACTAGTAACCTACACCGCATTTCAGAATTGAACGCGTTCCGAACTTCTACCGAAAATATAATAAAGTTGCGCCCAGACTGTTGACAGACTTTTTAGATAAGGAAGAGCATTTTTTGACCGAATTAAATAAGTGTTTAATCAAGATATTTATTGTGTTACACATTTATCAAAATTTCTAATTTAGATACAATGAAACACGAAAGATAAGAATTTTACAACAAATCATATTCACCATTTGCTAATTGTTTAAAAAAAAAACAGGTGTCCGTTAGAAATGATATTTTTTAGGTTGTCACTCGCGTACACACCTGTTCCGATAAATTGAACTTTAAACGTGTTCCTGTTTTCCAAAAAAATAATAAAGTAGCGCCTAGGGTTTTGCTAGATTTTTATTTTATTATTTTTTAATAATAAATTAAATTATAAATTAAATTATAAATTATTGTCGCACGACGACTTCCTGATTTTTAGTTTGCATCATAATCTTAGCATTAAAGGAGTTTATATTAAAGAACGAATATCGGGCGCTACTCTCGAGAGTATTTACCTCATATGTATGTCCACTTGCGAGAATTAATATCGAGTGCCACTCTCGAGAGCATAAGAGGCGTATTCACTTGCGAGAAGAGCCACTCTCGACAGTATTTACCTCAGACTACTTGAAAACAGAATGCTCTTCGCCGTGATATTCAAACCATTTCCAAAAATAAGAACGTGTCTAACACAGCAGGCATATTAAATTACATTCGATTGAAAACGAATAGAAAGAAACCAATAAACCATCTTCAAATTAATGCCTTAAAAAAAAAGAGTTTAATACTTCGAATAAAACCTTCCAAAAATTGTATTTCCATTATTTTTTTTTATTTTTTTCATCGTTGGCTGTCTTCTTTATCTTGACGGAGTTTAGTGTAGGTAGGCATCTCATCCGTCCATCTCGATATACAACATGACAGATGATTCCACTCTATCTCGTAAGGGATTAACTTTGATAAGTGATTTCTTGTTTCGTATATCAACAGACTATAGCCCAACAGAACCGGAGAAAATCTCCTAATCTCATGGTGTCAGTTTACATTATTTGCTACCGAGGACTCCTGAAATGTTTCTGTACCCGGTCTGGGTTGATTTTCGGGATGAATTTCTTGTAGGTAGAGGAGAGGATAGGTTCCTTGTTTTTTTTTTGTTCTTCTTTGGATCAGCCATGTCTTGGTTGCCTCTCCTCATGACTGTCAGCCACTTAAGCCTGGCCTGCCATGGAAGCAGCTACCATTTATGATTCCATGTTGCCACTCAACGGGTCTTAACACAAAACTGTCGGATTAAATATTTTTTAACGTAGGTTGGCTCCTCCAATATACCGGACCTTCTCATAGAGGACGTATAGGACAGAAGGGAAAAAAACCGGACACGACGAGGCGGAATGAGTTCGGAATTGTCGGAACAGAACTGTGAAAATTTAATAACGATGGGCATATTCAGAAATTTGTTCAACCATTTAAAACGCTGTTAAGGTCCGTTTCAATATTGTCCGATGTTCTGGGCTCCGTTTTTCTGCTTGACGAAGCCCATTCATGTTAAATCTGTTTGAAGGCACTTTTAATGCCCTTCCCGCTTCAAAGCTGATTAAAAGCGACCGGTACCATCGCTACCGGGTCTACGTCTAATGCCTTAAATTGGAGCTAGGCTATAACCAAAACAGACACCGCACTGTGGGAGAAAAATTGCCGACAACCCCTCCGACTTTAAAGGGATGTCCGTTCGCGTTGCCCACCGGCATGTCCACATCAAGTAGAAGAAAAAAAACCCAACCCAGAACAACCTGAGCTACCACAAAGGTGGTAGAAATAATTTTCGCATTAACGCTAAACGAACACCGCCATACGACCGACAGGACGGTTTTGGGAGTTGAGCAAACAAAATGTGCCGGCTTTTTTTCGGTCGGATAAGGAATAATCCTGGACTTAACCCGGGAGTCTATTTCCAACAATTAGATTAAGAGAGCTATGTGGATATTGTCCACGGGTGTTTTTTTCTTACTGCGGCAATGTCCGAAGGAATTATCGCTCCTGGGAGGGCAGATTTACCTTTGCTGACAATTGCATTTTATTGATAAATGCTCTAGTGGCTTACCGCGCTGTTTCCATTCTGCCAAAATTAATTTGTGTGACCACAGAACACTTTGTGGATTTGTCGGGAATTAAGGTGGCACTACTGGAGGGTCTAAAATTGGATATGTTCAACTGGTGATGGATTAGATGTGATTGATTGAGGCCAAAGTTGTCCGGGGTGTTGCTGTACTGAAATTGATTTTTAATGATACTTGATGGCGCCTTACCAACGACAGAATGGTCACAACATTTGGCGATTAGCGTGACTTGTAGTTAAGATTCGCCATCGCTATAACTGTGTGACTGACATGCCATTATGATGAACAATTGCGAAGTCATCACGACATCATATCGAACTGCATCATATTAGAGATGGGTCGTTCACAAGTGAACTGCTCTGAAAGAACACTTCGGTTAAGTAAGTCAGTGAAGTAACTCACTACTTTTTTTTTGGAAATGCTGAGTGGGAGAGTAAATCACACTTTGAGAGATGGCGGCTCTTTTCCGGGAATGCGGCAGACCAGAAACTTTGTTGAGCGACGAAGTGGACGAACCTCTGCTTTCCTTCTCAAATTGAGCAGAAAGGAATGTGATAGTATGGTTGGGGTCCTCACAGGGCATAACTCGTGTGACCTACACCTGGTCAGATTGAGAATTATTGCCGACGAGAGTGGCGATACAACTGTACATTTCCTTCTCGAGTGTCCAGCTTACTCTTTTGAGAGAGTATACGGCGTCGATGTTATGAGGATGGAAGAAATCCATTCTCGCTCCCTACCCGAGCTCTTGAAATTCGTGAGGAGGGCGAAAAGGTTAAGGAAGAGAGTGGGGGACTCGAGTGCAATGGGCAATCATTGTCTCGTGTGCTCAAGATGCGCTGCCTTGCTGCGTATCTTCCCCCGCTACAAACATCAACAACAACTCGCTCATTTTGGCGAACTACAGTTCAATTCGAAAAAGAATGAAGAAAGAATGAAAAACTAATAGAAGACGAGCATAGTAGGAAGAGAGACAGATGACCAACCAATTTCCTCGTTTCTCCGTGTCCATCAGAAAAAGCAAAAATAAGATATATTTTTATTTTTTTTCATTCAGATACGTGTTCCATTCTGCTACAAAAGACACGTGTACATCGCTGTCCTTCCTATTTATCAACCTACAAGCGAAACTGAACGACTGTCTGACTATTAAGTGACTACTGAATGGCTGGCTAAAAAAAAGAAAATAGAATTGAGTAAGTGAGCATTTCAATTGAAGCACTTCGCCGAAACGACTCTTTAAAGTGAACGACTTATTCGAATGACAAAGGCAACTGAACGACTGACTGACTAATATGTGTCTACTGAATGGCTGGTTAAAAAAAAAGTAAAATAGAGTAGGAAAACGATTCAATTGAAGTAAAGTGTTTCACCAAACTGACTCCTTAAAGTGAATGATTTAATCGGAAATACTTCACTCAAATGAGCTGTTTAGCCCATTTCTAGTTCATTTAACTCATCATCCTTTATCCACTTTGTAAAAAAAAATATGAAAAAACCAAAAACTTCGCAAATGAATTACTAACGAATAGCCTAGCTGAAGTAAATGTTCACAAAATAAAATAATTTCCGATAATTTTGTTATTTTGTCACTTACTGAATGTAGATCGTGAGCGAATCTTGTTGTATTTTGCATACATGTTGTATATTCTCCGTAAAAACAATTTTCACCTACCGCAGATTAGTTAAGACTTCAGTTTTGGGGTTGATTTGGTCACCTCTGTCACTGAAGCCTCAATTGGTCCTATTGTAACCTCAGCGTTTTCAATGAAGCTCATTATTTTTCGAAGAGAATTCGTCTTTTTTTAAAGAATATCCTCTCCAATAATTATAGGGATGTAATATGCATTTTTGCCTTAAAATTTTTTTTTATAGTACAGACTACTTCGAACAAAATTTACATAGATTCATCTGCATCACTTCTTTCAATGAAGCTCATTATTTCTCGTAGAGGATTCGTCTTTTGTGAGAGAGGATTCAATGAAGATCATTATTTTTTGAAGAGGACTCGTCTTTTGTAAGAGATGCTCCCCTACCTTAATTATGTAGGTATATGCATTTTTGCCTTGTATATATTTTTCATAGGACGCGGACTATTTAGTACAAAATTCACTTAGACTCATCTGCAGTGAATGTTTTCCTATTTATTTACTGAAAATTTGTATTTAGTACTCATATTTATATGCAGGTATTTGTTTAATCTTATTTCCAGCAAACCAAATTTATCGTAAGGGAAACACAAACGATTCGCCTAGATGAAGCTTAAGTTTAAATGTGACAATACTGAGCTGGCACTCTGCCGGCCTTAAAAATGTGATCCTTTTAAGAAACAATTTTTTTTCAATTGAACTATTTATTTGATTCCAGAAGTCTTAATTTATTCGACAAAAGCCTAGATACTTTTTAGTTAATTTTTCATTTGTGTCCTTTCTATCCGAAATGTACTCCCTCTTCGATGCTAAATTCATCTGAGACTCAAAATCGATAGTCTAGATGTACATAATGCACATTCATTTCCGATTCACTAACATGAATTGGAAATAATTCGCTTAACGTTCATCAAAGCGTCTTTAGTAGGTCCAGTAATTTTTTTTAAGGTTTGGCGAATCATTTTTTAATAGTAATAAGATTCATAAGCAGATTTCTATAACGTCCATCTAAAGAATAACTTTTTGAAATTGAATTCGGTTTCTTTCGAATCATTTATGAATAAAATTGTGTGCTGTGTTCCCTGAACGTACAATTTTACTACAAAATTCAAATTTGGTGAAACCACGTTCAGCAAATGTATCCAGCTCACATTGCCCAGAAGCCCCAAACCAGGCTCATTAACCACGATACCGAATAGAATTAGACACGCCATTATCATCAGTATCTCGACTATACGGTCATGAATCAACAAAATTTATAGCACACATGTCGTCGGAATTTATCAAATGAAATTGTTAAAAAAGACCGGGGCATAACGCACAGATATAAAATGACGTTGTACTCCGAAGAAAATATCATAAATATAATACGCCATGATATAATACACAGTCAGGGCGGTACGGTACAGATAGTCATCATTAACATCTTATGTCAACATAACACTTTTATTCCGAAGAAAAATGAAAGAATGATGCAAAGATAGACGGGCGAATCTAACTAGCAGGCCTGCGAAAGATAGATGGCGCGGATTGCCTTAGCTAGAAAACAGTAGGTATGATAGAACGGAGCCTTGTGTTGAGCGGCGAATAGATAGTGTAATTGCAAGATACTTTTACCACGGTTCGGTTGCGGTGAACATACTTAAGCCGTAAATCACACTAATCCGAGAGTGACTTTCAGTGTCGTTATGAATTAGCTACAGCGACACATTAGATCAAGTTAAGAGTCAGTTCTAGAAAATTAGTCTCGATGCTGTGGCTGATGCTGAAGATGTGCGAGATGGTTGTCATCATTATTGTTGCCGGCGACAACCTAACCGAAGATCTTTTTCTAAAAATATCGATGGCCGAGTGTCAAAATGTTTCTGTTTGTACTTAATCTTAAATAAGATCGGTTTGACTGCATCGAGTATTGGATGATGCCTGCGATCTCCTCTAAAGAGATTCTATCTTCGGGTCCTTGGAGCGCTGAACAAAAAAAAAAAAAATTTGTTTAACCGATCGTGACCATTATTCTTAATCTTCTACGGCATGTGTGTGATCTGTTTGCCAGTGGCAAGATCATCTCTCACATGTTCACCCATGCATTTTGTCACTTTTCGAAATTTTTCTTCGGCTAATTACGGATATGTCGTTGCTGTCGTGTCTTCTAAAGATCGCGGATTGCACTGTAACCGGGTAAAGGGATCATCTACACTTTATGGGAGGTCAAATACTCGACTGATCCTCATTCCGTTGGTAATTTAGTTTTAGAATTCGAATTAAGACGATATATGACTGACAGATGGCGGTTTGAAAGCAATTTGTTTTAATTTATTGTGATAATGTTGAGCAACGTGAGTGGGATTTGATGTATGGATAAGCCGATCGTATTTAATGTGAAGATCATGTTGAGATCATCGGTTGGATCTTGAAGAAACATCTTATATCGTCTGAAACTTGTTTAATCACAGCTAACAATCGGGGCGAAACAGACTTAGATCGATTGTGATCAATCTTTTCTAAATTTCTTCTAGCTGGAAATCAGCTTGTAATACGATACCTTAAGATTTAAAGTTTGACCATATCTAGCCGGACCTGGCCAGTGTATTTCAAGCGGAAATCTTTGCAATACTTCAGGCATGCAAAATTATTGAAGCAAAGGTGAATGCAGCAGAAGACATCACTATTTGCATTGACAGCCAAGCAGCCATTAAGGCTCTTAACTCGAACACAACACGATCAAAACTAGTTAGACAATGTCGTTTTCTTAACACTATCGGCACACGGCACAATATTACCCTCTGCTAGTGCCAGGCCACTGTGGCATCCAGGAGAATGAGCAATCTGATGAATTGGCTCCAGCAAGCTCCAGCCCAAGCTCACTATTGATGGACCAACACATTGCTATTCCCATTGGATCAATGAATCAGTCTATCAGCTCACTATGCTTGCAACGGGCAGGCAATAGATGGTCAAACCAAACTACATGCTCAATATCAAGAACTCTTTGGCCTGAATATGATCACGGGAAAAGCAAGTATATCCTGAGCCTGAACAGAAAGGATGCAAGAACGTTGCTCAAAAAATTCATGAGCAAGAAAAATCTAATGTATGGGTGGGCTAGTTTTAGTTTCACTTTTAAGAAGGGGCGAAGAGCTAAGCCACCGCGCCCATAGCGATCCCTTCGGAGCCTCGTAGGTCACTACACATCGACCAAACAATCCAGATCCTTAAAGAACTTGACCAGCTTGCCATGACCTATAGTCCGCATATTATCTAAATTGTCGAAAGACAGCCCAATCACCTCGTGTCGTCGCCTTGCAACCTCATGACATTCACACAAAATCGGGGTGATGTCCTCTTCAGCATATAGGTTCTGGTAGAAGTCAGCGATTCACATACGAATAGCATGCTTCACTGGCAAGCAGTGCCCTGTCAGTATTCCGACGGGCAACCACAAATTTCTTCTACTCCATGCCAATAGTTCCTTAGTCTTCCGTCTGTCCAACTTTAGCCAAAGTACCCTAGAAGTACTACAGTTCGTTAGCGCCTCCTATCTAGAGTTCGTCAATATCTCCCTGGTCTTCCATCTGTACCAACCTTGGCCAGAGTACCTTAGAAGCACTGCCCTAGAATTACTACTACTGGCCAGAGTACCCTAGAAGTAATATCTTCCTGGTCTTCCGTCTGTCTAGCTTTGTCCAGAGTGCCCTAGAAGTACTACAATTCGTTAAGGCTTCCCATCTAGAGTTCGTCAATATCTCCTTGGTCTTCTGTCTGTATCAACCTTAGCCAGAGTACCCTAGAAGTTGGTACTACAGTTCGTTAGCACTTTCCATTTAGAGTTATTCAATATCTCCCCGGTCAACCTTGGCCAGATTGCCCTAGAAGTCCTACAACTCGTTATCGCTTCCCAACTAGAGTTCGTCATTGTCTCCCTAGTCTTCCGTCTCTCCAGCCTTGTCCTGAGTGCCCTAGAAGTCCATCAGCTCGTTAGCGCCTCCCATCTAGAGTTCGTCAATATCTCCCTAGCCTTCCAGGCAGGAGCCTCGTACGCGCTTTGATGCCTTTGGGGTGGTCCAATTCCTCCTATAACCAAACTTCGAGCCAGCCTGAAATAAAGTTGGGTAAAATAACACTGTCTAGTCAACAAGTATCGTTGAAAACACCAACCTTCAAATGGTCAAAATTTCCCACAGAGCCTAAAAACTGATCACAGGATGGTGTGTATCACTCCACAATCACCCGCCAATAATTGTCTTAATGTCAACACTGTCAATCAAATTCCAGGGACGCACAATATAAATTAAAAAAAAAAATCATAATATCGTTGCTTTGCGTAATGGTAGGTACTCCGGTACGATATAAATAAAAGACCATTCTGCAAAATTCAAGCCAACCGACACCCCCATTAGCAAGTTTAATCATAAACTTCATGACAGCAATACGACAAACCTCTAATCACTTCTCACATTAAACGTGACATTAATCATAGACGAAAAATATCAACACTACCCGTCACTGAAGTGTCATATACCGCACGAAAATTACATTGGCGGGCACCCACGCCTACTCTTGACTCTCTCAATCGACTCACCCAAAAGTCTACCTCATCCATTCGCCCCGGGCCATATTTTTCGGGTATTTCGGTTACCGAAACTAAATCCTCGAAAACAATCATTCAATCAGCAGACTTTGACATTTGGATAATAATGTAGTGAATCGACTTGTTATGGCTATAATATTACACATGTCATATGAATACGTCAAAGCATTAGAGTCGCACACACCCTGGTTGGGTGGGTGCCCATAGGACTCAGTGCTAGTCACTCTGCAGTTGTTGTTGACTGTCGCATAGACGAGACCCATCCATCTGAAAATGTTTTTTGCTTGCCTAGCATGGCGTTCTGTATGACCTTAATATCCCGCCATACATACACGTGCAAACATCATACAATAAATGATGAATGACATCATACAATATTGACAGGTCACGTCAGTCAAAATATAAATAATGTCTGGCACTGAGGCGAAATTTTACCATATCAGTCATTTATAGAAAGGTGACATGATGTATCCGAACCCACCCGTTCGATGGAGCATGGCAGTGTACTAAATGGTGACAACCAGTCACCCCGGGATAATACAACAGAACGTAACAACAACCACCCGCACCGCCACTGGATAGGACACATTCTGCTAGACGATGACGGATGATAGTACACCGAGTGATGTAACATCGCCAGGGGTTGCGATAGGATAATACCTGGAGACGATATGTGGCCCTATCCAATGGTATTTTTGGACGAGGGGGTAGGTAGCAATCAACGTGTAGTTGAATTGCGCACATGATACGTCACTCAAAACGAGTACCAGAACCTCTGAGCTTAGAAAAAGGAAGGGTAGGTGGACGACTTCAGAGGCATGGCACCAACATACATGCTGATAAACTGCACAAGATTAAATAGGTAGACGCGATGAAGAGAATACCTTGCACATTACACACCCGGACTCGAATCCAAACAAACAAGCCGAGAGTGCCGAATGATTGATTATAGAAAAGTATAGGCATAACATACCCCACCCTGACAGGCCATGTCACGGACTTTAGCTTCGGTTCAGGCCACGTCCGACACATAAGACTGATGGATCAATACGTTATGTTCCGTCTTCGAGGTTTTTTGACGATGCCTGTCCGGACCACTGTGTTATTAAGGATGAACCCCGCTTAGCTGTGTGCTATTCCGATTCTTTTACTTATTTCTCTGGGTTGCTGATGGTTTATGTCGTGCCATGTCCAAATTGCTTGAATATGGCTGCCGGCTTCAAGACCTGTAATTTGCAGTCGTTTTCGGACGAGGTGTGCTCCGTGCGGTAAAATGACTGTTAACGACAGCCAAGAACGTCCCTCCTCATTAGTTTCCTGATGGTTTCGTTTGTTCCTCTTTGGGGTGTAATTTTCGGTGGAAATTATATGGGGCCGAAAATTGATAATAATGCAATATGCAGTTATTATTTTTGAATGCAAGAGACTTGGGAAAAGTCTATACTGCATCGAAGAAAGAAATGTGGTTAAGTCGTTTATTTTTGAATTTAACGAGGTAGAATCATGCCTTTTGGTTGGGTCAATACACTGTCCATTCAAAACCTCTGCCTACTTACTTATTTACTTACGATGGGGCTCGGTCCAAATCGGAACTTGGCCTACTAAATGTGCCGCCTCCAGCCTTCTCGGTTCAGTAACTGCGTCCTCCAGTTTCTGCATCAAGTGATTTGCTGTTTGCGTCAATAGAGTCATTCCCAAAAACTCTACCTCCTATTTAACTACCTCCACTTTAACTTCCATCTTCTATCTTTTCAATTACTCAAAATAGTGTTTTCATGATCTATGAACTCTGTACATTAATGCTATGAATTTCGTTTCTCAATTATAGATGCAATACAGCATTAAAGATATATGAACAGTAAAACTGTCTTTGACTAGTCTTTATGAAGACAATAGTATGTACCTATAAGTAGTAGTTAAAGAAGTTGCAATTAAAACCAGTCTGTCTGGTCACAACCTTATTATTTTCAGCGATAAAGGTCGGGAAGTTGTTAAAGGCAGATATAGCGAATCTCCTTATCCTTAAAACACCAATTTAAATTTTGGGTTATAGTCAAGAATGCGATTAAAGTCAAAACTTAACATTGGTCGTTTCGAGATTGTGAACTTTGTATAAGGTCTACCAATAGGGACAATAGGATTTTTATAGCGCAAGCCGGCCATATTTAATTTTCAAAATTTGAGTATTGAGATCTGTAGCTCAGTTCTGTAACTTATGAATGAGAAATTTCTCACTAAAAAGTCAAAATAAGGACGAATTAATGCAGTTTTTTCTCTGTATTCTCACCAAATGAGAAAGCACCGTAATTGACTACGCATTTGGCAATCTTTCATTTCTCATTTGGTGAGAAAACAGAGAGAAGACTGCATTCGTCCTCAATTTAACTTTTTGGTGAGAAATTTCTCATTCATAAATTTACAATTAATCACGGGTTCGATTCTTACTTACAGACAAGTGTTTTATTAGTTGAAGTAGAAATAAAGGTATCTTCCAGAGTGTAGGTACATTAATGATAATATCCATTGAGTTTATTGCTTTCGAAGTTGAAATTTACTGATTGCAAATTGAAATTTACTTACCGAAAATTAAAAATTACATTCAAATTGACTATTACATCCCAATGTAAATTTACTTGAAAAGGTTAGGCAACTATCCAAAAGATGTAAAATTCAATGGATTTTTTTTACTGTGTAGTTTTGACTAGAACTTAGTAGGAACCATACCTTTATACATTTTTTTTAGATAGCTATCGCAGTAAGAAATTCTCCGGAAAAACCTGAATTTTTCAAGGAAAATTTTGCCATTAAAACCGTTGAATTTACCAGTAGGATATTTAACGCTGATTAGAACTCTCAGGCTGGTCGAATAGTTTAAAACTGAAAACAAAAACAAAAAAATTCCACACATGAATTCCTTGCAACAATTTATGTAAATTTCCCTTTGTTTCGTGCCATTCATCTTGGTGGATTTTATCGTCAAGATCGGGTGTTCAGACGTTGGTTTTTCTATGCTTGCAACAAGATTTGCCGCTTTCAGTATACGAAAGTGCATCGTGATCAAGAGGTGAGGGAGCGAATGACTTTGGGTGGCAGACTTGAAAATTTATTTATTATGCACATCTCCATACGTAGGTAAGATGGCGTTGTGTTTTTTTTCTCTCCATAGATTTTACTCGTATGTGAATTGAAAATGAGGACAAGATTTATGGAGAGCAGAGTGGCGCTAATTAAGGTTGGTTTAAATCACTGTCGGATGTTGTTCGTACGGATGGGCTTTTTATCTGATATCGCGGTATCTACATATCGAGAATGAGCGTTGGATAGGACTAGGTATATAATCAGGTACGGGGTATGCTATAAAAAAAAAAGTACAGAAACAACAATAGTGGCTCGGTAAGAAAGTTTACATTCGCTGCATTCTACCGCAGAGGGTGTCTTTCAGCAAAAAGGTCAGCAAACCGGGTCTTCTTTCAAAAAATGATATTACCATAAAAAATAAACTTTCAAAGCGTTCTGATTAATTTTTTAGATCGATAGATACGTGAACGAAAATTTTTTAAATAATTTAATTTAATGCACGTCACACTTTTTATAAACTGTTACCGAGGCTAGGCGAGTATAGAATTAGAGGTCGTTCAGGAGTGAACTGTTCCAAAAGAATACTTCATTGAAATGAGTGAGTGAAGTAACTCACTCCTTTTGGTGAACTGTAGTTCCATTGGACACGTGCCAAAAAACGTACTGGTGAAACGAAGGAACGGTCAGTTGCGGAACTACTTCACGGAACTGTGCAAACCTATTTTTTTTTTAGGTCCTCATGTTTAAGATCGCAGCGAGGGAATGAATAGTTGCGGAACAAGTTCAGTGAACTTATTCTTTCATGTGAGTCACTAGGAGTGAAGTACTTCACTGAATGAAACTGCTTTGCCCATCTCTAATCGACATTACTACTGTTTTCGATGTTATCTACATCGTAAATACGGCGCCCAATGTGGGGTCATTTGAAATAACCATAGCATTTTCTTTCATTGCACATTGCTTTCCTGAAGAGTATCTTATACTGCAAATGATGCCGTCTTGCGACGGAAAATTTATCAAACTGCGATGTAATCAAGAAGCAAACTCGGCGCCCAATGTGGGGTCATTTGAAAAAACCATAGTATTTTATTGCATTGCACATTGCTCTCCTGAAGGGGGTTCTATACTACAGGAAAGCAAAAGAGTCCGCCTCAAATCTCGAGCAGGGAATATCTTGAAGTAAAACGTACTGCAGGTCACAATAAGGGCTTTCCGACCTGAGACCTGGGGCTCCAATGAATTATCATATCTATCCGGAGCTGCTGAGCGAGGTGAACTTTCCGTGATCTCGTTAAGGTTATTAAAGATAGGCTCCAGCTTAGGAGGTCATTGGTTCCGGCAGTAGGATGGTCATATCTTCCTAGATATGACGCAGTTGGTCAGTCCTCTCCATCTAGAGTTCGAGTTTGTGAGAAAGTGGGTGGATATTTGGTGCTTAACAGTGCCTAGTGAGACCTAAATGGATTCTACGCGAGAAGCTTGAAGAGCCTTGCCTAGCTAATTCATCTGGCCGCTCGTTACCCTCTATCTGGCTGTGGCCTGGGACCCAAGGTAACTTTGACATGAATTTCCAAGTAGGTTAGTTCCGCACGGCCCTGTGCGACGAGTTTAGAGGAGGTGATAGCCGAATCTAAGGTCGTGATTGCGGCTTGCTGACAGTGAGGATAACAACATTACGCTTGGGCGTTTAGTCTTGCTGTCCGGATACCAAGTATCTCCGCCTGGAAAACGCTGTCGTGGTGCGGTAAATGGTGAGACTTTTTCTCTTATCTTACATGAAATAAAACTACAATATTTCAGTTTTCATTTTATGCACATTGTTCTCTTGAAGAAATTGTTTTGTTTTTACATCATAATTACATAAATTACACAATAATTATCACGAGCTCTTTCAAATTCAGTAAATTTCCGTCATTTTCTCTGGTTTTTTTCATAATTTGTTTCGACAGCTATACAACTAGACTAAACGTTAATATAATTAGCAATTAAATTCCTTAGATAGTCAACTATGGATGCATACTGGGCGGTGTACCAAGCCGCGGTCCGTAAATTGAATAAGGCGAAAAATATTGGGCCAACGATGGATGCGGTGGCATTGATAAACCGGCCAAGGACGGCGGTGCAAGCGATGGTGGTAACATGGACGGCTTACCGTACGGATGATAGCGTGCTGTCGATAGCGGACTAAGCGGCGGGGTTGGATATGTTCGCTGAAAGAGCGGATGCGTTGGCGGAAGGCCAGCAGCCGCTGCGCTTAGCATCGATTCGGGCATCGATGCGGTATGCGTTCGTAAATGCTGGAAAAGTTCATCGGACGTACCGAAACGTTTGCCGCAATACGCTGCATCGCCTGCAATCCAGCTGCATACGTACGGAAGTTGAGAGGCAGCCGCGAGTGCGGCAAGTTGCGCGTGCGCGTAAACCGCTGCAGCCGAACTGTGCGATTGATATGACTTAGATGAAGCGTGATCGCATTGCGTACAGCCAGCCGGACAAGGTTGACCGGTCGACTTATTCATGATGTGTGGACTTAGAGAGCATCCGGTGCAGTAGGGATCGCGACAAATCGATTGCATCATAGCCGCTGTTGGATCGGTTGCACCCTTCAGTCGAGCGTAGTTCAGATAGGGACTAAGCGCTGCAGCCTTCAACATTTGATGATGCGGCGACATGAGGGCGCTGGCTGTCATTAGATCCATTGGGTATGGCAACCCGGGCGGATATCCGGTAAAATAGGCGGCCGAACTGCTTGTGGTCGGCATCGAGCTGGCTATCGATTTCGATGTATTCGTTTGCGGATCTATCGATAGTCGCGATATGGGACTTTCTTGTGGTAGACTAACTGATTCCTTGGACGAGGCACGATGTGGACTAGCATTTTGTTGGTGTTGTTGTTGTTCGGAGTTGGTTCCTGCGGACGGGGTTTTTCGAGACGCAGCCGGTGAATCTCGTTCCCGGGACGTGGCACTTTGGTTTGAATCGCATCGACCATTTCCGACTATTTGGGTTGGTGTCGCTTTCGGTGTTTTTATCCGTTGTCCTGCTGATGACGATGACCGTTGCTGCTGTTCGTCCGGCGTTTGATTCGAACGTTCGCGAAACGACGCTTCGTACGGTTTGAAGCTTGACTTTTGCTGCTGTTGATTACCTTCCGTTGAACTGCTTGATAACGAGGATGATTGACTGCTTAGGGGTGAGGATTTGTCACGGTTTTCGGCCGTTTTGTGATGTTTTGTGGACTTTTCAATGTTTGCTAGCAATTTTGGATTTGGTGTGTCGGCTCCGATGGCGCTGCAGGTCTGAGCAAGCAGCGCTAGTGGACTGTTTTTGGCATCCAGCTGAAATGATAAAGAGAAATCCCAGTTAGTTACTGAATGAACATCGTATATCTTAATGCAAAATATTTCAGCTATATGTTTCAATTAGAGATGGGTCGTTCACGAGAGAAGTGTTCCAAAAGAACATAAAAGAATACCGATAATCAGTACTGAAAATAAATGGATACAGAGCTAGAGTGTAGAGTTGGCAATCAATTTCTTCTATCAAACTAATTCAAATTTATTTCAATATTTCTTCGAACCTTGTTCCCAGCATTACTAATAATTTTCGATTACATCGACTAATCAATTGCCGTGGGATCAAATGCACAGCATGATGATGGTGTGAACCCAATTAAAGAGCCCCGGAAAAAAATCTTTCAATCCCATCCAATTTAATTTCAACGTAATAAAACTACAGCAACTGAAATATCATTTCCATAAAAGATAAGTGACGAAAACAGTCGAAAAAGAGAAGAAACTTGAAGTTGTTGGCCGAAAGCAATCACCACTTGAAACACACTTTAAACGCTTGTCTCAATCATCAAGCTCATAAAATTTGTGTGCGTGTGTTTTCTTCAAGCCGACACATGATGACAAACAACAAGACGAAAAACAAGAAGAAAGTCAAGGAAGCGACCATATAAATATAAAAATGGCCCCGGTCTAAAGGCCTTAATAAAATTGTTTGAATTATGGTATGGCGGCAAAACAGTGTTCGCGCGCTCTTTTCAAAAGATTCGAAACACTTTGAAGTCAGTCAGTCCGTCATTCAGTTCAAGACACACTATCTGAACTGAAAACAGTGCGTTTTATTTGGTGAAGGATCGGTGATCACTACCACATGATTACCAAAAAAGAAAACAGAAGATCGTTTTATATCCAACAACACTAAACAAACATTGAGGAATTTCTTACCGCTCTACAAGTTACCGGCGGTCTTGTAATGCAGGAAATGCGAAACATCCCGTCTGAACGCTGAAATGTCGAGCGGGGTATGTGCTGAAATAAAACATGCGGCATGTCATCAAAAGGATTTCTTTTTATTGCATTTTTTTTGATCGAAAATGCCAAAGCGCTTCGTCTTTAACTTTAGCGCTATGTTCAAGCTGTTAACACTTTAGCCCCGATCTCAATTCATCTTCATCGTGGCAATATATAAATTCGACATTAAATGTGTCGCAGACGATTATGTTCCGCATGCTCGAACGATCGCAGCAAGATCACTGCATGATCTTTTGCAATTACTTTGGTGAGGAGATACGACCACCCTACGATCGATCCCACGATCACTTTGTATTAATTTTCGGAGCAATTGACTTCAACAGTTTGACGAAGGGGTCACCGATACAATTTATATTTCACGCGACATGATCGCAAGCAATTGACTTCAAGAGTTTGACGAAGGGGTCACCGATACAATTCATCTTTCACGCGACATGATCGCATGCAATTGACTTCAAGAGTTTGACGAAGGGGTCACCGATACAATTCATCTTTCACGCGACATGATCGCACGCAATTGACTTCAACAGTTTGACGAAGGGGTCACCGATACAATTCATCTTTCGTGCGATATGATCGCATGCAATTGACTTCAAAAGTTTGACGTAGGGGTCACCATTACAATACATCTGTCACGCGAAATGATGACATGTAATCAATCTTAATTTCAGCTATGTTACTCGTCCAGTCTGTGAAACGATCTTTCACGTTTGAATACAAATAAATTTCCAAAAATTGACGTGCGGGTCACCAGTACCAAACATCTATCACGCGATCTTTCACGATTACTTTGTATTAATTTTCGGAGCAATTGACTTCAACAGTTTGACGATGGGGTCACCAATACAATACATCTTTCACGCGACATGATCGCATGTAATTGACTTCAACAGTTTGACGTCGGGATCACCGATACAATACATCTGCCGCGCGACATGATCACATGTAATAAAATCAGTTAATTTCAGCGTTAATACTCGTTCAGTCGGTTAAATGATCTTTCACGTTTCGAATGAAAATAAATTTACCAAAAATTGATATCGGGGTCACCAATACATGACATCTTTCACGCGACATAATTGCTTGTAATAAAACCAGACCACCCTACGATCGATCCCACGATCGCTTTGTATTAATTTTCGGAGCAACTGACTTCAACAGTTTGACGTTGGGCTCACCAATACAGCTATGTTACTCGTCCAGTCTGTGAAACGTTGGGGCTTTTCACGTTCGAATGAAAATAAATCTCCAAAAATTGACGTCGGGGTCACCAATACCATGCATCTTTCGCGCGACATGATTGCATGTAATAAAATCGATCTTAATTTCAGCTTTCATTACTAGTCCAGTCTGTGAAACGATATTTAACGTTTCGAATGAAAATAAATTTTCGAAAATAAATCTAATATTAGCCCCATGAATATTTCAGCATCATGTCGACTAAATGCCGCGCGCGGCGCTGCCTCGATCATTTCATACTGTCCGACGCGATCAAAGTGAATTATGCGGCGCGATGCAATATAATATTTAAGTACTGAAATATGTCCGACGAAATAGTGTCGAATTAGAACAAGAAAATCGCTCGTTTGATTTTAATGATGCGCGAACATTTCTATGCGAAAAGAAAAATGTTTGTCCGATCGGTTTGATCGTACTGGCACTACTGTTTATTAATATTAATTTAGTTGATACCGACAAACGAATAAATTTTCCGATGATTTGATGCGCGTACGCGACAATAAAAGTCTTTTGGTGTTTAAAACCGACGGTAAGATGACAACTTTTACCCCGAATTTATTGTGACTTGGGAGTAAAGAAAAGATCAAAAAGATCAAGCTGATTGATAGTTTTGCTGGTGTACGACAGAAAAGCTGGATTTTTGCCAGAATTAATTCATTTCAGTTAATTCTCCTAAGTAGCTTGAAAGTATAATGGTTATTAGGCTTTCAAGCAATTTGACTTTTATTTATATTTGCGTAATTTTTGTTTAACATTTCGTCTAAGTGTGACGAATGTGTCGGTTTATTTAAGATACATTGTAGACATTTCGAAAATTTAGTATTTGTTTAATTCTGAGCTCTAAGTGAAACATCTCTGAAGAGTTCCTGATATCTGTCGGTCTTAAAAACAATTTGTGTTGGATGAATCTTACTTTATTATTTTTTAATAATAAAGTATTTGTTTTTACTATAGTACAACAAAATATTCTCGTTCCCAATTCAGAAAATTGAAGAAAATGGCAGTAGAATAAACATTGAGAACTATTGTTTTTAGTATTCCTCTATAATGCAAACAGTGGAGAGTGCTATGTTTGTAGTTTAAACGATGTAAACTATATTGTCTACGTGTCGACAATAATTTATGTCTACTTCATTGTATACGAGTAGACTTAAATAACATAATACGTCGCTTGTTGCATTTCTATAAGGTTTTAAGCACCCCGAAAATATTTTCAAAAATATGGTACACATTAAACAAATTTTCAATTTTTCAAAATCTTTAGATTACAATATCTCAAGAACCAATTGCACTAGAAAAATAGAATTCGATTTGTATGTAAAGGTTGACAAATGAAGTCTGTTGAAAGTACAAACAAATTTTAACGGGGTGGGGGAGCATCAAAATGCAGGGGAGATCAATTTTACAAAAAATTCACGTGTCATATCTCAAGAACGTTCCAAGATAGATGCTTGAAATTATAAAAACCAAAAGTAGCCTAATGGACCCCTAGCATAAAATTAAATTTTGAGGGTTAGGGTTTAGAGGGTGAGGGTGGGGGAAGTGGAAAAGAAAAAGGTTCTAATTTTTATATCTCGAAAACCTATAATGATAACTAGATGAAATATTGATATTTAGATAGGGCTGCAGTAGTGGCATGTTGGAAAAAATATAATTTCTTATAAGGGTAGTATAGTATAAGGGTGGGGATCTTTTTCCTAACTATAGAACGGCTTCTGTTAAAAGTAATTAAGATGAAAAAAATTTAAATATTTATTAGCGTTTGGAAAAGTGGTAAAAAAAATAACCAGTGGAAATGGAATGCATATATTTTCACGATTTTCGTCATATCTATTAGGTTTTCTCAATTACACAATTCATTTTTATTCTACGGCTTCTTCATATAAATACCTAGAAAGTGTTTTCAGGATTTTTTTAAATTCTACCCCTAAGGGGGTGCAAGGGGATTGTATATTTTTTCACGAATTCTGCCATATCCCCCAGACCTGATAAGACATCGAATATCTCTTTAACTTTCACGGGCTTGCGAAATAATAGCCTAAAACCTGTTTTTACGTTTTTTTCCTTTTTCAGCCCTTAAAAGGATATAAAAGGGTTGAACACATTTTCACGAATTCCGTAGTTTGTTTTGGAACTGATAAGAAATTGAATTGGTTTTTACATTCTCTTGCTTTATTTATACTTTTTTAAAGTCAGACCACGTTCACAACGGCATGTCTTATTTAGTTTTCTTCACTCAACTTTTCTTCGGTTTTAAGGACTAATTCATGATAGCTGAAATTAAAGTACAGTGAAATTTTTCCAACCTGGTTACCGACGAGCTGAGCCGCTAGAGTACAGGACTCTAGCCAAAAGCACTGCACGGCGACAGCTTTTATTAACCGTGTGTGAGACGCTGTGGGAACTGCAGCCATCTTTCTTGGTTTCTGTGGTGCGCTACACTAAGTCTAGTCTTTCCTTACACGAGGGCCCCAATTACGATTATGGGGTTTTTAACCCAGATCGATTACGGTCTTTTCTTTTTCACATAATAAAACCCAAATGCGGTGATCTTGACTCCGACCTGCCCACCAAAAAATCAGAAAACTTTCTGAAATATGCAATCGCGTGCTGAAATCCTCAGACCAATCGTTGCATACATTTCACCTGAAAATCTTTTTTTTTATATCCAGTTCCACTCTAATAAATTAACAGTTCGACGTTAAACCCCCAAACATACCTGGCCATAAATTATTTATGCAGATCGAATCTTTTTTTATTTGTTTTTTTTTTTGCTAGTAGCAAATTTTAATTTCCATCAAATATTTCCCATTTCTATCGGTTGATTTATGCCCGGACATTAAACCCCCCAAAAAGACTTTTCTCTTTCTGGGTGGGTCGTCAAACGACTAATTTTATCGCATTCATTTCAGACATTTATAACGAATGTTAAACTATTCAACTTTTTTGTTTAAATGTTTTTTTTTTTTTTTTCAAACAAATGTTTGTCATCTCTTGTGTCGATTGGAAATTGATTATCGAATTTTAAGTCGGCTGATCGGTTTTAAGTTCGTTCGTTTTGAAAATCTGCTTCCATTCACTTCCAAGCGCTTAGACAATTTAATATCTTCCAGCTGTCCCGCGATGACAACTATTTATATGAAAGTCATTTGTCAAGATTGTCGCCATATTCGAATGTTAATTACGTATCTGTCGCTTTACGATATGTTGCGCACACAGAAGTAGACAGCTTTTCGATAGAACATTAAATGTTGTCCTATTAATGTGACATGATCTATTGCTAATGGTGATCACCAGAAATTAAGAAAATAAATTTTAAGTCAGAAATAAATTAGAGGCAATACTAGAAGTTTTCGACCTCCGCTAGATAATTATTAATAGATGCTAGAACTGGTTTAAGTATATGTAGAAATTTATGAAAATCAACAGATAGGGGAAATCTTTGTAAATTTTTTTATATTATGAGGATCATGGAGAGGGCCCTTTGACCATTACATTAGTTTCTATCGAGAATTCTCATCATTTGTCCAGAATATTTGGATTTTATCTACGAAAGGCCAAACTAAAAAAAATGCAGTTGTACAGAACCTCAGAATGCGCAAACGAACAATATACAAAAGACTTAAGGTGACAGCATCAGAACTAACAATGGCACAACAGCCCAAATTGGACCCTTAAAGTAAGTTGTAACACTAGGAGGGAAGGTAGTCAGCCACACGTTCGTCCATGATTATTACCCCGATTTTAACTCAGGTACTCATTTACAGCTGAGTGAACTGGTAGTCCGGCATCTAATCCCATTCTCCCCGTCAAAGAAAAAAAACATTTCATAGTTTATCAGGCATAAGTGATATGTCGGAATTCATAAGAAACGGGAAAACAATTTCACACCCTGTTAGGGGTTGAATATCGCATAATCCTGAAATTGAATTTAAGATCATTGCATAAAAGTTCCATAGAAAGAAAAGTGAATGCAATCGCATAAGACCTAAAAGATATGTCGGAATTCGTAAAAAATTTTACAAGAAAATTTCATGACATTAATTTCCTCCCCCCCCCCCCCCAGGTGGTTTAATACTGCAAAATGCTTTTCTCCGACTGTATAGTATTTAAAGCCTTTAAAACTGAAAGTGAACTCGGTAGTTTGACCTACGAATTATACCTGAATTCGTGAAAATGTACACAACGACCTTAGACTCGGGGTATGGGGAAATGATTTTGGATTTTCAGCATCAAATCTTACCTTTAAACCTTTCACCCTTCTCCCCATCTCTCATTGATAGCAGACTAGAAATCATGTTAGTGAGCACAGTACAACCAGCGATATCGTATCACTCTAATCGCATCGCTCTGGTAATATCTTTTTAAATTTTGTCGCGTGTATAACACGGTTTTGACACTTTCGTCGCCGGTTGTATTTTAAAGTTTTTTTTTTACTATAATAATGACTACAATAGTAAGGAAAACCTAATACGTTTGAAGGCTGACGAACAAAATATTTTAGTATTTGTTAACATTATAGTTTTTGGGCACTATTCGCCCATTTTTGTTCCAATTTCAATTTTGTTTGGATTTTTGAGCATCTGTTGAGCCTTTTATTTCTGGTGAAAAATTTAAAACTGAAAAAATTGAATTTTTTTAAAACAAGCTTTTTTATGGCAATTTTTCCAAATTCTCTCCCAATTGTCCGATTTTGATCAGTGACCACTTTAATTAAATGTAAGGGTGTCTCCTTTTCAGGTTTAAAAGATATTTTAAAAAAATAAAAATTTGAGGCCAGGAGAAGAGAGTTTTGACTGTTTTCTTCGACGTTTTTGGCCCCCAATTTTGATCCGATTTCAATTTAGTTTGATTTTTTGTGCATACATTGAGCTCCCCTTTCATCTTGTGTGTCACTTGCAAAAACTGAAAATTTTGACTTTTCAAAAAAATGCCACCCCTTGTCTTTTTGAAGGCCATTTTTTAAATTTTCACCTAATTTTCCAATTTTGACCAATTTAATTAAAAGTGCAGGTGTCTCCTTTTTGACAAGTGACTTCTAAAATTAAGTGCTGGAGACCGTTTTTCAAATCAGCAAACAGGTTTAAAAAATTTTAAAATTTGCAGCCAAGAGAACCAAAATAAAAGTCGGATATTTTGAATTTTTTTTTTCGACATTTTTGGCCACCATTCCCCTATTTTTGATTCAATTTCAATTTTGTTTGAATTTTCTTTCGCTTCCGGTAAAAAAATCGAAAGTCAAGAAAATGTACTTTTTAGAAAAAATCCCTTGACAAATTTTAGGGCATTTTTTCAAAATTCTCTCACATATGTCCGATTTTGACAAGTGACCCCTTAACTTAAAGGTGCTGTAGCCCTTTTTTTAAAGCAGATAACAGGTTTAAAAAAATTAAAAATTTGCAGGCAGGAATGACAAAAGATGAGTAGTAATTTTTGAATTTTTTTTTTTCTACTTTTTGGCCACTTTTCCATAATTTTTAATCCGACTTTAATTTTGTCCGGTTTTTTGAGCATCTGTTCAGCTCCCCTTTCATATGCAGTGAAAAAATCGAAATTTGATCCAAATTTACTTTTTAATAAAATGCCCCATATTCCTCCCTTGGCAAATTTTAGGGCAATTTTTTCAAAATTCTCTCGCAATTACCTGATTTTGAAAAGAAAACCCTTAAATTAAAAGTGCGGTGTCTCCTTTTCAAATCCGCAAACAGATTTAAAAAAAATTAAATTTGCATGCAGGAGAGGCAAAAGAAGAGTCAAAAATTTTGAAAAATTTTTTTTTTTCGAAATTTTGGGCCACTAGTCACCAATTTTTGATCCGATTTGAATTTTGTTTGCATTTTTGAGCATCTGTCGAGGTACGCTCCCACCGAGGATCAGCGAATTGAATGGCAGTAATAACAACAAATGTTTTTTCTCGACTTCCTTAGCACCAATCTCCCCTATATCGACACCTGTACAGTGCTATTCGATAATATCTGAATAATTCATGATATTATAAAAGCCGATCAAGCGTTGGTCTTTGCAATCAAAAATTAAATCGAACTCGATGTCTAAGTGAACATGATCACGATGATGCCGATGGGTGATCGTTGATGATAGATCGCGATAATAAAGTGCTTTCGTAATGACAAGTAGGCGATCTTAATGATACGTGGAACGATCGTGTCTTAACTATTTAGCATTTATCGCGTGGGGTGGTTTCGTTCAACTAGAGGCTGGCGGGAATTATTTAAAAAATATTACTAAAAACGAATAGGAAAAAAAACAACAACAAATGAAATAAATAAATCGATGGCAGCGTTATAGCGTTAAAATATTGCCTAGCACACATTATGAATTTGTAATATAATTGGTCGTGAATGAAATATTGACGTGAATTTGTCGAATGAGGTGGGTGCCTATCGTATTCGCAAACATTTATAACCGATTTAATTCTATGCATAATAACAACAGACGGCAATTTATTTATTTTTCTTCGGTAGATTTTACATTTTATTTCCATGGTCTGCATAGAAAATTAAATAAAATATTCGTATTTTTCAAGATATATATTTCGAAATAATGATTTATAGGCCGTCGTTAAGTAAATTTCTGCCAGTTTTTCGTGCGAGATACGAGACGTTTCTCCTTCGAATTTATGAGATTTTTTATTTGTTTTGTTTTCTTTTCACTACTATATTGAATATAAATTTTATATATAAAGCCATTATTTTTTAGTTTGTTGTTATATTTGCAAATTTATACGATTTCTTGCCTTCTGAGTAACTCTAATTAGAGATTAGCAAGTGAATGGACATTAATATTCATATCGGTTGAATATATATGAAACTTAGGTAGCTTGGTAATAAAGTGCTCAGCAGGGATTCGAAAATATTATAATAAGTTTTACTAAGAAATCGTCGACTGGGTAAGACAAACATTTTTCGACCATTTTCGAGATAACAGAGCTCCTTGAGATATTGAATTTCAGTGATTTAATGTGAAATTGATACGATAAAATCGGGGTTAAGTATATGATGACTGAGACAAGTGGCGATTTGCTTATCAAATGAAATCAATTCGACGATTTAATTAATTTAAATTGAATCCACTGCTGAGCGAACAGCTAGTTTTGAAGTGCTCTCACGGACGAAGATGTAATAAGAAAGTCGAATTTATGTTAAGATGAAATCATTTCGCATGGATTAGTTATACTAGATCTTTGACTAGTGGAATTCCAACTGAGTTCTGAGAATATTTTTGAAGATTTGCTGATATGAACACACAAGTAATGAACATTATCGAAAAGGTCAGATACGCCTCATTAGAGGAATATTTTTCAAAGAGTATTCAATTTGACCGTTTTTGAAAAGAAATCAGTTACTGATTTAAATCACAATCGATTGGTTTCGTTAATAATTTTCCTATTTTTCGCCGGTTCGTGTGGTAGACCTCCTAGTTTGCTGATTAGCGAAATTGGCACGCAGCGGGGTAGTAGTGCTGATAACTTATCATAAAAGTAAAGATCTTTTATACGAGTTTGTTTGACCGGACCTGGAAAACTGTTAAACATATTTAGATAAAAACTGGTAGAATCGTAGACTTTAATCTAAATTAAACACGTTTTATGTACTTACATCGCGTTTTGGTTGTTTTAAATATAGCGACTTTTGATATCCTCGTACCATCATCATCAGCTAGCGGTTTGGTATGTATTACTAATCCCGGACTGGCAAATTGGTTGTGACAATTATCACACCACCGTTCGCACTACTATTCGCGAAGTAATCATTGCTATAATAGTGATATGATATAGTTCGCAGAACATTCGTCCTACACGAATATCAGTGCTACTTGGGTCTACAGCCCCCTTAATCGTTGTTCGGCGATTTTATATAAGTCCCTTTCAAATAAACGCGAATTCGATATCTCATTATATCTAATGAATATTTCGGAATTCGTGAATACGTACTTAACTCCTTTACATCCTCGTATGGGTGTGCATAACAAAAACTCTGGAAAACGGTTTTAATATGAGGAGTAAGCAGAAGTAAAATGAATTCATAAATTCAACACAACTAAGAGATATGACAAAATTCGTAAGAATTTATACACCTCTTTTCATTGACATTGTTTTGACATATCTCCGCGTGGCGGTGCAAATTTAAATTTTTAGCTAGTAGTAGTACTACTTTTCTCGTACGAAGTGTGAACTTCCTGGCAGAAACGTTTCCTGAGACATAAAGAATCTAGCTACCCCAATTTATTTATTTTTTGAACGTGTCTCTAAAGAGGTTTTGGGCCGACGTTAACCTCTAGTTTTTTGTCCTTAGCCATACTCAAGAAATGAGAACCAGATTTGTTATACCCATCGTCTTCTGCCCTCAAAAAATAGTTTTTTCTTCTGCACCTAAATCCTGAAATCCATGTCTTGACCCTTGCTGAAATTTACTATTTTTGACAAGGGAGAGATATAAGGCTTGATCTTCTTCGTATGCTTTCTGCTATGTCTTGGATAAATTTCTAGACCATATCTGCAATATTTGTAGATTTGCAGATTGCACAGAATTGAGCTCGATTCAGTTCTACAGCGAAATTAGACGGTTGAAATTTTTTTACTGTTGCGTCAACAGCTTGAACGATAGAACGCGAAAATCGTCTGAATAGTGTGAACACTTGGTCTAACATGTTCTAATAAATTTGAAAAATCTTTCAGAAACAGTTTCACAAGGTATAAATCGCGTGACATTAACTTGTTCATTAGCGCGTCATCACACTCTAGAGCAAGGCTTGCCGTATTATTTTTTTTTTTAATTGCATTTTACGACATTTACGTTGACGGTCCCATAATTGCAGTTTGCAGCACTGGCACTCGAAATGCTTTTAAATAAATCGTTTCGAAGCCCTTCGTTTCGTCATTCCGCGCAGCATTCTGGTGCTGCAGTTAATTGCATTTCGTATAATTCAACATGAAGCATGTCGTCTTGGTCTCTTAATTTCCTCTTAGTGTTTTTCACTCCGGCGTTTTTTTTTCACTTTATATTTCCATCAACACGTGAATTACGACCGAAATTAAATTGAGCGTGAAGTGAAATAATGAAAAATAGGACATGGAAATATTGCAGAGTGCCATCGTGTGGTGGCTAGAAGTGTTAAAATATATGGCAGCCGGAGTTCTTTCGTATCATTTGGTGCGATAATTCTTCGTTCGCAATCCGTTTTGGCACACTTGGCACTTGAAAAATAAATATATTTCATGATTGCGATATATTATTTGGCCCTGACAGACCATATCTAAATCGCGGTCGTCACAAATCGATTAGCGAAAATGTTCAGTTTCCCCACAACGACAGGGGGCGCGCGATATTGTAGCCCCCCGATGGCATTTAAATCGGTTCTGTCACCGCGTATCCAATTTCTGCTGGGAGCTTGGAGTAGTATGGCTTGGGGGGTGCAATTGCAACGCTGGTCTACCAGCGTACAAGTCCGCGAGGTGTCACACTTGCAACCCATTCGCAATAAATAACCGCTGGATTGGAAATAAATTATTTAAAAATGAGCAGTAAATAAAAGTTAACCCTATCCCTTTACAGTGTTGGCAATTATTGTTAAAGGAGGCGGGAAGTGCAGTGAACAGGGTGCAAAATGGGTCTGTGTGTAAGGACTACTCCCGACTGAAAAATGGTCATGATGATTCACGTGGTCGGCCGTTACGCCGAAAATATGACGCTGGGGTGGTAGGTCTTTTAATACGCCGCCACTGTTATTGCCGCGTTGATTGGTTTATTTATACACAAAAGGGATGATGGTCAAGTGTACTATGTGAAGCAGTAACGCAACTTTTGTCATGTGGTTAAACGTTAAATTAATCGGTTTTATGCGTAAATGAATTTTCGGACAATGGCGGATAATTTGCAAAAAAAATAAACGATTGTTTTTAGTTCTATCAAAAATTAGTACACCATAATCAAAAGAAACTACTCAAATCAACTTGAATAATGCTTTTATAAGAGTCTTTTGAGAACAATTGGTTTATGAGATCAAAGTCTTTAGAATTATACTCCTATAGAATGCTATCATTGTGCTCCCTACACCTTACATAAAATTAAACAATATGAGGCGCATTTTTAGGGAGCTGGTTTGGTCTTGAATGTTTTTGTGGCCCATTATACTCGAATCCCCTGTCTCTGACCGAACTTTTTCGTCCTCCTCACGAATTTCAAAAGCTCAGGTAGGGAGCAAGAATAAAGCTTCTTCATCTTCATAACATCGACGCCGTATACATGCATTCTTGCAAAAGTGTAAGCTGGGCACTCGAGAAGAAAATTTTCCTTTGGGTCGTCGCTCTTGTCGCAATGATTCCATGCAAATGGATTGATAAGAACTAGTTGTAACTAGAGATGGATCGTTCCGGAGTGAACTGTTCCAAAAGAACACTTCATTGAAGTGAATGAGTGAAGTAAGTCACTCCTTTTGGTGAACTGCAGTTCCATTCGCCATGTGACACCACCGCGGCACGACCTTTTGTTTTATCTTTTAGGTCTTCACATTGACTCTCACGAATTGTGAGCTTGAAAAGGAAGTAGTTCCTTCGCTAGGGAAGAGAGGACCTTGGTTTTTAGGTAATCACATTCACGGAACGAACAGTTCACTGGAACTACTTCACTGAACTAGTTCCTTCAAGTGAGTGACTCGGAGTTAACTCACTCACTAAAAGGAACTGCTTTGTCCATCTCTAGTTGTAACAGAGTGGCCAGTTACGCTAGGCTCGTACTTTTCGGGACACTGCAGCTTTATTTTTAACTACGATTGATTTCGTCGATAATGCTGGCTAGACAGACAATGTTGATGTTTGTATGGCGATACACTTTTTAATAATAAAGGGTTTTCCAATAGGGACTTGACAACTTTGAATTCAATTTGTGAACGCACCCTTTCATTAATCATCGAACTGTCACTGTCAATTTATTCAGTAAACTTAACATTTTTATCATGGTAAAGTACACGAAGGAACAACGTCTGCAAATTAAATTATATTATTTTGAAAAAAAGTTGTCAAGTCCTTATTGGAAAACCCTTTATATGCTAGAGAATTATTTATGGTGACTATTGTATGGCGATACATAACGAAATACTTAAGTCTAGAGAATTTTGATTTTGTATCTTATATGGGGATATAGATTGATTTATTTAGAAAAACATTTTTTTAGATCATTTACAATTTCTTCAATTTTGATCTTTGTTTTTTTATTAGAACAAAATTGAGTGTTATCTACATTTGAACTATCTGAGTATTTCTTGAAAATCTGGACCAGAGGATCAATCTGTAAAATAGTGTATCTCTGAGATCTCGTTCATATTATCAAGATCCTAACCATTGTTGATACACTTAGAACGGATTTTTCAACTCAGCTGGACGACCTACAATGGACTAAGGGCCTGTGATGATTGACTCGATCCTGGAGATAGCTAGGTTGAACTTGGTTGAAAGCTGTTCTGTCCAGCTTCAATTAAAGTGTGGTCAGATCTTCATAGATGTGTCACAGGTGGCCCATTTAGACTAGCTAGTGACGACTGAACGAAGGAAAGAAGAGTTCAATTGAATGAAGTACTTCACGACTAGTGAGTGAGTGAGTGAGTGAACACTTCAATCGAAGTACTTCGCTGAACACGTTCTTTAAAGTGTGTGACTTGGAGCAAACTACTTCAATGAAAGGAACTGCTGTGCCCATCTCATCTTTAGTTAATAAAGTATTACATTACATCTTATAATAATAGTAACAGTTGACTTAATCCCTTCCGCAGCCTAAAGTAACGGAGACTAAATACTCTCCCAGATCAATGGGCTGGGACCATATCGAAATACTCGCGATGTATTTTGACAGTGGGCTCAGATAATTTTGGTGTGTCAAAGTTCAGACAGTACAGAGTACTGGTATCAGGGGCAACATAAATGAAGCAAGCCAAAAAGGCATGCAAAAAAAAAAAAAAAATAAGAAAAAATAAAATTAACAAAATGAATATAATAAATAATGATAATAGATAATAATAGCAAATAAAAAAAATAAATCAAAAATAGTAATAAAATTAATAAGAGTAAAGGTAGAAAGAGAGATGAAAAAAACGATAAAAATTAAAATAAAAATAAATAACAAAAATAATAAAATAAAAAAAAATAATTAAGAATTTATATATACTTATGTGGGGGAAAAAAAATAGTAAATAACTATGTAAAATAAAGTGGACGTGAAGAAGAAGACAAGTTCACTATATTTATAGTAAACAGTTTTGGTGGAGTATTAGTGAGAGAACTACTCCCTGTTTGTCCGTGTAGTTGTATATTTCACTTTACCGGAAAATGGTTAGTTTGAAACGCTCTTTAGTGGCACCGGCAGACGTCAACGCCATTTATTTTCGAATAGCATGTTTTTCAATTAAACATATATCTATTTCAACATTTAGCGCAATTTTATTAACAATTTTATTATAACTCAAAGCGATAACATCAAAACCATTCGTAAATCATTGCGCTGAATCTCCCCGAGGCTATGCAAAGAAACATTATTATAGCGCACATAAAACTGCATTATCCATTCCATAAATCTCATAATAAATTGCTATCTTGCGAAATAAAGAAAGAAACGGGTCCGAAGAAATTTTAGTAGTTTCCGAGATAAATACTCAGCCATTAGTATGACAGTGCCGCCATTTTTTCTTGTACATCCCTCTCCCCCTTCCCACCCTCTGGTCGTACCGACATATTTCCCGACTACGATCGAAATAAAGTGTTAATTTCTCATAAAAATAATCTCAACATAAGCGAAATTGCGATTATATTCCACGGACGACCTAATAAAAATTTATAAGACGTTATAAGACTTGGTGTGCGCGTACCAACTGACAAGGACATACAGCGTTACCAGATCGTCTCTATTAATAACACCCCGAGTATACTGTGTAAATCGTAAAGTATAAGTAAGATTCCGAAGAAGACGACACCGGGGCCAGAGAGAAAAACTCATTTATGGAAATTTAACGACGTTTATCATTTTTTTTCCAACCCCTCGGGCACAAATCTACAACCCAAGCCATAGTCCTTAATACGAATATAAATTTCGAAGATTAAAAGAAAATTTATTGTAATTTCAGTTTTAAATTGCACATTTAAGAAGAAAAAAAAACGAAAAGATACGACATCGAGGCGGGTAGTTGGAAGAATCTCGTGCATCGTAAGGGGTGCTGTGACCCGAAGAGCGTGATTGAGGGTTTTTTATAGCACGGACATGAACCCAACATGAAATATTGCGAGTGTAGGAAAGATTAAAAGCCGGTTCATTTTTGCCAACAAGAACTACTTGATTCAGATATTGAAACTACCCTCCTCTTTCCAAGAAAAAAGAAATTATTTCCAGCATTTTACCCTTACAGTTTCGAGCTCTATCTTAAATTGCACACAGTGCAAATACCTAACCGAAGCTATACGCACACAATGCAAATTATTTTCAATTTTCCTGGCGAGATTTTCATTATAAGTTTCCTCTTCGTTTTTTTAATATTTCCTTCATAAATTCAAAGGGGGTTGGTGAGTTCATTTAAAATTCATAACAAGAATGTTATTGAGAAAAAAGTCGTCAAGTTGCAGTAGGGGTTGTAATGGGATATGACCGATGTCAAAAGGAAATTAATAAGTACCTAGTAGAGATGGGCAAAACAGTTCATTTAAGTAAAGTACCTACTTCACAACTACTCCTTTACTTTAAACAGTTACATCAGTGAACTACTTCAATTGATCCGATCAAATCATTTTTTTCTTCTCAGTCGTTCAGTTGTCAGTAGAGATGGGCAAAGCAGTTTCTTTTAGTGAAGTATTTCACTCCATGTAGTTCCGGAACTCTTCATACCATCATTCCTTCCTTTCACCAGTACATGTAGAAAGACAAAAAAAAGATCAGTATAGTTCAGTGAAGTAGTTCCGGAACTCTTCGTTCCATCGTTCCTTTCTGTCGTCAGTAGATTTAGAAAATAAGGACAAAAAAAAAAAGATCAATACAGTTCAGTGAAGTAGTTCCAGAACTCTTCGTTTCAGCATTCCTTCGTTTTCATTCCTTCGTTCACTCGCAAAGTCGTTCGATCCTTTAGTTCATTCGTAGTTCTCGTTGTGGGCAGAGGACTAGGAGCAAAAAAAACGGACAGTAGATCTAGAAGATGTGGACCAAAAACAAAGGTCGGTAAAGTTTTTTGTCACGTGTCCAATGGAACTGCAGTTCACCAAAAGGAGTGAGCTACTTCCTTTACTCACTTCAATGAAGTGTTTTTTTTTTTGGAACAGTTCACTCCTGAACGACCCACTTTTAGTAGTCAGTTAGTCGTTCAATTGTGCTAGGGGGTGTGGGTAGTTTTCTTCAAACAGCCGTTCACTGAGCAGTCACTTTAGTTGTTTTGCATTGGAAAATAGAACAGTTCATTCTGTTAGTCTTCATTCGCTCTTTACTGGTTCTAAATTTGTTTTAATCACCTATCGAATAGAACTGCAGTTTACCAAAATGACTGAGCTAATTTACTTAACCACTTCAATGTAGTGTTCTTTTAGATTAGTTCACTCGTGAAGTATCCAGTAGTTTAACTGAGTAGTAAATGTTCTCATTTAGAATACATGTTTTGTAGATGGTTGGACAAACACTTTTGCATAGTTCAGGAACTCATTTGACATTGCTTACTAAGTTTTATAAAGCCCATCTTAGCCAAGAACCATGTTGCATGGGGTAACATATGGACCAAGCTTTTATGTCAAATGAAATTTTCATTCACATCAAAAGCTTTGTTGATTCTGTTCGAACCAAAAAATTTCCAAAATTTTCAGGTTCCAGGAGAAGTGAAGGGAAGACTTTTAGTTTTTAATGTAGTGGATATGAGTGTCTGAATGTTCTATATAACGACTTGGACATCGAGAGAAACTCCAGTTTTATATGATGTATGAGGAACCCATCTAGTTTACATGTTGAATCAAATAAGTTAGCGTCCCCTATTGCATATAAAAGAGCCAGTCCTCCCTGGTCAAATTCACAGAGAAATGTCTGGTTAATTTATTGTTTAGAATTCGTTACATCAGCAGACGAATTGAGGTCAAGGAATATAGAGCAGTATTTGAATTTTCAGAAGAAGATACTATACCAGATTCAATCCAATCGATCCACTCGTAAATATGTCCAAAATTGCATGCTATTATCCGACCCTTAAAAAGCCATTTGGAATATCATTTCCAAATACGATGAGTTAGTTTAAACGGGGGGTGGTTTTCGTAAAACTACTCGGCTCTTAACTCCAATCTAACATACTACAATAAAGCATATAAAAAAAAAATAACCAGTTATGTCACCAATAAAATTTTACAGCCCTCCTTATCATAACGAATGGCTTATCATAACCCTAAATTTGTATTTCTTTTTTTTTTGCGATATTTGTCGGGAAGGAAAACGTACTGCTCGTATATATTCATAAAAAAAATCCATAGTACTATCATGCGAGCTTTTCCTAGTAATCACAAAAGTACAAAGGAAAAAAGAAGGAAAGACGGGGGAAAAAAATGAATATCACCACTACCTCCCCGATTCGGATGTATGCCCATCTTTGCTCCGAAGGAATCACTTTGGGGACTCGTCTAAGTCAAGCCGGATTATCCTTGTACGTATTTGATACCTTCTCGATCCCGTTTTGTTAGTGTATTCGGAGCGGTGGTGGAGAAGAGGTGAAGGATGGGGGTGAAGTTATTGATTTCAATTGAACATAAATTTTGAAATGCGCCACGTTACCGTATTATGGGGCAACTACCTGACAACCTCTACCTGCCAGACTATTAGGTACAATAGCTGCTAATCGCTTGTTCGGGGTTAGGGAAAAGCAGGGTTGATATTTGAGAAACGCTCCAAGCGTACATAATGAACCCGAGTACAAAGCAAGTAAATTCGATTATTTGATGTCTATGAGGCCCCATACTAAAGATTATATGATGTATTGGGCGGTGGGCGGGGGTTGGTTTTATACAGGGTATCGCATTTTAGGTCGGAAGTGAAATTTGTTTGTAATCCATCTCAGCACTAACCCAGTACCACCCCTCAATATACGTTTCTCGTAAATTTTGAAGACTAACGATGTCGTTTTGATGGGGTTTATCGATAGAACTTGAGGTTATGTCGCATGGATTGAGTCGTAGACTTAGAAGAAATTCAGGTGCATTGAGCCTTGAATTGGCCAAATTGCTTAGTGTCACTATTCGTGATATCAATTCCCAGTTGTGTGTTCAGAATTCAAGATTTTCAAGACGTTTATCGGAGTGTGATGGAACAAGTACTTGCTTTCATGGCTAATCAGATTTCAGCTGATGGCTAAATTACTTGGTTCAAACTGGGAATACTAATGCACTTAAAATTGACATCTATTTTTGTCAACAAATAAAATAAAACTTGGATGTACTTGAGACACATGAGTATAGTATTATTAACGGATGTCGCTTTATCAGAAACTGACTAGTCTACAATCGCATGATGCGCTTTTACATCTGTATTCATATGCGTTACGAGATCTCGAGTACATGCGATGGTATGTATGAAAGGATCGTGTGACCAGTCTAGAACTGTAAGTTATAGCTAGCATTGGCGAAAGTAGGTGGCATTTTTGCACCCTAGTTACTTTTGAGCTAGTATGCATGATACCACCATTATACAATATACAAACCCTTTTCATTCCATCTCATCACTGCAGTGCTTGGGAGTTCTTCTTCAAAAATAAAAAAATAAGGCTCTGGACTGGAACTCTTTTTCAGAGATAACAAAAAAACAAGGCCCTGGACTTCAACCCTGGAGGACATCATGTTTCTTAGATAAGACTCTCCACCTTGTCGTGGTATTTGGGCTGAGTAGGGCTATGCCGAAACCAAGAGTTGGTCAACCTCTTCCTCCCTTCACTTCCAGATATCCCATTACTACACCTACGTGCACCGTAGTATACCGTGGCGAAGTGTGCATATACTTGAATGAACGAAAATCCAAGCCAAGGCGTTATGCGAATCGTACTGATGAATGGATGGCTGCAGGGAATGCAGTGGCGGACGGAGCTTCTATCATACCTGTCGATCTGGTAAAGCTGGAAATAGACTTACTGCAATAATTAGGGTTCTCTGTTGTGGTGGACTCTTCTTTCACCTTGACTCGTTTGACCAAGATATGAACAAGAAAAATAGAGAAGGGCAATATGGCTAAAGAGGCGAAATGCGCATCGTCTAGGTACACACCACCCTTGAGGGCTATTGGAGTCAAGACGTGCATCAGCCAACTAGCGGAAAGACTCAAGCGGGTGAGTACGTGGACTCCTAATACTCCGAAGGAACCCTGCGTTCCGGAACTTTCCACAGTTGAGCGGATTGTCAGCGCGAAACCCTCCGCTAGCGACAAGGCTCGGGAGAGTATTCAGGTGGCTATTGTCTGCGGACCGATGGCTACTGGTCGAAAGTAGGCTGACAGACTTTCTTGTGGAACGTTATTACGGAAAACCCTGCTGGGCTCAATCTGGGCTGGCAGAGAGGAGCCAAGGTACATAATTAGATGTACGGATCAGTTATCACTGGACTTCCTTACAAGAAACGTAGTCAGGATCGGAGAAATCTGGAAAGACGTTAATCTGCGGGTTATCCCTCGCTCAGACATTCCACACTATCCAATAGCTAGAATCTAGGTACCAGCCTCCGCCATGGCATCGCGCTTACTGGTCTACTCCGCCCAAGACCCGAAGATTCCAATCCAAGACTGGAAGATCCTCAAGGCGGAAGACCCTAAGCCCAGTGGAAGGTGCTTCATTGTTCAGATGACAGATGAGCGCCATTTCTTCAAAGATAAAAAACTAGGTCCTGGACTGGAACCCTGGTGGACATCATTTCTGGTCCGGAAATGAGTTACCGAAGTTACTGCTACGTAATTTTAACCTGCGTCCTATTGAACAGTCGTAGTCCAGTAGAGCACTTGCCATCGGTGAACCTGGTACCAGGTTTGAATCTGCTTGGCGACAAATAATGGTATTAGTTGTTGGACCACCAGTTCACTCAGCTGTAAATGAGCTAAAATCGGGGTAATAATCACGGACGAGCGTGTGGCTGACCACTTCACCTCCTCATGTTCCTTTGTAACTCTAGCATTACTTTAAGGCCTAGGCCAGATTTGGGCTGTTGCGCCATTGATTATTATCACTGAACAGTCGAGTCCAATAAATTTCTCCCAGTAAAAGTGGATCCACTTTCATTCTAATGAAAACGTTAATCTGGACTGTCAAAATTGACCTGCCCAACAAAATGAAGGTCTCAAGGTTTCCAGGTCAGTAACGTCTATCTCACGAGCGACTCAACAAACAGGTCGACAGCCCATCATTTTAATCATAGGATTCGGATCTGTTCCATTCATTCAGTGAATCATTCAGACACCAGATACCCTCCACCAATCTACCAACCAACCAACCAACTAATCACTCATCTTGTTTAATGTCTTTATGGCATGTCTATGCTCCTGTCGTTCTCTTCATTATCTCCGGGTTGCCATCATCAGTCAAAGTATCAGCTGCCATCTAGAAAATTATAAAAAAAATCACATGGTCTAACCAGGGAAAAAAAAAGATTGATTTTGATTGACAGAATCCCGAAATGGTGAGTTAAAAAAAAAACCAGCAGATCGGCTTGCTGGTGTGTGCGTTACGCAGCGGAAAAATTGTTTGAAGCGCCAGCGGAAAACACTCCGGTCGTGGCGGTACAAAGTGGTACCTTTTTCGGTTTAAATGAATGGTGTGAAGGCATTCCACCATGCCGGCGCGGCGGGGTAGTTAATCATAAATCAATTATTTATCTTGAGCATTAATCATTTGATTTAATATTACACTCGATGGTGCCCCTGACCCCTGTCGCTGTCCGACTTGAAGTCAGAAAATTCGTTCCTTATTACAATTTCAGAAATTATTATTTTTTTTCCCCGGACAGAATTATGGCGGAAATTGTACAACAAAATGAAAGGCCACCACGATAGTCCCGTCATAAGCTTTCGGATTGATGGATTGATGATGATGATGATGATGATGGTGGTGGTGAAGGTGGTGGTGCTGGATGGTGGATTGACCGAATGAAAATGGGCCGTATAAGTGACGGCCCGGCTGGGCTCTAAGTAGAAACCATTGTTTTCATATCTGACGATGATTGATGACCGTTCGTTAGTTTGACCGAACAGACGAATGCTTAATATTTTATTCTTGGGGATCGTTGCGTTGGCCACGCTCGGTTTAATTCACTAGTTTGGGCTGTAGTAGCCTCCCCATTAACCGCTCATGTTCAAAACTGAGTCGTCCTTGTGAAGAATACCGCCGTCCACCGCCGCCACGGTGAGCTACTGTAATTAGAGTTGAATGTGAAAAGTTGAGCTGTCGACGTACCGAATGATTAATTGTAGAGTTCGTGCTGTGCTCGTTATGTGATGTAAAATACGCGCTACGAGTGTTGATTGAGCATTTAAAGTCAGCGAATCAGTAAAAAAAAAATGCACAGCACCGAACAACATCGACATCAACATTCAACAAGTTAACATTAACAAAGTTCATACGATCAAGAGAAACACGTTGCGTTGCGCTAGTACCGCACAAAGCTCAGTCGTAAACTGCAAGTAGCCGGAGTTAATCTTCACGCGAAGTTTCACTAACTGGACAAGACGTTGCACAGGTAGGTGTTACACACTGTTCAGGTGTGACTTCGAACGGGTATTGCCTAGCTGAAGTTTCACTTACCTGACTACTTGCTATTATAAATATTGCTACAAAACATGAAAGCGATACCAAACGTAATTTCTTGGCATTTCAAATTAATGCTAATCGATTTGAGCAATAATTCCGACAGCTGCGACATTAATTGTTGAGGTAAAAGTGACAGAATTTATGGAGTTCTCAACAAACTACAAGGTTGCGAATATCAATGAAAATTTCCAACAGGAAAATTTAGTGAATCTTTTGGGTATAGCTGCAAATTTGATAGGTTATTACTTACACTTTACCAAAGTCCTGAATAAAACACAAGACTCAGACGAATCCGTCATACCAAGTGGTAAAACTGTACGCCACCTCGTCAAACATTTGACAAATATTCCGTCAAATTATTGTTTGACAAATTGTTTATTTGACAAAGTCTAGTTGATTAGACAAAATTTGACCACTATTTCTAGAAAAAATTTATTCAAATGCAATTTATTTTACACTACGTCTTAAATTTAGAAAATAGGCACCAAGTTTGATGCAGAAAATTGTATATTGTAGTTCAAAATATTTGTATTAAACTGAGTTTCACTTTAGAGATGGGGGCAAAGCAGTTCCTTCCCGACTTACAAACTTTCAGTGAAGTAGATAACAAAATGTTTTGCTTGAACATATTACTGTAACAGATTACTGTAACAGATTACTGTAACAGATTACTGTAACAGATTAACGTAAGTTTTTATAAATTATATGCACATTTATCAATTACAGATGTAAAGATTAAAATCTAATCACTGAACTAATTTTAACTTGTTACTATACAACTTAATGAATTTCTATCTACATAGCTATCTATTAGTGAAGTAGTTCCGGAACTCTTCGTTCCATCGTTCCTCCCTTTTCGTTCCTTCGTTCGCTCACGAACTAGTTCGTTCTTAGTTTTTGACATTAACAGTTCAACTCGAGGTGAGAAGATGAAGACCAAAAAAAGGTCAGTCGATCTAGAAGATGATGACCAAACCAAAAAAAAAAATGGTAAAGTTTTTTGTCATGTGTTCAATAGAACTGCAGTTCATCAAAAGGAGTGAGTTACTTCACTCACTCATCTCAATGAAGTGTTTTTTTGGAACAGATCTCTTGTGCACGACCCATCACTTCACTAAATATAATTGAAAAAATTTTTGTCCAATTTTGGCTTGACAACATTTTTATTTTCCGATTTGACATGACTAGGTATAGAATTGATAGCATTTGACAAGGCTGGGCAAAATTTCTAAAATGAAAGAACATTTCATATTAAAAAAAATTGTTTAATGTTTTTATAACCTGCAAATATGGTGTCGTTTTTATTTTGTAATTCTTTTAAAAATTAATTTAAATGGTCCAAATGTGATACAATTTTTTTTAATAGGAACAACCACCAAAAAAACCTAGGTACAGAGTTACAGAGCAGAATATTTTTCAAGAGGTGGGTAGCTATGACAAGTAGCTGAAAAATTGGTCAAAATAAATTTCGATTTGACTTCGGGAACACAAGAAAATCCCGAGACTTAAAACTCAACAAAAGCCTTGCTCCAAAAATTATGCTTTTGATTAATTTTTTTCATCAAAATAAATTTTGGACAGAACAAATCCAGTTTTGTCGTTTTCAGAAATTGACATACAATCTACGGGTTGAATTAGACAGTATGGCACTCTCTCATATATTTGACTATTTCCAAATTTTGGTTTGCGAAATTTATTTATTAGTCGATCACAAGCTTCATTTTGCCTAAAATACTTTACTTGAATTTTTCATCATGGTATGACTGTTCTCGCTGGCAAATGCAGTCCGATAGTGTAATGGTCAAATTTTTTGTTTGACAAAATTGTTTTTGATCTGTACAAGATTTATTTGAAGGAAAATGTTTTTACTGAATTGATCGTCTAATTGTGTAATCCAAGAATAAATAAATAGGCGTTATCTTGGGTAGAATTTTTTTTTTTGACAATCACAAATTAAACATAACCACATAATTTTGACAAAAAAATATTTTACATTTTCGGGCGAAATTAACGTTATGTGGGCAAACCAAAAAAATTTCCAGACAGAAATTTCATGATCTTTTATGTTTGCCAAAATTGTTTTTGCGCTGTTCAAGATTGGAAAAAAAAATTTGGATGAACTACAGTGTAATGACTAAATAGGAGTTATCTTGAATAGAAAAAAGAATTTTGACGAACACAAATTAAATATTTCAGTTTGAAAAGATTGCCAAAAAAATTTGGAAAAAAAATTTGACAAAGAAATTTGCCAAAAAAATATTGTCACATTTTCGGGTGAAATAGACGTTATCTGGGCAGACAAAACAAAAATTTTCAAACAGATATTTTGTGATCTGACTGCATTTGCAAAAAAAAAAATATAATATATCGTTCCAGTACTGACGTGAGATACTAGAACTAGCTTTATTTTTTGTGAAAGGGTTTTACTCAAACATTTGACATCATGGTATGACTCTTCTCGCTGGAAAATGTAGTCAGATAGTGTAATGGTCAAATTTTTATATGCCAAAATTGTTTTTGATCCTTACAAGATTTGTTTGGAGGAAAAAAATTTGTATGAACTTATTGTTAATTTTTTTTAGCCAAGGCTTACAGTGTAATTCAGCTTCGCGGCAAATAGGCGCTATGTAGGGTAGACAAAAAAATTGCAAACAGAAATTTCGTGATCCAAAAATAGATAAAATATATAAAATAAAGTGTCATACAGTTCAATACTATCTTAAATATTTAGCCTCGCTTTGACAAAAAATATTAGCACATTTTCGGGCGAAGTAGCCGTTATCTGGGCAGACAAAAAATTTCAAATAGAAATTCCGTGATTTGACTGTGTTTGTCAACGAAACTTGTCAAATGTTTGATAATGTGGCATCAACACTAGCTTAATACAAACAGTATTTTCATTTGGAAAACTGAAAAACGGTATCAAAACGGGCATATGTTAGTATAGGAACTTTTTTTACGCACTGAACCATGTGTCGTAGAGCTAATTGTAAAACAATAGAGTCTCTATATACAGTAGAACCTCTATAAAGCGACCTTGGCAAAACTGGTCACTTTATTCGATTGGTCAGTTTATAAAAATAATTTAACAAATAAAATCCATTTTTGATTTACATCGGAACAGTAGAAAAAATAGCATTTTTAGGTAAGTGGTCAAGATAGGAAGGTTTTACTTCTTCAGGTTCTAGTGAATTAATTTATTTATTAAATTATTGGTTGTTGCTGAATTTACGTTTCAGTCTATAATGATTTTATCTGTTTTTAATAGTCACATTATTAAGTTATTCTAATATAATCTAGTCTAATTTAATATATTTTAATCAAAAACACAATATCCAATCCAGGTGTTTAGCCCGAGCCATAGTACTATGTGTCATTTTTGAACCTGTAACAACATATATGTAATTTAACTTTAGGCCATAAAACTGAAATAAATTATGACTAAATTCAATAACGCAATTGTGTTCAATTTGTACGCCTAAAATAATATACACAGCGAATTATACATCCAAAGCCAACATACATTTATTACTAATATATCCGCTGGCTACCACGTTTCCAACCAACCAAATACATTAATTAATTTTAAACCAATAATTAGCAATCCTCAAATTAGCACAACATCTTAAATAACTAACTAATCTTCAGTCCTATCTTAATCTACCAAGATTGAATCAAGTTCACCGTAAATCTCTACACTAGACCAACCATAGGAAAAAAAATTAACCAAAGTTTTCTACATTATAATTTATTACTTTACTTTTATAATGCCGGTAAGGTTCAAACGATCTCTTGCCTAACTCAACGCTATCTATTTCTAATTTTTTTCGAATAAAGTTGTTCACCTGTTGTAGGTACGCTAATTAATCTTTTCGCTAAAGGGGCAGGCGTAAATAAAAAATGGCCGTCATAAGATATAACCGACGATAACGAGCTTCGAAAAGTGCTCGAAACATATTTTATTATATTTTTGTTTGAAAAATTACCGACATATGCAATCCTACTCGTCGTAATGATGGTGAAAAATAACAAATCATCAAAACGAAGATGTAGTCAAATAAATTATATTTTGAGGGTTTCGGTGTGTTTTTTTCTGTTAGGGTGATGAGTTATTGAGAAATATGTGTTCATGGGGCCAGTAAAGGTTTTCGTGCTTGCATGCAATTATTTTAGGGTAAATAAGTTGGCAATTATAAAGGAGAAATTGCATGGAAAGAGAAACTCAATCGAAATCAAATGCTTTTAAATTGTTATTTGAAATTTGGTACCAGTCGACGGGAAAAAAAAAGTTTCGGTAAGAAAAAATGTACCACTCCTTGTGAAGGGAAGAAACCAAAAATAAAACTCCTTGAAAAGAGTCTCTAAATTTGACTGGCGTTAAGAGCAACCGTTTTTCACCTTTGTTATACTCAGTGACCTAAAATTGCTTTATTGTCCTTTGAGTAACGTCTTCCTCCAGACGGAGTTAACATTGTAGCAATTCCGGATACATTGAAGCTAACTTTCTTGGTTTAAATTTTGATTTAAATTATTTCGACCGTTGTGCGTAGTTCACAACTGGAGCAATATAGTAAATTTAGGGGATGACAATCGAAACTGTGTTGGTTTTTATAGATTGCAGAATAAAAAAAAAAAATTTCTATAAAATAAAGTAAACACATTTTTTATTTTTCTGTACGATATTAATGCCTAAAATTTGACTTATTGTGAAATAACGTCTAATTTATACAATTAAAAATTAGACGTTATTTTAGAATAAGTCAAATATTAGACGTTAACATCCAACAAAAAATTCTTATATACGATTTCTTTTATTTAACAATAAATCGAAAATTAGGCGATAATATCCCACTGAAAAATTCATGAGGATGATTTTATTTAAAAGTAAATAGAAAAGTAGGCGTTAATATTGTAAAGAAACTTTGTGCAAGCAATTGACTTAAAAGTTCAGGAAAAATTTAAAAACAACTATTAAACATTATTAATTTATTTGTCTATTTCAATTGTAAATACTGTATTATTAATAATTAATAGTAAAGTAAAATATTAGGCGGAATTTCATAATAACTAGAATATTAGGCGTTAATTTTGCATAGATATATTCATAAATTCTTGTTCTGTTATTTAGTAAATTGAAAATTAGGTGTTAATTTCGTACTGAAAAATTCATGAGAATGATTTTCTTTTATTTTAAAGTAAATTGAAAATTAGGCATTAATCTCGTAAGGAAAAATTTATGAGTATGATTTTAGGAATAAGATCAATAGGTTTTTTTTTGCAGGGACTGGTCAGTATCAGTACTAATTTTTTTTTCGATGGAATGTAAGCAATAATATTGACCTATATGCCGCGGAGGACATCACCCACATTTTATGTGAATGTCAGTCTGTTACAAGGAGGCGACTGAGGTGCTTAGGCAGTCTTTTTTTGCCAATTTGGAGGACCTAAGGTCGATAGGGCAATATAAGCTAGTCAAGTTCATTAGGGACCTTGGTTGCTTAGGGGATGTGTAGCGACCGACTGGTAATTCTTTTTTTACAATTTGGAGGACCCGAGGTCGATAGGGCAGGATGAGATTGTTAAGTTTTTTAGGGATCTGGGTTGTTTAGGGGATGTTTGGTGACCTACGAGGCAAAGATCGCTATGGGTTCACCTGGCGCCTAGTGTGCGCGCGGTCGCTCAGCGCCTCGCCCGGTTATGGTTACTAAAAAGAATTTATTTTTTATTTTTTTCGAGTGACATGCCGACTCTCTGGTTATGAAAATAACATCAAACCGACTTAAATTATTTATCCTTGGGAGGACAATAATGTACGAGACTGATGTATAAAAAAAGTAAGTATTTAATTTTAAATTTAACTTTGTGAGATGTCATTCCTGTCTAAATGTTTCTACACTTATTATTCAAGGACTACTAATTTTTTTATACTTAAGTATATGTAGATTCATCGCTTAATTAAACTACAAACTGCTGTTGTTACTTCGTATTAATTCGCGCTAAGGCATAACTTCCAACCAACCTTAAAAGAAGTGTCTGAATACTTTACAGAGCCATTTTAGCTGTGCATAAATGCGAATTATTTACATAAATGCCAATGAAATTCAACCTAATCGACAATATTACCAATACGTTCTTTTATGGTTGCAAGGATTGCCAATAATCAATAATTGTTTTTATTTATGGTGCAAAATTAATTTAAATTTAAACTTTGTTGTTTTGTCGTATGTGGCGATTTTTACATTGAGTTATGGTAATTTTGGTTGATTTTCCGCTAGCCTAAGCAATCTGAAAATTTCTCCGTCTAATCACGTTCCAATGTCCACCCGTGCTAGACTGTCAAAAATCTCATTAAGGACAATTCATCACTTTGAACCAACAGTAGCAAAAACATTAGGGAGTACACTCCACTTTCTCATTTCCGCTCTATTAGTACAAAATACACACTAGCATTGCACAAAAACACGCACACATTTATCAACTGTAGTTTAGAGTTGAGTATGTGCTCTGTTGTTCGATTAAAAGTAAATTTATCGTTCGAAAGGAAACGCACAGTGCCAATAAATAACGCCAAGAACTCGCCATAAACTTTCACATGTCGCCATAAATCTCTTTGGCGGAAAAAAAGTCCCGTATAAAGCGGGGCGAAATAATTTTTCTTATTTTCACGCTTCGCATACCCATATATTTCCTTTATATTTTCTTTTACTCTTTTAGTACATTTTCATAAATTTTTTAGCACAATTTAGTACGGATTTTTTAGTTTTGTTACGGTCGAATTGGAAAAATGTCAAAAATTTGAATAATGATGACACCATTACTGTGCACTTTAATGGTTCGAGTCTTGGGATGGTCACGACAAAAAATTTCAGGTGATTGAAAGTGGGCGTGTGTTGAACGGTATAGTGGACAGTTTAGAACGTAAAATCAGATTTCGTTGACATAATTTAGTGGCTATAAATTTTGCGCCCACCAGGTGGCTTCAGCCCACACGGATTTCATAAAATTGATTGTAGTCATTAAGGCGGTAAAGGACTTCCAATTAGGTGATTATCGACAGTAATTAGTACTTAGTTGCCATTTGTTTTTTTTTTTTATCATCTTTTACTTTTCTTAAAAGGAATGTTGAATTGGTGACTTACCGTTGTTGGCAACGGTGACAGATAATCCGGTCTGATATACTGATTGCTAGGATTACTAGACGTCAGCATTTTGTAGTATTCGCTTAAATCCACTTTGGCTTCTGTTTTAATCCGTTTTGGGAGTTTTCAACACAACGGTCCTAACCGTTTAACCTTAGTATTTTTTTTAAGAACTGTAAACATAAAATAACATGAACTGTGTGCACTTATTGATATCGCGACTAACTAGTCACTAACACTATTTCCATTTTTTTCGGCTTGTCAAAATCGGTCAAAATATTTTGACAGTATCCGCACTATGCCCTTTTTTTCAAACCGTCGTTGTCAACTGTCTTTTCAAGGCACCGAAATAATTTCTTTTTTTTTCTAATTGAAAAGTTTGTAAAATTTAACAATAACAACAAAAAAAATTACTAAATATTTATATATACATAATTTCGGTTTTTCAAAATTTGATCAAAATCTACGAATTTATCGCGACAATAATACAAACCATCGCGCGACGTGGTAAAGACGACAAGACTATCTGACATCGACTGACGTATAGCGTGCAACGAAAAAAACCTGATCCCGCATCTCTTCAATATACACGAAGCTACACAGTAAAACCAGAAACACAAAAACACATTAAGTTGTACCCCGAAACATACCAAAATAACATCAGAGCCAGAACTAGTACAAAAAAACAGACAAGAAATCGATGGCATAATACCGAAATGCACGGCTCTAGTACTCCAATCAGGTGTGTTTCATTAAGATTAGACGTGGGAAACAGTCTACTCTCTCTCAAGATTCTTCTTCCCCTGTATTTCGCTCAATTTCCCCTAGATTTTTCGCGGTACTCTGAGCGTAAGTATAGCTCTTTTAAGATTTTCTCAACAAATCAAAGAAACCGATGGGCGATGGTTGGCTGTGTCGAACGTCTGGTCAGGTCGTGCGGCGTGGTAGGTGGTAGCACCCCACCCTTACATTTAAAAATGTCTTCAGAGAGAGCGATTAAGGGGAACAACTGCTCCCAAGTGTTTTGCTTGGGGAAAATTTCAAAAGAGACTCATAAGAAAAGTGGTTGTGCGCATTGTGCATATTTTAATTAAGTGGTGCCATTCTGGTACTGTGGTTACAATTCCAGGCGATTTCATCAAGAGCTAGTACTGAATAGTACTACATCAAAATTTACAATTTTCATAGTTTTCTCGGAATTTAATTGCGGGGAAAAGATTCATTATTTGGGATTAAAACTACGATTTTTCCGAAGTTTTTTTCACTGAAATTCAGGAGCCCACATCACGACTTTATAAATATTCCCCAATATCCCTACCGAGGTTTGAACTAGAGATAGGCAAATCAGTTCCTTTCAGTGAAGTACTTCACTCCGTGTCACTCACTTTAACGAACGAGTTCAATGAAGTAGTTCTTCGTGAACTAGTTTTTTTAGTTCATTCATAGTTCAACTCGAGGGGAAAAGATGGGGAGTAAAAAAAGTAAGTCCGGAGATCTCGAAGATGATGACCAAAAAAGGTTGGTAAAGATTATTGACAAGTGTATAATGGAACTGCAGTTCACCAAAAGGAGTGCATTACTTCACTCATTCACTTCAATGAAGTGTTCTCTTGGAACAGTTCACTCGTGAACGACCCATCTCTAGTTCGAATAGGACGAACCCTTGATCCCTAAAAAAAGTTAGTTCCACATAGGTCCTCATGAGTCTTTTGAGATTTTGGATTAAGTTCCTCGTGAATTAGTTCATCCATTGTTCAACTCGAGGGGAGCAGATAAGGAGCAAAAAAAAGCAGGGTCCCAAAATCTCGAAGATGATGACCAAAAAAAGGTCGGTAAAGTTTCTTATCACGTGTCCAATGAAACTGCAGTTCACCAAAAGGAGTTAGATACTTCACTCATTCACTTCAATGAAGTGTTATCTTGGAACAGGTTACTCGTGAACGATCCATCTCAAGTTCAAACAGAAGGAATCCTTGATTCCTGAAAAAAAGTTGGTACATACCACATAGGGCCGCATGAGCCCTTTGAGATTTTGGATTAAAATTTTACTATTGCGCAATCTCCGGGTTATGGGGGTTGCGCTTCAGCCAGTGTGAGTAAGAGACGAGAAATTGTCTCTACTATTTCACGATTCACTGTAAAATTATTGCTCAATTCTTCTGGTTCTAGGTATAGGTGACTGATTCGATTCCCAATCGACGGACTGAAAATGTTCGATTCCTTTTCAAACATAGGCTAGTTTAGTAGCAAATTTTTCAGTGGTTGTAGTCTAATGTGCTACTTTTAATTTCCATTGTGATTTGGTTTAGCTAACTAAGGGCCATTATTACAATCTCCAGTTAAACTCTAAAAGAAATTTTAACTGGAACTTTTGTGTGAAAATGTGTTAGTTAAAGTTCCAGTTAGAGCTTAACTGAACATTGTAGGAACGTGCCTTAAAGTGGTTTTGATAATGTCCCTGTGATTTTCGATATCAACATTTTTGTAGTATCGTGAGGAGTTAAAACAAATACAACCTCTAGTTTGATGGACTGAAGAAGCTGTATACAATTTTGACCATTCGATTTATTTCGAACTTTGCCGTTTGGTAGACTCATATTTTTGGAACTTACTGAAAAACCAATACCCTGTATTTACCTAGTACTACACTACTCGGTAAGTAACTACTGGGTAAGTAACTACTGGGTAAGTAACTACTGGGTAAGTAACTACTGGGTAAGTAACTACTGGGTAAGTAACTACTGGCTACTGGCTACTACTACTGGGTATGTAGTACCTTACATTAGAAATCCTACTTCTTTTTCTCGCAGTTTTGAAAGAACAACAAATTAACTTTTGACATATGTATTTGACACTTTAAAAAAAAAACACCTCAATCCATTTGAATTAAGACGTGACGGCTTTCGGTGTTGGAACTGGGGTGGCTGGCACTGGTACGTTTACTGGAGTTGGAGCGGCTGTAGCTACTTTCGGTGTTGGCTGTACAGTCGCAGGTTGTGGAACCGTCAGAGGAGTTGGTACCTGAGCCAAACAGCTAGTCGATAGCAACGCTACCAAAGCCAAAGCAACAAGAACAGCTGAAATATAAAAAAAAAAAAATTTTGTCAAATCAACTGCCAAAAGTTTTGACCACTTTATATTCACTTTTCATTTTCAGACGGATTTAATTTCACTTCAGGCGGATTGAAAGTAACTGAGCCCAAATTGACATTTTGACGCAGCTATATACAATTTTGATGACATTTTTTTTAATGTCTATCAAAAACTGTCTATTCGAATTTCCGCTTTTTGATAAGAAACTCATCAAAACACTTTGGATTTATTACGCTGTCTATTTTATGTTATCTACAGTCTGAAAAGAATCAAAACCGACAAATCTTATTGATAAGATACGATTTTTGACCAATTTAGAATATATTTATTTTGACATTGGCTATTTGCGTTACAATGGGCTTCAAATGTGTGGTTTTTTGAACGAAATTTGAGTGAGATATGCCAATAAAAAAAATTATAATTGACAATACAATTGACTAAGAATAGTGACTTGAGATGTTAATCGTATTGAATGTAGTTTGTCAATGAATTACAAGTGTTTTGAAGGTGTCATGGACCCGATTATTAATTTTACTTTAGGTTTTTTTTTAATAATAAAGTATTTATAATCAGTTGCTGATAATCAGTTGATGAAATTTTTTGGAATTTAGTAGCTACAAAATTCCAAGAAATAAATAATTAGTCTGAAATTCAAAGTAATATTGGTCAGGTCAGTTGAGGGACTATGTAGAAATTAAAGATTTACTTGCTGATTCGTTGGCTTCTCTGATGGTTAGTTATTTATTTATTTTAAATAAACTCCTTTGGTACCTGTCGCGCTTACCGGTTTAGTGGTGAATACTATTTAAGTCGATATATAGTGGTGCTACCATTTTGACAATTTTCGACTGAAGGATGTTGGCCATATATGACAAACATCAATTGATATATCAATTGATTTGTGTAAATTGTTCTTTCGTTGTTAATATAATAGTATTTTTTTAGCAGCTTACCATACGATTTGCGATGATGGAAAATAAAAAAAAGTGAATAAATTGAATATGTTCCCCGAGCAGGAAATAACTACCCAACTTGGGAAAATATAACGACCGAATCGCCATAAACTGAACTAGTTTCGACTACGCGAATAGAAAACAATGTTATCGTATCATACACCTCTGAATATCACCAGGTTTGCCAAAGAATCCCATTTGCAGATTCGGCAGGTGTATGCAAACGTCTAGGACCCAAAGGACATACGACAACGTAATAAAAGTGCTGATGACAGAGTTCTGCAGAACAAGCAGTTGTTCTCGATGTTAAAAAGGACAACCGGGAGCAACTGTAAGAGCCATCTAAACAACACTTGACGCTGTTCTCAACATTTCTGTATATGGCACCTTGGAATTGCTCTCAGGACCATTGTGCCATTCTTCGATGATTGTCTTGAACCTCCACCATGAAGTACCAGCTTTAGTTTGTTAGGGCCTTGTTGGTGTTTTTATTTTTCCTTGCTGTACACTTTACGGGCTGTTTTCTTTCCATTTTGCTCCAAGTAGGAGCCAAGGAAGGCCAAGGAGGACCAAGAATCGTCAAGTCACCAGCGTAACAAAGTGACCATTTTATCCGGCCAGGCGACTTCAGAAACGATTCTAGACTACCGATGATTGCAGTAACCCGAGGAAGAAAGTTGTACTGGTCGCACCAAGTATCTTTACTGTTCGCTGCAAGAAGCACTTTGTGTCGCGATATTTTCAATAGTGCGCCTGCTGTTGTTGTTTCGGGATGGTAGCACAGTGTCGACATCAACATCTCAGATAGCACGCCTATAACCAGGCTAAATTGTCAAGAATTTGTTAAAAGTGTCGACTATGTGAATTCCTTGTTCCAGATACCGGAGTGGATATGGTCGAGGACGAGTACTTCTCCCGCACGAGGAGAACTGCTTGTTTTCAACGACCAAGGCGACCGACAACAAAAACATAGGGACTTTTGTTATAGCACACCATCTTCATCTTGCCCGGAAATCTTAATGGAACTTTGGAATAGGACACTATAAGGAATGGTTAATGGCATGTATAATAGTGGAAAAGTATTCTTGTTGGACTTGGATAGATGAGGGAGTTAGTTTCCAGTTTTGGCTTGGCTTCTTTGTAGGTCAGTGGCGGAAGAATGGAATCGAAAACTATATGTTGTTAGCTAGGTGTAGTATGAAATCGAGAGGTCGATAAGATAGCTGCTATTATTGTAATTGGTTTTTAAATAGAACTGCTTTTGGTATCAAGGAAGTAATTTGTTCAACCTTACAATCGACAAAGAAAGTGGAGCATTTAAATGTAAACACCAACTTCTAAAAGTGGCCTTTCACTGAGATAATTCCCAGTCAACTGACGCTGGGTTTTCATAAGTGCCGACTAAAAACACAAATATCAACTCTCGACATCTCCACTCGATACTATCGGCTAAAATTTGCTCTTAGGCGATCTTTTATATGATTGGAAATTAACAACTTATTTTTTTGATATCTAGTCTTCCATTCTGTGCGATACCATTAAGTCCAGCCAGAATGAACATCCGTATGTGTCAAAAATCGCAAAGTGCCATTCACTGGGTGCCATTGACTGGACATTGTCACATGAGGAAGCATCTCAATAGTATTAATCTCTCTGGGAGTAAAATTTGCAGAATATGAAATGACGAAGACGAAACACCAGATCATTTGCTCTGTGAATGTGAGGGCTTAGCTCACAAAAGACGGTTTCAGGACCCATCGGAATTGTTGATCATTCTTCTTCGCAAAATATTTACTAGGCTTGAAGGATTGAAGAGGAATTACAGTCAATCTGGGGGTACGTCAAAATAGGCCTAACTCTTGCTGCAGTCCCCTATTTCCAATCTATCTATCTATCTGATATCTAGTCAGAACTAAGAAATATGGCGGAATTCGTAAGGACGTACAAAACTTATGTACACTTCCCTGGGAGTTGATTATCAAAAATTCCCGCAAAACGTATTTAGGTTATTTTTATGTAATCGATATCGTATTCCAAAGTTTGCCACCCACTACTCTGTACGTGACCTTACCCAAAAAATTATGTTGTGCTCAATAAAGGATCACTTCGTAGACTATCAAAATTTCAAGCTCATATCTTCGGAGAGTTCTTGAGTTTTGACGCACCATACTCAAACGGCAGACATATTTTTGGTCTAGTAGTTCCAATGTTCACTCCCTTGGGGTTGAATATAAAAAATCCCGAGTTGATGATAGTAGAGAGGATAAAAATTTTGGCAAAAACTCATGTCTTATATCTGAAGAACAGTGTAAGATAGATGCTTATAATTGTTACCAGAAGTGGACCTAATAGACCCCAAACATAAAATTTAATTTTGAGAGTGATGGTGTAGAGGGTGAGAGGGTGAGGGAGCTGGAAAAGGAAAATATTGTGATTCTTATATCTCGAGAACCTGTAATGGTAAAAACATGATTTATTGATATTTAGATAGGGCTAAGAAGTAGTGACAAATTGATCAAATATAATTTTTTTTATAGGGATGGTATGGTACGAAGATGAAGGTATTTTTCCTAACTATAGAACGGCTTATGCTAAAAAGTTGACACAAAGTAATTTAGATAATAAAATTCCAAAAAGAGGGTTTGAAAAAAATGATCAGTGAAAATGAAATGCAAATATTTTCACGATTTTCGTCATATCTTTTAGGTCTTTCCAAATATGAATTGATTTTTATTTGACGGCTTTTTCCTTTAAATTCCTAAGAAGTGTTTTTTAGGATTTTTTGAAATTCTAACCCCTAAGGGGATGGAAGGGCGTTGTATACTTTTTCACGAATTCTGTCATATCGCCCAGGTCTCAAAAGATATCGGATATCACTTTCACGGGCTTGCGTAATAATCGCTTAATACTTGATTTTAAGTTTCTTCCTTTTTCAGCCCCTAAGAGGATTGAACACGTTTTCTCGAATTCCGTAATTTCTTTTAGAATTTATAAGAAATTGAATTGGTTTTTACTTGCTCGTACTGTCTTCATTTTTATTTGTTAATCCCTTTCACGATGTTTGGATATTCAACCCTCAAGTGGGTTTAAGAAGGTTGCATATATTTTCACAGGTTCCTACATATTGCTTAGGTCTGATAATACGAGTATATCGAATTCATTTCTACTTCCTAACGTTTCCTACAAAAGCGCCAAAACGGGAATTTCAGTATTTTTAGATATTCAATCCTAAGGGTTGTAAGAGGGTTGTATATATTTCAAAACATCGACATATTTCTTAGGATTGATGAGATATTTGATCACTTTTCACTTCCACATACTTTTTATATAGGTAATCGCCTACAAACCCATTTCTCAATTTTTTTATATTCAACTTCCAAGGGTTTGTATACGTTTTCACAATTTTGCCATCCATTAGTTCTGATAAGATATGAAATTGGTTATTTCTGTTTTAAATATTTATATTTTAAGAACAAGTCAAAATCACGAAACAACTCATGATATATGTATATACTCCGACTTTGACCGCTTCCGAACTTTGACCCAAAAAAAAATCAAGTTTTGCCCAGACCATTGGCAGATTTTTCAGCCTTTCTTAAATTTATTTTATTATTATTGAAATACTAAATTAAAATTTGAAATATTCTTCGTTTTTCTGACCTTTTGAAAAACGACGATAAATCAAACACGCAACACGTCATCTCAGTACGATAAAAATCACCGCAAAGCATATGTGAAACGATGCAATAGCTAATTACCAGTGTAATAACACCTCTCATTAAAATCTCCACCTTTTTTAATTATTCTATGCAAAGTAGGCACCTGACAACACAGGTACCAACCAAACCGAAACCGATTGCAATACGGTGCAGTTAATCTTGATCTCGAGCAGGCACAACGAGCGTTAATTGCAAGCCAAACAAGCCGGCTATATAAGATCCTATCAAATCGTGAAGATCTTGCCTCCATTTATTAACGACTCTACTATTACTGCCGGTATACCGGATCCGATCCGAAGGGGGGTTTCTGTGCGAAATTGATGAGACCGCCTAAATATCATGTCACGGGGTCTGAAATCATCAGATCGAAATTAATAAGAACCTGCCAGATTTGGCCGACTTAGCGAAGAACCTTGTGTTGTTGTCCGAACGTCGCCGTCTTAGCTGCCACGTCCTCGAAGAAAAGATCAACTTCATGCGGACCCTGACGATGATTGATGCACGCTTCGACCGCAAAGACTTGGACTGTTTTCACAACTCACCTTCGTAATGGCCACTCGTCGAGGGTAGTCTCTACCTGTCCTGGACCCGATGATGATCGCCTCTTACATCTCGAGACAACCTCAAGACTGAAAATTCACTTAATAATTGGTTGGTGCTTCAGAGGAATGCCCGTCTAACCACAACGATGCATCGTAATACCAGTCATCAGGATCATCGGCAATCCCAGGCGTGCCAGTAATTTTCGTTCGTTTTAAGGTCCCATGTTTCGATTGCTTCTTTCTCCTCGCTGAGTTCATCAGGGAAACAAGGTCTTTCTTGGGAGGAGGCAGTACCACGGTCAGAATCATGCCATTTGCGAATCCTTGGAATTACCCGGGAAGATTTAAAAGTGTCTGCGGTGGACGGCTTGGAAACGACAGCACAAGTAATTACTGTCGTGGGGTTGTTTATGCCTTATGTGAGCCGAATACCAGATTCATGTTGCGAAACTAACCGGAGAAACTCGATTGATTTTGTGGCTTTTGAGGAAGACCGCGAGATCTACTTAATTGGAAGGTCTCTCCTACAGATTGACCTGATTTCAATGGGTTTTTGTAAAATTGACGTGATAACGGTTTTCGCCGGAAGAAATTTATCGGGATGAAGACGGCATTTAAAAGTTGTTTAGTTTTCTGAGAAAGTATTTAGCGAAATTCGATTTAATCGAGAGGTCGGTCTTTAAGACTCATTTAAATTAAACTATCTAATTTCTTCTGAGAAGAGTTTAGGTCTGCACGATACCGCTGGAAGCATATTCCTGGACTTAATTTATCCATAAAATCTAAAATCAGTAGCCTACAGAATTGGAATACCCAGTTTCTCTGTGGTTTTCAAAAATATCCGTTCCCAATTGATATTGGAACTATCCTTTAGGACAAATTCCCCAAACATCAACCTAACCTATCCTAAGCCATTCCCTTTCCATCAGAGTTGGATGGAACCCTAATTTCACGACTGATTTTACTTTATTATTTTAATAATAAAGTATTGTTATCGATTTGACAAAAAAAAATATTTGCTTCCCTGAAACTTTTTTTTAACGTTTCATGACCAAAAAACACTTAAAAAGCAAAAAAAAAATTTCGGTCAGTCTGTACGCCGCGCCGTCCGCCGTTCGCAAAACATTTGAAAGCTTATAGCTCTCAAAGTCCTTGAGCTATTAAGTTCAATGTTTTCTCTTTGGTAGACTGAGCAGACTCCTTCAAGTTGCCACCCTATAACCAATAAAGTTTACTGAGAGTAAAATTTTTTAAGTTGGTGGTGGATCATGAAAGTAGAGGGGATCAAATTTTTTCTAAATAATCACGTCTCATATCTCAAGAACAGTTAAAGGTAGATGCTTAAAATTTTTACCAGATGTAGGCCTAATATACCCCTAGCAAAAAAAAATTTATAGAGTGAGGGTGTAGAGGGTGAGCGTGAAAGGAAAATGTTCTGAGTTTTAGATCTCGAGAACCTATGGTGAACGCAAGCTGAAACTTGGTTTATAGATATAGCTATAGTAGTGTCATGTTGGAAAAATTTTTAATAGGGGTAGTCTGGTACAGCGGTGGAGACGATTTTCCTATCTATAGAATGGCTTACGGTACAAAGTTGAAACTCGGTATGTATATGTTAGTCAACTAGAAAAATAATTTAGACTAAAAAGAATTTCAAATATCAGTTAGAGTTCGGAAGGGGGGGAGGGCGAAAACATGTTCAGTGAAAATGGAATGCAAATACTTTCACGATTTTCGTCATATCTATTAGGTAATCTCAAATATTTAATTCAACTTTATTCTACGTCTTCTTCATATAAATACCTAGAAAGTTTATTCATGAGTTTTTAAAATTTGACATCCATGGGGGTGAAAAGGTATAATATACCCGTATATGTATATGTAAATCAACTAGAAAAATAATTTAAGACTAAAAAGAATTTCAAATATAAGTTAGAGTTCGGAAGGGGGGCGAAAACATGTTCAGTGAAAATGGAATGCAAATACTTTCACGATTTTCGTCATATCTATTAGGTCTTCTCAAATATTTAATTCAATTTTATTCTACGGCTTCTTCATATAAATACCTAGAAAGTTTTTCCAGGAGTTTTTGAAATGTAACCTCTAAGGGGGTGGAAAGGTATAACATACCTTTTCACGAATTCTACCCTATCAATTTTCTGTACTCTCTCTGCCAACTATCATCGCTTTTAAGTCATAATAAAGTCGGACGTGCAGTACTTATGTTATACAGCTGTAATAGGGCTTCAGGCTCCATGTGCACGTTATATGCGATTTTAATGATTTATGACTGTTTTCTTGTCAATATCTCAGGTTAATGGCAGCAAAAAAAACGAAATGAAATTACACCACTTTATTAGCTGGTATGTAAACTAGGTCGTATATAGAGAAAAAATTCAAAACTGTGTTTGGAAAAAATGCTATTAAAACAACAACCCTTGCACATTTTGTAAAATGCGTAAATTCGAGTTTTATAAACGCATATTACCTATTACTTGAGTAATGAACATGTCATTTTCATTAATATAATGCTAGAAGAAATCTTAAAAAAGGTCCTGTATAGATCAAATTTTAAAAAATTTTCATTTTTGTTAATAATACCTACATATATCAAGTAAAACAGAACCAATTTTTTAATCGACGGTCATATGCGGACTATATAAGAAGCAGTATACCATTGTCCAATTTTTTACCCTTTCACTTAGAAGTGAACGTCAATTACCAAGGATAGTGTTGAGGTAAAGTAATTTTCAGTTTTACTGGCAGCAATATAAAATTGGCTTCCGTTGTTATTAAAATCATAACGGCCAGGTCACCCTTAGGGCTCCGTTGAAACTATTATTACACCTTACCAATAATTATACATTTTTCACCGTATTTCCACACTCTTACCGATAACTTAGTAGATTTATAGTCCGTTCACCTTGCAACAATCTACGTTAGCGTTCTGTTTTTAATGGAAAATTTATTAGCACGCTTTTTAATGCGTGTGATGTACACCTACAATGTATGCTGCACCACTCGACGTACACCATGGCGAATGTAAGCGAACAATTATTTATGAAAAATTGATTTGCGTGTGCAACTAAAAACAACATAATTTCTATGCAGCAATAAATTAAACTGCATGATATTATGGTGAACTGGAATTGCTTCTAGTGCTTAGTTTAAGTTGCAGTTAATAATGCAGTAAGTGCGATGTGCACAAACTCGTTACATAGTAATTCGAACACAATAAATTGCATGGGTGTAATCAGTCTGTAACATTATTTTTCACCCTGTGTACATTTTTATTTTGTATAATTTTCTCGACTTTTGCTGCTTTATCTTGATCCGCCCCGTTCAAAGTAGAACTAAAAAAAAAAAAAAAAAAAAAAAATAAAAAAGAAGAAGTAGCTGCATCTAGATGTCAGGTTTAAGTTATTAGACGAGAAAAGATACATGAAGTGGGTGGAAAGGAAGCAACTGAAACATGTTGTCAGTATGTCGGCAACATGCAGAGATTAGACTCTGTCTAATTAAGTTAACATGCTTTGCAGATAGGTAGATAGGGCACCTACTTGCTGCCGATATGGTCTCTAGTTAAATGAGATGTCGGTGAATTATATATGGAAGACGATTGCAAGATTCACCTGTATGATTTCTGTTTAATGAAGTCATTAAAGGATGGCGGTTGCATGTTTCGGTCTTTAAGAGTTTGTTTGCTATGTTCGTTGGGCTTCAATTAAATTGAAGGAGTCATAACTCTTATTATCGCCCGCTAGTCAGTCCACTGGAACAGCTTGGGACAAACTATTAAGAATTCAAATTAGGAAAAAAAATCTGCCAACAGTCTGGGCGCAACTTTACTATTTTTCCGGCAGAACAAAACAAAAACAACAAAAAGTTTGGGAAGCGGTTAGAATAACATACGAATTACATAATTGGGTCATATTCCGGGATGTGGTCTAGGGGTTAAAAAGGAGTCCGTGAGAGTAAAAAAATATTCAATATCTGTTCAGATCTGAGAGATATGGCAGAATTCATAAAGAAGTATACAACCACTTTACACCCCCTTAGGGGCCGAATTTCAAAAAATCTTGAAAACACTTTCTAGGTATTCATATGAAAAATCCGTAGAATAAGAACTGATCCAGTATTTGGAACGACCTAGTAGATGTGACGAAAATCGTGAAAATATATGCATTCTATTTTCACTGATAATTTTGTTTGTCCCTCTTTCCGAACGCCAACAGATATTCCAATTTTTTTTTATAAAAATTACTTTTCTAGTTGACTTATATATACACACCGAGTTTCAACTTTCTAGCATAAAGCGGTCTATAGTAAGGAACACACCCTCCACCCTTGTACCAAACAACCACTAAAAAATTATATTTATCCAGCACGCCACAATAATAGCTCTATCTAAAAACCAAGTTTCAGCATTAAATCTTTATAGATTCTTAAAATATAAACATCGGAACTTTCTCCTTTTCACCCTCCTCCACCCTCATCCCCTATACCCCCAAAAATTTTGTTCCCTGCTGGGGTTCTATTGGGCCTACTTCTGGAATAAAAATTTCAGCATCTATCTTACACTGAGATACGTAACGTGATTTTTTGAAAAATTCTTATCCCCTCCACTTCTATGCTCCTCTGTCCCCTTAAAAGATTTTACTTTAAGCAATCTTTATATGTCAAGCCTTATACTCAAACTGAATTTTATTTTTCCAGTGCAATTGAGTTGTGAGATCTAAGGTTTTCACCGCCCCCCACCCCCGTACGCCACCGACCCCACCCAAACATTTGATTTCAATTTACTCTCCTAGTACAACTACAGATATTTTTTAAGTTTTAATTGTTTGCCATTAACAATTTAGGAGATATGGATTTTAGAATGTGTCGATTTCGGCTTTCTTGCATTATTTTCGCATTATTTTCTCCGCCACTCCCACTCCCACACCCCTTCTCTCATATCAGCAATTTTGTACGTACGGTGGACAGCGTACAGACGGACATTTTTTTTTTTTTACTTTTTTGTGGTTTACTAGTCCTAAAACTTGAAAATACAAAATATCAGGGTAGCAAATTTTTTTGAAATTTCAGGTCGATCACAATATTTTATTATTAAAAAATAATAAAGTAAAATGAAGCGGAAACCTTCTTGATAACATTTCTCCAATCTGGAAAATTTTTTGAATGTGTTAACATGTTTTGGACTTTATCTTTATTATGGTTTAATTTGTAACGTTTAAATTACGATAGGCCTTTTATTCACTCCTTGCCAATATAACAATAACTTAGCCCATATTTGACCGTATCTAACTTTATCAAAAATTTCAATCTTATCTCCGTAAAATAGCCTTGAGCATTCCAGTTCACCTTAGTAAAAAGGTTCTCACTTCCCTTGCGAATGAATTAGTTCCTTTTCGCGAATTGCGAACTTAAAAATAGGAACTAGTTCGTTCGAATCGGAAGTGAGGACTTTTTTTTATAGTTCATCACATTTCTTTACACCATTTGTCAATTCTTTCTCGCTAACTGCGAACTACATACAACAACGAACTAGTTTGCGAGGGTTCATACTGAATGTAATAATGATAATCAATGGCGCAACAGCCCAAATCGGGTTAAGGCCTTGAAGTAATGCTAGAGTTACTTCATTACGAGACCAACGGAACACTAGGAGGTGAAGTGGTCAACTACACGCCGGTCCGTGATTATTACCCCGATTTTAACTCAGGTACTCATTTACAGCTGAGTGAACTGGTAGTCCGGCACCCAATCCAATTTTTGAAAATTACTTGTCGCCAAGCAGATTCGAATCTGGTACCAGGTGCACCAGAGGTAAGTGCTCTAGCCACTAAGCAACCCAGACTCATACTGAATGTGATGACCTACAAAAAAAAAACTGGTCATCATTTCCCTCAAGAACTAAACTAGTTCCTTCTTTTAGTTACCAGTTCGCGAGAGTGGGATCATACATGCTGTATGCAAATATAATGGTGAACTAGAAACGGAATTCACAGAGAACCAGTTCGTTCAGTTCACTTATCGGAACGGTCTTCCCAACTAGTTTGTTCACGAACTACACAAGGCTACTGTAAAATGCATTCAAATAGTGTAACCGTCAAATTTTTATTTGACAGAATGGTAAAATGCAGGCGGAGAATGATATCGAAAGAATTTGGCTGTATTACAATTAACCCCGCAGTTACAAATATTTTTCACTCATTTGCGTTGTGGAACTCTTTATATAATTAATATGTAGAAAAGGTTACAAACTCCCTTTGGGAAAAAAGTTAAGAAAATCCAACAGTTCTTTATACGCGTCACTTAGTAACTAATCGGAAAATTTACTGAATGCCGTTCATGAACTGATTTCATACCGAAAAAGTGCCGACTTATAATTCGCCATTATGATAGGAAATCAGTATCTTAATCAAAACGCAGTGACATTTGATATGTGATTGATAGCCTTCACTTTAGAATGATATTTAATGGTAATCTCAATCAGCACCCCATCTTTTACCGTCCTCAATGATTTGCACATTCGTCAACTATATAAAGAGCTGATTTCCAATTCCCGTTTGCAGAGTTCGTTCTGAATTTCTTGAAGTTTGAATTATTTGGTAAAGTGAAATGGCTGTACTCCGAAAGATAAGTACGCCAATGCTTTTGGTGGTCCTTTTTGGTTTGCTATTTTCAAACAGTTGGGCAGCATTGGTGCTTCAGTCACCGGTATCGAAAACGGACATCCGTTTTATTGCCGCGCCACCCACTCCGAAACCAACACCAGGAGTTTTACAAGCAACAACAAAGGGACCTGCTGTTCCGCAACCACCCACTCCGAAACCAACACCATCAGAACTTTTAGGTACAACAACGAAGGAACCAGCTTATTTGCATCCACCAACTCCGAAACCAACACCAGAATCAGGATTTTTAGATACAACAACAGAGGAACCTGCTGTTCCGCAATCACCTACTCCGAAACCAACACCGCCACCTGGGTATTTCTACGTAATAAAAAAGAGAGTAGAAACTCCTACTCCAAAACCAACACCACCTGCAGAAGGGTCGACCGCAAAATCAACTTCGAAACCAACACCACCTGTACACCCAAACCCAGCAACAACTTCGAAACCAACGCCACCAAGTGATCCAACGAGTATGATGCCAGTACCACCGAGTCCGAGACCAACACCACCCAGTGGGCGACGAATCCGAAACCAAATCTAAAACAATGTTGGCAGATTGTTCGTGAATATTGACAATACAACTCATCAACAGAAAAAAGTGAATTTTCTTATTGAAATTGAAAATACAAGTTCTGGTTTTGTTAAACATCAATGTCAATTAGTTTTCGAAATACAAAAAAATGCAAGTATAAGGTGTAGCTAACTGGGATCTAAGACTCTTATTTGAAAAATTCACAAAACTCTTTGCACCGTGACTCCTGTTACGTGGAATTTTAAATACATGAGTACCATACTCCAATTAGGTGGTTGTCTTTACTAAATCTCAATGAAATATCATGATATAGTGTACGGATGCTAGGAATAAATCGCGATAGACCTTAAACAACACTAGAACGAACTGTCGAGGGATAGCACCTTTACACGACTACTGATGAGCTAGAACCTGGTAGCACTATCACAAAACAACTCGTTTTCGAAATAGCTCCAAAAAAATCAACTGTTTTTCATTTGCAGCAATTGGCAACCAGTTGGATAATACGCGGAAAGCGACTAATCTGATACCGAAAAATAAAAACTCGTGCCGACAATAATTTGACATATCTTCATATCTTCATCATATCACAGTGACATTTGATATGTAATTGATAGACATCACTTACAAAGATATTTATTAGTAATCTTAATCAATAACTCAACTTTCACTGTCCATTATTCGTATCAATGATTTTTTGAACATTCGCCGACTATATAACGCGCTGATTTTCAATTGTAGTTTATAGAGTTCGTTCTGAAGTTCTTGAAGTTTGAATTATTTTGTGAAGTGAAATGGCTGTGCTCCGAACGATAAGGACGCCAATGCTTGCATTGGTTCTTTTTGGTTTGATATTTTCAAACAGTTGGGCGGCTCTGGTAGTTCAACCACCAGTACTGAAAACGGACATCCATTTTATTGACGCGCCACCCACTCCGAAACCAACACCATCACCAGGAGTTTTACAAGCAGCAACAAAGGGACCTGCTGTTCCGCTACCACCCACTCCGAAACCAACACCATCAGAAGTTTTAGGTACAACAATGAAGGGACCAGCTTATCTGCATCCACCCACTCCGAAACCAACACCATCACCAGGAGTTTTACAAACAACAACAAGTGATCCAATTCCAGAACCACCCACTCCTAAACCGACACCAGCATATCCGCACTCATACATTATAAAAATGGGAGCAGCACTCACTCCGGAACCAACACCAATCAATCTGGTCCCATTAATGCCAGTTATAAATCCAGCAACAAGTGATCCAATTCCAGAACCACCCACTCCAAAACCAACAACAAGTGATCCAATGATTCCAGAACCACCCACTCCAAAACCGACAACAAGAGATCCAATGATTCCACAACCACCAACAACAAAGGATCCAATGATTCCACAACCACCCACTCCAAAACCAACAACAAGTGAACCAATGATTCCGGAACCACCCACTCCAAGACCAACAACAAGGGATCCAATGATTCCACAACCACCAACAACAAATGATCCCATGATTCCACAACCACCTACTCCGAAACCAACAACAAGTAATCCAATGTTTCCAGAACCACCCACTCCGAAACCAATATCATTCAGTGGACAACGACTCCGAAACCATGAAAATGGGTACCTACCAAATCGAAAACAACATTTAAAAATTTTCCCTAAATATTGAAGGCAGAACTCATCAACTGCATAATTGTTTAATGACAATGAAAATACAAGTATTGATTTAATTAGACATCACTGTTTATAAAAAAATAAAAAATAAAAAAAACAGTTTGAGGTATAGCCCAAAAGTGGTTTTAAACTCATATTTGAAAGATTCCTACCAAATTTTACATCTCCCACAAAATTCGTTGCTGTGTGACTCCTGCCAGCTGTAATGCTCCGGTTAGGTTTTTGTCTTTACTAAATTTCAATAAAATACCATGATATAGTACATGGTATCTAAGAATCAATCGTATCAACTCTTCAAGGAGTCAGAAGCTTCAACGTTCATCAAACTTCGTAAACTGTCATATAGAGCAAATAGAAGACAGAAGAATCCCCAAGCGTGCTCTTAAGGGTAAACCGAGTGGTATAATAATAGTCCAGTAGGCGAACCATGGAAACTATGGGAAGACTCGGTTGATGAAGACAGTAAAGCCATCTTAGAAATTAGCCGCTGGAATTCGCGGTCTTTGGATCGAGACTATTGGAGGCGACGACTTCAGGAGGCAGGGCCCAAATTGGGCTGTCGCGCTATTGATGATGATGATGAAGAATCAATTGCGGTAGTTGGTTTATCAAGAGGATTTCATTCGTAAATCAAGTGGATACAACTCCATACCACTTAAAGAGTTAATTTTCCATAAAATACTATTGCTGTGGTAAAAAGCTTGCGATTATCATAAAATGAATTAGATAATATTCACATTAATAGGCTGGGTGGCTTATTGGATAGAATACTTGCCTTCGGTGGACCAGGTATCTGGTTCGAATCTGCTTGTCGACAAGTAATTTTCGAGAATGGCATTGGGTGACGGACTACCAGTTCACTCAGCTCTAAATGAGTACCTGATTTAAGATCGGGGTAATAATCACGGACGACCGTGTGGCTGACAAAATCATCACCTCCTAGTGTTCCGTTGGTCTCGAAATTAAGTAACTTTAGCATTACTTTAAGGCCTAGGCCAAATTTGGGCTGTTGAGCCATTGATTATAAATATTCACATTAATTCGTTTTTGGATATTTACAATAAATGAACTAAACTTAAACCAATCAGAATTACACTTCTAAGGTAGGGTTCATTTTCTCAACGATGTAATTGTTGAAAACTTATGTTTTACAATTGAAGCCCTTGGTGCAACAAGGGGGGAACTCCTTTTCAAGTAGCATGCAAGGACTTTACTTTGCTGACCCTTCATTGGATTCGGATGAAATCCATGTGATGCAGTTAACCCCTTCATTATCTATGGCACGACAGCCCATGTCGGGCCCTGGCCTCCCAGTTAATTCCTTCAGATTTAATAATATTTTTAGTAATTTTAATAAAACCAGGAGAAGAATCGAAGGAGTTATTGTAGCACTAACTCCGATGGAGTCGGAATGGATGATTCACGTTATCCAGCGTAGATTTATATCCCGCTTCCTTGATATGTTGAAGAACATTCAACAACTAGAATGAAGAGTTGTGGACACTTTATTGCAGGTACGATTTCACAAATAATTCAAAAAATGGACTTGATCTCCCCTTGTTCATAAATTAAGGTATTCTTACCGCATCTGAACCCCATTTTCACGGAATACTTCAAGCACTGCACTCAAGACCATTGAAAAACCATCTATAAGTCGTAATCTTCCCTCGAATCTACTTACTTACTCGTTCCTTCGAAAAGAATTTTCCCTTTTTATTAAGTCAAAGTACTTACTCTTCCCATCAAGGGCTTGAAACTTCCACCCCATACTTCTAAATTTACAAGTAAAAAAACCCCATCCTCCTTCTCATCCCCGTCCAATAAACACTTGAAGTAACAAACAACCCGGAGACAGATCAATCATTCAAGTACGAAATTGTTTTCTCGGATTCACATGCAAAAGCCGAGCCACCCCCGTAAAGTATTCCCGGGTCATAAATCCTTGTATGTTCCTCTACACTTGGCGTAGAAAGTCGAGATATATGCGAGAAATGGGGTTCCGGCAACCATACGTATTCCACCCCCGGGGGACAACCTCCAGTAACCGGGGCCACATAGTAGAGTCCTGGGGATATCCTTCAGCGAGCGAAACGCTATACTTGGCTACACAAACGTATGTACCATCCCCAATGTCTGTTCCTGTCGTCGTCACTCACAAGGCCGGCGAAGGATTGATGTTTTGTAATTTTCGATGTTTCTCGGGGTGAAATATGAGTCTGGTACTGAAATTGCTCCAATTTCTCTTCCAGCTTGGTATCAATTCATGTGTTTTTGTATGTGTGTGTGTGGCAGGGGTGGTTGTCGCTGACAGGCAAAATAACGTTTCGCGCTGCCTGTCAGGATACTTTGTTTGTACGGTGCGAGAGAGGCGCTGTTGCGTCGGTTAGATACCAAATAGGTAAGCAAATTCGAACAAGGATACCTCTATATATTTTCAGCGAAATTGAATTTGAACGATAGTCAGTTATTGAAATTAAGTTGGAAAGATATTGGGCAAGGACATTTGATCGATATTTCATAAAGTATCTATTCAAGGAAGCGGGAATAAATTCAATTCGTGTGATACCTTGAGAGGTTGACTCAAAATTGCATTATTATCGTATCGTTTTAATCGGGTCAGATGAAGGACCTGGTACCTTAGGATGGGGTAGAATCGAATTAGTGTGGCAACCACTCCATTCAAATCCTGCTACATCCAACGTTTTCACACCAATTCGACTGGAAGCCTGACATACTTTCGTAAAATATTGAGTTTCATAAACATTTTGTATCCCGCATTTAAATATTTTCACTTTCTGGCAGCTATTGACTCAAAATATTGTGGTGTACAAAAGTTGTCTGTCTTACCGCCGTTGTCTGTCCACTAAGAACGTCTAGTAAATTCAACAATTTTTTTTTGTTTACATTGAACGGCACAAGAGTGAGACTCTTATGCAAGATTCATCAAAAACTAAAAAAAAATGTTTATCCGTCTGTCCACCGCAAATAAATTTCCTCACAGCTCTCAAACCCTATGGGTTATAAAACTACATTTTTCTTGATGTACAGATTGAATTAATAGATTCTGTTTTGAGCAAAATATTTGGATGCAAAAATGTTGTCTGTCTGACCGCCATAAACTCTCTATATAGGCCGTCCGTCAAATTCCAATAATTTTTTTTCTTACATTGAACGGAACAATAGTTCTTGCACCGTTTTCATACTTTCACCGTATAGTATACCTCAAAAACTAGACAGTAATTTTTTTTTAACCCGTCTGACCACCGTAAAGGCCAGACGCGTGTTCTCGTAGCTCACAAACCCTATGAGCTATAAGATTTAATTTTTTGAGTGTACTGATTAAATAAGTCAATTGTTCCAGTTTTGAGCAAAATATATCGTTACAAAAAGTTGTCTGTCGGACCGCCGGCCGTTCTCTACATAGGCCGACTATGGTACATTCAAATAATTTTTTTTGGACATGGAACTGATACTTTCACTGTGTAGTATACCCTAAAAATTAAATAAAAAAGTATTTAGTCCGTCTGTCCACCGTACGTCAGATTCAAACGCGTTCCGTTGATTGTTTCTGTTTTGAGCAAAATATTTGGGTGCAAACAAGTTGTCTGTCTGACTGCCATTCAATCTCTAAATAGACGGTCCGTCAAATTTAAAAAAATTTTTTTTTTGCATTGAACAGCACAAGAGTTATTGCGCCGTTGTCATACTTTCACCGTATAGTATGCCTCAAAAACTAAAAAACATAAAATTGTAGTCCATCTGTCCGTCTGTCCACCGTATACGCCAGACGCTTTGTACTGATTGGGTAAGATCCGTTAGTTGTTTCTGTTTCGAGCAAAAATTTGTCTGTCTGGCAGCCGGCCGTTCTCTACATAGGCCGACTGGTAAATTCAAATAAATTGTTTTTTGGACGTTAACGGCACAAGAGTTCTTTTACATACTTTTACCGTGTAGTATACCTGAAAAATTAAATAAAAAATATTTAGCCCGTCTGTCCACCGTACGCCAGATGTAAACACGTTTGCTCGTAGATCTCAAACCATATGAGCTATAAAACTATAATACATTTTTTTATGTACGGATTGGATAAAACCCGTTAATTGTTTCTGTTTTGAGCAAATTGGGTGCAATTTGGGTGCTAAAAATTTGTCTGTCTGACCGCCAGCCGGTCTCTACATAGGTCCACTCGTACATTCATATTAATTTTTTTTTTTGACATTGAACGGCACAAAAGTTCTTGTGCCTACTTCATACTTTCCACCGTAAGGTATTCCTTAAAAAGTAAAAACAAAAATTTCGTCCGTCTGTCCACCGTATACGCCAGAAGCAAACGCGTTGGCTCGCAGCTCACAAGCCCTTCGAGCTATAAAATTTTTTTTTTTTATATTCGGTTTGAGATGGACCTCTCTATTTGTTTCATTTTTAAGCAGTTAGGGTGTGATAGCAGTAAGGGTGTGGGTATGGCGGAAGATAGGCAACGAAATTTATATCTCAGGAACTGATTATGAGAGGAAGTTGTAATTTGAAACTTTTAAGAAACAGCTTAACTGAAGCCATTTGCTAACGATTGATTAGTGGGATTGGTACGAGAATGACACTGATAGATTGCGTTCAAACCGCATGAAACCTAGAATCCAAGCATTCTAAAAACATATCTCCAGAACGGATCGAGCCACAAAGCTGCCAAATGTTTGCTAGCTAATTCTTCAAATTGGTTTTAATTTTATCAATAAAATTCATTGGCTATTCTTTCCCTTTTAAGTAGTCGAAAGGTATCAAATTTTTGTAGCAGAATTTGTTCACATCCCTTATTCTCATAAACTGCAAAAATTCTATAAACCCAACTGAATAACAAACTGAATCCTATTTGTGATTCGTCTCATAGCATAATCTCAATTCGATCCGGAGTAATCCTTTATTATTGGATAAAACTTGCTGATGTATTTCCCTGAAAAGGACATCGCTTTCCAATCCTCTTACCTATCGAAAGGTTTACATTTTCCGGAAAAGCAAATTTAAATTCATCGTCAGATTTGTCATACCAAACGACGAATATTTCAGAACGACACATTGTGGTAGGTGGAGGGGGTGAGTAAGGATCCTGTCTAGGATCAAGTATGAAACTCGAAAGTACCGGCCATTCACGATGGGTTTGAAAATGCAAACCAAAGGCATTTTCCCAACCCTCTGTTTTGTATGGCATGGACTTCCATCCTCCGGACCGATAATAATACTCTTCATATCCTTACAATATCCAGCCGCACATATCCTTCGACTCGATGGAGTGGAAAATGGATAATGTATCGAACAACTTAAGGATTTGATGGCTGCAATATTGTATACGGTCGTGTTGTTAACTGTTAACATACAAAAGAAGGGAAAATTGATGGCAAACAATTAAGGGATAATCTATTATTCCGATAATCCTTAATAAGCAAAACTTTTTTCCCTTACACGATATGTTATAGAAACGATAGTCTCGGGGGGTAGGAAGTCGATTCGTAGGTGGTGTGATGTTTGCCTTGTCCTTGGCTATTAAGGGAAGACGTTTGTAGTGGACATGTGTGTGCAATATATTTCCGAGGATATTATGTCCCGTGTAAAAATAAGAACCTGCTTACATATGGGTAATTCGGAAAGCCGGTGGGGGCCGGGACCCGGAACGAGCTCATTTTTCGGGGTTCAGTCAGGATTGTTTTTTTCGCTCTCTCCCCTGGATGTGTATATCAGCACCAGACGACCGTAAATTATGTTTTATATGCAATAAAGTCAGCCATAAAAATGTTGTAATAAATTAAATTAACTGCTGATTTTGTTTTCCGTTGCCTAAGCAAGTACGCGGGATAGAAGGAAGCCTCCCCGGACTACCCTCTTTCGAATCCTTGAATATATATGTTTTTTCGGGGGTTTTTTTTTCGCAGTTCTGCCGGGATAGGGGAAGTTTCCGAAACAGTGACTCGATTTTTCGGAGTTCGGGGTTTCTCCCCCGATTATACTCGATCTGGGAGTGAGTGCGTACGGATTTCGGGGATATGGTTCCCATGGGTGTGTACATCTTTGTGGCTCATTTAGTCCTCTTAACGGTCTTATCTTAACGATTTCTAAGCCGTTTGATGCTAAAATGAAATGGTCCCGATAAGAGCTTGCAAATTGGATGAGTTGGAAGTTTATTTCGGCCGGGAGGATGATAAGTGAGGAGGGTGAGAGGTGTAATTAGTATGGATTTAGTGTATTCTGGCGGAAGTAATAGCTTGATACCGAGAGCAGTTTAGCGATAAGTGGATGGATAGCTGAGGACGCGTATATATCAATTTGCCAGGAATTGTAGCGGAAATATTTATTTTCTACGGTTTATAATAACACTACACGTACTCGTTGACTGGAGAAGACACTACCTGGCTAACAAATAGTATTACAAGGTGGAGAATATCACGAAAGTAAATAGTTTCTCCCTCTTAACATTCACAAGGGAACATCTTCATGTTTCACACTTAACAAAACAACAGAAATATCCTTCAAAAAAATTCCACGGTTTTTAATTTTATTTCACAGTATTTTCGATGAAATTTGAAGAATTTATCTTGAAAAATCGCCACATTTAAAGCACTTGCATTCGGTTGGTTCGCGTATACGAATTTCCATGGTGGCTGTTTCCTGACTCGTCATTCGTGTTCCATCCGGGTCGTAGCAATGTGTCAGGCTAACTAGACGCTCCTTCAGGTAGCTCTCACGACAGCAGTAACATTCCTGAAATCAAATCCGAGTGAATTTTCCGTAAAAATAAAAATAAAATATTTAATTTAAATAATTAAATTTAATTTCGTAAAAATAAAATTTAATAATAATAAATAATTATTTCTTGTAATCTAGTCAATAGGGTGAAAAATATTATTTAAGTGGGGAGGACAGTGCGCATTGGAAAATTTTAATTACTAGGAGTTTTCTAATCAAATATACAATAATAATAATATTACTATAATTTTTTTTAATTACTTTTATATGGGAGCGACTCGAAGAAAAAAGGAATTGCAGTAAAATACGTACTTTAAACTGTCTGACCTTGCGCTCTCTCAAGTTTTCAAGTGATCAGGCCTAAATCCATCTTTATTATGTAAATAAGTTGGCTAAAAAGGTTAAACTACAAGATTTAATTTTTCTGGATAACCACTTTCTTTTTGTTAAGTCACGCTATTAATTTTCAAAGATTTTTGTACGGAATCTACACTGTTTTAAAGTAATGACATTTTCAATTTACTTGGAATTTCCAGTATATTCAACTTTTTAAAGTAAAAGTACACATTTCAAACATTTTTACACGAAATTACTGGTTTTATTAAATTATTCATGTAGTTTTCAACTGAATCGAGCAATTTACATGAAAAGTCTTACGAAGTTACTCAACATTTCGTGTCCAATTAACTTTATTTGTATATGATTAGAAAACTACGTTGTTTTTCTTGTAAATCACGAAGTTAAAAGCTTCTTAGATTTTGCACAGTGGCTACTTACGTCAATCCAACGCAGAAATACTGCATTAATCACAGGTTCAATTCATACCTACCAAATCGGTTGTGCGGCTTATGACTTTATAGGGAACATACATACATTGATCATGCATCCTCTTTTTTATATATATATATATATATATATATATATATATAAAACAGTTTCAACTTGTTAGCTTAAACCTGTCTTAAGATATATAAAGGACAAAACACGTGCCTGCTTTAAAGCAGTTCACGGAGAAAATCTACGGAAAAGAGTTTTCCATACGGAAAATGCGATTAAATAAAATAGTGTGAAAAAACGTAAAAGGGGAATGGGTAAAGTGGTACATGTACCACAATTTTCGGGTGGGCTACTGCACTGGTGGATGTGGTTCCTCCTTTTAACTTTCTGGCAACCCTCTCAACACGAGAACAAATCGAATTTTTTCAAAAAACCCCTATTTTCTAACATGCACGTGTCCCACACTCAGAAACGTCATTTGTGAGGGGGTAGGGAGGCAATGACCCCCTCTGAATTCGAATATGCAGGTGTCGCAAATCAAATTAAAGGTGAGACTACCATCTACTAAGGAAAATTAACAAAATTAAAATTGCGTCAAAGTTGACGCACTGGTGGCCTAAAATGTGAATTACGGCCTAATTTTTTAAACCCCTATTTTCCAATATACACTTGTCTCATACCTAACTAACTATTACTACTACCAAAAATTAAGAAGTGTTAAACAAGAAATGATATTAGAAGTAGAAATAAGTGTTTTTTAAAGAGTGCTAATTATATACTTTTATTAGAATTATTGTAAATTCAAGAGAATGTCCATTGAATTTACTGTTTTCGAAGTTGAAATTTACTGATTGCAAATTGAAAATTACATTCAAGTTAACTTTTACATCCCAATGTAAATTTACTTGAAAAGATGAGGGATATATTAGCCTACTATCCAAAAGATGTAAAATTCAATGGATTTTTTTTTTTGCTGTGTAGTCAAATTAGCTTATAGCAAACACACTCATATAAAGTAAAATTTAAGATATCAAGGTTGTCACATTCTCAGCCTTTTGAATAATTTTTTCCACAAGTTTTGAATGTTCTTATTCACAAAACATAATGGGATTAAACACCAGCTTGGAACTTTTGAACGTGTCTTACAAAGTCTTAGGTCAACACTTTCCGTACGCAAGGAATCAATCGTTTGAACACATTTGTTCTAGAATTTCAGCAACATTTATATGGCAGATTGAAAAAAATTAGTGGATCCATCCAATGGATTGGTGGATTCATTCTTAATTTAATGAAGAAACTGTGTATTTAAAACTTCAGATTCAAGGCATCAATCGTTTGAACACATTTGTTTTAAATTTTCAGTGAAATTTGTATGGCAGATAAAAAAAAGTTAGTGGATTGAACTCATTCTCAGTTTAATGAAAGAACTGTGTACGCAAAACTACAGATTCTAAGCTTTGACCGTTCCAGTGTATCATCACGATAAATTTGAGCACATTTTTTACGCAATTTTGTATGGTAGATATTTGATTAAGTAAAAGATTTTGACGTGGCTGAATGAACAGCACTGAGCGTAAGAGTAGTCCTTAGTCACTACGTTAAAACCGCACTATGAGAATACCTTTAGAAATCCGGTTGCCGTAATAACGGACGGTTGCACCTGGCTACTACACAATCCTTCGCACTTGTTCACCGTAACATCGGCATTACAGGTCCTTTGCAATCTGCCCAGTTCATCGTATTCCTCCTTGATCAGGTGAATGTCAGACGTGAGAGTTTCACAATTTTCGTCCTGTTTATATTGTGAATGTTGCGCTTTCGATAAGCTCAAAAAAGCGATGCACAGAAGCATTAAAAATTGCACATGAACGATTTTAATAGACATCTTCTTTTATTTCTCTACCGAAACTCACAAAGGATCCTTTCGATTCCCGATTCGAAATGAAACTGGTAAGCCGGACGAAATGATTAAGAACTTTTATATGGCGTTGGACGGAAGTGTTAATCGTTATGAGGCACTTAAGGACTACATTTACCGGACAGCAGGATTTAATGTTGCACGATTGGGTGTCTAGAAGTTGGATATGAGCTTAGCGGGGCTAAGGAGTTGATAGGACATTCAATTTACAAGTGATGTTCAATATACAGAGCCATTAAAAATGGGAAAAGGGAAATTTTTAATTCGCTTTAAATATTTAAACTTCATATGACTCGCAGAAATGTTTGTTGTTTTCCGGCGTCAGTGAAGTGAAACCCCAACACGAAATCTCCGACTGCTGAACAATCGCTGTCCTCGAAGGCATGACAGTTGGAGTACCTTCACTGGATAGGACAGATAGTTTATAAGACTGTGTTTGACTAGGAAGGAGTTGTTGCATCATCGGATGGCATAGACTCGTCAGAGGATGTATCATGCCTACTATCCGAAACACCCTTACAACTGTTGTCGGCAAGTCAAATCAAAGTCAGTTAAAATTATATTTCACATCAATCCAACAACCAATTTCTTCCAATAAAATGAGAATGAAGAAATTAGTGTGCCATAAAAACGTGCAACTAAATAAAAATGAGATTGGGAGCTTGAAATCAAAAAGGCTGGATTCATAATTTTATTTTCTGTGGTATCGGTGAGTTCTATATTCCCCTGAAGAGGAACTACACTCAGAATTACGTGGGATTTTAAACTACGTTTCCATATGTTATAAAATATGCAATCACCTTCTTCACTTCAACCGACTTCTCAAATGATGACAAAAACCCACGATACCACGACCATATCATGTACATAATATGAGCACAGTGAGTGAAATATATCTCTCTAATAATTCATGGCATTCTTTTCCTTACCGCATATCTTTTATACGTTTAACCTTAAATCAAGATTTTTGCTCATATCATTTCTGATCTTGACATTTCAGACACAACATCTTCTGCGGATGGCATTTATCATGTCAACTATCACGGACATGGTAGCAGCAATCTAAGTACCTTCCAGGTGTGCACCATCCATAGTGATACCCTCTCCGGGATGATAGGTGGACTTGGCGTAGAAAACGAACGTTATTTTTATGACGGAGTGAAGAGAATAATACAGAACCAAGGGGGAAAAAAAGAAGAAGAAAACAAACACCCAGCATTAATATGTTCGGTCTCATATATTATCCCGGGGGTGACTTGATAAATATCCAAAAGTGACGGCGTGAAAAATGAAAATGATACAGCCCATCGCTTCTCAAACCGCACAAACCACCATTTATAACAAATGACGGATATATGTAGTGGCTGGTGAGAGGAATGATGCTTCTGCTGCTCATGCTATCCGGTAGCTGGAGCTGGAGTCAAGCCATCAGAAAAACCTGAAGCTATGCAGGTAACCAAAAGTAATATAGGAGACACTCTATCCACCCCCTTCGTTACGAACGAAGGTATCGTAGTTAGTGGCATGAAGGTGGTTATGGTAAACTCCCAAGAGCCAAGATACCAGTAGGTGTTGCTACTATAAGAGCTACGTCTGCCAACATTCTTATTACACTGGCGATAAAGAAAAAACTTCATGTCGGGTTAGTGTTATGTCGTATTCTTTTAGTTACCTTGCCACGAGTCCCTCTTCAGTTTTTTGCAATAGGTAGATACTTTCTGTCATTTACCTTTATTTAGTACCACTATTCCTTTCAAGATGTTGCTAAGAAACGCTCTTCACGCTCCTGTATGAGACCATTTCAAGGATGTTGCAGCCCTACTTCTGAGGTATCACTGCAGTGACTTAATTCCGCGATATGGGGCTTCATTCTTCAGTTACTTCGAATTTGAAAAGAACAATAAATTTTAATTAGGATTATGAGAACCAAAATGATGGCATCTTACCCCACTAGTTTTTAACCATTCTCTGTGTAGGACTATCCATTTATGACTAATTTCTGAAAGAAGTTTTCATATTCTGTTTCAGGACTAAATACTGAATCATTCTGACCTCCAGCAGAATATTTCTGCATACATACTACTAAGTTCAATTTATTCAGTACTGATTAGAAATACTGCTCCAGTACTATGAATTTCTGCATCATAAAATTGCGTTTTGGATTCCCATATTTAGAATTCGGAACTCAATTGTATGATACAGAAATTCGTAGTACTGGACCGGTACCTCAAATCAGTACTGAGCGAATTGAGGTTGGTAGAATTTAGTCAGTACTGGAAATGTTCCGCGGGAGGTCAGCATGATTCAGTATTGGGAGGAAGCCCAATTTTATGGCCCAGACATTTTTTTACTGTAGCTGTAGGTAGCTCAAATCAGTACTGAGCGAATTGAAGTTAGTAGGATTTAGTCAGTACTGAAAATGTTCCGCTGAAGGTCAGCTTGATTCAGTATTGGGTGGAAAAATTTTGCTGGAATACCGATGGAGTACTAGATTCACCCCTTTCTATACTTTTCTGTAACTGACAGGACATTTTGGAAACATGGAACTACTACTATGTATGAAAGAAGCTGTCAACTTCACGCACATCTTCAAGACTATTCACTCCACACATTATTCCGGCCCTCCTCCCCGCCGCTTTGCAAACAATCCAATAAAATCAAACAAATTCTCCATTTGTTCCACCCAATCAAAATATCAACACTTCCTGACCGTGATAACGAAAATCCATTAGCCCCGTCGACATACGAGGCAACAAAACAACAGCCCCCCAACGTACCAAAATTCTTCGACAAAAGCCTCCTTAGCTGAATTATTAATAAAGGTAACGCCATCAGGAAAGTATATCCTTATCACGACAATAATTACAAGAACCTCAGACAGTTCTAACTTCCTTCCGTTTTATCCGTTTCGCACATAAATCGACGCTCGAAAGCAATAACCCACGAGTCCTGTCCCGGGGCCATTTTCCATTTAACCCTTCCACCGAACTACACTATTCACTATATACGGGGAGAAGGAGGCGTTAGGTTGGTTTGGGTGACCGGTCCGGAACCATTCTGCAGTATTTTCCAGTTAAAGGCACCAACTACATAGTGCTATTAACCAACCCCACTACCCCAGGAGAGTGGGGTTCGGCAAGGACGAAGGCTTAAATAGGAAAATAAAATCCAGTTCCCGTGTAACAGGAAACAGCTAACCGGGAATAATTTTTCCTGAATGAGTCCTTCATTGCAGCCAGAAAAACCGGAACACTACCTTTTGTCTTCATGATTGTATATCGGACGTACTTTGTGGTGAGTAGTTTGGGGGGCGGCGAGTAGGGGGAGAGAAGTTCTGGAATAGCTCGGTCGGTCTGATGGTGGTATTTAAGTTTTAGCTGGCTCATTCGGGAAGCCCCGAAAAGCTCCATTACCGTCGACCATATGTAGAGGTTGTCTGGTATGTCCCACTCAATCTGGCCTACATATGTACCTGTGTGTTTTTTCCAGGTGAACTCTTGATGGGCAGGAGGGTAGTTTTGTGAACATAAACGACGAGCAAACTGCTTTCTGAATGGGGTCTTAAAGGGTGGCAGTGATGGTGGTATCGGCGACAAGAAATCGTCTATGGTCGGGACCATGAAAGTTTCAACTACCACCTACAACTCGAACATTAAGCGTCAAGTTATCACTAGCTTGAAACTGGATGAGCTGAGATTTTATTTTACGGTCAAGATTTAACATTTAAGGGGTGATTACGGACAATGGCAAGTACCAAGGTGAAAATAGTTGGAACAGGGAATTTACGGGAATCGATAACGAGATAAGATCGTTGCTGTTTGACCGGTTTTGGAAAAATTCAGGTGGAAATTGGTTTAATGGGATTCTTGCAAGTGGAATTATTTAGATTCTTGTAAAGTTTGGAATCTGGCCAGGAAAACTTGCGATGATTTTGGATAAGATTCACTGAGAAAACATAACAAAGTAATTAAAGAGATGAAATTAATTGGGGATAGAAACAGTTCAAACCTAGGTTGGGATAAGGAGGCTCGAGAGAACACATCCTGGATGGCCAGTAGCAATAGTGCGTCTCAGGAAGTAGGTCTGAAACTGGTGTAGCTGGACTCGAGGCATAGCTCTAAGAACTCAAATATACTATAACCAGCAGAAAGTTGGTCACATGTCTATGTAAACTTGGACCTTCAAGTTAGGGGTTGAACCATGGGCTAACAACTCCTCCCCGGAAAAACTTATTGTTTCGAAAGCAGGCTGCAGGCCATGGACCCACTTGGGCTGTCGTGCGATTGATGGTGATGAAACAGTTCAATTGAATAATTCTGCACAAGGAAATTTGACCTCAACATCTCAGAGCTACATGTTTCTCTCATTTTGCGGAGAATTTGTGGACAAATTCCTTCTCTTTCAAAGCAAACCACTCATCAAGCCATTTTCAGAAGTCTTCGTAAGAAACCGAAGTGTACCGCACCAGCACTCTCAGTAGAGTGTCCAAGTAGTTGCGGACCAGTTTTGACGTGTGCGATGGTGCGTTGTTGTGGAGTAAAATCACCTTGTGATGTCTTTGTTGATATTCCGCCCTTTTTTTACGCAGAGCACGGCGCAATTTGATCAATTGTTGGTGGTAGGGGTAGGTATTGACAGTTTCACTAGGTTTTAATATCCATAGTAGACGATACCCTGCTGACTTCACCAAACGCGCGATGCGACAAGCGCTCTTTTTTCACTGTGAGCTCAAAATGCATTGCCGGAGTTGAGGAAGAAGGACGTGGACCACCTGAGACACTCATCCTAAACATACTGAATCCAAGAATCAAAAGCTTATCGGATCAAACGTCTCAACAATTTTGTCTAGACTGAAGTATTCCAACAAGACTTAAAAAAAAGAGCTCCATTCCTCTATAAAACTTCAAATAAAATGTCGAAACATATCACCGACTCTTCAACAAAATTTCATTGCTCTGTCTCTCCCTAGTCCCGTCAAAGGACCACGTACCACCAACTCTGAAATAAAATTCACGCTTACTAACCGTAGGGCGTTCGTATTGATTTCCGATGCCAAGGACTATCAATTCAATTTGTGTAACTGTCACGTAACAAGGATCTACCTTAAGGCCATAGACAAACTAAAGGGGTCTGACTTTAAATCCTGTTAACGTGTAGATAGACGTCCCGGGCAAAAATAAAAATAAAAAAAAAAACGGGATAAAAAACCCTTCCAGGCATCTCCCATTTCAATCAAACTACCATCGTACGCACACACTACAGCCAACGAACGAAGCAACATGTCAAACTGTCACAAATGACAAAAAATTGAAGCTAAAAAAAGGGATCTTAGGGAGTAGTATGAAGGCGTCCCCGGTGAACATTACCGATGGCGATGAAATTTGTTTATTAAATTCTTCTTGATTTTTTATTATTTAAAGTTTGTCGCTTCGAGGCGAAGTTTGTGGCCTAAACTAAGTCTTGTTTTTCCGGAACACTTGGAGAGTTCCCTGTGCATTTTTTTTTTATTTTCTTTTTGTAGCTCTTGAGGGCATATCCTTGCTACGCTACACACGAAAAATAACGCCGACAGGATACTTGACGCATGACGGAACTTCCAACACTAATTCGATCGGATTATAATCCAGCCCGCCGGGGATGAAATGTAATTTCCGTATTTCGTAAGGATCAACTGACGCGGCCAGCAGCAAAGCGAAATTTTACAACGAACCTTTCCGATTCTGATGAAAGGAAGATACAAGAGATAAATAGCCTCAAGGTATTCACAGGTGAATAGCAACAACGTACGCCATCATCATTATCATCTGCTGTGGGGTTTCTCTGTGCTTGATTGTCCCATTTTGGCAAGGTAAAATGCAGCCGGAATCCCGGGACAAGGGGGTCTCATCAATTTGCGGTTTCGGAAAATTGGTTTTACAGGGCTTCACTCCTGACGTCGTTCTGACGATGCCCGTCGGGTTGTACACGAACGTTTTCAACCCTTGTGGTTGGAAAATAGATTTTCGGATGACTTGACGTGAACTGAAACGTTCAGAAGGGTACACGCATCAAATCGGTTACTGTGTACTTTGTGATTCCGATTGGGTGGATTGTGAACTTCATTAAGCCGGGACAAATCATAATAAAATATCAAAATGTCCTTTCGAATTAATTATGCTTGGGGTGGTTTTGTCAGCAACATGTTGATAGTAACTTTTAGGCGTTTGATGCCATATGGCTTTGCTGAGGGTTGGGAAATCCGAACGTATCTTAGGGGACTTGGTTGGTTCACAGTTCACATTCACAGATTTTAGATTTCATTTCCATTTCTCAACTTATCTGCTGACTATATGGTGTTTGCAAGGCTTGAAAATTGAACAATATATGCAAGGAACCCAAAACAAAATTAAAATTAAAAAAAAAATATTTTTATTCAAAATTGCGTGACAATAAATGAATGTTGTCTCAGTACTGTTTAGGTTGAAGCCCCATCTTTCAATAAATAGCGAATCGAAAAGGGTTTCATATGAACCTATTCAATATTTTAGGTGGCCTAAGAAATATGCCGAAATTCGTAAGAACATGCAAAAAGCTCTGACTTCCATCTCATGGTATTGTAGTGAAAGAATACGTCGACTAAACTTTTATTCCTAAAACGTTAATTCCTCAACCCAACAGTATAAATATCAGAAAAATCTAATACTACTTTTTAGGCGATTAAGCAATAAGATACAGGAATTAAAAACCAGATTGAAGTCTCATAAGACGACAGAGATATGGTGGAATTCGTGAAAACAAATATTGAGCCTTTACACCCTGTTATTAGTCGAATATCAAAAAAAATCGTAAAACTGTTTTTGAAGCTATAATACAAAAGACACGTGGAAGTAAAAATCAATTCAATATCTTATCGGACCTAAGAGATAAGTCAGAATTCGTGATAATTCATAAAATACACTTACCTTCTTATGACTAGTTAAACAGGAGGTCACAAAGGTACATTTCGTAGACCAAAAATGGAAGAACTTTTGCTTATATTACTTTGTAGGTTGGCAGATGCTGAAGAAAGGTAATTAATCCTTCGCATCGAGACTTATTTCGATTTTAACACTCTAGATAAAATCTGAGAGTATTATAAGTTTATTTGTTTGTGTTTTAAAAATCACTAAAAAGAGCCAAACTCAAGAAATTGATGATTTTTTCTTTAGACTACCGAAATATATATGTTTAAGTCTACTTCAAGATGTGGAGCAGTATGACCATAGCCATTTAAGAATTCCCCTGATGCTAAGAATAAAAATTTGTATTTGTAATATTGTTTTAATTAATTATGCTTATTTATTATTCAGTTTTTATCTGTACATCGTTTCCTGGATCACGGTTCATCTAAAGTCAAATTATTCTACATCAATAATTTCAAGAAACATACAACAAATTTGTAATATGATTTTATTATCCAATTCGAATGTAGTGCATTTTCCGCGAATCAAGGTACACATGTCTTCAACTATGTGGAAAAATTATTGTGACCTTTCTTGTGACTGCAGCGCCAGAATGCAAAAAAATTATTCGATCACAAGAGCAGTCATAACATTTTAGTCTCATCAGGTTGTGACCTATAATCACTATTTCAGATTTGGGCCATAAATCCACTTATTCATTCAATATTAAAAAAATTAAATCGATTTGCTGAAAATCATGGAGCTCGTGAAAGTGAGATTAACTTAAACATCTATTCAGACCAAAGAGATATGACGAAATTCGTGAAAATAAGTGGATGCCCAGTAGAGTACTATAGGGCTTACCTGCGTATAAATGCTGAGATCTTCTCTTAAATTTCTAAGATAATTGAGTTGATTTTTTAAAAAAAATGGTTTGCATTTTCTCACATTCCGTAACTATCATAGACCTACCCAAATTTGAAGTACCAACTTGCAACCTTAATCGATTCCTGTCATATAAGAATCAAAATGTTCGTCTCAAATGCGGGGCAAACCAAATCTTCTAAAATGATGCCACATAAAGAAGCCAACCCAATCTACCCTTAAATAAATTATAACCTTCATATTAAGTCAATGCGTTTTGAAGTACGGGCCTTCAAACCAGTTTGAATACGGCGTACAGACGGACTAAATTTTTCTTTTGATTTCTTGGGGGTACATACCTATCCTAAAAGGTGAAAAAAAAAAACAAATTCCTACTGCAACATTTTTTTTAATTTAACAAAATACTTTATTATATTAAAACAGTCAAGTGAAAATTTGACAAAACTCTAGAAGCAACTTTACTCATTTTTGGATGGTAATCCGGGACGCGTTTTAAGTTTAATTATCGGTGCGGGTGTCAATGTGGCGAACAACCTATGTTATGGTATGCTATAGGGGGTGGTAATGCTATCATTCTCCATCACTTAGACGTTATTGTTCGTCCATTGTGCTCCCTGGCGGACAACCTAAAAACACTTGGTTTCTTCTAAACAATTAAAAACTGGTGAATATAATTTGTTGCGAAAATTTGTCTTTTGTGTTCCATTGGTGCAACACAATAAATATCTTGATTAAGTGTTTATTTAATTTGGTCAAAAAATGCTAGTAGAGAATAAGCGCTCTTCAATATCTAAAAAAAATAAATTCATATAATTTTGACATAGTCTTAAAACAAAATTAGTCACCGAAACAAATGTTGAAAGTGAGAGCGGTATCATACCACCAGCTAGTATTTGTGATGTCTTTTGAGTTCTCTGCATGAAAATAATGAGAACTTTTTGAAATCTCAAGTCTTGGTCCATCCAATTACAGGAATACAAAGCCAGTGTTAATTGTTCACTTTCATAAATCAACTCATTTCCGCAATAACAGATTATCGCAATTGCAAAAAGGATAATAGACATGTACTGCACTGCAAAGATTATCTGTAACAAGCTTTCGCTGTTAAATAAGAAATAAGCAGAACAACACAGGACTATTTGCATAGCTGTCAAATAAAGGAGCATTATCTTCGATAGTATTTTTTGGAGAGTATCGCAATATCTGAAAAGTATCCGAAAATAAACGGCTAAGTAGAAAAATGTAATAATACCTACTCACTCCAATATGATTTTATGATCAAGGATACAGCTGACAAGCTCCTTGTAATTTTCACCGGTATTTTCCTCCAAGTAGGTTCCAATCTTCAAAATTCGCATTCCCAAGGCCCGCATATGTCCTTTTAGTAACCAGATATAAGTGACAGGATACGTGTCGTTCAAAAGAACATGCATAGCGAAAACCACAGCTGAAATCCACTGAAAGGCGTGAATTCCGTAGTAAGCAAAGGCGGAATGTTGCCAGTCAAACGGAAACCAGGCATTTAACATCAGCTTTCTGTCCTTATTGGAAAATAGTGGCAATTCAATGACAATTAAAGTTATGGCCAAGAACAAGGCGCATATTCTAAAGTATTTCTCAGTTGATTTCCGAATCGAGTTTAAATATTCACGCACGTCGTTATCGTCGGCCAATCGGTCCAATCGGTCCAATCGGTCAACCAACATCACAATGTGTCTTAGGTCCTTTTGGTAAAAGATGCAATTTATTATTTTGAAAATGTGAATTATACTGTCTACGGCTAATGAAAGATTTTCAATAGCTTCCTTCCACGGTGATACAAACAGCTGAATGATCAACACTAGGGTAAAACCAAGTACACCAACGATATTTATTAAAAACGCGTACAAAAAATCACTTTTTTTTCGAATGGGACATAGTCCAAGTATTTTCCAACCGACAAAAAATTTCTGAAAGGTTTGAGTTGTGCTGAACCTCTTTTCGACTTCCATTTCGATGACACCACACTGTCTTCGTCAAAATTCAAACTTGTTCTAACTTCTGTAAAGTGATTCCTTGCGATACGAACGTTTCTGTCAAACAATAATTACAATAATTGGAGTATCGTTTAGCGAAATTGATTTTAATTCGAATATAGTGTTGTGTTTTATACGTAAACTTTAGCAAACTTCTGGTAACATTGTTTAATAATTTATGATATTTTGCTGAGAACTAGGTCTTTTTACATTGCAGCGTGTGCTACCGCCACGTACACGTTTGATTAAATAGTCATGAAAATGGAAAATCCCGATTAAGATTCCTTTCTGTTCGAATGCTTAAAATATTTATTTGAAAATATTGTTGCGTTTTATTTAAACTTGACAAATTTGTCCGTAGGCAAAAAAAAATTTAAAACATATTTTAAAATTTCAAGAAGATTCAAATGAACTTTGCATACAAATTAATTATGCAATGTATGCAAAGTCCTTGCAATTGTGCGAACAAAATTGAACTTTACAGGGAGAATCACAACTTTCCAAAATTCAATCAGAATAACATAGAAAGCCCTACACTTTTCTTGTACGTATATTCCGTAGGCACCATCAAATGTACTCGAGTTGTTGTATTGTACAACAGCCCTGCTTGGGCTCGCATATGAAGAGTAGTTTTTTGAAATAGTGAAAATAGTGAAATAGTGAAAAACTCTTATTGAATAATGATTTTATAAATTATTGTTTCGTTTTATGGTTCTCATGAACTTAAATCCTTTTCGAGAATAATAATATGTTTTCAATAAGAGAAAACAAGACATCTACCTACAGATTTGGCCAATATCGGAAGTTTCCCTATAAAGTTGTCTAGTATAAGATAAACAACTATATATTTGTATTTCTGCGCAATAGAAACCAGTCGATATTGTTGAAGGAAAATTGCACTCCAGTTAATGCATAATTAAATCAAATATCGAATCAATAGGAATAATTCGAGGACATATTTATTTTCTTTGTTCGAACCTTCTATCATTATTAGCAGATGTGCTATTTTCCCACATTACTTTTCTTTCAATTTTGAAATTTAATTTGACATCGATATTTTCATTGAACTCAAGGACAATGTATGTTGGCACTGAATTGTTGCTTCTTTAAACTATGGGAGAAAATTTTGCAAAAATACAATGTATTTAAAGGAAAAATAAGTAAAAAAAACCAATACTACCACTGAATGGGGTATGAAACTGAAACATAAGCATTGTTTTTAACGCAAAGTTTAACTGGAAGAAAAGCCTTCAATATTCTTCTACATGTCCAAAACAGGGTCAACAAATTAGAGTTGTCGCATATGATTGCTCACTGGATGTATGCAGAGCCATTCTCGGTTTTTCTATGGTTTTATGTGACTCCTTCTGAAACATTATGCTCCTGTTAGGTACCTACTAGAAATAATTACTGCTACTTCAAATATTTATTATTTTACTTAAACCACGAGTGATGATACCATATCTACGAGGGCTTGAGCATACGACCACAGTACTTCTAGACTAGCGCACTGAGTCACGGCTCCATCATGGCTCATATCCTTTATACCAACCCCCACCTTGTTCGGTGGTACACTAATAACCTAGCTTTAAAAAAAACCTGTCTAGAAAAATTGTAGATCGAAAGAAGCAATGAATAAATTTAAAGTTTATTCTGTTTTAACATTATACTCGTCTTGGAATTAAAAAAAAAATTATTAACTTTATTTTTATGTTTTAGTGGTAGAACCCAAAAATGTTAAAAAAGAGTCCGTCTGTCCGCCGTGAACACTGTAGGCAATGTACTAAAAATTTTGAAGGCTCGTAGCTTACAAATTTTTTCAAGGTGTTGAACTTAAACAAACACAGCCAGATATGGAGTCTGTAGTATGTGTCTTATCTCAGGAATGTCAGCCGTTTGTCCGCCTGACCGCTACGCACCGTATGAAGTTTGATGGCTCGTTGTATAAAAACCCTTCTAACTATGAGTATATGGTACGTGAGTGATTCCTTACCACAATTCTGATTTGTTCAAGAAAGTTGAAACTATTACAGAAAATTGGTTTAAGCAAAAAAAAGGTGTCAGCGTGTACAACTTCATGAATTTCGTAATATCTTTTAGGCTTAAATATTACCTCAGTCGGCACTCTATGTATAAATCCCTGCAAATTATTGCCCAGATTTTTCAATACTCAACCCTTAAAAGGGTGTAAGGTCATTGTGTACTATTACAAAAATTTTGCTATACCTCCTAGGTCTAATGGGATATCAAATTAATTTTTACTTCAATGGGCGTTGTATATTAACGCCTAAAAACTAATTTCTTCGTCGAAATTCAACCCCGTTTAAAGTGGTTTAGTTCATTTGTACGAATTCCAGCATTTATCTTGGGTCTAATAAGTAATATATAAATGCCTAAAAATAATTTTAAAGATTTTTTGGTATTCTCCTAAGGAGTTGTGCTTGTTTACTTCTTACGAATTCCATCATATCTCGTTGGTCTGATTGGATATTCTTTTAGTTTTTACTTGCGTGCGCTCTTGGTATATACACCTAGAAATCTTTGACGAAATTTTTAGATATTAAACCCCGAAGCGGTTGGAAAAGAGTAAGCTTGTTTCTCTGTATTTTTAATGAGATATTGTTTAGTTTTAACTACCGCCTTTTACATGTAATAAAATCCTAGAAATTAGTTAAGTCAAATATTTAACCGCAGTGCTGTTATTGAAATTGGATGCAACTTTTGTTTGTGGTAGAAGACTGAAACCATTTACTTGCGGTATAGTGCTAAGCTCAAGAAGAACAAGATCATAACTTTAGGTACTGCACCCTTATTGTAAATTTCTTTAAAACAAATGATTATAGCAGCGCTAACTTCACACTCTATATTTCCCGTACAACTGCAAACGCCCCCAAAACAAACTTATTTTTTTCACTTCATACTCCTTCGCAGGATATGCTTAATGGTTTGTCAGACATGACAAATTCGTGTACACAAAAAAAAAACCCCTCCACCATCGTTATACACAAAATGTCCTGGTAAACTCCACAGCAGAAATCAGAGAAAACCTGTCCCCGAAAAGGACAAGGGTTGGACAGGTTATCATAAATTATTCATAAAAGTCCAGGAATATTTTCGAATAGTACGAAAAGGATATAAGAAAGCGGTGCGCATGGAGAACATTTCTGGAGCTTTTCCTTTTGAACAAGACCGGGAAAAGTGTATAAGGCCTGGATGTCCTGTCACAGTCACACATATAAACACAATCCAGGACTATTTGCTCATCTGTATTTTGACCTTTTATGATGACTGATTTATCTGAAAATTGTTCGGGTTTTCGGTCTTGTTTTATATCCTTCCTACGCTATTATACAGGGTGTTCTTTGGAATCATCCAACGAAATAGGAAGAATTTCGATACGACTGTCTTTATCGTTTGTCTGTGTAAAGGTTGGGACTGATGGTTGACGGAAACCCACTCAGGACTATAAATGACAGTCATGATTGGCAACTAGAGATATCGGATATGACATTCGGATAGACATATTTCCTATTTGAGTTATAAATAAAATGCTCCAATATTTCATAAGTTGTGATTATTTTATCCAGAGTTAGAGGAGAATTATCTGTTTTGTTTAATAGCAATCTTTTTCATATTTATGCTTGAGTCGGACTTATTGTATCGATTTTTTGGAAATATCGGCCGATTAGAGTAGAATAGATTATCAGACCTATTCAGGATCAGAGTCTCATATCAAAAAAGTCTCAATTAATTCAAAATTCATACAAAATTGACTTGTGACTTGGTCCTGAAAAGGCCAGATAGTGTTAGTATTTATTGTTCGGTAGGAAAGGTAGACGTTGCAAATTGTAAAGATGAAGAGGTGATAAATATATTAAAAAATTCTGCACGCTGAATATTCCGCTTACTTAGTATAGCTAGTACGCTGTTTACGCGGAATAAGAATGCAGTCTCCTATTGGCCACAAGATGTCTCTTTATGGATGTTATGAATAGATACATGTAAGCGCGGAAATCCAATTGTAGTGATATCGCATCGCTTCAGTCGCGTCGCTTTGTGAGATTAGTTTCTTAGTGAAGGTGTTTTCTTAGTGAAGATGTAAGAAGTGAGGGAGGAAACTGTCCAACTCTTCATTGAAAGCTCAAGATGGTTCAGCGAGTAGTGCCGAGAAAAGATTGATTTAAAGGACACCGTGGCTGAACTACATTTGATAAAGATACAATAAATTCATTTTCTCAAGGAGTAGGTACAGTTTTTTTTTTAAATCACTTCAAGATGAAACGTTCGACCTTAATCTGCATGAGGTGACATTCAACGCTCGACCGTTAAATTCAGAAACAATGATTTTTAAAAAATTCAAGCCCTCATTAGATCGCAACGATTGTGTTAGACCTAAAAGCCAAACTTGGAACAAAAATCGCATCTAATACATAAAAGATTCGTATCAGATGGGTTGTGAATAATTCACAAGATCAGTTAAAAAAAAAAAATCCGGCGGGATAGGCTTAGCCGTACGTCGTCTGAACGGCGCGGCGGTATCTCATAATACGAACGTTTGATCTCGATTCACCTCCTTCTTCCCCATCAAATGAACTGCCCGGTTATTGTTTTTATCTCAATCGGAAGATTTCTTTATACTCGTAGTACACGTCTGTACGTTATGTACGCGAAAGGCATCAATCAGATCGAAAATCAATCACACATGACTCCACAAGAGATTTCGGTTCTTTCTTTAGCATTTTCTTTCGATTCGGTATCTCGGGGGCTTCTTATTGATCGTTCGATCGTCTTTTCGTACCTCGTACTCTCTGTGATTGAAAGTCACTTTGAACTTCTGGAGTTAAAAAACGGCCTCCATCAAATGAAATGTTCAATAACACATCAAGCGATCGTGTCTATAGCGAGGATCACCACCATGTGATTGATCTAGTAATTTATACACGTGGGTAGGTTTACCATAGTGTAACGCCAAAATGCCTACGAGTTGTCTTACTACTTTCTGCTGCTCGTCAAATTTTGTGTTATTTTTTTTCTTTAAGGTAAAAAACCGATCACCGCGATCTCATCAACTTTCAAAGATGCCGTTTTGCTTGTTGGTAATTTTCATCTGAGGTCTGCCTCTTTCTATCTCGTTCAAGACCCTGCTAATTAACTACCTGCCGAGGCTATTAAGGTGATTGATGTTTTCGTTTTTCGTCATCGATTTCCACCTAAACGATATCTGATTGATATGTGCCCATAAATTATACGTCTACAAATTTTCATTGATATGTGATCGTCGAACAAGATCGACATGCGGGCAATGTGTTATTTTAATGGGACCGCCGAGAGGGTCTTAGCCGGGCCGCGTTTAGTATGAGTGGTGTGTGGCGGGTAAGCGCCGAGCAACCGGTTCGAAACATGGCTACATTATTAAGGTCGGTGTAGTTGGACGCTTTAAGTACAGGGAACATGATCGGTTCGCAGTTTTTGTTAATTCGAAACATTTCAACTTTCGACACACTACATGATTTTTCGAAATTTAATTAGCTTCTGGATGATTTTTTTCGGGGATTGTAATGAAATTGTAAAATTCACCGATGATGATCGAAGAAACAGGAGAAGTTTTAAGATTCCGAAAATTAAAGGGTTCGTATCTTGCAGCACTTACAAGAACTATTAATTTATTAAGTCTTAATTGAGAGCTTCGTCACGTCTCTTGTATCAACGCCGAAATTGTTGCAGCTAAAAAATTTAAATTTCAGCAAAACATGTTTAAGCTATGTTCATATTGGTTTTAGATCATAGGACTTCCTTACATTTGTTTTTTTTTAACTCTACCGGTAAGTGGTTAAAATCCTTAAATAAATCTTTTCACAAACTCTTTAATTTATCTAGTTACAGGAGACATTGCACTTATTTTCACTTCATGAACTATAAGATATAAAAGCGTCTGACATATTGGGTCTTTTTTTAATATTCAACCCCCAAGAGTTTAGACATTGCTACGACTTAGGGTTCGCCTGGATTTCAATTAAACGCTGGTTTACATGACGAATGCAAACATTTTTTACTGTGATTGTGAGGAAGCTAGCTTATCGAATTTGCAATAGAGTAGAAAGCAACCACTGCAAAAAAATATTGGCATCAACGTATTCACACAAATAGGTATCTACAATATTTTTTACTGCATAAAATATCTGTTCGTTTCACTCTTGATCAATTTCTGGTTAGAGATTTTCCTTCTCCCTCACAATCTCAGTAAAAATTGTTTGCTTTCGTCTTGTAAGCCAGCCTTAACACATAATTTCATTAAATTAATAAAATTACGGACCGTTTCATTATCATATAATCGCATCCCCTACCACACTATTTTATCCTCAACCCATGTCTTTCTAGCTATGCAATGGCATTAAAGGGTGACTCCCTAAGCTACAATGATGGCCATAAAAAAAAGAAAATTTTCGTTACACTTGGGAATTACAAATAACTTACTTGCGTCAAGGCTATACGAGATTACAGGAGCTTACCATGATCTCGTTGGTTCTATTGGTTAGTTCAACTTTCGCAGAATATGAGCTCATCTGCTTTTAAACAATGACAGAATGGCTGCAAGATCTCTAATACCATATATTCGTTGATTGTAAAGAGCACGCGGGAAGTGTGCAGAATATGTAAGACGTTCGTAGAGGTTTCTATGCTATTCTATTTATTTATATTGAAACAGAGGTTTACAGTTTTTAAAGAACCAAATAAAACCCATTATAGGTTGAAATTCAATTTAAATTTTATAAATAAGAAAAATATAAGCAGCAAAAAGAAAGACTAATACATACAATTAATTAAAAAAAAAATGTATACACAAAAAAAAAAAAAAATCCAAAGAAAAAAAATTAATTGAAAACTGAAAATGAGGCAAAAGTAAAAATAGTAATAAAATTTGGCAAGATAACTTTGAGACGGAAGAGAGATTCAGCGATAATGGCATTACAAAAGAGCTGTCCACAAATTTACAATATCAAAACGGATTTTAATTGCATATTGTAAACTTGTAGTACTCCCACTGCCACTACCGACTTCATTGATATTTGGTGACATATTACACCAGCCTTGCCATATTTAAATATTCAGATATATAAAAAAAATGCTTTACGGTGGCAAATGATTGCAACTTTGACTTAGTGAGAGCACAGGTCCGTTCTAAAGGTTGTTGAAGAGAAGCATACATTTGCTTAACATGATCGCAGTGTTGGGCAGAAGCTAGTTGGAGCGCAGTGTGTATTTCCAAAAGATCATGCAAACTTTTTTAGGAGCAAAAAAGAAAGTTTAAATTTAGAAATTTTTGCTCATTTTTGCTTCTCGCCATTTTCTTATTTCAAAAATCGTCCAACAGTCTGGGCTCATTTTTATTATTTTATAGGAAGAAGTCTGAAACTTTTTTAATGCTGAGATACGGCAACTTTCCAAATAGCCTCCTGGTTATTCCTTAGGTTGTCAGTCGCATAGTATCCTACACGGCTGTTACCCGTTTTTCATTTAGTTTTAAATACTCTAGTAGCATATCTACATATAGGTACTAAGTTTCAACTTTTTCATTTAGAACGTTTCTCCCACCTTCCCCTCACAACTCAACCTCTACAGAATATACCAGTCGTGGGGGCTTACCCATTCTACCTACCAAAATAATTTGAACTTCATTTCTCAAGGTGCTTGAGAGCTACGCCTATTCAAACGGTTTTGCCTACGGTGTACGGCGGACAGACGGACAATTTTTTATGTTGCCTTTTGGAGCTGTCCCACCTATGCTGCGAGTCTAACTATACCATACTTGATGCTTACTTCCTGAGACACACAGGTGTTACTGGCCATTCAGGTTAACTCATGTTCCCTCCTCTTTTCTCAACCGGACTTGGGACCGGCTATGGCGGATTTCAAATAAGTCGTAACTCTTTTATATTTTATACAAAAAACTTTTACAGTGCGATTATGTGATCAATTTCCATCGATTTCTCACAATCTTCAAACTTTTATATAGCTCTTATTCCGCTTGAAAAAAAAAAATGGTTCAGATTGAGGAAAACTTTACAAACACAAATTTCTATTACCATTTTTTTTCACAGTAGTGGACCTAAAGGAGGGTTCCATAAGGGGCTCTCCATAGACAGATGTTCAAAAGGTTCTGTCATCAAAAATGACTATATTTTATGCTATTTACTTACTTACTTACTTACGATGGCGCTACAGTCCAAATCGGGCCTTGGCCTCTCGAGTGTGTCGCCTCCAGCCTTCTCAGTTCAGTTATCGTGTCCTCCAGTTTCTGAATCTTAGCAGTGATTTGCTGTTATGACTGAAAATAAGATCTACCTATCCAGAATCCCTTTTTTTGTATCGCCTATAAGCTTAATGCCAAATCAACTCTAGCATTATTGTTAGCTTCTCATATGGTGAAATCCTGGGACACATACTGCTTTCTCATGCAAATCTACTGATCAATTCATTCGTTAACAACTTCCTTCTCACCTCCCTGCACTTACCAGTCATTATCCCGCATTATTAATGTCCTGAAAACAATTTCGGATTATAATCGGAAAATAATTTCACAAAATGTTGATGTAGCGCGCTATCGCAAACGTTCGCGCAATATTTATCGCGGTCGCTTAAATTTTCTATTGTGGAAAACCATAGCTCATCCGGCCGCTAAATAACTTGGAAAGCTGGCGTTGAGAGCGCATTAAGCGTTGCATATCGGAGCCTCATAACTCACACCAATAATATTCTTATCGTAATTTATGGCGCCGCGGTCAATTGGATAAATTAATAATTTCTTTGCATTATGACCGGGGCCAGCAAACGTAATGACGGTACGCGGCTGCTTGTCCATTTATTTATTATTGAAAATCCGACAATAAGTCACCGGGCCTGTCTTTCGATTAATTTACGATGTCGGTGCCTGGCTTAGTCCCTTTCTCGCCAGGAATTGGTGGCTGAATCGGGTTAGTCGGTACACCCCCCGAAAAATTCCCATTTATAATGTTCTCTTTCTATTGTTGTCACGGGAGGGATTGAGCGTCCGTGCTACCGCTTTTAATGCCCGGACACGTATGTAATGCCAGGGCCTCCTCCTTAATAGCATGTGACTACCGTATGTCATGTCAGTGTCATTTATTATATCGCTCTCCAACGTTCCCGGGGCCTCTTCAAGTCACATTTGATTAAGTTCCCATTAAGTCATTACACATGAGGATAGTCTGTGTTACAGGGTGCCACGACCGTGTGTGATATGTGTATATTATCGCATTAGGATCGGCTCAAAAGGAGACGGGGAAAAAAAGCCACCTTACCGCAGCCTATAGTGCTAGCGAGTTTTTACGGTGGGGCGGATAATCAACGTGGGCTTACGGCTTACACTAAGGGTCTTTCACTGCTGTGCTGTTTGCGGACTGAACGGAATCCCTTTCATCCGTGATGGTAATAATTCCTGTCGGATTAGCTGAACCGCTGTCGGTTTTATTGCCGCTTGTCTTTCTGCATGGCAGCTCTCTACCGATGATGGCGACCTTTTGTGACCGTGCAACAGTGAAGAAATGTATAGAGAAAATTAACAAAAAAAAAACAACAAAATTGAAGAATTTTATCGTAATTTTATGTCAGCGCATGTGAGGTGAATTGAAAGGGAAACAGCCATTTACACGGTTGTGGATTTCGGGATTAATTTCTTTTATGCGTGGATGGGTGTGGTAATTTTCAGGACAACAAGGTGGAATGGGACGGTTTTACGAGATTTATTGGGAACGTTGTGTTTCCGCGTTCAAGACGAAAGACCAAGGAGTGCACACTAGATACTTCTAATTCTTTTAATTTTGTAATTGAGTTAAGCTGCCCTCATTTTTTGCTTTGCCAGTTAAACTATGCGCACAATTCATCTGAAAAGAAGACTAAACCCGGTAAGAGAATGAAAATGAAACCAGAAAACATTTCGTAATATTTATCTTTTCAAAATGCTGCACCAGTACAATGAAAGAAAAAATGTGGTTCTTTCATAGTTGCGGGGACCATAATTTTTTTATTATAATTATATTAAAATAGTTATGGTCGTCCTTGCCATAGCTTATAGTTCACACAAACAAACAATGGTTGCAATAAACATATTTGGTGATTTTAGTTTTTGATGAATGTTTTCACAGTACATTTCGAATTGAAAATACAAGGTTTTCCGGTGAATACTGTTAAATTTATTTTGTGTTACGTTTCGGACTCGACCAGTTAAAGGACTCAGTCGAGTCCAAAACGTCACACAAAATAAATTTAACAGTATTCACCGGAAAACCTTGTATTTTCATATTTGGTGATTTTAAATTAATAAGTTTGGCCTAACCATGCTTGTTACGTAATGTAAAAGTATTTTGTGATAACAGCAACTATATTCCATAATCAGTACAACTATAAAAATTTATGGTATATTTCTCAGAACTGTACTATGGTTTGTACGACGATATTACAAACATATTATGGTTATCGTAATTATTAAACAAATATGTCATAAAAAGATGAAAATCACAATTTCTTCCACAGTGAAAGGTGTCGCTCCACCATAACATCAGTTATCAGAACCTACCTATCTCTTGTAACATCGTTCACGCAACATATGAATTCAACCATAGTAAGGTTCTCGCAAAATATGGTTTTCACAGTCATATTATTTTTTGAGTGTAGATAATTGGACATCGCTCATCCATGTATCAACTGAACGGAAAATGTAAATCTTGTGTCAACTATGATAGTCGATTAAAATCGAACATATGGTTGACATTAGCACACAAACTCCTTGCATGTGCTATCTAAAATTGGCGCCCAGCGTAGGGTCAAACTCTTATTTTTCCTCTTTCATTTATTTGATGCTACCATCAAGTTATGTTGACCTCTTACTGTGATAATGAAAACTTAAATATCTGGCTAGATTTGCCAATAAATGGCGCCCAACGTAGGGCAGTACTCAACTTCTTCCTTTTTTCATAGTCTAGTTCTAGTTAACAGCTTTCTCGCTTTGCGCTTTATTGTTTTTTGGCATGTCGCTACCGTTCTCTGTACTAGATAAAGGAACAAAAAAAACGTCTATTATTACCATTGGCGCTAATAATCGCATTACCGATAACTCTACCTAATTTTGTATACAAACTACTGCTCGATCGGTGCTATCGATCCAAACCCCTTTACAAATACTTTCGCATAGACATTGTTCGTTGTCTCGGTGTGTAGTAAAAACTGTCCTTGGCTGCAATTTCGAGTCATGCTTATATACTGTATGTGTTGATTCCAGAGTTTTCCCGAATATATGTTAGTGTGTATGGAACTAGCCAGAACTATCTTTTGCATTGTAGAAGAGTTGAGAAGAATGTTATCCGAGAAGTATACAGAAGTTTCCCCGTTGGATATTGGGAGGAGTGGCTTTCTCACGCAAAACTGATGTCCCAGAGTACAATATGTAACTATTGCTCTTGCAAAAATTCAGAATAAATTTGTAGAATGGAAAAATAAAACAAAAATCAATTTGTTCTCACATAAACTCATAAATATTCCTGTACCGTAAATAAAGGTACTTGAAGGCGGACTAGCTTCAAAGCGGTCCCAATTCGCTTCACATATGAGCAGTAGCACCCGGACTTAAAACCCAGGACACAAATCGAAGGCGGGCATAAAGTACCCTGTTTCCTTTGGCGATAGAAAATATTGTCCAAAAAGTATAAAGTTTTAGCGATCGCCAATTGTGACCGCTCCATTTCGTTTAATAGTTCACAGCACACTTCATCTTCAAACAATCTGGTAGGTACCATATCTTTAAATTAACCAAAATAAAAATGACTCAGAAATGAAAGCGATGAAATGTATGAAGTGCCATATCTTTCACAACTTTGCAACGCGTTTTATTTAATTACTCCTGGGCAATTTATTCAGAAATCATTACCAGGTTCTTAAAACAATTTTACCACACGTAAAAGGCGATTACAAACGTAAAGTACGTAGTACATATTTTCTGCAGATAAAAGCGTTTTCTTCTGGAAAGAAAATTAAAAACGAAATACATAGGTGGAAGTCGCCATTAAATCGATTCTGTCAAAGTCACGCCATTGGTGATCGAATTTTTCGTTTGATCTTTTACCTCTTCAAACGATACGTTTTTATTCATTTCAAAGACTTTATTCGTATACAGTACAGTGAAGCACACAAAATTTTACACGGTGAAGTTGAAATTAACTGAAACATGTTGTAGGAAGCTGTTGTGACCGAATCAATTCCCCTTTTTTCAAATTCGGAATAACGTCATAGTATTTAGTCAGTCCATTTCCGCATATGCACAGACTAAATTAAGCGGAGCACACTTCAAATGGCATTATGGAAACACTAAGCTTCCCCTATTTTAACATTTTCACAGATGGCGCCCTGCGTTTATTTAAATTCGTAGCAGGTATTAGCACCCAATAGTCGTGGGAAATAATAGTTTATCCAAGGTATTTACCAATTGTTAACCCTGCTAAGCTCAATTGGAATATCTGTTCGACATGTGACAATGAATGCCAACCTCACATATGACGTTTAAAGCAAAGTGGATTAACTTAGTACGCTCAGGCGGTATAAACGGCAATCGTATTAACTTAATAACTGGAACAGTTTGATATGAACTCGTTTATTAATTCAATGAATATATTCACAGTATTCATGAATTTTTTTTATTATTTGATTCAATCTTATGGTGAAAACATAAACCACGAAATTAATGAACTATGTTCTTCAAACCAATGAATTTTAACCTATGGTCAAATATTTCAATTTGAACATTGTCTTCTTCGTTTACTGCAAGTGCGAAACGTCTGAAAATTGTGAGCCTATAGTCCGACTTGATAAATTTTTCACGAACATCACTGTATCGAGTTGAAGACGAATGGTTCTTGATTGACTCAAGAAAAGATGAAAACCTTAGAATCGAAAATCACAGAAGCTGAACGAGACTGTGCAAGTCATTGTGAATGTGTTTTGTTTGTAAACGTGATGCGCGTTTACACAGCAAACGATGAGGCTCCCCGCCGAATCTTATGATTGCCGCGTTAGAAAGGGAATCAAAGGCTTCCGATGAGGAGCAGTCAATCACTTACCCTATTGCTGGATGGTATGTATTCACATTTCGAAACGTCTTTAATGTCGGCCGTTTTTATCTTTTTTGCTACGCACAGGCACACAACTCATGTTCCGGACGAACGAAGAAAAGTTTTATTTTCGATTTCAAAGGCTCCACCGTTGGAACCGGAGTAATCAAATAGAATCACCAGCTACTGTCCAATACACTCGACTCTTCGATCCCACAGGTATGAATCCGATTTGAACCTGATTTTTCGATGTCAGGTTGAGTGATTGAACGCTTTGAAATTCAAATTTGGAAAAGGCTCGAAGAAGATGATGCTCTTCTTCTGGATCGAAGAAGCGTTCTATTGTGTGGGCATTTACCGGGTGAGTGTGATGAGCAGTCACTTCCATACCATGTATCGCAGTGCGAGGTCAACTCCCGTCGTTTTGACGAGGCCTCCGCGTGTCTAATTGATTTAACTCACCTCCAAAGTTCCAATATAAGTTAATGAACCTACACATATGCATTATTATATGTGCCTAATAGCTGATCCCTGTCTATTGTGACGGATTGTTTTCTTAGCCATTCAGTTGCACGAGAAGAAATTCTTTGAGTCGTGACGAATTCAAGAGGCCACTTAGTTAAGTAGCTATTCAGGCTGATTAATCAAATGCGGATTGCTTCGAAAGAGTTATGTTTGCTTGTATTGCTGGTGTCGGGAGAAGAGGTGATGGGAGAAAAAAAACACAACAACCAGTCAGCTTTTGAATTGATTTATAACACCTTTTTCTTGAAGACGTCAAAGTCAATGATGGACGAGCTTGTTGAAGCCAATTTTGGTTCTGTTCAAGGGGCCTTTTTTCACCTATGAGTACAAGCTAAGTGTAAATCAGACATTAATTACTTTTTTTCTTGGTCGTCTGTTGGATGATTAAGTTCTTATTCTACGCATCAATCCATTACAATTTTAAATTAAGATATTCAATGGGAAAAAATATCTGTTGGATTTTGTGCTATTTTGTTGATCATATGACTAGTTTCAGTTTGGGTGACAGCCCAAAGCGTATTCAAACTTTGTTATAAAACAAGACCACGGAATCTAGTCCTACGTAAACAGCACCCTTACTGCCCCTTAGTGTATGAATTTCGAAAAATCTTAAAATTGGTTTTTGGGTGAATTTCCGACAAGCTCGTAGAAGCAAAAACCAGTCCGATATGTCATTTGACCTAAAAGATTTGGTGGAATTCGTGAAAACATGTAAAAAATCTTTTAAACCGTCTTAAGGCGATAAAAAATGATTTGTTTTAAAAAAAAATTAATTCTCATTTTTAACATGTTGAGAATACGTAGATAAAAGGATATTTCGATATCGAATGTATTTCACGAGTAATAGACCGATTTGTGGAACGGTCGGCCGATATTCAATACGATTTTTTATAACATCAAACTTTAAACGCGTTTTTCTCAAAACTTTTTCCGGAACGGATTTCTGAATATAGCAGAAAATACTATCGAGAGAAAATCATAACATTATTTTTTTTGGAAAATGGAAGGTGCGAGTTTTTCTGCATAATGATTTTATTCGAAATGTGCTCTATCGAATTTCAAGATATGTGTGATTATAATATTGCATGTTTATCTGTAACAGTTTACACACTAGTGTGTAAAGTACAGAATTCAATGTAATTTTTACATGACTTACGTACATCTGTAAAGTGTAAAACTACGGAAAAGCATGTAATCATCACATTATATATTTATCTGTGACGATTTACACACTATTGTGTCAGTGTAATTTTACTATAATTTAAGTTGGCATCCCATTGCCTACTTTTAAAGTAGTAAAAATTTAATACAGTGTGTTAGTAGATTTTTCGGATTGAAAAGCATTGGAAACTTTTTTTTTTCAAAAAATCCAGGTTTTTACGTGTTGTACCTTAAAAATTCAAATTAAAGGTGCCTATATTGCAAATGCTATCTATAATACAACCTAATAATATCCTACAGGCCCTGGCTCGATTTGGGCTGTCGCGCCATTGATGATGAAGATAATGATGATATTTCAAATACACCCTATTTAGATATGGTTTGGTCTATCGCGCCATTGATGATGATACATTATGTTAAAAGTGCTGGGAACTATATTCCAAATCCAGAAACAGATTAAAAAAAAATCTTAAACTGAGGTGAAGAGAGCTGAAAGAAGGGTCGTAAGTTCTGGCGTTTTTCGCTATTTCTCTGCGTGATGCCATGCCCACATTTTTGATCCGATGTCTTGTTTGGATTTTTGAGCAAAAATCTGTGTTTTCGAGTAAATATTTGAAGATTGGGTGCAGTTACAATTTAGACTGTTACATCAAATGAAAGATAATTCGATTGCCCAAAAAATTAATTATAACGCTTTGCTTTGCGATTATTTGTTTTCAAGATATAACGTTTTAATTGAGTGAGGGTACCGGTCAAAAACACCCTGTATCTATTGTTGTAGAACAATATTTTTCTCCAAATATATCAAGTAATAGCCCCTTACAAGGTGGCGGATGGAGTGAATCAAAAGGTTGCAAATCCGTCGGTACCATAACTTATTTGTTAAATTTTAAATAAACCTATTTTCGACTTTGATTTCTTCTCGGAAACTGAGACAATTTCCTGCAGTAATTTTCCGATAATTTAATAGTTCCTCAAATCATAAATAAATTGATAACCTGATCGCCTGAAAAATGATCAAATTGATCGCCAATGATCGCGAGAGAAACTTCAATCAAACTTAATAATCATTGCACATGTCTAATGAACATCGTTACCGTGTACATTAAAATATAAATTTTGTAGTCTCTCTTTGATCTTCACTCGCTAATCAACTCTCAGTCTCGACATTTTCTGTGATCTTTCATAATCTCGAATCTTATTCAATGGAAAAATCTCAGGAAAAAGAAAATAATTTCGATTTCTTTCCATCATCGGGAAGAAATCACGAAAAAAAATAAGTGCATATAAGAAAATTGTACACAAACAAGATTTTGCTGTGCCGCCAATTCAATTTGATCGTGTTTTCTTGTTGAGTCAGAATTCGGAACACGATCGATTCATCATAACACAACGATCGATGTAAAGAAAAAAAATCGCTGGTGATCAAAAAAAAAAAAAAAAAATTAAAAAACGATGAGCAGAGATAAACAATTCGAAATTTTCTTCATCCGAAGGAAATGAGTTCTTTCTGTTTCAGGCCTAAGAAAAATAAACAATTGCCTTTGATCAGTGTTGATCGTACCGCCGATATCTTGCACGATCACCGATCATACCACAGATTTGAACCATCCGAAAACTTTTTGATCGTTTCATTTTTTTTTTTTTGATTTTTCTCCTTTCACAAAAGATGAAGATCGGCCAAATCTCATCTCAAGACCGGGCCAAATCTCAACTAGCTGTCCGATTCGAATATTTTGACACGAAACTATTTGCAACATGTCCCGAATCGGAAAGACAAACATTGCGCAAAAATTTTTGTTGAACATTTAAAACTGACAGCGAGTTGCCAGTTTAATGAGGTGACAACTTGGCAAGATCAGTTTGGCGCGCAGCCTCTGTACATGGACCGACAGCTTTTTTTTTTTTTTAATGTGTTATTCTGACGACGGACGGACAGAAATACGTAATTTGGACGAACAGAGCGAATGGCTCCACTCTTGTGCACTTTACAAATTAATTTTTGATTGATGGTTGGAATGATCTTTTCCGTTTGTCGATAGTTGGGGAAGACAAAAAAAAAATTATGTCCGGGATTTTTACGCGCGAGGATCACGCGATTGAGAAAATAATGATAATGTTGATTTTTCGGAAAAGCGAATGTTTCAGCTGATCGACAGACTGACAGATATCAATCAAATTGTGAAATGTGAAGAAAGGTTCTGGGTTTGAAGGACGAATTTTTTCGTATACTATCCACTGTTACGTAAATGGGAATGGAGCTGCCTTAATTTATTTTCTTAAGACTTGCAACATTAAAATTTTCGATTGAAAAACTTACATTTTGTGTCGCGTTCATCCATTATATATACACGGAGACGAAGCTACAAGTAAGAACCACAATTTTCCAACATTTTTTTAAAATAGCGAAGTGAGTTTCATCTTCAAGTAATTTGCGTACACACACCATCGAATGTACTCAAGATCCTGCAGTGCACCATCGATTGTACCTAAGCATAGATGGGCTTACGAACATATATGAGTTTTTAAACTGTTCTACGAGCTCTTCAGATTAAAACATAGAAATCATTTTCAAAATTTTTTAATTTTCAACCCTAAGATGTTTAAAGGGGTTGAATACGACCAAAGCACTAGCACAAACTATCATTTCCCACGTAAACTGATTTCTAGCGTCGTTCACATTGCAGTGTTGAACTTACTTTTATTTTACGCATACAAATAAGAACGCCATCAAGCAACTTTACTCAGAATTAGAATTAATACATAATAATATGTATAAAACTACACAACTTCATTGAATTTTGCACAACTTCATTTAAAATTACATATTTTTAGGTAGTTTTTACAGAAAATACAACTTTTACACATCTTAACGCAAATAAGCACAGCAGTTCCTTAAATTTATGTTCTAACTGTAAAATTACATTAACCCTATAGTAAAAATTACTATACAAAAAATAGTACTTTTACGGAAATTTTTTACTGTACTTTGTATTTATTATTTCTTGAGTAGAAGTCCGAATCGGGTTTACTGCTGAGATGCGATGTAGGTAACAACCTAAGAGAGAACGGTTCAAGCGGCCTCCTGGGCATTTTAAATAAAATCTCCTTTATTATTTTTATTGCCATAATTCAATTTGAGCGGACATTAACCAGAATTTATCCAAAAATCAATTTACCGCTTGTCGATATTTTAACACAATCTGTTCATCCGACATTTCATAATTTTTTACTCTTCGTCGTCATCAGCTCGACTGTAAAAGTGATTTATTTTCATATTTTCTGTTCAATTAATTACGCGGCTGTCAAAATTTTATTGAAATAATTTTTTTTTTTTTGTTTTAAACAAATTTTTCTCCTTGCTGGACGTGGTTCGACAGCTTGCCTTTTAGTTATGCCACAATGGATGAAAAAGTTTAATGACAGCACGCACTAAAGTGAGGTTAAAAAAAAATGATGACAACAGCAACAAAGCTGTCAGAAAGAGCGCGAAAATTTCACAGGGTGTCCGTTGAATGGAGCGAGACAGAACGAATGTGGGTGGCTGTTGATGCAGTGCAGTAGGTATGTATAACGCGTAATATTACCAAGTCATTAATTTCAGTTTTTCGGTCGTTCCATTTTCGACGTCAGTTAATCAAAATACATAAAAGCTGACAGCTGTGATTAATCATTTTCGGTTAAAAGTCGTTAAATAGAGCTTTTGTGCGTTTTTCAAACGCGCGCGTTTTTAGTTGTTGCTTGTTTTTCTCCTGGGGGCCCCTGGATAGTCACTTGTTTCGGATGTCATAAATTATAATTGTAATTAATTAACCGATTCTTTTGTCGTCCATTTGTTTCTTCGTTTTTGTTGTTGCCGTTCGGCTTTTATGCGGCCCCTCAACACACAACTTTCAAGGACATGTCGGCAATTAGCTCTGAATAATATTTTCTCGAATGTCGACGCAGTTGACATTTTCGTTTGACACAACATCAATAATTCAAAAAGTGATTGACAGCGACATTTTTCAGTTGCTGTCACAATTTATGCTGGTTTTTTTTCACAACGAAATCCAGATGATATGTCACACGTTATAGAGCTCACTTCAAGCATGTAATGACTTCGAAAGTTCAAGTTTTCGAAGATGAAAATTAAATCGAAAAAAAACTGTCAAAATTATTAAAAAATTACAATAATTAAGAAAGTGATGATGGCTATAGAAACGACTATGACAAAAAGCCAAAATATCCACTAATTAAACAAGAGAAACGATACTAATCCCGTGCAATTAATTTCGAAAAGAAAAGATAAAATTCAACATAAAGATACCAGATTTTTTCTTTTATTATTATTATTGTTATTATTTTGACTTATTTATATTGGGTACAAAGTGGATACCGAAAAATGTTCAGTCATTTAACGAAATTTATTCATCGAGATTTTAAGCGGTCAAATTGTCATTGTAAATCTTTTGCATTTTTGTGTTGAAGGTTTATTTGAAAGAAGATTAGAAAATTGTAATTATCCGCGATATAAAAGTATCACATAAATTAACGAATGCCGCGCGGATTTAAACAAATTTATTTTGAATAATTTTTCACACCTAATTTTTGGTGGATGCGTAACGGAAGAGAGTGGGTTATTTTTGGTTTTCTTTATTCATTTTTTTGAAAAGATTAATAAAGTGGAAGAAAGATGTTAATGGGATTGGTTTGTTTGTCACGAATATAGCGTGTTGTATTTGGGTAGGATTATTAGAGTTACTTGTTGTCATTATTTATGGGATTGACTATTATACATTTGGGTGGACTGTCTACTTTATGTAATAATTTTGATGATTTGTTGGACATTAAGGTGTAAACCGATCATGAGCTGGTGACTTTAAACTTTAGTTTGGGTTTTCTTATTTAAATTCGAAACAGAAAACACATTTCAACATTGTGTTTGAAATTATTTCTGAAGTTTCAATTTTAAAAGATGATTTGAAAAAACCTCTATTATTACACTTCGGGAAGGTCGAATATCTTAAAAAAAAAAATAAAAACAGTCTAGTAAAAAGATTATAGATTTCGTTTGTTTCCTATTTTAAAAACATGGAACCTTTCAAAAACTAGCCAAAAGTAGTACAGGCAGGAACCTCACCAGGTAATTGCGAATCGGATGATACACAGTAACAATTTTTGTGAAAATTACTGTCCTTAGCAATAAAATGTTCCGCATTGATACTACATCAATCACGAATTTTCATTTAATTTAACAAAATTGAAAGTAATTCTTAAAACCTTGTATTTTTACACATTTTATTCATAAATTTACTCACTGGGTTGTAATATTGGAACATCGCATGAGATTTTCCACTGTGGCGAGTATGGTACTCTTGTTAACGTTTCGCCACTGTCGTTTTCAGTTTAGTTTATTTAATCAAAGTAATCATTGAGTTTCCGAAAATCATGAAAAATAATTGATTGTCGGAGAAAATTCAGTTCAACTTAATATTTGAATCTGATGACACTAAAAATGTAATAAAAAATAGTTTATTAATAAAATGTTATAAAAACGAATGTGCATATGTAACGTGTTATAATTTAATAAAATAAATTATAAGGTTTTATTCGATTAAAATATGAATAATTTAAAATTATAAAAAGTGCAATCAATTTATTTACAAGCTCTTAAGAGATAATAATTCATCTAAATTAATTTATGATTTATTAAATGTAAGGAAGGATCCTTACACCACATTTATTATGGAAAATTAATCATTGTGTATAAAATTACGCATCTTGCAATGTAATGTTGATACTTCATGCGTTGTAATTTGTTTTTTGTGATATGTATTAACTTGACCATTTTTTCGATCTTTCAATAATTATAACATTAAAATCAGTTACATAAAGTATGTAAATTTAAATCAGAGAGTAAATTTAGTCGGAAATATATGTAAAATCAACTATTACATTTAGGTACTGAGGACAATGACAAATTTGGAAAGAACTTTCACTGGAGAGGCCAGTTTATCATAAGATTTGTGTTGTCCTCAGGGACTACGATTAATCAACAGTCGGGGATTTCGTATTGGAGCTTCACTCCTCTGACACCGGAAAAAACATCTAACTCTTAACATTTAATAGCTTCAATGGTAGCTTGACCATGAAAAACTAGTAACATAAATGTAACATTTGTATAGTACCTACATATTAGTTTTTCCGCACAATGTGTAATTTTACGCACTGTAAAATTTTGCCTTTCCACACCAGCAGTAAATTTACACATTGTTGGCGATTGATTTCCACACTTCTGTGTGGATTTCCGCATTAATAGTAAAAATCACAAGAGTGCGTAAAGAAATTTGATAATAGTAATTTTACAGCTCTCAGAGTAGGCAATAAATTGTCTAGAGTAGTATGTACAATTATTTTATAGATAAAATACTGTATAGATAAAATACTGTAGATAAAATACTGTAGATAGATAAAATACTGTACTAGAGTACTGAGGACGTGGAGAATGCGCCTAGAACTTGCTTTTTTTTCGTAATAGTTAAAAGCTGTGATGTAGTGCCTAGTTGAATGAGAAAGAAAATTAATCTCAGTTCCAATACTTTACTTTCAGCTTAAAGTGGTAGCTGTACAAATTTTTCAAATACTTTTGAATGGCAGACACGAAAAGAACTCACGCTATTTTCTGCATAGATTCTTTTACCTCAAAACTATTATCGAAAATTGACGTAAAAACTAATTTTAAGATCATAGCTTGAACAGTTATCAACCTATTAGTCAATTGCCAAAGTTCAAATCCAAACTTTTCAAGGATTTTTCTATGGTTGCACACGACGAACCCATTCAATTTTCTGTAAGTTACTTTACTGATGGCTGCAATAGTGGATAAACTAAGGGAACCTCAGATTTAAAATACAAATGCTGAACCAGTCTGATGTTATCCACCACTTTTTGTGGACACCGGTTTTAAGGACTTTTGCACTTATTTTTTTGGGTCTTACCAAAAACTGAACAAAAATAATATGTAAATTCTTTCGGTAGAAATTCGTTTGACAGTCCAAATCAAATTTTACTTTCCAGGATACATCCACTCTAGTATCCAATATCCTTGTAAAATCTTAACTGCTAAATCTAACCAGCATTAATTCCGACCCATCCTGTCTCGGTCCCACTTCTCGTTTCATTTATAGTTTAAATACATATATAAAGTGCCAGCCCGGAACGTATAATACTCGAGATGGAATACTCAACCCCGTTTTATATTGTAGTTGGGGATAAAAAAACATTGCTATACTGCATTTTTGGAGTCGAATCCCATCCCGAATATGTTCGGGAAATGCGAAGAACAATCCGAAGACAGGGAGTAAAGTGATTCTTCTCGTGTATCATCAAACTTTGCCGAAGTTTAAGATTTGTCCACACCTTCCTTGGTAGGTATTGCAAAGTTTTTTCCCGCTTTCTAAGTGTGGTGGGAGGGAGGCTCTTTTTTTTCATTGAAAACTGATTGAGTTCTGTGGGTTGTCAGGGAATCATGTAACAGTATGTTCAACATATTTTTTAATAACGTTTTATTAACACACGTTTTCTGCACACGAACTAAAGGAGGTTCGCAACCTGAGAGAGCGATCGGAAGGACTTACCATCATGTACCGGCTGTATGACCCGCGCCATCTGTGTCTCAGTTCCTAAACTATCTTTCGAATTTCAGCACAAACTTATCGATGTTGTAACCGAATTTCAGGGTAAATTTATCAAAGCTCCTATTGACCCAGTATAAAAGCAAATTCAAAGTCCAGTAGTCGCTGTTTCACTTAACACCTCAATTTATAAGTGATTCAACTAAACAACAACTTTAACTTCTAATTTCCATTCGAAATAGTCAATTTATGGAATAATACCGTGAATTTATTGTTAAGTTGGCCAACAACTTGGACATTTTTCTTGAAACGGTCGTATTAACATTATCATTCCTCACAATTAACATCGAAGCCGATTATCACATTGACTACTCTGTCAAGCGATTGTGTCCGTGTAGTGGGTCGTCTTGAATATATTTTAACATGACTTTCCAAGTCGCAGTATCGTTTTCCTTTCAAACCAGTCACCGGTAACGCTAATTTACCAGGTAAAGAGTTTTAAGCAATTAGCATGGCGATTAGACAGCACGCTCTAACGAAATTGTGTAGCTTTGATGATTTCTTGAAAAGATCAACAGTTCGTGTTGTTGCACAAGAAGTGGAATTTTTATTCCTGTTGGTTGGCTTGAGTAGTTTTATGTTATGATGTCTTTTGTGGCCCGACGGATCTTGCTTTCGACGCTAATTTATTTATAAAGACCGAGGTGAAGAGAATAATGCAATCGAAAAAGTTTCCTTGATTTCGTTGGGCAGATCTATACTAAATAGGAATGTCTACAGACCAAAAGAAGTTTGTTTACAGCATTTATTAAGACAGTAGAGGAGCGCAGACGAAAACCGACTATAAAGTCGTTAATTTTGACGAGAAATGGCATCACGATAAACCCATGAATTTTATGGACGATCGTAAAAAATATGAGCTGTGTCAACTCTTTGGCAAAATCGTCGGTCTTCAAGTTGGAAATAGCCGATCCGATGACAGACTCATCTGACTCCTATGACTTTATGGGGTACTCTAACAGAAAAACCCCTGTCACTTTCGGTTTGTGCACAAACACACCAGAGTCATTACATCGCGTCGTACCAATCGCGTTGCTAATTAATTAATTTAAACACATTTCACAATGTCAACTGTTACAAGTCGCAGAAAACCGATAAAAAACTCGTTAAAGTTTCAAGTTATGTTCGCCGGCGTGGTGTTGTTTTTTTTCTCCGAAAACTGCAAAACTGAAAGAAAATTTATTGATGCGACCCGTCCCAGAGGAGAATGCTAGCGACAGCCGAGATGATCATTAATTTCATCGCAACGTGAATTTATGACTAGAGGCTGTTTGTCCGGATCGAAGAAGATCGAATCTCAGGTTGCCCACTTCAGTTCAGTCTACGAGTCTACGAGTGAGAGTTATGTGTCCATTAGAATTTTGACAGCTCGTCCACATTAGGAAGGAGGCTGTTTTCAGTTTCATTTACATCATAAAATACAAAATGACAGTTGCAACGAGGTATCTTTTTTATCGTCTTCAAATCGGAAGTTGAAGGAAGGAGTTATGTGACGCTGGCTGTTGAAACTAGTTCTCATTGTAAAAATGGGAAGAAAGTAAGATGGTCGACAAACGCATCCAATCAATCAAGTTGCTGTTGTATGGTTTGTTTGTTTCAAACAAGAAAACCAGTAACAAATAAGCTGAAACCAAGGGTAACTAAAGGATAAGAAAAGAGCTTAGATACAAAGAAACAACCTTAATATTGTTACATCCTAACTTGAAAACACGCATAACTCCTTCCCAATTAGTGCAAATACTCATTATTTCCTGGCGGACACCCAACATAGTTGGATGGACTCCGTACGGGTCGAGGGTATTTTAGTAAAGAATGTACATTAAAATTGTTATTTAAATAAAGATACTCTGATCCCCACAAAATATTCCACGATACAATTTACAACTTAGAATGCCCACTTGAGGCCATTAAGAACATATAGCAGAATAGATATTAATTAATTTTAGCTTTAGAAATTAAGAAAAAAAGCTGTTAGATTTAAGATATTGGCGTAAATAAAGCACATTTTAAAACCTTAAAAAAACCGCATAACTCGATCAGTTTCCAGTGAGAGAAACAAAGAACTCGCAATACATAACTGGAGAGCGGAGAAAAACATCAGATTGGACACCTTGCAAAACGAAAAAGCTTGGAAAGCTCTGCGAAGTTCACGATTTGATTCGAACACTTTTTCCCTTCTCGGATTGTTCTCAACGGTTCCCGAATATTTCACGTACACCACCAAATATGCAGGAAAGCTCTCGACTCAACACATGCAGTATAAAAGCACAACAGAGTTAGCAGGTGAAATGGCCAGCTTCTCAAAAAATCAAACAGAATGAAAAGTCGGCCAAAATTGAAGCGTTTTTCTCGCTTAATTTGTATGAAACTAGAGTTGTAAGTGCCAACAAAATTAAATATACACAAGCCACAGCTAAAAATAAGTTGTAACAACGTTCGCCGGACTACAGGTTGAGACCAAGAACTATCCGTGCTACTTGGAATAGCAAGTCTTATACACGCAATCAGCTTTCTACTGTGAGAGCGAAACGCTTAACAGTTTTATGGAAAAGTGAGTTCTTAAATTTATATTTTCTGTTATTACACTCGTAAAGCGCGTTGCTGTCTTTTGCATGTTTATTTTCTCTAAACGCGTATATTCGCACAAGAAAAATTATTTTGCACCTTATTACTTACACCTAACGTGCGAATTAACATGGAATTGCGTGTAAATTCATTGCTATATGTTGGAAAAAATCCAGCCATGCGTTGATAGCTGGGTCCATTTTCAAATAGTGTTTGATTCGGGAATGACCGGTTTTGAGCCAATAGTTAAAATGTTGTAATAATGAAAATTTGAATATATATATGAAAGTTATGGCTGGCAAAAATACATTAAGAGAAAAACCATTAAACGTTAATAAATATAAAAATATTCTCCAACAAGCACTCAAACATAAAGAATTTTTTTCGTGGGGAAAATACATTACTTTCACAAATTTTACACACAAAGAATGTAATATTACTAAAATAAATATCGTACTATATTTTTTTCCGTTTTCTACTGCTTTAAAATATTCTTGAAGTAAAAAATATAAAAAAGGAAGTATAATCGCACTAGATTTTTAGTAATTTTTTATTTCGTGCGTGAAAAACTCTTATAACTAATGTGTTTTTTCAACGATTTTATCGATTACTTACTCAATATTGAGTGAATGTTTTCACTCGTTTTTTAGCGTAAAAATTGATATCACACTCCAGTTGGATATTACTACTACATATAATAAAAGCAAACCCATTTACTACTTTTAAAGTAGTAAATTTTCCTTAGAGTGTATTTAGTTATTAAAAAAAAATATTTGAAGGTGAGCCCATTTTTATCACAATTACCCATAACAATATGCAAATGCATTATTATTCGGACCCTAAGTACCTCAACAAAATTCCTAAATCGTTTGACATTAATTTCTGAACATGACGTGATATAATTCTTTTCCCAATTCTCCCAACATAATTATCTCATCAGCACTATTAAAAGAAAACCGTCGTCGGACGTTTAATCAACTCAGTTTTTAAACAAAAGACAATTGAGCACTATGTCATTACATTCGCGGCCCGTATATCCATTATAACACATTGTGGTGGGTTGAAAATTAATAACATCAAATGTCCCGCCATCCTATAATTACCTGCCGAAAAAAATGAACAACAACAACAACAGCCTTCTAATTACAATACAAAACTAATCGTCAAAATATGCAACATACTATTTCGAGATGGGGTACCGCAGGAGAGACATTTTTGTCCACCTCTGTTTTTTTTTTTTTGTATCCCGTGTGTGGTATTAAATTTGATGTAGCGGCGTTTCCTATACTAAAAACCACGTCTGATATTCGAATTATAGAGGACCGAGCGCGATAATAGCTAGTCACCATGTTTTGTGGCGCCGCTAGGCAGTAATTTTGTCACGTTCGTATTGAAAGTCGACAAATGGATGCGATTATACCTTTTGTGAGTGAATGAATAAATTACTAATGTTATGAAGAAGAAGAAGACGATTTATACGTAAGCATGTCGAGTATGTAATTATCTATTCGTCTAATGCACTTACTATATGCGGCGGTTCGACTAATTTGGTATTCATGTAGGTGGAAAAGTGTCTGTTTCGTCGGCTTCTTAGCTTCACGTTTTCTTTTAAGTTCTCAAATCAAAATGCAATAATTGTATTGAAGATTGATATGACGATTATGGTAGGCTGTTCGGTTCCACTGGGAAAATTGATTTTCATCGTGACATTCTCATGATTGACATGTCGATATTATGTTGATTTTTCGATGAAGACATTTCCTGGAGTTGCTTTGATGTAGGACTGTGTGTGGTTTGCCGACTTATAACTTTCTTTTCATGTATTTGAAGTTTGACGAGTTTGAAACATTGTAAAGTAAACAGAATGCTGAAAACGTAGTCAATCGTAAAATATTCAACGCAATCATATTTTACATTTGCGGTTTACTGAAAATCCTGTTGGGTTTATAAAAACGTTTGTAATAAAAAAGAGCGAATAGTTACAACGTGAATACTCTTGGAATTCAAAATATGACATGTCAAGAATAGTTGTCTACAAGTAAGTGTCAACTAGTAGAGAATACTGTGAATTATGTCGACCATGTAGGCAACGTAAAAAGCAGTATGTAGACAATGTCGAGAATCGTTGCATAATCTGTTAAAAATAGTTTTTCAAATGTTACAGCTTTGCCGTTGGATACGCGTAGAGAATTATATGTCGACAATTAATAACTGCCCTTTGGTAAAAGTTACCTTATCATTTCTGGGATTTTCTACACAATTGCTATGTTTTTCCGGGGATAGCCCATTAGTCTGTCATCTGACTCATGGTGGATTGAAGGCGATGTATGAAAGGATAATTGATACTGGGACTTGAAGATATTTTTAAAAAGAAAGTCAAATTTGATATAAAACTATTTCATGAATTTGGTTCGAAAACACAACCTCTAGGAAAAACTTAGATTTTTGATCAAATTCAATTTTCTTCCTTAATACGCATTGGAGTATTCGTGCGTTCGAAACGAGAAACTACAAACTATATTTATGCATTTTTTTTTTTAATTTCATGGAAGGCGTTTCAATTTTCTATGAAGGGCATAAAAAGTTCATCAGCGAGATTAAAAAACTTATTCAACACCGATCATTATAAATCGGTTATGTATCACAAAAAGGAAGTGAACGAAAATTATAGCGTTTAGTGGAAACTGCTATCTCATTACAAAACTTAATTTAGGTTCGAACTGCTACAGGTAAACGAGAAATAAATTTTACTTGTTTTTTTTTTTCATGTTCGGAAAACCAGGGAAGATGTTGATCGATCCACTTATTCTCAATAAACTGATCAACGATCTTTTTTTATTGCTTATTTTTCTTGTGATGAGAATTTAATGATTCACCGAAAATTTGCTTCATCAGCCCCTTGGGATAGACAAGGGAAAATTATATACTGCGCTTGGCAATCATTTTCAAATTACACAGGGTCATTTAGAAATAATAGGATGGTCGGAATAAGGGATGATTGTAGGTTATAAAGTGGTTCTTGCACATCGTGGTTCTCTTTTTTTTTTAGGTCCGCTTAAAAGAATATGCCAGGAGAGAATAGTAATTCGGTTGGCGCCAGAGTGTAAAATTAAATTCGAGATACCTGGTTCTTAGAGTTGGTGAATTTGTATGATTAGTTTATTGGAAAATTTGCACCTACTTTATTGCTAAATTTACCACAAACGTGGATCATATTAAGTCTTTTCGCATCTAAATCGTAGTCTGTGCGAGCGAAAAGCGTTTGATATGAAGGAAATTCAAACCAAAAGCTCTCTCTTCTGGCATGTAAAGTAGCCGCGTACCATTTGTCAGATCCCAGCTAATTGAAATATGCTGACAAATATATATAGGTATAATAAATATATATATATATATTTCCTATAATATATATATAATAATAATGGAATTTTTTAATTTGTTTCTTATTTTATAGAAGCATTTTAAAATAATTTTTGATGAATGTTTTCACAGTACATTTTGAATTGAAAATACAAGGTTTTCCGGTAAATACTGTTAAATTTATTTTGTGTGACGTTTCGGACTCGACTGAGTCCTTTATCAAACTGGCTTTGGTAAAGGACTCAGTCGAGTCCGAAACGTCACAGAAAATAAATTTAACAGTATTTACCGGAAAACCTTGTATTTTCATTTTAAAATAGTCAGTTCAATGACTACCCAGTAAAAATTATTTGGAATTTTACAATATTTAATGTAATAAAATTATCCCCATATCATAGGTAAAATTATCTAATTCACACATAAACGCTTTTACTATTATGTAATTCAGTTTTCTTACATTAAATTTTATGTAAAATTACAAACAGATAAAAATTACAGTAACTCTTACGGAAAACTACATTTCTACACCTGGATAAATAAAATGATTTCATATGAAAAATATAATTAAGGGCCCAAATCGCAGCCAAAATTTGTCAATAGAATTTTACATATTGGCATGCTGTAAATAAATGGAGATGATGTAATCATGCGTCAATTTATCATTTCTTGTGTGGATATTTCTAAGTAAACATGTATCTAATGCCTGATTTGGTTTTAATACTAAATCATCGTATTAATAATTAAGAAGTTTATTTTTTTATAATTTTATTGATTTCATATACATTTTTGATAAATGAAATATCTTTTTTAGATAGAAAACTCCGTTGTTGTTGATAAACAATAAATTACCTCTTTTATTTATTACAAATAAGTACATCACCATATGGCTCTTTCAGATTTATAATATAATTATTAGTTTAATAAAAAGCCTAATCTTCTTCGCTATAACTAGGTATATTAAAAACATATCACGGTCTTAAGATAAAAAAATCTGCCAACAGTCTGGTCGCAACTTTATTATTTTACCAGTTGAAGTTCGGAACGCGTTCAATTCTGAGAGTATTTATTCATAGGAAGAATACCCCAAAATTTTCCTGCGATCGATCTATTAGTTTTACTTTTAATAAAAATTTGAAGCATCTATCTTACACTGTTCTTGAGATATGAGAAGTGATTTTTTTAGAAAAACTCTTATCCTCTCCACCTCCGTGCTCCACCGTCAGGAAAGCAAAAAGAAGGGTCGCATATTTTGGCGTTCTTTGCATGTTTCTTTGCACTCTTTCTTTGGCCCCCATTTTTTATCCGATTTTAATTTTGATTGAATTTTTGCGCGTCTGTTAGCTTATCCTTTTCGTTTGTGCTGAAGAAATTGAAAAGTACTTTTTAAAGAAATGCAAAATTACGCCTTGGCAAATTTTAAGACAATTTTGCCAAATTATCTCACAATTGTCCGATTTTGACAAGTGCATTCAAATCAAAGGTGCTGACACCCCTTCAAATCCAGAAACAGATTAAAAAAAATTTAAATTTGCATTCAGGAGAGGTAAAAGTAGAGTCTCATAATTTTGGATTTTTTTTTCAACGGTTTTGGCCACCAATCCCTCTTTCTTGATCCGGTTTTAGTTTTGTTTAGATTTTTGAGCAGCTGTTGAGTTCGAGTTGGCGAAAATCGAAAAAGTTTTGAAAAAAGTTATCTACTTGAATTAAGAGCTTGTAGAAGTAAAATTAATTTTTTACCTCGTCATGCTTAAAAAAAATAACGAAATTCGTGAAAATACCTTTTCGCTGACATTTTCAACACCGTTTAAGTACTCCAATGAAAATTTTGACATTTTTCTCAGATTTGAAAAACCACTCTTCAGGACCGTACCCCAAAAAAGCAAATACAATACTTTTCTTGGATATAGAGCCTGCACAGACATATGTCCTATTTTGCTCTATTGGGGTTTACTAAACAACAGAACTTTTTTAGTGCAAATTATAACTGAATTAAAGTCTCGGAAAACGTTTACATCACCCCGAAGTGATTTATTTAGCAGCTGACTGTAGTGCCAAAATTTTTAAATTATTTAGTGAAATTTCGAGTCTTTCACCAACGGAAAATGTAAAAATAAAAAATGTAAAAATAAAAATATTTTGATTTCAAACAAGTAATCGATACCCGTAAGGTACCATTTTCCTCCATATCCTCTTTATAAATTACATATCACTATTTTGGTCATTTGTACATTGCTTTTTTGATTTTGATCTGCATTCGCGATCTATGTTATATGACGAGATTAATCAAATCGAAAAACTTATTTATTTTGATATTCTCAAATTAATAAGTTAAGTATTTCCCTGGCTTTTTAACAGATACCTAACTAAATTGGGTGATTTTTTACTGCAGCAATATATGCATATTCCAGTCAGTTTTAGGACACATACTTTACGTAATTAGTTGAGGATCTCTAGTGTTGTGTCTAAACTCTTGATCAAATTTTTCTCTGTATTACGAATTTTTACAAAAATATTAAAAATCAATTTTTTCATATTATGCTTTCGTATTTTATTAATGACAAAGGACAATTCCTATAATATAAAAAATATTATTTAGATACATTGCTGTATAGGATTGTTATAAAAGAGGAGTAGGAAAATATCTTCTACTTCCTGGAATTCAATTCTTTTTCAGAAGATACGTCTGCAGTGTTGTTTAGTAAGTTATCCTCTGCAATATTATTATGTAAATTGTCCATAACATCAGATCGGTCGGTTTCGTTGGTTTCACAGGTTTGTAATAGACGAGAAGTAGGACAATATCGCCTAATTCTCGCGATTCATTCTCAAATGATTCTCGGCAATGCTATTAAGTAAGTTTTCCTCTGCAATGCTGTTAAGTAAATTTTCCTCTGCAACGTTGTTAAGTAAATTATCCATTTCTTGGGAACGATCGGTTTCATTTCCTCCATCGGTTTCACGAATAGTTGGTAATGGTGCCCAGTTCCTGTATCTTTCCACCGGAACTATGTTCGAATTTGAGCACACGTTTCTCATAACTTCTCTGTTTATAATCCGGGAATGTCTATAAGATTTATTTCTTTTAGTATGTTTAATCGTTCGACTGATTGTATTCCGTCGGCGTGGTGCAAGCTGATCATCGTCCTTCGAACAGCCTGGTTCATCTTTGTGCGTTTTTGGCTTCGAATTCTCTTGTTCCAAAGTTGCAAGTCGCTCCTCAATATTTTCGGCAATTTCCTGAATTTGAAAGGCGTCGGTCAAATTCGAAATTTCAGAATCGGAATTCGATGAAGAGGAATCCATGGTTTTTGATTTTTAAGGTTATTTCACTTGGAAAGATTTCGAGATACTGTTCTCTAGATCGCAGAGCACGATCCTTTTATAATAAAAAATACCAAGTTTTCTGTTTAGTAAAATCAGTTAGTTTAAATTTTAAAAGACAACCTTTCCATAGTCTTATTGATGCGGGCTACCTGCAATCTTTCTGAAAAAGTTTTAAAGTTAAATAGCACATGTAAATTCCACGAAAGAGCACAAAGAGTTTGGTTTTATTGCCCTTTTTAAAAATACCTACAAGTACCTATGATACCTTAAATTAAATACCCAAGGGCGGTATTTAGTTTAGATAGGTATTGGAAAATTTAAATAGTCCAAGTAAAAGATTTTTGCAATTGGTAGGCTGTGCAAATAGTGCTACTTATATGTATATTTTTTTATTATAGGTCAGACCTAAATATCTTGCCAGGGTGTATTACTCCCCCCATCTTAACGTTTTCAACTTAAAGTTATACCTAAACCTACCTTTGTCTGTCCAGCGTGGCATCGTAATATTTTTTTTTTAAATATATGACTGCGAATAATGTGTTGAAATGTGATTATGGTGAATCATGAATTTCAGGCTGGTTTCAATACGTCTTGAGTCTGACTTTTACAAAATCTTGTCTAGCGTAAACTTTTGGAGACGATATCTAAAAACAATTTTATCATTAAGGCCCCATGTGCACGTTAAATGCGATTTTGTTGATTTATGACTGTTTTCATGCCAATTTGCCACGTTAATGGCAACAAAAACACCAAATATAATTACACCACTTTATTAGCTGGTATGTAAACTTGGTCGCCCATTGAGAAAAAATACACAATAGTATTTGGAAAAATTGATATTAGAACAACAACCTTAAATATTGGAGTTCTGCACGAATTTAGTTAGTATTCAAAATGTTTCGCCGGAGTTCTGCACGGTTAAGTACTGGGAAAGGTAAATAGTTCCGCCGGAATACCATTGGAGTGCCATTGTCCCTGCCGAACATAGGAAGAGAAGTCTGATTCCAGCTTCCTTCAATTAAACTTATCAATTAAAATGCAAATTAATTCATTAATCCGTTTATATTAAGACAGAGTACAAACCTTTTCATTTGCTTCGGTAGTAATAAAGTCAATTTTTTCCCACACTCGGTCTACTCATTGATATTTTCCGCGTAATTTCAATCCGGATACTCTAAACTCATAAAAATCCCGAAGCAATTAAGAAAATCTTTAAATCAATTCACAGCTCAGTAATGAAATGAAAAAAAAATGTATTAAAGCCCCATAAAATCGGTATTTGATCATAGAATTTAAAAGAAAAACAAAGAGTAGCTATCAGTTTCAAGAACGTGATCTTAAGTAGGAAAACTCTATTCCCGGCACGTACATTTTGTGGCTTTTTATTTAAACGGAACGAATGAATGTATAAAATTTCGGAAGAAAATACTAAGGAAATATGATAGAATTCGGTATAATACGGTCCACCTTTCTGGAGCATGTCCTTATCACATTGCAACACACAAGAAAAAATTGCGATCAAATAATTCACTTTTATTGGACCCACTCAAAGTCCTTTTTCGAAATCGTGCCATGTTTCAAACCACCCCAGACCCGCACCTACGTATAGTCAGTTCTTGGCTTTGACTTCGAAAGTGCCTTCAACCTCGGAATCGAGTGGCCTTTTCAAAGGCTATAACTCTTAAACCCGGACTCCATAGTTTTACGTCCTTCCGAGTGGAGGGTTGGGGTTTTTTGAAAAAACAACAAGACAAGAAAACTATGATCCAGTTTTAACCCACCCTTGCAGAGATGGGGTGTCTGCAAAATCGCTGAATACTTGGGTATTCCCTTTCGACCCCATACTCTTAATGGCAGGGTGAAAATAATTTCAGGCTTAAATATCCTTTTTGTCAGATTATTTATTGGTTTTATGCTGTATGTTGGTTGGTGCTCTTTTTAAATATTTTTCATCTGTCCGGGGTTGTCCTTGTCGAAACCACCCCGTTGTGTATGCGAGTGTGTGTCTCGGGGTGCTGCGAGGTTCGTTTCGTCCATTGAAAAATGAGTTGCATGGCAATTTATTTTCAACGAATGTCATTTTTCCGCTAAGGGTTGAAAGCCGCGCTGCAGCATACCGGTGAGGATCTATACCCCCCGGAATACAAACAGTACCGGGATAATAGGTATATACGGTATCTAAGTCATAAATTAACACCCTGTCAGATGAAAAATGAGCGGACAATTTGTTATTCTTAAAGTTTTGTGTGGTAGTTGTGCTGTTTTTTATCGCCCTTTTTTTTTGACGACCTACAGGGTTTGCAACGGGCACGAGCATGGTTTGATATTTCCTCTTATTTATTATAGTAATTTTTCATATTTTATGAGAATGAAAACAGATTTACAAATGACATTCAGTTTGATAGAATGGGGTGTAATTTGAATCTTTTCAAAGAAATTATGAGGTTTGGGTAGTAGTGCGTAGGGTTTTATTTTTTTAGATTTTTTTTTTTTGCTTCTTTATTAGGGTTATTAATTCGGATTAATCAGCGTGTTATAACGTATTAATTTAGATTTGAAGCAGAGAAGTTTTTGATTATAATGCTCATTATACTCGGGAGCAGAATTATTGGGAGAAAAGCGCGAATAGTATGGGTGGTTTAGTGGTTAGTAGCCTAGGAAACTTAGTAGCTAGAGCACTTGTCTTTGGAGCACCTGGTACCAGGTTCTAATCTGCTTGGTGACAAGTAATTTTCGAGAATGGGATTGGGTGCAGGACTACCAGTTCACTCAGCTGTAAATGAGTACCTGAGTTAAAATCGGGGTAATAATCACGGACGAGTGTTTGGCTGACCACTTCACTTCCTAGTGTTTCGTTGGTCTCGTAATGAAGTAACTCTAGCATCACTTCAAGGCCTAGGCCCGATTTGGACTGTTGCGCCATTGATAATTATTATAACATCAGTGTTTCTCGGATTCAATGTTAAATACCTAGCGGAAACAATTTTGTTCAGTCTTGAAACTATCTTATTTAAAAACATAATCCCAACGGAACAAATTCCACATTAATGGCTTACATATGCTTACATTCCGTACTGAAGTTCCCGAAAAACCGACATCCTTTTTTCCCCGACATAGCCGAGAACCCTTTTAATCAACTGCCCGAAAATTATATTTTTAATTATGTACACAATCGTCATCATGTTCCATTTGTATAAATTACGTGTTGTGTTAAATCCTACCATTAAAATCCTTCCTGTACCATTGGCTGGTCGAATGGACATAATTTTCCAGAAGCGGATGTTAAACAAGGGTTCGGTTTTCAACCTCTTAACCGGAAAACTTTATTGAAATGTCCGAAAATCCGTACGAACGACAAACACACCTCCACCCATCCACCTCCGAAAAAAATAGCCCCAAGGTAGTCATGACCGAAGGAAAGGTATAAATGGAAGTATAGTGACGACATGTTCGTAAACATTATGTGGTCGAACGGGTTGACCACATTAAATGACCACAGCATTTGCATGGTAGCCTCCGAATATGTTTGGGGTTTTATAGGGTAGCGTTGGTGCTGGGTGGACTTCTCTAGTCTTTTTCGGGTTCAGTATTTAACAAAACTTTTCAATTTTCGGTAGGATACGGTGAAAAGGATCCAGCCGAGTGGTTGTGAATGAGAGGGACTTCTGTTTGCCACTTAATTGCGGCTTTTGGGGAATTTTCTGATTATTTGTGTTTGGTGAGGACAATAATTCGCCTTGTAGTCTGGAAGTTATAGGAAAATAAGTTAACGACGAGTCTACAAAGTAGGGGAAAAATAAGCTAAAATTTGGGCTTAAAGCTAGAAAAATTCAGTCGACTATTCAAATTGCGATTATTTTGAACTTGACAGCGCACAGTATTGTGCCTAGTTATAGCATAGAAGTAATTTATTTTATTACCCTTAAAGAATTAATAAAGTGATTTCAATATGCTTAAGGGTTCATATACCCCTGCACGCTCTGAAAACCGAGTAGAATTGAAAAACTATTATGAAGGTAATTTGGTGAAAAAAAAAAATTAAATTGTTGAGTTCACATATTTTATTGACTATTCAACTATAAAAAACATTTTCTATATTAACATTTTATTCTATGAACTACTGATGAAAACCATGGTGCCTCCTTGTCAGCTTCACCAAAAATAATGCAATTTGCAAAAATAAAAAAGAATCTTGTAAAACAATCTACTACATTGTTTTGCAAGATTCTTTCTTGAGGGGTTTTCTAGTTAATGCTGTTGAAAATCCCCTTCTTTAAGACTTCACGGTCGATTCAAATCTTAAGTACCAATTTCAAAGTTCAATCAGGAGTAATAAAAATCAATTTAATAAAATTGTTATTACACTTCGTTCAAAATTATAACGAATAACTAAATATTAATCAATTTTAATTTAAAAAATAATTAACTTTTAAGTTTATTAAATTTCAATAGAATATAAATTATGAATATCTTTATATTGACTTGAGTTAAATAAGAATTATTGATAAAGCTTTATTTTCAATAAATTTAATAATAAATAATAAATTGTACGGATAGATGCGATTCAATTCGATGTCTAAATTTAACTGAAAAAATCGAATTAATTTACTTTAGTTGTATCACAAAATCGACAAAGTCGTCTTAAATCTTAGTTAAATTGACAGTGGCAAGAACATAACTCAGTTAAGGTGGAATATTTCGGTATCGTTAAATGGCCAGCAGTTATACTGAAAAAAAAACTGGCTGCTACTATCCTTGCTAAATAAAATAGCAAACGAAATTTGGCATAATTGATAACGAACTATAGCACTAAAAGCATATTTTTTTTATAACATTAACCGAATTTAAATAGCTTTATTAAGCATGTAAAAAACGAATAGTTACATATCATAAAAGGCTTCTTTCAATGTAAATTTTAATTATTATAAAATGAAAAAAATGTGCCAATGTTGTTTGGGCACAATTTTATTATTTTTCCGGTAGAAGTTCGGAACGCGTTCAATTCTGAGATAGTAGGTGTATGTTACTATATGAGTGAAAACCTAGCATTAAATTCGGGAAGCGGTTAGAATAGGGTCGCGATAGAATACTTACGCCGCTGCCATAAATAACATATGAATTACATGTATGGGTTATATTCCGGGATGCAGTCTAGGGGTTGAAAAGGGGGAAAACAAGATGAAAATAGATGATTATTAAAAAAGCCCGTTGAAGTGAAAAGATATTCGATATCTAATCATCCCTGAGAGATATGGCAGAATTCATAAAAACTATACAACAACTTTACACCTCTCTGGGGTGAAGTTTCGGTTTTATATTACTATAGGTTCTTGAGATATAAACATCGGAACTTTTTCCTTTTCACGCTCCCCACACTCAACCTCTACACCACCTTCCCAAAATTTAGTCTCTACTAGAGTTTGATTGGACCTATTTCTATGGTAAAAATTCTAAGAATCTATCTTAAACTGTGATTCAAATCTTAAGTATTAGGAGATGTGAAACGTGATTTTTTTTAAAATTTCTTATCCCCTCCACTATTATGCTCCACCACCCCTTAAAAAATTTTACTTTGAGTAATCTTTGTTTGTCAACCTTTATACACAAACTGGATTTTATTTTTATGGAGCAATTGCTTGGTGAGATATCGTAATCAAAAGTTTTTTAACCCCCACCAGCGAACGCCACTGTCCCCACTCAAAAATTTGTTTTTAGTCTTTTCTCCTAGTATAGCTACAGATACATATATGTTTAGTTCAGAATGTTCTATGCAAAATTCTAAGTTTCAGCTTCCTAGCATAAGCGGTTGCTGAGATCTAGAAACCTCAATGTTCCGTCTAAACGCCTCACCCACCTCCCACTTCACACCCTACCCCTCAAAACTTAAAGGAATGTTTCCACTACAACCACGAAAAATATTTTCAACTAAATAGCTCAATGGGTTTGGGTGCTACGAGCCTTCAAACATTTTTGCATACACCGGTAAACGTACGGCGGACAGATGGACTGAAATTTTTTTTTTTTGCTCTTTTCGCATCTACTAGTCGTGAGACGTTAAAAAAAAATTTGGGGGGTAGCAAATTTTTTAAAAATCGATTAGAATACTGTATTATTGCAATAATAAAGGAAAAGAAATCGTTGAGTACTTTGATTAATTAGTCGGACACATTTCGAATCGGTTGGTGTGCGCACTTTCGCATGGTTGCATATCTATCAGCCGCTTAACTAAACAATTGGCTGACTAACCTTCATCGGTAGGCTGTGGTCTGAGCATATAGCACTGGCGTAATTTCTTTCACTGTTATTTAAAAAGTATTTTGTTAACGTGATTTGAATGCGTTTAATGCGCTTAATGTAGATTTATATCATTTTTATGAATTAATTCAATTAGTTGTTATTGTAAGCATGAAGCTGGTTTTTAAACGCTGACTGTAATAAATCAGGATATAAAAACCAGCCTCACGCTCTTAGTTGTTATTGTAAGCATGAAGCTGGTTTTTAAACGCTGATTGTAACAAATCAGCATATAAAAACCAGCTTCACGCTTACAATAACAACTAAGATGAAAAGTCAATTATGGTATGTCTGACCACTGTATCTGGTATATATGAAATTGTAACAACCAATGTACCTGAATAATTGTAATAAATTTTCTATCTATTTTACATATCTATCTATCAGTCTCAATTCCTAAAACTTTTTCTGCTCCTTATGAACATAGTATTTAAGTTGATGCGAATTTTCATCAAACCTAGGAAACCATTCATTTTTCATATGAATGTATCAATCAATCAATTAATATAATGTAGGTGCTCATTAAAATTTGTATTCGATGATTTTCGCTACTATTGCATAAAGACATAAGACCACTTATGTATTCTAAATGAAATGGGATTCATAGTATTAATGTAATGTGCATAGATCATCAACAACATTCGATGACTTTATTCATTGTTTCAACGCATTTTACTTCAATTCTTTCGGAGAGGGTTTCAGTGCACATTACCGATTTTCTAAAAATTATACAACCAAATTTTATTGTCTAAATTAATCGAATAAAATTAAACTCGTAGGTGGCTTATGACCATGATACTGTACGTTACGTTCATTTTACCAGCTGGCTCATATTTCAATATGGTATTGACATAAGACAGTAAAGTTCCTTAAAAGTCTTTTGTCACTGGTAAGAATTACCTAACCTACACTTAAGACAGAAATTTCACCCATCCGAAAGTTGTTCGTTTTTATTATTTTGGTCTCGAAATTTATGACTCTGTCCAGTCACAGTAGGACCACTCAATTTTCATTTAACTAGTCGTCGAATAAATGGCTGTGTTTTCTTCACTAACCATTTTTCGGTTCAGTGGTAATAATTTCTCCTTGAAGATGCCACTGGACATAACATTTACCTTTTCATGTGTGACACTAAGACGTTTTAGGTCGTCCTACTGCTTATCTTGGGCAAACGGTTGAATGACTTCAAGGTTGGACTCGCAGTATCAGCACTGGTCCGGTATTACACTGTGCTACGAAGATATTATAAATTTCCTTCCTGTGACAGGTTTAGTGCGTTCGGGGCTCTAGGCCCCAGCATGCTATTGACAGTTTGTATTGTTATTGATTGTTATAATGGCCTGCATGTGGTTGAGTTTAACTGAGTATTTTAGGACTGGAGCAATTTAGAAAGTCGCCATAAATCACTGGTCGGTTGTAATGAGGATAAGATTTGCCGGGAAAGAAAGAGGAAAACTTAACAGTTGAGTGAACGTGGGGTGAGTAGGATTTGATTGATTCATTTTTTTCTATAGTATTAGAATCCTATAACAATCATCCACTGTGGTATTGGGAAAGATTTTCTTGGCTTGAATTCATTTTTCTTTTCTGGTCACAAACCAATATAGTCTATTCACCTCCTCCGACATTTTATATCTACTCTGGAAACACGCTTTTTTTCCGAATTTAAATCAGGCCTCGTGGTCTCTAGTGACTAACTTATCTAATTGTATCAGGTACATGAAGTATCAGCATCTCCAGCCCAAGCCTGATACTGCTGATGATACACGCGGATAGTGCTAGTTTTTGATGAAATCTCGAACAGAAAAATGTTTGTTTGATTCAATTTCTAGTTGAATTTTTATAATTTGAATTTTATGAAAATTAATTTTTTATTTTTATTTTTAAATTATTTGCTTTATTTAATTGAATTTAATTTTAAACAATTTAAATTTCTTGTTGTATTTTTAATTGGAAGTGACAATTTTCTTTTTTAAATTTGATTATCTAAATAAATAAAAACATTGTCTGTCCAATTTTTTGTCCTGATTTTTCATAGATAAAAAATCGTTCACCAAATATTCAAATGTGGTCCCCAGCGATCCCACCAGCTGTCAAGGTGTTTCGGTTAGTAGGCAAGAATACACCTTCTGAAGAGTCTATGCCCTCCGATGACGAAACAGCTCCTTCGGACCTAGCCCAACACAATCTTATGATGAACTGGCTTCTCCAGTGAAGTTTCTTTCCAAATTTGTCATATCCTCAGGGATAGCGGTTAGTCCACAGTCGGGGACTCCGTGTTGGAGTTTCACTCCACTGACACCGGAAAGAATAACTAACTCCTAATCAATTTGAAATTTATATATGTTTTCATGAAGCTCCATCTGCTGAGTTAAAAAGAAAAGGATTTGTCCTCCTTCTTCAAGTAGCGACCATACAAAAGTTCTTACATAAAATGGGCACAATCTTATTAGTTTTTTCACAGTTCAGTATTTTATCCAGAGTATCATTTCACTCAGTGATTAGCTTTTAAGTCATGACTGAATCACTCAGGAAATCTGGACGACTTTGCCTCTAATAAACAAAAATCTCAGTTCCGTGGTCGACTTTTTTTCACATTAGTCTCAGTATTCGGATCAACTGTGATTTTTTTTCTTCAGAAAATTTTTCCTAGTCATTGAATTTGATGGACGCTTTAACGAACCGTATTTCATTCCCGGGGCTGAAACCTCTAAGGCCTGGGCGTCATTGTATATACGAAACGTATGCTTTAGTTGTAATGAAAAATTACTTCAATTTTTTGTCGGGCCTTGATAGAAAATTTTTCTAGACGAGAAGCCATTAATCATAGACGCCCGGTATACAAATAATAGACGTGAGCTTCAGAAGACCATTCATTCAGGTCTAATTTTTTTTTGTGGTCGGAGGAACCTATTCTTAATCTTAGTTCGCGCTGATATTTAAGCAGCTTCTGGATTTAATGGATGTGGCCAATTAAATGGGAATTTGATATGGCGGGAAGTATAAGGTGTGGTGTTGTGTTGAGGTGTGTTCAGGCGTATCGGTGGCATTGTGAAGCTGGCGTATACAAATTTCGTTGAGGTATGCGGTTTTGGGTTAATTTCAATGGATAGGTTTTTAGCTAAATCGTATCAAGCGCTTAAAGTAAGATGTAATGAGAGCTGTTTTGTACACTGGTTGTGGGCAGCTTTAAGTTATTGGTGGCTGTTAACTGGAACATGCGATTAACATACTTTGGGTAGATTGACCCCAGGAACGTTTAAGCCTGATTAATTTATTAATTATGGTGGTGGAGCTAATGGGAGAACAAGATGTTGAGGAATAAGTGCGTAAGGTTCGATCATGGTTCAAGCCAGCAGAGTCCTCTCCATATTTCTATTTTGCTACGAAGGTCTGTTCCTACAATCGTCAGTAAAATTTTAACTAGAACTTTAACTGCAAGTTTTGTATGAAAATCTGTCAGTTAAAATTCCAGCTAAAACGTTACTAGCGATCGTAGGAACGGGCCTTAAAGTGTTTATCGGAGTAAACCACCATCAAATTTTCGGGACACAATTTTTTTTATAAAGTAACCAATTTGTGTGCTTTTCATTTATATACAGATTTATATACCTCAAGAAAAGTTTAGCTTTCAAACGAGGCTTGTAAGCCGTAGCTAAGTGTAGACTGGAGACTTAAGAGTTGGACAACTTTTTAATTGCATCGAGTTGCGCACACTCTTATCTGCCCGACGAAACTATTTAGTCGATATCCATGCGCAAATTCCCTAAACCACTTGGCAGATAGTTACAGTCAATTGGAACACATCACCAACAGAGTATTAAGTCCGTAATCTGCATCACACCAGGCAAATTTTCTTATATGTTACTCACACAACCAAATGCTTAAAGGAAAACGGTTGTATGAGATTCGTTTTAAAGTAGAACCGAAGCTATGATAAAACTATCTGGTGAAATGGTTTCTTTGACCGCTATACTGACGAACATTTTTGACACTGAGACTAGGCGTTTCCTCATTGTTGGAATTTCTTGCTAGTTAATTATTTTACCATAATGTGAATTTTCCTGGAATGTGAAATAAATGGAGATATTAATGATGCGTATGGTCTGATAACTTCATGTAAAATTGAACATGAACGAGACGCGATTTCCTCCCCTATGATGTAAGCAATTCTGATAATTGTGCATCAAATTCAAGACCAGAAGCACTATTTATACTCCTGGTAAGAAAGTACTAGTTGATAGTATCGCGCCCCTTTAATGTACCTCAAATTACACGTTAGCGAGTCTTTTCAACTAACAGCCACCTGATAATTAGCGTCCATTAAAGAATTCAAATGACTTCTGTTGTGTTACCTGTAGTGCGGTTATTAAAAGAGAAATCATGATACCATTTACCGAACATGACAAGCTGCAACCAAGAATTCCAATTACGAATGTAAACAACCCCTTTTGGGAGTCCAAGTCTAGAGCTCTAGGCACTTAAGAAACACCTGACCGATTTGCTGGGTAGCCGCATAGTATCGTGTCCGGCAAACATTAGCCACTAGCGTTCCTAATAAAAATTTTCGCTTGGAGCTTGGACACGACGTACCCGTAGGCTACTTCTCGTTCTCGGACACCATAATGTAATGTCGACACACGAATGATTGACTTCTTCATGGCTTTTGCCTTGACATGACGTCTTCCTCCTTCTTGGCTATAAATAACCAAATGATTGACAGTGTTGACAGTTTTGATGGATGGTCATCAGTGCAAGTAGACAAGCAAACGAACCATCCGTCCACTCCCTGAACTGGCCATTGGGCATAAAAACCGAATAAGATGGAGCGAAATATTCGCACAAACAATAACCGATTCGACAAGAAGCCGACGGAAAAAACCGGCGAAGCTGTTTTCGGCATTTCTGTCTTTAAAGTTGACGTTCTGATGCCCCCTTAAAAGTGCATCGGTAGAATCGATAGAATTTACATACAATGCCGTCCCTTTTGCGTTCATTGCGCTGCAAAATCTGCACAAGTCCAGAATAAGATTGACAGAATGCTTAAGAGATGAATTGGCTACAGAAAGGAATTTTCTTCGCTTCAATTGCTTCCATAGTTTGCTGGCGATAAGGCCCACGTCTTAAAGATTCCCCCCTTCGATCAACTAACTCTGACTGCTCGCTATGTCTTGACTGTTTTCTACCTTTTTGATGGACGCCAAAAACCGAATCGATTCAAATCAATTTTTGATTCGAACAAGTACAAAGCCGCGCGAACAGGGATCAAGCACAAAAAAAAGGGCCAGCGCACTATCGCGGAATTCGTAACGGCCAAGGATGTCAATTGCATTTAAATTAATTCCCAATGCCAAATCAAAGTCAATAATGCCGCAAAAATTCAGTGCCTCTACAGCTACTTCTTGTTAGCGGTTTTATTTTTCTGCCAAGAGTTTTGACTTTTGTTCGCCGGATAGCTTCCAATAAAAAAATGGTTAAATTTATGCCCAGAAGATGACTGCGTATAGCGATTCGCTATCCATAACATTTGCGATATATCGGCGGAGATTTATTGTGTTGTGGTTTGTATCATGGGAAGATGAAAGATGACTGAATGACGCCTGATTTAAGACTGACAGATTATGTCAATTTAAAGATCGACCAGTGACTTAAGACATGTGGTTCACTGGAAGGAATGGCATAAAATTTGCTGCTTTGCTGCCATTCGAAAACAATGAGACTATCGCCATGTTTTAATGAGCTTCAGGTTTCCTTTTTAACTATCGCTTGAAAATTACTATTCAAGAAATCGTTTTGTCTAGTTCGCCGGCCTCCGCTCGATCTTGGACTTTTGTATGGCAACCGGTGTTTCTTCTTCACCTTTGATGGCGCTAAATTCCAAATCGACCCTGGGCGTCCTCCAGTTTGTGAATCTTAGCATTGATTTGCGGCCTGCATTAAAAATTATATCGTCCTGATTTTAAACACAGTCCAGCTAAACGTGTTCTCCATTTATAGCTAGTTGCTAGCAAAAGGTGTTTTTGGAGGCAGACAAATTTAAATTGGTAGCACTGTTTTCCGTGACAGCCGATTTGACAGTTCCCGATGGTTTCGTTTGTTTGGCTTGGCAATTCATCGTGAAAAAACTCACGGCGGGGCAACGTTTGGAAATTATTCAAGTTTGTTTCAAAACCATCAATTCAAGCTACTCATAGGGCATCCATTACGTGCATTTTGTGTATTTAGTGGTGCTCATAATCGTTCATGAGAGCGATTAGTTCGAGAAACCATGGATCGTTTTCGCAATACGTTTACTCTAAACGATAATATGAATCCCAGAAACTATTGAGAACTTGGAAGCCAACATTCGACGCGGTATTGCCAAAATACAGCAGCCTGATTTACTGCAAAGAGTGTGTGAAAACTGCCACGGCGACCACATATCCGAAATCATATTCAAACATTAATGCCTCAAAATTATCTTTCAAATGAAGTTCATGGATATTAAAAATATTTTGCTGGGTTTTATTTCAATTTAAAGTTCTCCGCCTTTAAAAAACACCCTATATTTCCATTAGCGTGCCATGTACTAGCAGTTCCGTCATTGCCGTTTAATTGGTCTTCACTCTTCCTTCATTCGATTCAATTTGTTCTTATACACCTAAAGATGGGCAAAGCAGTTCCTTTCAGTGAAGTACTTAACTCCGATTAACTCACTTTAACGAACAAGTTCAGTAAAGTAGTTCCGAAACTCTTCTTGTTTTTTCGTTTTCGCTCCTTCGTTCGCTCGCGAACTAGTTCTTTCTTTTAGTTCATTCATAGACTTCAACAAGAGGGGAGAAGATGATGAGCAACAAAAGAAAACTCCAGTTGATCTAGAATATGATGACCAAAAATAAAAAAAGGCTCGGTACTGTTTTTGTCACCTCCAATGGAACTGCAGTTCAACAAAAGGAATGTGTTACTTCACTCACTCACTTCAATCAAGTGTTCTTTTGGAACACTGAGCGACCCTTCTAAATAATCACCTTTTGAATTGAACTACAGTTCAGCAAAATGACTGAGGTAGTTCACTTATTCACTTCAATGAAGTGGTCTTTTAGAGTAGTTAACTCGTGAATGGTCCATTTTGAAGCTGTAACTAATTTCGTTGCTATAATTCCACTTCAATACCTTCAAAATTAAGTTGAGCGTTCCACAAAATAAACATCAATATTTGTCATTTAAATTTGAGCATTTCGCTGTAGTTAGAATTTGTTAGTTGATTTTTTTCACAACGCGAAAGAGCTGTCGTCAATCACTGTTCAAAATGTTCTCCTATCAGAGGTAAAACAAATCAGAAGAGGTATTTTGTCTTCCTCGAGTAAAGTACTTTGGCGTCTTCTTCTGATCTGTGCGGTGCTAAATAAGACGATGCTTCATAGAGTGATTCCTTTTTGTTCGGTCTTATCTTTACAACTGAACAATAAGGAAAAACGTTGGGAGACGGGTTCTAGTTTCGTGGAAAATGAGCGAGTATTCCGGCCTTAGACTTATGATCCGTGGCCACAATAAATTATAGCAGGAAACAGAAGCATCTTTACAACTGAACAATAAGGAAAAACGTTGGGAGACGGGTTCTAGTTTCGTGGAAAATGAGCGAGTATTCCGGCCTTAGACTTATGATCCGTGGCCACAATAAATTATAGCAGGAAACTGAAGCAAACAAGTGTTAATTTCCCAGAAGATGTAGCCGCCCATCAAACCGCTCATTCAAATTTCTCCTCAGGTAGCTTAATCCGGATACAGTAACTCACCACCTATTCAAACAACTGCTAATTCCACGAACGACTCCATCAATAGTATCACCCCTTGAAGTAGTCACTGTCTCGATGTATAGTAATAGCGCCATTAAGGGTGAGCCTATGCCAGCAGGCGGGTATCTATTGATCGCAAATTTCTTTGAACCAATAAAACCGAAATTTAATGTTCTCAAAGTCATTGTGTCCCCTCAGACGTGACAAATTTCTCCGATTCCGATTCAAATCTGAACCGATACAATGGGAAATTACAACATCCTGGCAACAAAAGGACACACACGTACTTCGTACTACGGTAGTAGGTGTTTTGTCCCAATTTTTCCGGGAAATTGATTAGTCCGTGGAAAGGTCTTATCCAATTGCCCATCTTATGTCATATGGGTCAAAACACAGTTGAAAAGAGAGACCCAAAAAGATGCTAAGGTGACACCCAACCGATTCGAACTATTCAATGCTCATGTTGACAATATGAAATGTTGTTTTAAATTATTTTTAATTTTTAATGTCGTTTCTCAGGAAAACAGCGGCCCGACTCGACCGTTCCCTACACTCAACCGTTCCGTTCATAAATTCTTATTTTCATTGTAAATCGTGTCCGTGGCTCACATTTCGGAGGCGGAATTTAATGTATACCTGAGACAGGGACATTAATTTCACAAGATATGTCAAAGTTATATTGTTGCTTCTTTTGTATTGCTTAAAGCCTATCCTCGGCTGTCATATATGGAAATAATAAATCGCGACCGGTATGGTTCCCGGAGAAAGATCTCAATGAAATGATCGAAGCATACGACAAGAATAAAATACACCAGGTAATGGGTTGTCCTATGTCTTGGATAGGTAGCAACGTCCACCGCAGAAAGCAACAATAACAACAGGCTGCGACGATCCAAGACAAACATATGCTCATAATAAGAATTAATCACCCAACATCGGTATACATTTGTTATAAGGCTCGAGAAGTATCTAAGATGTTACGGACATAATACAAAAGACGTTTGGAAGCAGACTGCCTGTGGGATCCACACAGGCCAACAGTGTGGCATAAGAAGTTTATAACTCAATTAAGAATTCACCTCATGCTGGATTAGCCTCGATGTGATGGCCAGAAGAAGAAGCAGGCGCTGCACAGTACCTTGTGGTACCTGAAACTATCGGTGACTGGCATGGCGACACTCCCGGGCTGCCCTCTGACTGAGCTCCTCGAACAACAACTGTTTGATATATTCATCTTAGATCGGATATTTCAGATAAGTCACGCCTCATCATGGACTTGATTAATGCCAAGCTGGCATTATTTTCGTTATTCGTCAGTATTAGTACAAAAGCCCCCAGAGTGACTCTCTCCTGGCCATTATTAATTTCACCTTTTTTTTATATATTATTCTTCGCAATTGTTCCCGGGGACAATGGCAGCCTTAGTTCTAGTTTGGGTCACTGAACGCCCGACTATATAAAGCCTAGCTGTAGTTTGGTTCTTAATGATGGGCAATTTGGAATTTGACAAACGTCTTACAGTTTATTATGAAGGAAGATAAGATTATTCGGATAGCAGAAGGTGCTGTCGTCTAGGAAGTCGAGATGACTAATTGGTGTCGGGATTGGTTGAAGTATGAGGCTGGTGGAGTAGTTTGTCAAAGTGGTTTAAGATAACCGAAATTCTTACGGCGCTCAATGCTTATGGTTATGATGTCATATTAAAAAAAAAAAAATGCTTTTGTGTAGTGGAATCGTGACACTGAAATTGCGGTTTACAAAACAGGAGGAATTTTTCAACAATATAAAGCCCTGATCTAATTGTGTTTTCGATGCATTGATTTCAATCGACCGTCAAAGAACGTTTAAAATTACATCGTCCGCAATTCAAATTGGACTTTCGAGATACTGGATGGAAATCAAGATTAATATACAGGCGACTCAAAAATAAAATAAAAATATAAATATGTACATATATAAGATGAAGTCTCCTTGGAATGATGTGTTTTAGGCACCCAATACTTTTGTAAGACATTTACTATGCAGCTTATTAATTTGGCGCTCAATGTGGGGTCTCAGACATTATCGTCTCTAACAATTTCTTTAATAAAGCTCACTTTGTTGTTGTTGTCGTTGTTTAGTGTGGGGAAGACACAAAGAAAAGCAGCGCATCTTGGGCTTTCAGGCCACCATGGCCCATTATACTCGAATCCCCAGTCTCTACCCGAACTTTTTCGTCGGCCTCCCAAATTTCAAAAGTTCAGGTAGGGAGCGGAAACGTAGTTCCTCCATCCTCTTAACATCAACGCCGTATAAGTGCATTCTCGGAGTAAGCTAGACATTGGAGAAGGTTGCGTTGTGTCGTCGCTCTCGTCGCAAGCAGTGGGTGGACTGGGGTCGTCAATGATTCTCAATCTGACCATGTGAAGGCCACGCAAGCTATGCTCTGTGAGGGCAAGAACCATACTACCACATTCCTGCTACCAGCTGACCTTAGAACTAGAAGTAATTTTTTCTACTACTTTGTAATGAACAACATTTTCACCATCCAATTAATTTGGCACCCAATATTGGCGATCATGTATTTAGATTCGAAATCAAAATGAGGAGCTGCTTTTGAGAATGATTTTGCCCTTAACCTTGTACTGAACAAAATTCAAACCATCCAATACGGTCATAAATTTGGCGCCCAACGTGAGAGCTGCGAGTTTCTTCCTAGGCTTATTTGCAGTTGTCATTTTGGAGTTTAAAACATTGTAGTTAATAACTCAGTAGGGTCAAGAGCCCCACGTTGGGCGCTAATTTTACACTGCTTCGATCGATCGATCTTTTCATGTCATGATTTTGCTTAGAACTGAATTCTCTCGGTTTTTATTCCACACAAAGAACACCGTTTATGCAATTGGAAGTATTTGGAGCTCTGTAAAACGCAAAAGATGCCGAACATGTTTTCTTTATGGCAATTTTAGACAGAATCATATAAATATTTTTACATTGACCATGTTTTTAATTTAATAATGTTTTAAAAACCGTCGGGGTCACCTGATCAAATTCATACAGAGACATCATCTCCGACAGCGACTTAGTGGCAGAGCAGAAAGTTTTAATTACATTTAGATTAGATTCTTTATGGTTCCATATTACATTTTAATATATTATTACATATCAGATAATGGGAATCTCAGAGCCTAAGGTCTCTTCAACTTGTGATTATAGAACGATTATACTAAGGATATAATGGGTAGTAGTTTGGCAGTATTAATTCAGCGAGAAAATGAAAAAAAACCTCATGTACATGTTACTTAAACTAGAACTTAAGACTACACTTAAAATCTAAAATTTAAATGTAATACTAAAATTAAAACTTAACTAATATAATTCAATTGAAAACAAATGATGAAATTAGAGACTAGAGAGAATCAGCGGGCTCTCCGTATTCCTGCATTTTGAGGCAAACTTAGATGATATTTTGTGGACAATGTCGTTAACCGTAGGTTTTATCTTACCATCGATTTTTCTGTTTCTATTAAAGTTACCTTATGTTACCGGAGCACAGGCTACTAAGCTTGTTCAATGTTTGCTAAAAATTCACAATAACTTTTTGCAGTTATTTTCGTATTCGGGGTCACCTTATGATTGCACTTGTATTTTAAATGAATTTAAGCTACTTTAAACGGGATCCTTAATATTAATCAACCGTTTTGAATATGATTTTTTTGTCGGGGTCACCAAACTACTTTAACTAGAAGTATGATCTGCTACGAGTACCTCTGATTAGCCGACCATTCATCCGATTCTGAAAGAATTTTGTGCCTCACTCTAGTTGTGAGTTCCCTGAAAGATAATCGTTGAAAATTTCTAGTCGGGTTCACCCAACTCAAACATGTAAAGGAGCGGATTTGAAGAACACTGTAAATGTGTGTAATAAAACAGAAGGCAGGTGACGTGGCAAGTTTTTCTCTAGTAATAAAAGCAGGGTCTCAGATAATTAACAACTTATAGTCATATTTCCGATGGTTCTGCAGTATGCCTCAATTTAATTATTACACGGAAGAGCAACTTAAAATGATGGATTATGTCAGATGCTATCATTACTTACGACGTGATGTGCTCAGTATGTAGTTCCGCTATTTCCATTATCCCAGACGATGCATAAAGAGATCCGCTTAAACGACATAAATCATAAGTTTCATTGAGTTATATATGGCACATCATACATATGCAAATGAAGCATGTTCCTCTGCCCAGCGTACATCTAATTGTATGCACTTCAGTCCGACTCGACAATATATTTTGCATAAAATGGATAAGTATGTGTGCTATTATAGGGCCTCCCCATCAAGCAAAGCGAGTGGATTTCAAACCAGCCGGGAGAGTGCGAATAGGCCAACATCCTCCATAAAACATTCTCCTGTAGAAGCTGTCATGTTGTGAATTTAATGTTCACTTCGGTGTTCAAACAGAAGTGAAATGTTCGCTAGGCCAGCCGAACCGTTTATGACCCTCGTATCGTATGAATAAAATAATAAAATAACGATGCTATGCTTCCAGCTTCATGTATTATGGCCGAGTGGGGCATTAATCATACAGTTTTTTTTTCATCTCCATCCCGCTGTATAATATTGGGCATATTCCCATAAAGAAATCACATTTGACAGTTCCATTTGTTGTTCATTTTTACACGTCAAATTTACATGTGGGGACACTCAATTCTTCACTCGTAACGAACTATGGTATGGTAAGAAGTGCGGGCTGTTCTGGCCCAGTTTGGTTTCTTGAGAATCAGTCGGTTTTTGTTGGATCGGACTTAATCCACACACTACATGGTGGCTATACGAGGCACACCTTTAAATTCTCTCCCCAGTTGTTTGCTACTACCTTAAAATCATGGAATATGTCTTGAGTTGTTGTGTCATGCACGATTCCAAGATCGATCCTCCGTAAGATCTTCACCACTAATCGTAGTTTATGAATGTGTGGTAATCCACAATTCAGATATGCTTGTGGTCTAGGTTGGTTTAAGATCGCGGCGAGATATGTGTAATTTAAGACGTTGTTGTGTCTTCTTGGGTTTATTGTGGTTGAGATCTATACGGAGCTGCTACGAAGTGATCGTGGTAGCTTTACATAGTTTTGCTGCCACCTCCTACGGTTACATGTCTCACAATTATGGACTTTACCTGACTGATCTTGAGCTACTGTATGGTTTTAGACGTATATTACAAGAATTTTTGCCTTTTTTTTTTAAAGTTTCATGTTTATATTTCGTCTGAGGTTTGATCTCATTGAAGGCCATATTCTAGTAGACCTTTTGAGGCTCTTTTTTATTGCATTTCCTTTTGACTACAATGCTCTTTGATATTTTATAGTTTTTAATGCTTTTGAACCGATTTAGGCTCAGACCGCTTGGATTTTTATCTGTTAGTGAAAAAGTAGTCTTGGCTTGATATAATCAGTGTTTCTCAATTGATAGCCTGCAACCGAAATGTGACCTGTAGCGGTTGTCTATCTGCCTAGTGAAAAAAACTCGGAAACTTAAGTCTCAGTTGTTTTTCCGATCAAAACTGATTCCGGCTAGGAATAAGCGTACCTTTAGCGTCATAATAAACACGATTCACGAATTCTTCACAATATTGCCCAATACGAAAATCTTTTGAGAATCCCCTTATTTCTTTGCTCGCTTGCTTGTCATATGGGTTTGTAGGAATGCAAATGTCTCAGTAGACGAAGACTCATTTATTTATGTACAGTGGTACGACTAGAATTTGAGCATTGGGCATTTGAGCATCGAAAACCTTTTGAGAATCACTGCCTTATTCCTTTGCTCGCTTGCTTGTCAAATAAGTTTGCAGGAACGCAAACGTATCGGCAAGCGAAAGCGCATTTATGTACAGTGGAACGACTAGAATTTGAGCATATTTGCTTCAGTTACTAAGTCTGTGTGCAAAACATTTTGGGAATATGTTAAGACCTGAAGGGAGAAATGGAGGAAGGACTTCAAGCGGAAATTAGTGATTTATTTTCACTTTAATCCCAAGTGAAATTTTATCAAAAGATGTAGGTACTACAGCAGTACTTTAAAAATGAATGTTGTGGATGGGTCAGGAGCACACAGTGGTGGGTAAGTGGATAACGCTTTTTCTTCTATAGCGTGACAGCTCAAATCGGGTCTATTTGTTGTCAAATAATTTCTTACAACTGGAAAACTTGAACCAAAATTTTTCAGAGTTCATTTAAAATACTCTTCCAGTGATTAAGGTTGCAGTTTGTTGGATTGTGCTGGGAAAGGATATAGATAGATTGGAAATAGGGATTGGTATGGTTAACCTCTGTCACTGCAGCCACAGTTGGATCTATTGTTACGTCCCCCCAGATTGATTATGATTCCTCTTCAATCCCTGCACTTTCAATGAAGCCCAGTATTTTGCGAAGAGGAATGGTCAGGAATCTCGATGGGTCCATGAAACCCTGACCGAAGTGACGAAGTCTTTTGTGAGCTAAACCCTTACATTCACAGAGGATGTTTGGTTGGTTGGTTTGCATGGCAGCTCTGTCCTCTAGACGAAGCTCAATTAGCTGAATGGCCGTTTAGAAACCACAAACTCGTATTAACCTGGCTTTTAGCGGTTGTTGTGACTAGGGAATTAAGGGTATGAGTGCGAGAAATATCCCAGAGGATATGCTTTGGAGGTTCGTCTTCGTCATTGCATATTCCGCAATATATCAGAGAGAGCAATCATGTTTGAATGTTTCCTCATGTGAGGAAAGGAGAAGCTCCAATTTATATAGCTCGAGAGCAACTAATCCTAAAAACTTGAAAGTTGGGGCTCCTATATATGCGGTATTATGGAAAATATTTTAAAAATTTAATTTAAATGGGAAATCATTTTACTCGAGGCTGCCAAAAATTAAACGCTGAAATTATTTCGAATCGAAAATCTTTTGGGGATGGTATTTGAACTTGTACCGTGTCCTAGACCTTAACCTACAACGTAATAAATTCGTGTCAAGATTGTGGTGTTTTTTGCTCAAAAAAAAAGATTGATCTCAAGAACGAGCAAAATTACTCCTCCAAACAGGCACAATTAGTTTTCGTAACTGTCGAAACAATAAATCTGCTCGGTCTATTTCACGAGAAGGGTGAGAATGAAAAGCCACCCTTACGATTCCTGTTCGTTTTGGGCAGCTACAATTTACTGCCCAAACGGATCCGGAAGCTAGTGTAAAGGGTTTATATAGAGGACAGGACACATCTATCCTTTGCAGTAGAAATGAGAACCGGGAACCGAGTTTCTTGTCATATAATTTATGACTATATTTTGTCATTTCGAGCTTCATTGTTGTCTACTGTTTGCTTTACCCCAAACTCCCCCCGTCCCACCTTAATCCCGGTTACATAGAAACACGGACAGCTGTAAGAACGATACGGGCATTGGTCGGAAGATGGCAAACACTAACAAATGAATTAAGGGCGTGGAATTAAGGGGGATGATGACAGACATTTATCTCGTCCGTTTGTCATCTGGATCTAGGATAGTGTACAGCTTTTTAGATGGATGGCTGGGTTCCGGTGAAGATTTTCGTATGGTTTTCGGGACTATTAATCATCCCCTAGACTACGGATGATAATTATAATTTTTTGTCGGTTTCGAATTTCTTTACATTTGTTATTCAGCTATTCATTTCTTTGATTTATTCGATGCTGATTCGGCTGTTTTGGTGTTCACTTCTTTAAAACCAGGAAGTGCTTTTTGATACAAACAATGCAGACTTTTCGATTAATTGACTGTTTTGAATTGGCTTTGAGTTTGGTGTTAATTTTGATCTAGTGGACACCTCCCAGGCCCATTGGTGCTGCCATGCTTCTCTCGTTTGAAATCAAACGTTTCTATTTCTATTCAAGATCTTTTCCAACCATTAGATCCATTCTCTGTCACTTCCACTATTATTATCAGTTTGTTTGATCCTCGGCCGCCATTCAAACGTTCGTTTATTGCAACATTGGCCAAACAATATCAGCTCAGATTGTATGCCAACTTACAGTTGGCCATTAATTCTGGTGTCCAGAAATAATGCGTTTCTTGACGGACAGGGCAGACAGACACTCCTGACTGATATATGGCAATGAATCACTGGATACTCGAGGTTCGATCATAAATCCTAGCCGTTGGTATGGCAAATGTATTGGCCGGTGGAGAATCACGTCTCCGGTCCGGATCATGAAACATGCATAAATCAGTCCTGGCAACGAATTCCGGTTTCGTATATAGAAAATTTTCGCTAAATTCGTAGTCGTCGAGTTGGTCGAGGAGTTGCCGTCGATGCGAAACAAACCGTGTACGCAATTGGGATTTGTTTCCTTCTATGGGTTAAAGTTTCCGTCATCTCATTCGATAATAGTAACTAGTCGGTTGTTTTGTTTCTGCATTAACAAAGTACTGAACTGAGTCGGAATCGGACAGGCGAATGTAAATAATTCTCGTTCACGTAGACAATGTGTACACGAGATGTCGTCTGTCCATCACGCAATACGGAGATAAATGTTGACAACGCGGCAATATAAGGTTGGGTGAGTGATTTAAGGGAGGCTCTCCTAGACGAAATAAGCCGCTGAAATCAACTCTGTGATTGACGACGACAAGGTTCTTTGACTTTCGATTGTGCCCTGGGGCTAGGTTACTCGTTACTATCAAATAGTTTTGTCTTATGCTAATTTTTTTTAAAATCTTTCCATTTTAAAATCGACTTGTAAGTGATACCCGATAGTTAACTACTACATTAACCACTTTAAATACTGGTTATATTATACCTAAGGTGAATGCTTCAATGAGAATCTTTGAACGATACTCGATAGTTCACTAGGTTCTTCTTAAACTTCTTCTGATAAGTCAAATAAAACAAGTTTCTATATTATTAAATTAAATTCATTCCTATTTATTTATATTTGCAATTTTAAAAATTGTATAACTCTTTGAAGAATATTGAAGAACATTTTTCAATCATCTTTCATGTCAGCCTAGTTTCGCAATTGAGCAATTCTTTCTTTTTTATAAAAGTGCATCAAAGGCCATGAGTATGAAAGACAGTTCATCGGACAAAGAATGTTATAGAAACGGCTTTGGAGGATCACCTTCTAGCGATCCCTGGGCATTCCCACAAGATGTCAGTGATGTTCTCCACAGCGTACAGGTCATGGCAGAACCTGAACATGTCTGTTTCCGCTACCCCTAGCAGCATAGAATGTTTCCTCAGCAGACAGTGACCCATCAGTGTTCCTATGTTCAGACCCAGTTTTTCTCTATCCCAATTTAAAACATTCCTAGTTTTTTGGCTATCCAGTTTGGGCCACAAGGCTCTTGAAATCCTGCAGTTTGTTAGCCCTGCTGCCTATCTAGAGTCGGTTGCATTTTTAGAACGCCAACCTTTTTGCGTTTTGAGGTCACACATTGGTGGACACACATCCTCCTCAACCCTTCCATTCGATGCCAATCTCGATCTCGCAAGTTCGTCCGCTCTTTCAGTCCCTAGTATATAACTATGCCCTAGCACAGTGGAAATCAGCACTCTCTCCAGATAGCTTTGTCATAGCTTCGGGACAACATCTATACTTATTCACCAAACTAATTTTCGACAGACCGCATAGACATCGACTAAATAGTTTTGTAAGGCAGGTAAGAGTGTGAGCAGCTCGAAACAATTAAAAAGTTGCCCAACTTTTAAGTTTCCAGTCTGCATAGCTACGGCTTAAAAACTTTGTTGAAAGCTCGGCTTTTCTTGCTCAATAAATCATAACAAATTATCACTTTATAAAAAAAATGGTGTCCCGAAAATTTTATGGTGGTTTACTCAGGTAAGCACTTTTCTGGCTTGAACCATATTCAAACCTTACGCACTAATATCTCGATATCTTGTTCTACCATTAGCTCCACCAGTATGATTAAAACATTAGTCAGACGTAAAACTCAAGGAATGTTTGTTCCTATCAAAGTTCACTGTCCAATTACAGTCTACGTCGGTATTCTGTTTTAGCCTTTAGACTGTCCAAAAGGATCCAATCTTTACCATAAACTCTATTTGCTGCATTGTCACTTAAAAGACTCGGTCTCTTTTCGAAAGACTTTTATAAAAGCTGACTTCTTGAGGAGAAGGAGGAGACAGTCCTTCATCTTCCTGTACCTGTTCAGCTCTATTCGCTCAAAAGAAAGATGGTCTTGGAGTTTACTTCTTCAACAGCCTTAGTTATCTTGCTGGAGCTGAGGTCACGAGAATCCAACGCTTCAGTGCACGCTCTAAATGGTTTGATGAGTAGGACCAGATTCGATGATCCTATGGTAACACAATGGACGTTTTTAGGCCTAAGTGTGTCCGTGTTCACACGGGCCTACTTTTACTTACGAGGGTCATTTTAGGTCTCCAATTAAAAAATTACCTCCTCTCTTTGAATCAACTCGCTCAGGGTGCGATTTATGATAAGTAATGATATGGTGCTACTTATTTCACTAGCTTGCCCAAACGATTCAAAAACCTGCAATTTTTTTAAGGATACCTACATCGTTGGCAAACTCCGAACCAGATAAATAAACCCATCTATTCAATTACTTCCAGACAGATGCAAATTACTAAAAATTATAGGGGTATCTTCACTCGTTTACAATTACCAACATGGCTGTCATCGTGACAGTCATCCATCTTGTTCTCCAGATGAACGCCTGTCTTCGTCGCAATGTTGTTTAAAATATCGAGCCAATTATTTTCATTTTAATGAAAATTTGTTTTGCTCCGGTTCGCATGTGTGTGCTGTCTGTTGTCATCAATTTCTGATATGCAAATTGTACAGAGTACCTCAACTCTGCCATTATCTCAGTCCAGCAGGTAAGAGGGCCTGGATAATGTGTAAGTTCTTGTTTAAATGTAAATTTTTTCCATCCTTTTACTGAAAAAAAGCAGAAATAAAACGACGTCAAGTCAAGAAACGTCAACAATCCAGGAATTGTAAATTGTGAAAAAGACTTGGAGATGCGGAATAAAACACAAGTTACCGCCATTCGACCTACGAAAGATCGACAAGAAAAAGGCCTTTAAACTAAATGCACGTCAAGAAAGGTAAGGAAAACTATGTACCACGCGGATAGTTAGGTTAGGTGGTTAAGGAGTCTGTCCCTCTCGCTCCATCTCTCTCTCTCTCTATTTCGCTTGTCAGTGACAGGCAGACTCATGGTGGACAATGATGATGATGATGATGATGATGGGGCCTTGCCAATCAAAGACTTGTCGGTTGTACATCAATTGGATGCAAATGTCGAGCGTGGAAAAAGACAATTTATCGTGTAGCTTGGGGCATCCAGCTTGAGGCGAAGAGTGTTGTCAAACCGCACGGTTTTTGGTCAGCTCCTTAAAGTCAACTGTTGGGTCTACTGATGACGGGTTCGGCAGACATTGATGAGAAATCATGAATACTGCGACATTCAGGACCAGGTATGTAGCATGTGTTTGTACGGTTCGAGTACCAAAGGGTAACATCACATGACAAACTTTTACCTTCTTATCTTCGGATAAGTATAGGTCGTTTTCCAAAGATGGCGGAGAAGACATTTTGATCGGTTGATTGACAGCTGCTATCTGCAGCTATTGTTGTCGTTACTGATGCAGTTTATGTTGTCGTTAGCTTTGTCTGCCTGACGAGACCGAATTGACTTTTGTTTATCTCACTGACAACGGTAATTTATTACTATTTTATTTTATATAATCGTATCGGATTTTAAAGTCGTTGGACAACTGTCTCGTCCTGCTAGAATGACGGAGCGTACCTTAACTTTTGTCGATTGATGCTAATTTTAAATACCAATGCCGAGTCCAGAAGTTGTGCGTTGGAGACGTTCTCCAGTTGTATAAGGGCCTCCTCAAAGAGAAGTGTGATTTTGACAACCTTACCCTAACTTGTCCTTAAGTTATAGTGCGCTTTATCTATAGTTTGATTCCCATATCTTTTAAAAACTTTTTGTATGGTATGGTGCTACGGAAGGACTTGGAACTAGAGATGAGTCATTCATGAACTGTTCCAAAAGAACACTTCATTGAAGTGAGTGACTACTAACTACTGCTCTCTTTTTTTGGTCCCATCTTCTACATCTACTGACAAAACGAAGGAATGATGAAACGAAGAAGGGTTCCGGAACTACTTCGCTGAACTCTACATACCATTTTTTATCGGTCCTCATCTTGTACATCTACTGACGAACGAAGGAACTGCTTCGATGAACTCTAGACAAAACGAAGGAACGATGGAACGAAAAAGAGTTCCGGAACTACTTCGCTGAACTCTACATACATACCTACCTTTTTTTATTGGTCCTCATCTTGTACATCAACTAACGAACGAAGGAACTGCTTCGATGAACTCTAGACGAAACGAAGGAACGATGGATCGAAGAGCTCGCTGAATTCAACTTAGCTTTTATTTTGGTCCTAATTTTCCACATCTACTGATGAAACGATGGAACGAAGAATTCCGTAACTACTTCACTGAACTAGTTCCTTAAAGTGAGTTACTCGGAGTGAAGTACTTCACTCAAAGAACTACTTTGCCAATCTCTACTTGGAAACCAGAAGCTGTCGATCTAATGTAAATCTTTTAACTGTATCTTAATTCAAAACATTTAAATTTACAACCTAGCGAATTGAAAGGAATTTGCATTAACTGGACACCAACCCAACTAATTGCCAAAATTTCCCCACATGTTAATTTCTATGCAAAATTTTCGCTATTAATCCGACTTGTGAATGACTTCCGCTGAAAGCTTAATCTTCGACTATAAGTGAAGCACTTTTGTACTTTACGATGATTATGTTATTATTTTTCCCGTGTTTCTATTTTAATAATGAAGTGATCTGACGACTAACTTCCCTGCGAAAAGGCCACATTTAAGACGGTCCGAACAATGTAAAGTGTGGTTATTTTCTTTTGTTATTGTACAGAACTACTGTATTAATGTTGTGCGCCCAATAACCCCATTTGCGGACACCTACCTACTCGCGAACGATGAAGAGAAATTAATTTGACCGGTAGTCGAAAATGACCGAATTATGGTCAGCAATTACATTAACATAATTACACAGTCGTCCGGAATATATTTGTTCCGAAATTAAAATAAAATGCGTCCATTGTGTTCGCGTCGGTGGAAATTTCAATGAATTATGTTGTTAGTACGATACGCGACTTGTTATTTATTCTGTGTATCTTTTGTTGATAATAATGGCTTTTAGGGGAAATATGGCTGTATGTCGTTTTCATTTTTGAACCTCGAAATATGGTTTTCCTTCTAGACAGGATTCTGAAAGCGGTGTAAAACCATTTCCAAAATCAGAAATTATAGTTAATATCTTTCTTACTAATAAAAAATAATAGACAATAACAAATTGTCTATTATTTTTTTTTAGTATAAAAAGCGAATATTGTTTTATATATTTACTATCTAGTTCGTTATTGTTTGTTACTTGTGTAAATATATTTTAATTTTTTTGTTTCAACTAATTTGGTTTGGTTTGGCTACATATTTAAAATGTGGTACATTTCGCCCGTATGATGGGAGAAATGCACCATTTGGACTGACAGTCTTCTTCTACATTATGCTCAAGATCTGTTTATGTTTTGCTCTTTATTATTAATATGCCACACTTTTTGTCAAAAATTTTGACAATGCTATTTAAAGGGACAAAATTTTTGTGCCGGCACCATGGCATTCAACGTGTTAAAGGTGCTGGTTCCCCTTTTCAAACCCACATACAGAATTTAAAATTTTTAAAATTTGCGGCCAGGAAAAGCAAAAGGAGTGTCGCAAATTTTAAAATTTTATGTCGACATTTTTGGCCACCATTTCCCCCCATTTTTGATCCGATTTTAATTTTGTTTCGAATTTTCAGCATCTTTAAAGCTTCCCTTTTCGTTTGCGGTGAAAAAACAAAAATCAAAAATTTTGAGTTGTTAAAAATGCCACGGTATGGAAAGGTGGGTCAAAGTGAACCCACTAAGGTCGTACCAAGATTCTGTGAAATGTGTAATAGTTATAAAATCCTTTTCTTGCAAAATCGATAGCTTAGGATGTTAGCTAAGTCACGTATTCGTAAAATTAAATTATTCATGCTGATAAGAAAGTAATCTACTTCTTTCTATTCATACTTCAATGTGCCCACCTTACCTTGCAGCGCACTTTGCACAATTTTTCCAAATTTCCTCCGAATTGTATGATTTTGACGAGTGACTCCTCAAATTAAAGGTGCTGGCCATGCCTTTCAAATCCGCAAACAGATTTAAAAATTTTAAAATTTGTGGCAGGGAGAAGCGAAAGGAGAGACGTTTTTGCCCACCATTTTCTAATCTTTGATCCGATGTTAATTTTATTTCGAATTTTGAGCATTTGTTTAGCTCTCGTTTCGGTGATAGAAAAGAAATAGTAGACAAAATTGAGTCTTTAAAAAATGCCATGTAACTAACCCCTTGCCAAATTTTTGGGCAATTTTTCCAAATTCTCTCACAATGATCCATTTTTAACAAGTGATCACTTAAGTTTAAGATGCTGATGCCTCCTTCTAAAATTCGCAAAACATAAAATTTTGAAAATTTCCGGCCAGAAGAGGCAAAAGTAGAGTCACGTATTTTGAATTTTTTTCCAAATTTTGTTCTGTTGTTGGAGCAGCCATTTTACTCTGTCAATTATCTGCAAACATTTTGTATAAAAACCAAAAAATTTCAAAACCATTTCATTGGAATGTTGTGGTCCTTCGACATAATTAATCGCGGAACAACAGAAATCCATCGCAAATTCTATTCGTTTGTTTTAATCAATTCCATCGGTTTTGTGTCTCCAAGCAGCCCTCAAGATGCATTCAAAATTAGATCCGAATTCGGAATACATCAAAGACCTTGTTCTACAGTCTCAAAATTCGTATCGCATCACTAAAGGATCTCAACGAACTGCGACTTTAGAATGTCTCGACTAATTCCAAAAAGCCTTGCAGCCTGACAAGAGGTGACATCTATCAAATACCGAACATATGAAACTCTTGGTCGAAAATTTCCGAGTAGAAATTTCGAACAACATTCCAACCACGATTTTTTCCTCAATCACACCGTTCGTCTCAGAAAAATGTCTTTGTATGGTCCGCACAAAGAAGCTGGACTTCTGGACTTTTCTATTCTCGCCAAAAAAAAACCCGGGACACCGAAAAATTCTAGTCATGCCGAAAAAGGCTTTTGTATTATTCGAAAAAGCCGACCACCAAATCCCTGGAATGAATGGACCTGAATTCTTTTTGGGGTCTAAAATGTCGCGAAAATTGCGTCCTAAATCATTTCAAGGGACACGCCGAACATTAAGGTCGCCGTTTTATATTTTTTGGCAAGTATGTGGCCCAGAAACCTAAATTATGGGAGCCTTGAATCAATGGCATAGTTTTGTAAAAAGTTTTGGGTGCGGGTTTTTTTTGGCGGAAATTCAAAAAAACAGAAAGAAATTTATGACGTTATTGTTCATATCATGTTTATTGTTTTATTTCAGTGTGCAATAAACAAAATATGAAAAGAAACAAGAAGACAATCGTAAAATTTCAGACTACCACAATCACCATAATAATGTGCCATAAAATTAAAATGATTTTGCCATAATTATGGCAATAAATTTTGAATTGCCCCGAAAACCAGTCCTTGAAGGCTCAATAGGTAAGCCAGGGTATTTTAATATAACCTGCGGCCGTCGTTGATTGCATGCAACATCCAATATAATCGGTGAGTTTTTTTTAAACCCGCCAGCTATAAACTCTTAAGGTTCCGAAAATTATAATCTCGTGAATGTCATAAATTTGATCATGTCTCAAGCATGGAGCTTGCTCCACTTTAAGATCGAATCGAGTTTAGTTAGTTTAAGCCGCGTGTACCGTCTTAAAGCGACAGCTTTCTTTTGATGATTGGTCACCACCTAATGTGTGAAATTATCTCACTCCTGATATGGTGGACTTAAGCCGGGCCTTAAGGTAGTCGTCAGTCGCGCCCAGATGCCCCTTACTGTCGATAATCTCCATCACCACTTACTTATAGCATGACTTGGTAGAGTTGTCGATTTTTGTGCACTAAGACAATTTAGGCCACATAAAGTAGCACTTCTGACGGTTTCATCCGGTCCGGTTATTAATTATAATGGAAATTTTATTCACCCGTTTACCAGCTACAGGAAGAAGCGGGCTACATTAAAACCAAGAAGGGAATATTAAGTACAATAAAAAAAAAAACTTATGAGTGTTTTTTATGGACATTTTACATGTCAGTGAATTATTAACACGGACAGATCGTAATTCATTTTGTTGGTTGGAAATTGGCCGTATGGTTGCCTTCGAGAACATGGGAGTTTGAGACCAAGTTACTGAAGAGTTGGAAGCAAAACTAATACAACTACATACACTTTTAGTACGAGTAGTTGATGTGTTATTGCTGCGTTGTTTCGTTCGGAATTAATTGCTTTGCCTGACTTTGAACACTTTTTTCGGGGGCGAATTTTTCATGAAAATTTCTATTTGTAATTGATATTTATGGCCATTGTTATTATGGTTTATAGCTACCTCTTTCCGTTTTTTGATATGAACTACTTTTGGCTGTTACGTCTAGCATTGATCATTGGCTCTATTTAGGAGAAGTTCATACAAAAACAGGAAAAAAAAAATTTAATAAATAAAATTCGTAAACCACAGAAAAAAATCAAAGCAAACGAACGCTGCCAGTATGGAGTAAGTATCAATCAAAACCAAGTGCGACGTTTGATACCCTATACAAATAGGACCCTCGTAAAATAAAAATTTCGGATCGCAGGAAGACTTTTATGCCAGTCAGAGCAAAACAAAGTTTGCACTGGTTACAGGAAAAGATGGCCTGAGCTTTGTTTATTTGCGGATTATAATTTAATGTAAGTCAAATCCTTCCGGAGGTATTTTCCATCAGAAATTGTTTACTGCTGTAGGTAAACCATAAGCAAACTTGGGTCTTGAAAAACATTTTCTTGCACAGCATTGTTGTATCTATGATAGCATTCAAAGCATGGTTTAGAATACACACAACTGTCGACTTCGTTAGCCAGCAAGAGCGTGCTATTTTTTGTCTACCAGGGCTGAGGTGACCAACCTTTTATTTTCTAGAATATCTGTTCCAAAAAAAATCCCAACTATCTTAACTCCTTGTTCTAATGATGGATGGGAGATAAGCGAATAACATATCCTTGAGAAAAAGGCTTCATGGGAAAAAGGCCCCAAGATTGATTTAAGATTTTTTATCAAAAAAAAGAGAGAATACAACTACATAGTATCCTGACACCATATATAAATTCTATCAAATTAGTTGAAATACTAGATGATCTTCAGAGACACCTACCTTAAGCATAAAAATTTCTTTGACAAACTAAGTAAAATTTATAGTTCGCGGAAATGAATTTCGGTTTCATATTGCCCTATATGCAATAAATATCCAAAAGCTGTCCAGGTGATTCGGATAGCAGGCCTGCAGCACCCTCTAGTGAATCTATGCCATTTGATGAAAAAGCACCTTCTTCGCACCTAATATAACACAGTTTTATAAAACTGGATTCTCTGAAAAAAAACGGAATCTCCGGTGAAGGTTTCAACTGTCATATCCTCAATGGCAGTAGCCACAACAGCCTTGTGTGGCCTACACGCTTTTAGATTGAGAACCATTAACGACCCCATGTGCACTACTTGCCACGACACAACGGAACATTTTCTGCTCGAGTGTCCAGCTTACTCTTTTGCGAGAGTTCATGTATAGGTATACGGCGTCAATGTTATGAGGTTGGAAGAACTCCGTTCTCGTTCCCTACCAGAGCTCTTAAAATTTGTGAGGAGGACGAAAAAGTTCGGTGTAGAGACTGGGGACTCGAGTGCAATGGCGATGATTGTCTGTGTGCTCAAAATGCACTGCCTTACTGACCATCTATCCTCGCTGCAAGCAACAAAAATAGCCAGGACAGCGATTAATCCCAATCGGGATTTCGTGTTGTTGTTTCTCACCGGGAACTCCTCTGACGTGGAAAATTAAATTTCTTAAAAAAATTTGTTTTTAATGTTTATCTGTAAGATTACAGGAAATTTTTTTTTTTAAATAATAACACCTAATGAACACTGTCTTGAATTTTTTGAATCAATATTGTAAATTAATCTCCGCAGAGTTTTGGAAACTTTTTGGAATATTTCAGTTACTCATTCTAAATATTAATTCAATTAGAATAAACTAAGTGATTTTTGTATGTTCAAGATGCTAATACCGATACAGTACTGCAATTCTTACAATTTGAATATTGATATTGACTTTGGGACCCGTTTATGGTGTAAATAAATTTCTTTTCAGTAGTGAAGTATGTCAAGTAGTCAAGTTCAGTGTTTCTATTTAAGCAGTATATCCAAGTATGTTAGGTACTGTAACTGAACTGACAAGAAAAACTAAAATTTGTTCATACAGAATATTTCTAAGTTGTATTTGAATTAGTTATTCATATTATTTTTTATTTTTCTAATTCTCTTCCATGTCCTTAACAATTCCTGTAGATTTTAACTCTGAAGCGCCCAACTCAAAATCTCAGCTACTCTCGCTAGACAATCGACCTATTCGCATACTTGAATGCTAATAGTTAGCTATTCTTTATTTTAAAAAAAATAAGTCAGAACTGATTCAGTACTGGTACAACGGTAGTGATTAGAAATCCCTAAAAATTAAGCGATAAACTAGACTAAACTAAACACTAATCCGAATAGGTATAACAAGTTTGGTCTTAAATTTAATTTATTTTCAGAAAACTGTGAATGAGACATATCTTTGCCATCGTTTATGACAAAGACACAGCGTCAGTATTAAACAGGATGTAATAATGGGTTGGGTCATTCTCGTTTTATTTTCTGCAAACTCCTAACTGACTTTGATATCGGGCACCACAACTAAACTAAGACGTCATTAGCTCAACAAACCAGGAAATCCTGTAAGGCTCATAGTCATAACATACAATTTATTATATTACGAATTTTCCGTACATGATTATTTCCAGCCATTCTGCAAGCCACACATACTGGGCATTATGACAATATGTGACATTTTATGGCATACATTAAATTTCGTTTTCCTTATATAGAAATGACTACGCAAGCACTACTCCGGACGACAGTAGTATACTGCAGACAATATGTAGTAGATGAGACGTGGACAATATAAACCAAGCCACCCAAGGAAAGAAGACGCAATAAAGAACCTACAAGGCTCTTTTCGTTTCCCACCCCATACAGTGAGTTTAAAAAAAAACATATATGCATAGATCCATTGTCTAACAAAAGCAGACGTAAAATGCATTTAACGTCAAGTAAAAAGCAATAAAATGCAAGTTTTCTGGAAGTAGAACAGAAGAAAGCACTAAAACTCGGAAAATTATTACAGCTCCTACCGTTTATTTCGATTTGGGGAAAGCTTTTTGGTGGTGCGAAAAATTTATTTTTTTGTCTAGGTTTTATGTAATTTTTCTTTTTGCTTTATGCCAAGAGACAACTAAGTGGAAATTGCTGAATGTTTGGTGCTTGTATGCTTTTGTAATAAGCAAACTAATTTAGGTTATTTAGTAATGCTGTAAATACTGTAAGTGAGAAATGAGAGTATAAATCACAGAGGTCCGCATGAAGTTTTGCCAAATATTCTGAGACAATCTGTCTCTGCGAAATGGCATACTTTGTATGCTGTAATCTAGTTGTATATTTATATCGATATCAAACGCATTTCAGTTGTTATTCACAAGTAATTGAGAACCGCTGATATAATCGTTTTGTTGCATACACGTTTCATGGGTACGCTGGTGTGCACTCGTTTCGGTTATTTAGTACGACTGTAAATACTGTAAGTGAGAAACTAGAGTGTAAATCAAAGCGGTCCGGATATAGTTTTACCAAATTTTCCGAGACAATTCGACTCTACGAAATGGTTTACACTGTATGTTGTAATTTAGTTGCATATATCGACGTCAAGCACTTTTCAATAATGGACTTTAGAGACAAACTATTGAGTACCGCTGATATATTATTATATTTTTCTTGCATGCAGGTTCCATGGATACTCTGGTGTGCACTTGTTTTGGATGATGTTGATGTTATTTTCGGACAAGCATGCAGCATATGTTTTTTTGCAAACTTCGTTTTAATTATAACTGCATTGATTTATGCATCTGGGTTTTGATGTCAGCCGGACCTTGTAAAAGTTTGGGAACTCGAATGGTGCAAGGCGACACAATAAGTAAGAAATCAAACAAGTTCCACTTGCTAGAGGTGTCTACGACCATCACAAACAATCGTGTTGGGCTTTCAAACCTGTATGTCAATACAATTACGTGAAAATTTCCATCTCGCTAGACCACAGCACTAGGCCTAATCAAGTGACCTGAAATTTCCAAAAAAATTTGCTACCTTGAAATTTTGTATTTTCACGTTTTAGGACTAGTAAACACCAAAGCAAAAAAAATGTCCGTCTGTCCACCTTAAACGCCGTACACCAAACTGTTTCAAACTCCGTAGCTCTCAAACCCCTTGAGATATTAAGTTTAAATTTTAATTGTGTGTATGTAGGTAGAATGATTGAACCCCTACGAGTGACATATTTTGTACTGTAGGGAGGGGAAGTAAGGGGGAAGAGGGAAGAGCATTTTAGATGAAACATATTGGTTTCTAGATCTCAGGAACCGCTTGTTCTAGGAGGCTTAAAGTTGGAACCAGGAATAACCAGGAGGCTATTTGGAACGTTATTTTCTAGGTTGTTAGTTCCATAGCTACCTACACCGCATCTCAGCATTAAACACATTTCGAACTTCTACCCATAAAATAATAAAGTTGCGCCTAGACTGCAGGCCGATTTAGTGACGACTGTTGGCCGATTTAGTGACGACTGTTGGCCGATTTAGTGACGACTGTTGGCCGATTTAGTGACGACTGTTGGCCGATTTACTGACGAACAGTCTACTTAATTCTACATATTTCTGCCTTAACACTGCTACGAACAAATAGGAAAGAAAAGCTTGCTGTTTTGAAATTAATGACATTGATGTCAGTAATTCGCATTCATATTTATGCAATAATGGCACTTGAAAGTATTCCAACACTTACTGTTAAATTGTATGAAGCTATATTTTAACGCGAATTGAGGACGGAATAAAGTAGACTGGACTTTATTTTTAACATACGAGTATGTCTACATGTAGTTATACAAATTTTAATCAATCACATTTTTTGTCTGAAACCTCTTTCTTTTTTCGAGATTCAATTAATTCGATGACATATTAAAAGTTTTTCTGTCCATTCGAAAAACTGGCTTAGTGAATATTTTAACCACAAAGACAAACCGACTTTTGAATTTCCATTGTTCTAATTTAACTTTTGGTTTTTATATCTAGTAAAATTTTTATGTCAACTTGATATATGACCTTCTATAGTCGATGGTAAATTGCGAAAAAAAAATATAAAAAATACAATCTTATCCATTTTTGTCCGTAAAATACCATCGTCATCATCAACATCAAAACCGAACGTAAAATCTGCACACAAGCTTCGGCATTTCGTTGACACAAAGATTGATGACATCGATCGTGAATATGTCACGTTTGTCAGTCTTCGACTCGACGTATGTCTCAGGAATCTTTAAGAGTTTTAAACGCTCGACTAAAGGCGTATAGTGGATGGAAAATATTCGGAAAAAACCACAACATCTTTGAGGTGAATTTCAAAATAAATAAACATTTTGTTGTTGTTGCTGTTGTTTGTTAATAAAGGTAGTTTGGAAATATTTTTTTTCTGTTTGAGATTGTTGTCAACAGAATTTTGCACAAAATTATATAAGCACAATTTAAAACGAACGACAGAGCAATGACACAGATAATTAACGTCAGTCATTCGGTGATTGATTGATGATATCGATGAAAGCCGTCATGCATTTTCGTTCTAGCACTTGATTGCGTTTAAATGGTGTTTCAGTTTGGTGTCATCAGATGGGAAGCTGGTGCAGGAAGTGTCACTTTAGGTTGGTTTTTTGAAGATGGAACGCACGTTGATGAACTGGTGATACAGTGAGTCTGGCAAGTGAACTAAGTCCTCCAAGGTGGAACTCGTATGTGGTAGGACCTTGTACTACCATCAAAATCTGCGATAGCTTCTTGCATATGCCATGAAGGAAGTCCACTGGGCAATCTACTCCCAGCAATGAACTCAAACCTGAAGAACACAAACATTATATCTACACCATCAGAACCACAAGAAATATGAGAATTTCACACGGTTTTACGTGAAACCAAGTTTGGCTTCATCTTTAAGAAAACTGAACGGTGGCCTTCCTTAGATGGCGATGCGGTGCGACTTTTTAGCCTAGACTTCTGATTGCTCCTTGGCTGCTTCTCTGGCAATCTTCTTGGGTGCACAATTTTGCCGGCCCTTCTGGAATCCCATCATACATTCTTCCAACCACTGAGCAACTAGGGGACAAGTGTTTGCTTTCGTGCGATGAATTCTCTGAATATGCCTAGCTGGAAGACGAGACTTGCCTGATGATTCTCGCATCTTGTCCAGCATGCGATGTATACATGGACTAAACTGGGATTTTCTTATGGACTCCTTAAGAACATGGCTACATAAATGTACCGACATGCACTTGATATTATTGTGATTATTTTATGAAGCATGGACCACGCATGGCTCGGATGGCGTATGTGATTGAGTGGTTTTTCTGGTTTTCTGTGTGTTAATTGAAATGTGATTATAGTTTTCATATGTATGTATATGGCGTTGAAAGTTAATTGGATTCTTGTTAAAAGCTAGTTGGACAGTCGTTTATCACCCATTCGGTGGATGTTAGCTCGATCGATGAGCTATGGTCGTCGAATGTTTAAAGATGCAGATGGAGATGATAATGGTGGCTGGCAAAGAATCAAGAAGCTATCGTTTAGTCGAAAAACGATGGCATATAAGGTACTTACAACTCAGAAGAATTGCGTTAATCGAAAATCATGATAAGGATGAAACCGCATGTTTTTTGGATAATAAGATCATACCTAGCTTGTTTTCAACTCTCCTAAAGAGCTTATTTTTTCGAATCGAGATGAGCAAGTAATTCGGAGAATCGAGTGAGAAGTGTTAACCAATATTCAGTTTGATCGTCTAGTTACTATATAGATATTAATAAAAACCTGACGAAGTGAAATACTATTCAACATTTAACCAGAAGTAAAACATGCGACGAAAACATATTCAAAATCTTTATTCTTTATAATCGGATCAAAAATAGTGGCCGAAAAAGTCGAAAGAAAAAATCAAATTTTGCGACTCTTCTTCTCTCCTGGCCGAAAATTTCTAAAATTTTTAAATCTTTTCATGGATTTAAAAAGGCGACACCCGCACTTTTAATTTAAGTGGTCACTTGTCAAAATTGGACAATTGGGAAAGAATTTGGAAAAATGGCCCTAAAAAAACCATGGGGCTGTTACATGGCATTATTTTGAAAATCCAAAATATTCGATTTTCGCAAGTGACACACCAAATGAAAGGGGAACTCAACAGATGATCAAAAATGCAAACAAAATTAAAATCGAATCAAAAATGGGGGACAAAAACGTCAAAAAAAACAGTCAAAATTTTGCCGACTCTTCTTTTGTCTCTCCTGGCCGAAAACGTTTTTATATTCTTTAAATCTGTTTGCGGAGTTGAAAAGAAGCCACCCGCACCTTCAATTTAAGTGATCACTTGTCAAACATCGGATAATTGTGAGAGAATTTGGAAAAATTTACCTAAAATTTGTGAAGGGGTAACATGGGTGGTTATCGAAAACTCCTGAATTTTTCTCCATGAAAACGTAAACAACCCTTTTCCTCCTTCTTAAGGGTTGAATATCGGAATTTTCTGAAATTAGTTCTTAAAAACTGCTCGTGAAATTAAAAACCACTTCACGATGTCTCGTTACAACCAAGAGATATGACGACATTCGTGAAATTGTGTACAACTACTTTATTTATGTGATTATTATTTTTATGAATATCAAGAAGTACTGAAATTAATTTTTTGGTGATTATATAAAATAATGTTTATTTATTTTGAGATGTGGCCTGTTAAAAAAAAGGAGCCCATCAATTAGTGTGAAAAATTTTTGAAATTGATTTTTTCCCCTTTTATCTGAGGAACCACCATTCAAAAAGTGGCAGCTTAAATGGTCTACCTAATGTACACACTTAATTTTTTAAATAAGTTAATTGCTCAAAAAGGGTTTAGGAGCTACAAGTCTTCTAAGGCGATTGCATACTGCATGCGGCGGTTAGAAGGACATTTTTTTTAGGGGCTTGAACAATTTTTTAAATGAACCCCATTTTTTTTTAAATTCTAAACAGTCAAATAGTGATTCTAAATAGTCAAATAGAGAAGAACTCATCAGATTCTACTTAACTGTTCTTGTATTTTATTCTACGATTTACTTAAGAGGTTATGCCACTCTAGGGGCTAAAAAATAAGCCTTTTTCGGATTTTTTTTCTCAGAAAAACTACAAAATACATCGATATTGCAAAAATGGACACTTATAATACATGTTCACTATGGACAGTAATTTTTTTTTAAGATATTAAATTCAAAATGGCGGCTGTGTAGCGTTTTTGCGATGACGTCTCCGTTTTTCCAAGGTCCATGACTGGACACCTAGTGTCTGAACTTTTTGAATTATGGTAAACCAATAAATTTATTTCGATTACATATAACAAAAGCCACGGAGGATTTTTTCCGATACTTTGATTTTTAGTCAAATGGCACACTTCTAAAAAGTGTGAAATTTGCCTAAAAAATCGTCAGAAAATTGTTAATAACAAATGAACAATGCAATATAAACAAAAAATCATACGTACTCTGATGGACAACATAGTTTTAAAGATATATTAAAAGTTTTAAGTGAATCGGTTGAAAAATGTTTTAGTTATGTTTCCGGCCAGCTTGAAAAATGTAGTTTCTAAATAAACGCGTTTGAAGTTTTGAGTAGTAGAAAATCATGAGTAGTTTTGCAATATGCCTTGTACTAAAATTTGAAAACCGAGTTCTTAGAGACTTTTTTCGGCCATAATCTTTTGGGACAGCACGTTTGAGGTCCTAGGGGACCATTAAAAAAAAAAAAAAAAAAATCAATTTCTCCAAGACTCTAGAGTGGCATAACCCCTTAAGCGAAGTATGTGGGAATGGTGTTCATGTAACAGTATGTTGTCATAGACTCTGGAATGCTAATTCAGGTCATTCTCAATATGTACATACAGTCAAACCCGTATATAACGACATCGCTTTTAACAAAGGAATGTATCTAAATTACATATTGCTTATAACGACTATTGGATATAGCGACGGTTCCTTCAATGTCGTTATATTCGGTTTTGACTGTATTTCATTATTCGAAAAATTGCAGAAATCAAATACACGTTACCCTAAGAACCAGGACACTGACCCGGTTCAGACACCATCAACAATGCTTTTTAATAGGCAGTTTCTCTACAATCTAAGCACGTTCTTAACATTTACTATTTCTGTCGCGAGACAATAATATGCCATTTGCCGTCATCATCTGTCTACTTTCTTATCGCGTTAATTGCTTTGTGGCTCATGATAAAATAATCATTTTAATTCCAGGGAAATGCGGACAACTTGGTTATGGGGTTCTCTTCCAACCTGCGTCTCTCTGGAACCCTTTTGTGAACGCTTCAGCACGCCTATGACGATAATCTCTATGCCGATGTCGTTGGTAATTAAAAAATAAAGGCGAAACTATCTCGTATCATAATTTTTCTCAACATCACAAACCGCTTAAATTAATTAAAACGCCTTTTAGAGTACCTGCTCGTTAATTACTAATCCTGTCACATAACATATTTAAGTTTTTTTTTTTTTTTTTTTCGTTTAATTTATTTGAACGTTGCACGAGGCTGGAATGCTTTGGAGACGAGACAAGGTATACACTTCATACCTTAGCGGTTCAGATATCATTACAGGCACGTCCCATCTATTTCGATGATGACATCTCTTCAAAGAAGACGACGAAGCAAAAGATCCGAGACCAAGACGAAGAAGGTGTCTTTCGAGAAACCGCAATGCCAATGAGTAATGCGATATTATTCGAATATGGACAAAATGATTGAGTAAAGTGCGGGCAAAAGAAGCACTCGCGGTCGTTCCGTACGACAAGAATCATGTCATACCGGCGAATAGTCCAACTAGACACACATCAAGCCAATAAAATTGATGTCCGACTAGTGTAGGTCTGGTCAAACCAGTCTAGCGGCGATCATCTCATCACCTGGCCGCTTATGATGGCCAGGTTGGACTTAAGACTGGATGCAAGCCTGCCATTCAATTACAATACTCTGAACAGAATCACTGATATGCTACCTATAGTGAGACATCATCAGAGTCCATCATCGCGCAATTAAATCGCTAATTACAGCCGCTTTCCCCATTAACCGCAGATAGTCACTGGCGATTTCATGTACTCGTTCCCAATGACAAATGCCACTCCAGCTAAATGCCTTTCAGTAGGACATGCTGGAAGAGACTATCGCATAAATGCTAATATCAGCGTTGTTCCGCGGCAGCGAACCTAAAACGCTATCCGCTGGACAGCGGACCGAGTAGTCGACGGTTAAACGAAAAAGACAAAAACCAGTGGTACTGGCCAGTGGTCACTGGTCAACGTACCCTCGTTCCCAGCTCCCAGCCTCACGTGTATAGCTGTTCGATGGTCAGACCTACTATCCGCAGCCGAACAACCGAACTGCAGCCTAATACAAAATAACCATGTTAAGTCGTTGTACTAACAGGCGAACGCACTACAAACTATCGGGATTCGAGACTAGCCAACTGTAGAAGAACCGCAATTGCTGTCAGGTCATGTTAAATTGGCCGCTGTCACTCCGACTGACGGCTCCGATAATAATATTCAGTGATTGAAGTTAATACTTTTGTACAATCTGTCAGGTCACGTCAAGACATTATTGTCGGCGGTGATATGTTGTGCTCAAATGAACGGAGGGAACATGAGGGGTGGGCGAAGTGGCGGCACTTGGAATTCCCGCGAGATAAATTAAAAGTGAAGGTGATTCGGCTCGAGTATCTCTCTCCAATGATTTCGATCGCTTCGATAGAATGGACCCGCGTCTTCGAGACAACCGTGACGATGACGATAGAAAAGCCACTTAAGAGGTTCGGTTTTGTTCGCCTGGAACCTATGGAGAATAAAATGCGGAACATAATAAGATTTACCTGAAGCAATTGGCTTAGAGCGCGGGTATGACACTCGTTAATGGTTGCGTTGGCTTAATCTGTGACACTCGGTGCCGGAAATCTTTGCCGGCGACCAAATTAACGAATCAAAACAATCGAATAAAGCTGTCGAGTTTATTGGACGGTAATGCTGCCGAGCGAGAGCTGTTTAATGGTAACCAGGCTTTTTTAGATACGGGAAAATTTACGAAGCTATGGCATAATTGGATTTGAAGTCGAGATGGAGCAGCTGTTCAAGATAACTATTAAAAAGGCGCCCTTGGAGGTTGAACGCGCAAATAGCATTGTCTTAACACAGGTTTCAATAAATTTCATCCACTCTATATGAAATGACCGAAAAAAAATGTTACCAAAGTAGGAGAACTTAGATTTTGCGTTTACCCTCTCGCTTACCTCGCCAGTCGTCGTATAATTAGGTAGGATATAAAGCCAAGACACCAACCGAACATAATTGGATCGTGGATCGTCCTTGGGTAGCTACCGAACGTTAATAATAATCAGTGGCGTAACAGCCCAAATTGGGCCAAGGCCTTGAAGTAATTCTAGAGTTACTTCACTATGAAACCAACGGAACACTAGGAGGTAAAGTGGTCAGCTTCACGCTCGTCCGTGATTATTACCCCGATTTTAACTCAGATACTCATTTACAACAGAGTGAACTGATAGTCCGGCACCCAATCGCATTCTCGAAAATTACTTGTCGCCAAGCAGATTCGAACCTGGTACCAGGTTCACCGAAGGCAAATGCTCTACCCACTGCGCCACCCAGACTACCGAACGATTCAATGCGAATTTACGAAGCAGGTTAAACATTTAAATTTTGATTCTAGTGGGAGCTCCTGCGAGAACATGAAAGAAATGAGGATAACTGCTGGGCTGCATACAGAAGGAGGAAGAAAAATTCATATACGTATGTTTGAATCTCAAGAGTTGCCTGATGTTTTATACTCATCACTACGAGGAGAGGGAAGAAGTTCTTTTTCAGGTAATGAAGGACACATTGAAAAAATAAGGGCATATTATCTTAAGGCAGGCATTAGAGATGGGTCGTTCAGAAGAGAACTGTTCCAAAACGTGACAAAAATGACCGACCTTTTTGTTTTAATCATCTTCTAGTTGTACTGACCTTTGTTTTTGTTCGTCATCTTCTAGATGTACTGACGAAACGAAGGAAGGATGGAACGAAGAGTTCCAGAACTACTTCACTGAACTCTACTGACCTTTTTTTTGGTCGTCATCTTCTAGATCTACTGACGAAACGAAAAAACTACTGACGAAGGATGGTACGAAGAATTCAGGAAGTACTTCACTGAACTCGTTCCTTTAAGTGAGTGAGCCCATCTCTAGGTAGGCTTACTATGAGTACAAAATAATTCAAAGTGCCAGATTATTCCAGTCAATCGTTATTTGTCTCTTGTGCTCTAAACACTCCAGGTTCTCTTTATGTCTATTTTGTCCATAAAGAGAAGCTGGAATGGGACACCTGAAGTTGATTGAAGTGGAGGTTAATGGGAATGCTGCTTCCTTGCAGGAGGGCCCATGCGCACGCGTGGGGAGGGTTGGGGGTTCAACCCTCCCCCCCCCCCATTGGCCTATTTTCATGTGGAAGTGAGTACCTTTTTTTTTAGGTCATTAAATTCAGTATGGTAGCTAAGAATCCCCCCTTTCATACAATCCCGCTCACTGGCCTGCGTTCCAGGTCATCGTGAAAAGTTACCCAAAACTTTTTAAATGGAGCTGAGATTCGTTGGAGTAGAGCTTACTGAGTTGAAGAACAATTGAAGTCACTTTGCCAGAAATTCTTGAGCGGCAAACCCCTAGCTTCCAACAATACTCAGGGCCGGAAGTTTTAAAATTTACTTTATTTGTGCTAATTAATTCCATAAATCTAACAGTTTTTTTCTTTCTAAAGCTAAAATTAATTAATATCTAGAGCTCCTTATTGTTCTTAATGGTCTCAAGTGGGCACTCTAAGTTATAATAGTATCTGGGGATGTTTCGTGGGGATCAGAGTATCTCTATTTAAATACAATTCTAATGTATACGTGTTGCTAGAATATCCACGAGATCCGTCGAAGTTCATCCAAGTAGGGCTGGGTGTAGTCCAGTGATAGTTTATACTAGGTCTAGTAAACATTGCTTCGGCGATGTTGTAGGTTCAATTCCCACTCTACGCATAAATTATTTATAAGAATTTTTCAGTTTCTATTTGCTTTGGAATTATTAATATAAATAGTGAACATCGCGGAATGTTTAATAGGATCACTACTAAAGGATTTAACACTGAGCAGATCCGTTGTATTTACATTCTTATCAGAATCACGAACACCATCAGAGATTCCAGTCAGTAGTTGATCTGTTTCTCGTAGATCATATCACAACAGCGAACAGCACCAAAAAATTATTAGCACCTACCAAACCCAGTCTTCCATAACCAGTCCGATTTCTGACCTTCTATCCCTAAGGAGAAGGACGCGTTCACTGAACCGAGAAGGCTGGAGGCGGCACATTCAGGAGGCCAATGTCCGATTAGGACTGTAGCGCCATCGTAAGTAAGTATCCCTAAGATTACTGAACTGTACACTACAGTGTATTAGAGGCTAACCTCCAAAGTCCAGTTCGGTGTCCTTAAAGTATTTTCTTTGTGAAGTCTTCAGCTAAGTATTCACTGCTCTTTAATTAAGTTAAATCTCTTTAATATTCCAAGAATCGTCATCGATGCACTAGGCCGGACCTCCAAATCATCCATTCAAATCTCTTCCACCAGCCTCACTCCCATGTTTTCGCCATTTTTTTTCTCCTGTCAGATTTGCAACCGACAGATAATTTTCATATCTATCTTCTGTCAAAAATCAATTTGCTATAGACACAGGAAAACCGCCGAATTCAAAAAGTCAATTACAGCTCGGCATCTCTGGCCAAAAGTAATCGGTGTTTGAAATCTACCCACCGATAACAAAAGGTACACATAGACGTCAAATTGAAAGGAAGCGGAAAAAACACTCCTTGTTCAGAATGCCGCGACCTGCGGTATACAGCATCCGGGCTTGACTGAAGCTGTCCTGGCTTGGCCTAGCTGTCTGTTTGCTTCTCAACGTACCGCCATAGAAGCTCTTCTGCTCCACGAATAATGACAGGCAATTAATTTCAAGTGGCCCTTTGTCAGTAACACCGATATTTTCCATAATTTCATTTTCTTCGTGTCTTGCTCGGTCTCTTTCTTGCCGTCATTTCCATTTGGTGTCCTTTTGTTCGTCCTCGCTGAATGTCAAGATTCGAATGGAATATCCAGCCTGAATGTTCCCATCTCTTCCGATCCCATCCGCCTTCCTTGTAGCCTGTCGGGGATTGTTCTCACTTTAAGAGGCGTCACTAATCATTATTATTCCCCGATGGTCTTGACTAGTCATTGAATCAATTAATTGGAATCAAATTAGACGTCATTACACCGAAATGCCCTGTCAGAAAAGCGTTCAGGGCAACACTCTCGTCCCGTCTAGCGAATAGGGGGCCCGCCTAACGACGTCTTTTTGATGGAAGTAGACGGAGATAGGACCTGTCTTGTATATGGTTCCGGGGTTTTTTTTCCGTCTTTCATCCAACGTACTATTAAGACGGGAATTATTTCTGGACAGGGTTTAATAGAATTATGTTGTTCGGCTTTGATGCCTTCAAACATATGGAATTGGTTTTTTTTTTTTTTGTTCCGACTGAACCAAGATTTGTGGCGTCTGTCTGCGATGGCTTAATGGCCCCGGATTGAAACGATTCGGAAATGAGCGATTCAAATGGCCGCCCCTAAATCTATGGAATATGTGAAGTAGGTGCCGAAAAAAGAGAGCCCTGTCAGACCGCTGTCAGATGTGGTCATAAGACAGCAATTTCGAAGACCTTTTATCATCGCCGCTTTTCGCTCTGATTTATGTCTTGTGATCTCGTCGACAATGAGGTACCTAATTTGTTGTCACTTTAGTCAGTTACACAGTTGTGATGCATTTGGGTGTTGTTTTAGAAGTGGGATAATTCGTTAATATCTTAGAGACGAAAGTTAAAAAAAAGCAAAAACTAACTTCGTGTTATAATAAATGAGATACCTCTTTGGTTAAATTTTACAGTAAGTTGCACCAACTGCACCACTATGCGGTCGAGCAAAGAAAGAGCTTCTTTTTTACGCCATTGGCTGATGGTCTTTGTAACTAGTGCTTAAGAATAGTTGTGTGTATTTATACTATAATATAATAATAATAATAATAATTACGCCATCTTGAAATCTGTTTAGAACAGTGATAGAGGAAGTTTTAGAGCTTCAGTGGCGCTAGTCTGCAAACACTGAAGTTTTGGGTCCCCAAGCATCGCCTAAAAAGGATATATTTGAAGCAGTTTCGTTTTTCATTTACAATGGCGCTACATTCCAAATCAGACCTTGGCCCCCTGTTTTAGTGCGACTGTTCCAGAAGCGCTATTACTCTTCTGAAGAGTGAAATGACTTCCGAAGGAGTTTTGGAACTAGGTTGGTTTTCAGAGGATGAGTAGTTAGCACATCGCTCAACTCCCTAGCCTTGAGGGCCAGTCCTACTTCTTTATTACACCCTGACTGGAAAAGGGTGGGAGTTTTCAGCTGGAAATGGTATGCTTGCTCTGGTAGCTATGCTGCGAGTCCAACTATACCAACCAGAGACGCACTGGTGTTCCTGGCCATTCAGGATAACTCCATGTCGCTCCTTCTTTCTCAACTGGGCTTTGGTCCAACTATGGCAGAGTTATTTGAAGTAGTAACAGTGATTTATATGGCAACGAGACGTTGACTTCCGAACTTCCGAAAAAACAGTTACCGCATTCGAAAGAAAAGACCTCCGAAAATTTTTGGCACCTGTGAAGGACGGAACGGACTAACGAATAAGATGCAACCATGAGTTGTAAGAGCTCTAGGAAGAGCCGGAAGCTGCAACGTTCATCAAACTCCGTAAACTGCAGTAGGCTGGCCATTTAGAGCGAATGGAAGATAGAAGAATACCCAAACATGTGCTCTTAAAGGAAAAGCGAGTGCTCACAGGCTAGTAGGCAAACCTCGCAAGCGATGGGTAGACTTAATTGATGAAGATAGCAAGGTCATCTTGAAAATTATCAACTGGAGGACGCGGTCTTTGAATTAAAACGATTGGAAGAGACGACTTCACGAGGCCAGATTCCGATTTTGGCTGTGTACTTCTCACCTTATAAGGTAACATAATTTGCGTTAGGGATAAGGAGTTCAGTGTTTATATCATTACACATAAAATTTACATTTTTAATTCAACTTATCTTATAAAATAAAGTGTAGATGTGATAAATACAGATCAAATTCAAATCAATATTACTAACATATCATATCCCTTCTTGTTTGCTCATCATTTCTATTTTTATAGTAATAGTCTTTAATATTAACTTGAAAATTCTAAAGACTAATAGAGTTGTTTATTTGATCTGGTAGCTCATTGAATAATTTGATTCCAGCGTAAGAATACTGAATTTGCCCAAATTAGTTCTCTTCCTCGGCAATAAAAGTTCATGGAATGTTCCCCACGAGTGTAGTTGCTGTTTGTTACGTTCAATATCTTTCTTTTGTAGTTCCTTGTAAATTTGTATACTAGCGAAAGCATTGAATTTTTTATCAATATCGAGGACATTTATTATAGAGTATACTTGCTCTGTACGACATCTACTGGATGTTAAAATTCAGCAACGCCTTGAACAATTAAGCAACGCCTTGAACAATTCAGCAACGCCTTGAACAATTCAGCAACGTCTTGATGAAAGGTTGATCCACATCGTCTGTTGCTATTGTTGCTGTATGTTGCTCTTATTTTCATGACGTCAAAATTGACGAATATTGCTGCAAATCGAGCAATTTTAACAGCTCTTGTAAGAGCCCCTTTAAAGATACAACAGCAATGAACAAAATAAATCCAACTGTCTAAATTCAATTATCAACAGTTGACACCTAATTGCATTCATGACAAGCACTCTGACAAGAAGTTCCTTAGACAGGCCGATAGTTTTCGACAAAAATAGACCAGACCCATGGCCACTATCTCACAAACTGTATCTCGATGTAGCATATTCGAAACGTAAATGAACAAAAATGACAATCAAAATGAAATACCATCAAAGCGGCACTTATTTCGAGGCAAAGCATACGGGCTGTCATAAATGAAAAAAGAAATAAAATTAATTTACAACTAACAGTCCTTGCTCTCTCCTCGTCGAAGAACCTACCTGTCAAAATACCGAAAAAAAAAATATTACACGTATGATGTGACAGCAAAAAACATCATTAGGATCAAAAGTAAAGAGACAAACACCAGACATTATATGGCCGCATTCAGTCGAATATTCGAAAGCCCAGAAGCAAAAAGGTAGAAAAATTATGATGGACAGTTTCGAAGTCAGACCTCCATCACAGGATTTTCTGTGCTGCACTGCTGTCAGTTGCTGAGAACCAGAATCAGACTGAAGCAACTGAACAGAAAAAAAACACGGAGCCGTGAAAAATAAAACATGTCCGACTTGAATGACATTGTGGCTGACGTGACAGAATTATGATCGTGTCAGTTCTTTTCGAGGTCTCATAATGATTATTAATGGAGCCATTGTGAGGTGTGGTGGTGTTCAGGCTTAGGGATTTAATAAGTTTCTTTTTTTTGCTTTGTTTTGCCCGGGTGGTAATTATTTTGTCATTATGTTTTGAGGTTAAGGTTGGCGTTGCGACGCCATATTGAAAATTGTTTTAATTCAGTCAAAATCTGAGGCTAATCGGAAGGAAGTTGAAGCGAATGGGAATTTTGTCAGTCGCATTTAATTGAGTTGGATTCTTGTGAAACAACTCTCCAATATTTCTACATATTGCATACATTCCATTACAGTTACACCATTGAGGAGAGTGATCCTAGGTGCAACTGATAATCGAGGCGGAAGACATCAACTTTCGAAGGATTCTAACCAAGCCACATTAGTTTTGGTTACCAGGAACAGAAGCGAAATGCTGAAGGGTGGTGATTCATCTAATCTGGAAAGGCATTTACCTGGAAATTATTCTCGAGAACAAAATAGTAGTTTGGATAAGCATTTCGAAAGCATGGCAAATTATCTCTTGGCCTCAAATTATAATTTTTTTAAAATCTGAAAGAAGGGCGCCAGCACCTTTAATTGGTCATAGTTAAAATATATTTAAATTGGATAATTGTTAGGGAATTTGGGAAAAAATGCCATAAAATTTACTAAAGGGTAACATGGCATTTGTTTTAAGAGATAATTTTTCAATTTTCGCAAAGGACACCGAAAACGAAAGGGTAAGCTCGAAAGCTCCTCAAAAATGTGAGTAAAATTAAGATCACATCAAAAATGGGAGAATTTTCGCAAAATTTTTTTGAAAAAAATCTAAATTTGCGACTCTTCTTTTACCTCTCCTGGCAGCAAATTTAAAAAATTGTTGAAATCTGTTTGCGGATCTAAAAAGGGGGCGCCAGCATCTTGAATTTAAGTGGTCAACTGTCAAAATCAGAGAGTTGTGAGAGATTTTGGAAAAATTGCCCTAAAATTTGACAAAGGATAACATGGCATTTTTTTAAATGTTTATTTTTTCGATTTCTGCAAAGGACACCGCAAACGAAAGAGAAGCTGAACAGCTCATCAAAAATGTAAACAAAATTAAGGTCGGATCAAAAATGGAAGAACTGTAGGCAAACACGTAAAAAAAAATAAGGTAAACAATTTAAAATTTGCGACTCTTCTTTTGCCTCTTCAGCCGCAAATTTTTTTTATTTTCATTTGTGATTTTCAAGTTAATATGAAAGCAATTGAAAAGAGAACAGAACGACATCAGGTAAATCTGCATATCTCCTGTCTCAGATACAGTCAGGTTGGATTGTTGGATTGTTTAACAAGGTTGATTTTTTTTAAAACATTAAACGACTTACTGACAACAGGGTTTGACCCTTAAGCGTTATAGAAAGAAGTTAATTTTGCAAGTAAATTTTGTAGCCGTAAAGACGGACAAGCCGCACATATTGGAAAAGAATGCGGCAACTAATGTGGCCGTTGGTTGATCGAAGGAGAATTTTGAAAGCAGTGCTTGCGGAGAAAATGACGAACTCATCCAAAACTCCTTTGAAGTATCCATCTTCCAGCTACATCCACTCTTTCTAGTGCAATGCCTGAGGAGAGAATAACGAACGCATACAAAATTCCTTTAGAGTATCAAGCTTCCAAACATCACTACTCCTTCTAATGCAATGCTTGAGGAGAGAATGACTAACCCATCGAGAATTCTTGTGGAGCTACCAATACTCTTTCTAGTGCAATGCTTGAGGAGAGAATGACGAACCCATCCAAAATCCTTTTGGTGTATCCAGCTTCAAGCTATCACTACTCTTTCCAGTGCAATGATTGAGGAAAGAATGATGAACCCATCCAAAATTCTTTAAAAGTAGCCAGCTCCCAGCTACCACTATCCTTTCTAGTGCAATGCGTGATGAGAGAATGATGAACCCATCGAAAATTCCTTTGGAGTATCCACCACTACTCTTTCTAGTACAATGCTTGAGGAAAGAATGACGAATCCATCCAAAACTCGTTTGAAGTATCTAGCTTCCAGCCACCACTACTCTCTAATGTGGAGAGAAAATTTATGTGAAAATTTTGGAAGTTTACTTTGCCTTAACTTATTCGACACAATGGGAATCTGTCTCTTTAATGGTATGCTTATGGCGTCGTTCTTATCTACTTCTTGGAACTATGAATATTGAACAAGCCTTGATTCTCAAGAACTATAATTCTCATTATTTGCATACGAAATTTCTCTACACACTAAAGATCCAGAAATCTCGACTTGAAGATTTTCTCTCCACTACAGATAGATTTTAACTAGGGACATATGTTGTCCTCAGTGCTAACAAAAGGAGGTGCATAGTCTTGACAACGACTGTGGAGAGATTTTATGATTGGGATAAGGTCGCGCCGCAACGTGTGACTTGTAAATCCAGCGTCAAGATGTAGCCTAAATAGGATCACTAACAAATAGCACTGCATTTAACATTTGCCTCACAACCGCATCCACGAAACAATTTCCCATTTCCAGTTCCATTCACCGCCCAAATCATAATCCTAATTCCATGTCATAGTCAAATCATTTGTTGTCTCCCTTTCGAATCTCGAAGTGATTGAGTAGCGCAAAAAAAATCCAGTCCTACTTAAGTGGCTAATCCCGTCATCCTGTCATAGTCGAAACAAAATTTCGTATTCCAATTCCAATTATCCTAGAACAACAAAAAGTTGGTGGTCTCACCGACATATGCAAAATAGCACACTATCCGAAAAAAAAATCAAGGAGGCGAAAAATCCCCTTCTGATGACACATGAGACGAATATTTGGACAGGCAACCATCAAAATGTCATAAATTTTTTGTTCCCTGTCAGGATAATCCCCCTCTCCGGTTAGGCTAGAAAAATTTGTTGCTATCACCTAAGCAAATGTTTATTCGGTACAGGAAGTGCCACAAGTACTTACAAAATGTTCTAATAGGCCAGGCCAACCGCACATTCATCGTGTTATCTTTTGCCAAAAAAAAAAATAAATTCGAGTCCTTTTTGACAGGCATCTCGATTTTTTACCATCTCGTCCATCAAAACAGGAACAAAATTCCGAAACTAATTCCATTTCATTCGGATCAACCGTACTTCCATAGAGGAATGCCTCTACTGATCCTAAAATTACACAAAAGAGCAGGACTTGGTCCTTTCTCCGATTACACGCGATTAGGTCCTACCTCAATTCCATGCCTTGGTATAAAATTTCATTGAAATCGCACTATTATTGGACTTTTTCGAAAGTGACAACCTTTTTATTGTTATCTGCTGATCCTTGGTTGCGACTATAAGAAGCTGATAAACAGGATTTAGAGAAGCTGAAGGCCAGCAGTTGAATAGCTTGGGCCCTAATCATAATTTCCGATGATAGCTGTGATTACCAGTCTGAGGTCTGGTTTCAAGGATTAACACATTTTCGCCATTGTTCACGTCGAGGTTTGCTGATGTTTTCAGAAGGATGCGGTCTTTTGTTCGACGAATCCACGTCTATGGGCATGACCAAGAGGATTATTTAAGTGGGTCTTTGGGCCTATTATACAACCATGAGGAGGGTTTCGGATTCTTAAAATCTGGTTATTTATTAGTTTCAGATCTCAATTGCAATTATATGAGGACAATGGCGGCTGGAGCAATAGGTAGAATAGGAGCAGCTGCTGTCGTTACCGAAGTCCTTTTGTGACATGTTTTCATAGTTGACATTTAATTAGTTCTGCTTACGCAATTTATTTTGGCTGTAAATTGCCTTTATTTGGTTTTTTATTTAAATTTAAAATTTATGTTCATACCTTTTTTTTGGGTGTCAATAAATTTTCGGTTTAAGATGTTCACGGTAACCCAAAAATCATTGATGGAATAAATCGCAATATATTTTCTAGCTTTAAATGTTAAACTTTGTTTGAAACCGATGTTTGTTTTTTTTCCACGCAGTAGTACACACGTACTTACAGATCTTGCAGTAAAGTCGGTAAGATATCTGAGGGATAAGTCTCAGTGACTGAAGCTCTACATATCCAAAATAGGACAATGGCGTTGGTTTGAGCTCGAACCGGCCAAGTGTTTGTTGTCTGTGATGCAAATGAGATATTTGAAGCCTCATGTTAGAGAAGCACAGTTACTGACTGAGTATACTTGCGGTGTGGTGTCCATGGAAGCAAGCAGGCATTGCTTCCCTTACATTTTGCTGGAAAATATCTAAAATTTGTTTTTTCTAAATCGCGTAGAAAAGTCCTTAAAAAATATGTTTCCAGCAATTTCTTTGGCACAGTCTAAATAAACGTTCGCATGAAACTCCTCGCGAATATCTCACGCAAACAACACCACAAAGGGGCAAGCGAAAAGAAATTAAGAAAATGGAAGCAATTTGAAGGTTGCATCTATGTGCGTTCATTTAATTCCGTAGTAAGCCCACTGTGGCGTCATTAAAACATATTTTCGAACACGTGAGGTTGGAAGCAACGAAGAATTTGCTTCCACGGGTAATAGAAAAAGTTCTTGGCAGCAGCAGAGAACTTCTCAGCAAAGGAATCGATATCTGATAAGAGTAGGATTATAATTCTGAATAAAGTTTAAAATGAAAAATAGGTCATTAGAAAAAGGCTATCATTTTTGAATCAGGTGGTGGGCTGTAGGAGTGAAGGTAAAGACATTTGTATTAGAATATCTTCCGAACCAACTGACAAATTTGATTAGCTTATTGGAACGGTTCAATTACTACGCAATAAATTTCTAGAGAGCATAATAATAAATTTTTGATATTTACCAATTCATTTGCCTTGTTGAATAATCATGCCACGCCACTGACTGTCCTCTGCCCCCGAAGAGGCACATTCGAAAGATTTATATCTATTCAACGAAGAACTAGATTATATTCGATTGGTAAATGCTAGCTTCAAAAACTTACACTTAACATAGCAAAGACATTTGACAAAGTTTGGCACAAAGCCCTTCTATCTATGCAATGCAATGCATTTGGTATTAATGATCCTTGAATTCTATGGATTGAGTACTTTATATCGGACCCTACTTTGCAGGTTGTATTATGTGGGGTTTCACCTTCCTATCAACTCCGGCGTCCCTCAATGCTCAGTTCTATAGTTACCATATCCCTATGTCATCCACTATCAACCTTCGCAGGATAGTAAACTTAGCACCACCTACAGCTTCAACTCAATTGCAAATGCATACCAGTCTTTGTTACCCTCCGACGTAATCCTGAAATGGGACAGAGTAAACCGAGTTATATATAGTATGCCTCAAAAATACAAGTATGTCATTTTTTACTTAAACACGACACGTTGATCCCTGATCTTATTGGACATTGGATACTTCGCAGCATATCCACCTTTTTGGAGTGAGTATTTGGCTTGCGCATTATAGTTCACCTTAGTGCTCGCGAACTAGCTCGTTCAAGTAGTTCGCAGTTCGCGAGAATGAAATGAGAAATGGTGTAGGGAAATGTGATGACCTAAAACAAAGTCCTCACTTCCCGCGCGAACGAACTAGTTCCTTTTCAAGTTTGTTAGTTCGTGAGAGTGACATAAAAAAAAAAGTTTATCAATTTCCTCGCGAGAGTGGAAAATGTCATGAGAAACTACTTCCTACAAACGAACTAGGACTGGAATTCACTGCAAACTAGTTCGTTCATTTCACTTATGGGAACGGTCTTTTGAACTAGTTCGTTCACGAACTACACAAGTCTAATGAGTATAGCTAGTCTTTTAACTTCCATCACTGAAACCACAGTGGGCTTATCGTGGCGTCCCCCGGATTAACTCAGATTCCTCTTCAATCCCTCTGCTTTCAATGAAGGTTAGTATCTTACGAAGTGGAAAGGTCAAGAATTCCGATGGTTCCATAAAACCCTGATCAAGGTGACGGAAGTCTTTTTTGAGATAAGCCTTAACATTTACAGAGGATGTGCTCTGATGTTTCGTCTTCGTATTTATCATCGTAAATTTTTCAAGTTTTAGTCTCAGCGTGACCAATCCTATGGAGATGCTTCTTATTGTGACAATGTCCAGTCAGAGCTCCCACTACCTTACGGGGGAAAACTGTTTTTCACTTTTCGGTTACAGGCGAGGAAGCACAATTATAGGATTTCGATGGCTTCGTCATTCTTACCTTCTTAATGGAATAACAAAATCAAATTATAGAAATCGCGAATACTGCGAAATACAGTTCGAATGGTCAGTAAGTGACGAATATTTCACTGTAACAATAAATAAAAATGGTTAAATGTACTGCAACTAGTCCTGGGCTACATGCATACCAAATGTATCCAAATTTCACACGCAATTAACTAGCCATCGCTCATGCATTCTCGACCGATTCGTCATGTGCATTAGCAACAATAGTTTCAAATGCATGCATATAAAAACACACGTGATTCCCATCCTTATTACCTTCCTTCGGTATCCTGCCATAATATAAATTACCTCCTATTTTTTTCAGCATTTTTATCGCCTAAATTATCGTCCTGTATACACTCAATTTTTTCTCTTATTCGCCCAAGGCATGTCCTTATGCCGTCAATTCATCAAATCAACTAGGATAATAGCGAACATAATTCATCGGGGCACATAAATTCATTTTAGTTGCCAATAAACACGACATCAGTTTTGAGAACAAAGCCGGAGAAAAAAAAGGAGCACATTGCCTGGCCAGGACCCCGAGGGTATGAAAATGGTAGGAAACAAAAGAAATTCATTCAGGACCTCGAATGTCATCGTTCATCAACTCAAAGTCAAAGAAGCACGCAATAGCTCAATAAATCACCGTGACTTCCTTGGAAAACGTGTGCCACACGATAGAAGACTGTAACACACTATGAACTGTACGAAAAGGACTCGTCCAATAAACAGGACAGCTAAATGTTGTAGATAAAACGCTTACAAACAACAACACTCGAAAAAAAAGGCAGAAACACCATTAAATATTCAATTGATGTCCTGTTCGACACTCGGTCAAACAAAGCCAACCAGACCCCGATGAGGTCCTTAATCCACCATAGAAATTAGACATGTCATTTTTCATTACACGTAAATGGGATAGGGCAAGAAAAAAAAATCGAAATCACGATACTATCATCCCAGGTACTAGTAGGATTTTCGGAAATTTCATGGTGGCCAAAATAGTGTAATAAATTACCCCGGAGACAATATCAGGATCGGCAGGACACTCGGCAACATCTTGCAGCTTTTTTCTTTTGCTGGTTTTTGCAACCCCTGGGGAGTAAACTGAAAAGGACAAATAAAAATTACTATCGTTTTACTGACATCTGCAAGAATCGGTGATGTTAAGCAACTTTCATTGATTCAAGGATTCGCATACTGTCATGCGGGTTAAGACGTTGCCAACGAACGACTCTTGGCTGTCTGTTTTCGGAATGATTAATTTCTCGGGCTGAATGATGTGCTCCTTGCTCTGGACTTCCATAGAAAATGCCAGGTTTATCCTGGCGTTCATAGGCGAATCAATAGATCATTCCGTGTAGGTGAGAATGGGGTGTTGAAAATTTTTCGAGGTGATTGAGAAGTGAACAGTGGAGGAGCGAACTATGCCCATGACCATCACGATTCCGGATTCTTAACTATTGATTCCAAATATTGCTCTTCTTTATGAAGAGTAGTTCTCAGGTATCAGTGCAAGACATAGGTGATCAAACTATGAAGAGTATGAGCAAGGAGTTTTACAAAACCGGCGAAAATCACTCGAAACAGAGTTTGTAGTTGACTCGTGAGGTGACGGTCCTTATCGTGATTTTGCAGCATTGAACAGAAGAAACAACAGATAAGATCAAGCAATTATTTTGTGTTGGAGCTGAAGGACAATTTTTCAGGAATATGATTCCTGAGATTTGCTGCAACCCCGATCTCCGCTAAATCTCTAATGTCAGTCCGTTTGGCACAAAAGGACCAAAAAGTGTCAGTAATGTGAACGACATTTTCATCCTCGTATATCCACTAAATAGGTCGTGTGAGAGCTGAGTGATTTATTGTCGAGAAAAAGGTAAATAGAGAAGAAAATGGTTGGCATTGTCGGCTAGAACCATGGCTCACATTGTCTCGGAAATTATCTTTTTCTCTTACCGAAAGAATCCCGAACAATACGAAGGCACTATCACAGCCTGGGATAGTAAAGGAAAACTTAACCCCGAGTAGGGTGGGTTCGTTTAGACCAAGTCCACCGCCAACAATCGACTCTTGTCGAGGATATTAAGGTGTAGGTATGTTATTTTTCTGGCCAAGTCATTGACCAATCATTTTTCAAAAAACGCATTATTCCAAGCTCAGCATGACTTAGATTTTGAGCTGGCATAAAAACACCAACTCACTCCAGTGCGATGATTTCGTGAAGTAATGGTGCAGTCAAGGATACTCTTCGGATATCCTAAGATTAATGTTTTTCACTAGTCCTTGTTTTTGTTTGCCAGCATAAAATAACGTGTGAGTGTGTCGGATTCGAGCCTTTTAATGAAGCATTGGGACACAAGGCATAAATTTACGATAGTCATCATCATTAAACGAGTCCCGTCATCAGACACACAACAGTCGAGCTAGAACTAATGATGATGACATGACTTAAGACATGTGTCATGTCATCCTTTTGAAAATCAACTATTTCCATCAAGCGGGAAAAAGGAAAGAAATTAGCCCGGTTTTTTTCGTACGTGTTAAAATCTATGAGGCTTTCAATAGGAACATTAATCAAAAAGATGCGTGGATTTTCATTGTATCGCATATGAAAAATGAATATTTCTATTAATGTAAATTTTTGAATGCTAACGACATTTTTTAGATAACGTATCTTAACGGCGGAAATACAATTAATGCGTTGATCAAGTTTCTCACGATTTTGAACTTCCGCGGTAATAATATTTTTTATTCAGGTATTTAAGTCACAATATATGTACTCCTTTTTTTAAAATTAAATTTTTTTTTGATAGTGAAGCTTTTGATAGTGAAGCTTTTGATATTGAAGCTTTTGATAGTAAAGATTTTGATAGTGGAGCTTTTGACAGTTGACAGTTATACATAGAAGACGTGTCTTAATAGTAGAAATGCAATTAATGCTTTGAACAAGTTTCTCATGATTTTAAACCTCCGCCACAATAATTTTTTTTATTCAGTTATGTAAGATTCAATATATTTCCTTTCTTTTCAATTAAATCCTTATATTCCCTTAAATTCTAAGCTTTTGATAGTGAAGCTTTTGATAGTGGAGCGTTTGAATGTGAAGCCTTTGATAGTGATGCTTTTGATAGTGAAGCTTTTGATAGTGGAGCTTTTGACGGTTGAGAGTTATAGATAACGTATCTTAATGGTGGAAATAAAATTAATGCAGATTTAAACTTTCCGGACAAAATTTTTTTTTTATTCAGTTATTTAAGTCACAATATATTTTTTTAATTAAATCCTTATATTCCCTAAAATTCTAAGCTTTTGATAGTGAAACTTTTAATAGTGGAGCTTTTGTTAGTGAAGCTCTTGATTGTAGAGCTTTTAATAGTAGAATTCTTCATGGTCTGGGGTTCATGTTGCAGTGGTCGGAGTTCAAACATCGTAGTTCTTGAAAATCAAGCTTAAAATTTGTGGTAATGTCACTACAATTAGCGACGACTTCAGGAGACTGGGGCCCGGTCTGGGCTGTTGTGCCATTGATGATTCTCTTCTTTGATACTCGTAAAAGTCAGCATCTTGTAGAGTGTGATTAAGGCCATACATGGGAATAAAGATTCCGCACGTTATTGCAGCATAATTCAGCTTCTCATTAAGTTTAAATTTTTGGGCCATTATTCATAACCCAGCCCCATTCAGAGAGGGTTAGACATTACAGAATACTCGCGTACCATTGCAAAGTTAAAGATTGTAATCAAAACTAGAACCGCACCTTACGACATCTTCAGTCTTTTTATCCAATCGTGGGATGTCGTGGTGTTTTATTGTCGGTAATCCGAAAAATACCTCCAGGAGTTTCAAAGAACGTACGTATACAAAGCTCTCGTGTGAATAGCGAGGCTTTCGAAGCAATTTATTAGATAATTTCCCGTTTTACAGAGGCCCCCGAAGACAAATTAATTTATGTTTTATTGGACAGACGTACTACTCACGGCTCCTTCTTAAAGCATCGCATTATCTTGGCGAAGAGCGACGCGACGCGGCGGTATTGTTCCAGTACGTGTATTTTACATTTTGAAGACCAACTGTTTTATTTCCATTACAACGTGTCATTTTTTAGACGTTTCCCATTCATCTGTGATGTTGGGTCAAGTGTTTCAGCCTCCTCCTCGCTCCTCTTATCGCGTACAGAACAATTTCCGTGCAAGATACCATCAAGATTTATGTCTTCGACCATAATATGCACAATCAAGACAATGCATATGAAGTGAGACGAGTGACAGATATGAGATTGGGGTGGAAACACTATACTAGTCGAGCTTCTGTACGGAATGATCACTTTGATTGTTCGTAACGACACAAGGATTATTAGTAGATGTCAGCTCCTTATCACTGCCACTTTAGACCGATTGTTACGAAGATGAGTTATTAACTCATATGTCGTGACTCGAATTGATTGATGAGATTGAATGGAATTGTGGTGAGAAATTTTTATGAAATGCAATTGCGCAGGCCGCTTGGTAGCGTGATTTGTTGACTAATTGAAAGATTTAGTTCCTGTAACCCTTTTGAGAAAGTTTTCCTGAGACCGCGATAAGCCCAAAAATACGATCTCTTTGAACGGATTTGAATTTCCCAGGCCAGTTCCATGAAAGGGAAAATAATTAGGTATTTCGCCAAAGTACGCGCGGTAGGGTTGCTGGAAATATTTTGTAAAGGAATACAAATTTGTTCATCACGGCAGCTGTTGAACTTCACTTTACTTACCCTGTCACTTGCCAAAATCGAAAAAATTAATTTCTTGAAAAATGTTTTGGCGACTTTCTATACGATGTATAATATTCAAAAATTTTAGATCTTAGCGTAGGTTAGCTTAAATTATCGGTTCTGGCGCCCACTTTCAAAACATGCAAATAGAGCGAAGTTGGGGCCTGGATAGCCAAATGAGTCATAAATTCAAAATTATTTTTTCCAGTTCTCTGCACTATTTTGGCCAACCTTTCCCCATTTTTGACCCAATTTTAATTTTGTTTAAATTTTTCAGCATCTTTTCCATTCAAATCCAAATCCCAAACTAGAGGCCAAGCAAGAGTCACAAATTTTGAATAGTTTTTTCTACGTTTTTGGCCACCATTTACATCCTCTTTCGTTTGCCGTGTCACTTACGAAAATAAAAAAAGAACCTTTTCAAGAAAATGCCACGATTTTTAACTTCCGCGACAACAATTTTTTTTATTCAGTTATTTAAGTCACAATACTTTTTCTTATTTTTTTTTAAATTCCTTAAAATTCTAAGCTTTTGATATTGATAGTAGAGCTTTTGATAGTGATGCTTTTGATAGAGACGCTTTTGATAGTGAAGCTTTGAATGGTGGAGCTTTTAATAGTGGAACTTTAAATAGAAGTTCAAATTTCAGGGTAATTTTTTCAAATTCTCTCACAATTATCTGACTTTCATGTTAAATTAAAGGAGTCCTTTTCAAATCCGCAAATAGACTATAAAAAAATATAATTTGCGGCCAAGTGAGGCAAAAGAAGAGTCGCAAACATTGAATTTTTTTTTTGGCTACCATTTCCCCATTTTTGATTACCTGAATTCTGAACTCTCAAAACGGTAACATCCTTCCCATTATTCTGCAGAGTTAATAAATTTCGCCCAAAACTGGTAACATTTAAAAACATGAAAGTCTCCAGCTGTTTAACTGCAGAATTTATTCGCACTAAAAACAATAAGAAATACAATAAAAATTTAAAAAAAAAAAATCAAAAAAAAAAAAACCCAAATAAGCTGCACGTTTTCAATCAATCAACGGCCTTGTCAGTTGCCCATCAATTTCAAACTGCTCTTCTCTCCGCAAAATGATCAATACAACATACCAGCGTAAACAGTGGGTGCGAAAAAAACCCCGACACCACCAACACTACTTTTGCGAGAAAAATCATCAGAAGCGCTTTTTTTTTCTTCGTTTCATGCGCATTTGACATGGCCGGGCAATTTATTAAAATGTACGCTTTACGCTTTGTAAATTCGCAGACCAACAACAAACGCGTCTCGTTCTCCAACGCGTAGCCGCGAGCTTTGGTTGCGATTTTTTTGTGTTTGTTGCGCGCTGGGTTATTGTAAAAACGAGGAGCAGATGCCAAGTAATTAATTGATCGGAATGGTGATGGGACGATTTATTTTTATTTTATCACTCGCCGACGTGTACACTGAAATAATAAAAATCTACTGTAATTTATCTGATGCGTGATTAATGTCCGGCAATTTATTATTTTCTCTTGCTCACGACGACGACGCCCTTGCCTTTTATCGTGGGGTTTCGCGCTCAGCGGTACAATCAATTTTGTAATGAAAAAAACAAGCAAAATGTCCGGATAATCGATGATTGGGGCAAAACTCGTTTACAGGGTACTTTTTTTTACATCGATTTAATTAATAATTCATAAATTATTTATTTAATTTGGTATCAACAATTTTTTATATGGCAACCATTCGCAAAGTTTAGGATTAAATACTTTGACTTAGTATTATCGAGATCTTGTACACACATGCCGGTGGTGCTCCAGATTGTGCGACATAAACGCACTGGTTTCTAAATTTATACAAATTCTATAACTTTTACTAAAAATCTGCCAACAATCTGGGCGTAACTTTATTATTTTTCCGGCAGAAGTAAGGAACGCGTTCAATTCTGAAATGCGGTGTAGGCTACTATGTGACTGAAAACCTATCAAAAAGAACAAGATCATGGAAGTGAAAATCTGATTGGATCTGAGAGATATGGAATAGTTTATGAAAAAGTACACAATCACTTTACACCCCCTTAGGGGTCAATTTTCAGAAAATCTTGAAAACACTGTCTTGGTATTCATATGGAGAATACATAAAATAAAATTAAATTTATTATATGGGACGAGGTAGTAGATATGTCGAAAATCGTGGGAAAATATGCATTCTATTTTCACAGATAATTTTTTTTGCCCCCCTTCTGAACGCCAATAGATATTCGTTTTTTTTATTCAAAATTATTTTTTTAGTTGATTTAGATATACACACCGAGTTTCAACATTGTAGCTTAAGCCGTTCTATATATAGGAAAAACACCTCCCACTTGTACCACACTACCCTTAGGGGTCGAATTTCAAAAAACCTTGAAAACACTTTCTAGGTATTCATACGAAGAATCCGTAGAATAAAAATGAATTCAATATTTGGAAAGACCTAGTAGATATGACGAAAATCGTGAAAATATATGCATTTTATATATATTATATTTACAAATATTTTTTTTTTGCCCCCCCCCCTTCTGAACGCCAATGAATATTCAAATTTTTTTTTATCACAATTACTTTTCTAGTTGATTTACATATACACACCGAGTTTCAACATTGTAGCTTAAGCCGTTCCATATATAAGAAAAACACCCCCACTTGTACCACACTACCCTTAGGGGTCGAATTTCAAAAAACCTTGAAAACACTTTCTAGGTATTCATACGAAGAATCCGTAGAATAAAAATGAATTCAATATTTGGAAAGACCTAGTAGATATGACGAAAATCGTAAGAATATATGAATTTTATATTTATTATATTTACAAATAATTTTTTTTGCCCCCCTTTCTAAACGCCAATGAATATTCAAATTTTTTTTTATCACAATTACTTTTCTAGTTGATTTACATATACACACCGAGTTTCAACTTTCTAGCATAAACCGTTTAATAGTTAGGAAAAACACCCCCTACCCCCGTAGCATACTACCCCTAAAAAAAATTTTATTTTTCCAACATTCCGCTACTATAGCTCTATCTAAATACCAAGTTTAAGGCTTATATCATTACAGGTTCTCAAGATATAAGCATCGGAACTTTTTCCTTTTCACCCTCCCCCACCCTCCCCCTCTTCACCCTCAACCCCAAAACTTTTTTCCCTACTAGGGTTTAATTAGCGCTACTTCTGGTAAAAATTCTAAGCTATCTATCTATCTTAAACTGTTCTTGAGATATGAAATGTGTTTGATTTGAAAAATTCTCATCCCCTCCACTTCTATGCTCCACCTCCCACTTAAAAAATTTTACTTTGATCAATCTTTTTTTGTCAACCTTTATACCCAAACCAAATTTTATTTTTCTAGAGCAATTGGTTCATGAGATATCGTAATCTTAAGTTTTTCACCCCCCACTCCCATACACAACTTCCCCCCACCCAAAATTTTTCTTCATTCTGTTCTCCTAGTATAACTACAAATATGTTTTAAGTTTGAATAGTGTGCCATTAACGGTTTAGGAGATATGGATTTTAGAATGTGTCTATCTCGCCTTTTTTGGGTTTCGGACGCATTACATTTCCCCCCACTCCCACACCCCTTGATCAATATTGACAATTTTTCTGCAAATGGGTCTACTATCAGAACTCTATAGAAATTCCAAGTTTCAGCTTCCTAACATAAGGGGTTACTGAGATCTGAAAACCAAAATTTGCGGTCTAAAACACTTCCCCCTCCTTCCCCCTCACACCCCCACCCCTAAAAATTTGGTCACTTCAAGGCGCCTACCCCATCTATTCGTTAAAAAAATTTCAATTTAATATCTCAAAGCGTTTGGCAGCTACGAGCCAACAAACGATCTTGCGTACGGCGGACGCCGTACGGCGTACGGCGTACGGCGTACGGCGTACGGCGTACGGCGGACAGACGGACTGAAAATTTTTATTGCTTTTTTCGCGTCTACTAGTTATGAAACGTGAAAATAAATATTTTGAGGGTAGCAAATTTTTTTTTTTAAAAAATCAATCACAATACTTAATTATTAAAATAATAAAGTAATATACCATTCATTTTATTGTTAGCAGCGCCATTCAGCCAGCCCGTGGCGACTAGCTTAACTTCTCGATTTATACCAGATGCTTGCTGAAAAGCTTCAATTGCCGAAGCTGCTGATTACTGCGATCGCTAATTATGCGTTTTGCATTTACTTTCCGATCTATTAAGTATCCACTCACTGGAATTTTCCTTTAGACAAATTTCAAATCAAAAATAAAGACAGATTTGTTCGTGGAGGTATACGAATAAAAACGTAAAAACTTGCACTAGATACACACATTGTTTTTGGGAATGAAAATGATTAGAAGCATTTCTAGCTTCTACAGTCAGAGAAACAACCCTTGTATCAACTTTAGTTCAACCACTGATTTTTTCTAATTTTCTTTACCTCGATCCCATTGAGATCCCAAATGATTTTATAATATGTTTTGAGCAGAGCAAAGAAACTGGTACAAGAACATCCATCAAACGAAATATAAAAAAAAAAATTGAAAATAAAAAGTTGGCTTTTTGAGATATTCAAGGATAAAAGAAGAAATTCAAAATTTAAGAATAAATTTCATTGGTATTTTTCTTATTTTGCGACAACCTTCCCCTTTAAAAAGACCTATTTTATTATTCAAAGAAAAAATTAACAGAAATACGAATTTTCAAAAAGGATCTTTAACATACTATAACTAACGAAAAAAATCTGCCAACAGTCTGGGCGCAACTTTATTATTTTTCCGGCAGAAGTTCGAAATTCGTGTATGTTACTATGTGACTGAAAACCAATCAAAAAGTTCGAGAATTGAACGCGTTCCGAACTATTCCAGAAAAATAATAAAGTTGGGCCCAGACTGTTGGCAGATTTTTTTTTTATATTTCGTTTGATGGATATTCTTGTACCAGTTGTTTTTTTTTTTTTGGTTTTAAAGATTTGGCAAAAATGGTGTCCAACTCCTGAGGGGTCGAATTTCAAAATATATTGAAAACATTTTCTAGGTATTCATTTGAAGAGTAAAATGAAAATGAATTCAATATTTGGAAAGACCTAGTAGATATGACGAAAATCGTGAAAATATATGCATTCTAATTTCATTGAACAATTTCCCACCCCCCTTCCGAACGCCAATGGATATTCAAATTTTCTTTTATCAGAATTACTTTTCTAGTTGATTTACATATACCTACCAAGTTTCAACTTTCTAGCATACGCCGTTCTATAGTTAGGAAAAATACCCCCACCCCCGTACCATACCACCCCTAAAAAAAAAAATTATTTTTCCACCATGCCACTATTATAGCTCTATCTAAATACCAAGTTTCAGCTTTATATAGGTTCTTAAGATGTAAATAGCGGAAACTTTTCCTTTGCAAAACCGAAATTTGTTTTTCTAGTGAAATTGGTTTGCGAGATATCGTAATCAACAAATCACACTGTTGTCCTCTGCTGAGACTCGTAACCATCATTTACACAACTTTGAATTAGAACAAATTCCGGAAGTGTTCTGCCCCAATTATCTAAGATGTAAATCACCCGACTTCCAAGGCGGCCTTCGGTTTCAAAAGAACTTTCTGAACTCGACACCGTCTTACAACTTCTCAATTATTCCATCAATTTGCGCAGAGCAAACAAACTGGTACAAGAACATCCATCAAACGGAATCCTTTCTTTTTGGTGGCCCTGCTGGGATCCTCGTTCGTACCGTACAAGCGGTACAGGGCGGTTGTTGTTCAAGTAGTCAACCCCGCGTCGTGAAAAAAAATCAGTCAATAAGATCAAACGGCGGTATCAAGGTGATTCGGCTCAGTGCAACGGGAAGACGTCAATGTGAAGTGAATATGACGTCGCACTAACCGTCGTATTTACCAAGAACTCAGCAAGTCATTCGTCCATAACATCCACCGCCTTGGGTATTCGGCCCGGGGAAGTCTTCGCTGCACTCCTCACCTCCGACTTCTTGGACCAGCCTTGCCGCAAAGTAAAACATCCCGAAAACGTGTTTTTCCTCAAGTGCAATCAAACCATTTGCCACTTTGCTTTAATTTTCATCGGAATGACAAGAGCCGTGGAAAGGGGCCTAAAAGCGACCGCGTGTTTCGTCTGATCTAATGTATGTGCGCTTATGGGCCGCCCATAGGTTCCGATCGGTGGCCCTGATGGTAACGTGATGAAGATGGTGTTATGGCGGGGACGACGACATCCGTAATGGGAAGATGTGTCCGGCGGCATCCTTTGAAGTTCGGCTCATTTTCATCTCATTTACTGCACATCTCATCGCGCGTACCGCACGAAAAGAGGCTCCGTCATCAGCACCATCAAAGCGATTGTTGCCCGATGGCAGCAGGGCCTTGTCTTCGATATCACTTTTCGGCTGATTCCAGTCCAATTCCACGCTGCTGGTTCTGTGTACGCACTTTTCCCTTATTTGCTTACCTGGTCTTCTGATGGGCCCATTACACCTGAGTTGTTGGTGGTAATAAAAACTTTTATTGCCACCGGGAAGAGAATATCTCGTCCTAATGCCCGCCTGCTGGATAGATAAATCTTATTGTGACCGAGCGTCCTCGGAATTGTTCTGATATGCCGCTCGCGCGCTACCGTTCAACGTTATCCTGGCCGGGAGCAAGGCCAGAGTAGAATACAATGACCGTTTATAACGCCCGGGCGGGAAGATATAAAAAAGATAAATTAGGTAATTGTGAACCTCATGCAGTTTAAATGGCGTTATATTATGATCCAAGACAATTCTCTTGGAGAATTTACGACCGGTTTTAGTTGAAATGAACGAGCTCCGTGCGCTGGCTTGCGAGATCCTCCGTTCACGGAAAGGGGATACCGCCACCAAGAACCGTCCTTCAAGACGCAGTAAACTAACCCGAACGTCTTGGCGAATAGTCGATAGTGTCGGTACCAAGTACGGCCCCAAGAACTAGTCGTCCGTGTTACTATAAGAGTTTATAGCGCTAATACAGCGGGTGGTGAGCGGACCAGGAGCACCCACTCTGCTCAGCTCAGATCACTATGTCCATTATTGTAATATTTCAATTTGCTGGACGACGTAATTTTCTCCGTTGTTTATGTCTTCCTGTTTGGTTTTCCTCCGCTTTTCCTTTCTCGAATCGGGAATAATGGCGAAATTGGGTGATACACGACCCTAAACAGCGGGAGTCCTGCATTCGGTTTCGGGGTCTTTTCATAAATCAATGGGCGGTTAATAGGATGTTGATGGTTCGTTCATGTTAACGCACAGTAGGACTTCCGGAAGTCTTTCGATTGTATTGTTGCGGGGAAATTGGTTTTGTTTGTTTTCATAGTAATGAAATGAAAGGTTATCTAATTTTTGGGAAATTGTTTTTAACGGATAATCTATGGAATGTACAACGTAAGGAGATACCCAATCTGTAGAAACATGGGCCAATTCTGGGCAAATTTTACGTGTTGCTTACAGACTGGTAAAAATACATCACAAAAACTTGTACGCCCATACGTGGATAAGCATATCTTTAAATTTGTAAGGCATTCAACGAAACCTCAATACCCTACCCCGAAAATGAAAGGAGAGCTCCATAGCTGCGCGAAAAACCAATCAAAAAGCCTGCCAATAGTCTGGACGCAACTGTATTATTTTTGGGTAGTAGGTTACTTTTTGACTGAAAGCCTAAAAAAACTTTGGGAAGCGGTTAGAATGGGGTCGCGCTAGAATACTTATGCCGCTGCCACATACAACATATGAATTACATAATTGGGTCATACAACATATCAAGTTTTATAAAATCCACTAAATGATTTTGGGTTTCATGAGTAGTCATACTCAAACGGGGAGCACAATGATGAAGAAGGATGATAGCATCACCACCCCTTATACCATACCATACCAATATCGGGTAGACGACTAAGTCATAGTATAATATCAGCTAACATGCGATTAGTAGGTTTTTCTTGATTTGGTTTTGGGGCATGAAATCCTCCTTGCACTCACCTTAAGGTTGAATATCCAAAAATCCTGTAATGAGTTTTTAGATATATATAAAAAAAGCCCAAGGAAGTGAAAACCAACCCGATGTTTTATCAGTGCTAAGAGATATGACGGATTTCGTGAAAACGTGTTCAACCCGTTTATGCCCTCTTAGAGGTTAAAAAATGAAAAAGGTTCCAACCGAGTTTTATGTGATAATTCAACAAGACCATTGAAGTGAAAAGGTGTTCGGTTTCAGAGGGATACGTCTGAATTCGTGAAAATGTATACAACCCCTTAGGTGATGAACACATTGCATACGAACGAACGAATTTCCTAATACGATTTTTCATTTTTCGACCTATTGTGAAATCTTAATTTATTGAAAAATTTGTTATAATCGTTAATTATAATATTTTCAACAATATCATTAAGGAAAATCTCCAGGAATTTGAAGTTTTAATTGATAGTAAAAAGAAAATTGAATCTGTCGTACGACTAAAATTATTCGTACCGGCAAACGAACTTTTCTTTAATATTATCAATCAAAATCAAAATCCCTGGAAATTTTCATTTATGATATTCTTAAAATTATTATAATTAACGATTTCAACCAATTTTCTAATAACTGAAGAGTTGACAATAAGCAGGAAAACGAAAATTCGTATCGGGAAAATTGGTTCGGTTGTGTGCAATGTTTACAGCGCCTTACGCCACTCCTTACATCATCTTGGAGTCAAATTTCAAAAAATCTTGAAAACACCTTTATCCGTATATCGGATAAAATAATAAAATAAAATGAGGGAATGGTAGCCAAAATCGTGAGAAAAAACCTTTGAATTTGTGACTTTGGCTCTCCTGGCCACAATTTTTTAGATTTATTTTTAAACTGTTCACGGATTTCATCATTTCATTTCTTCTTCATTTAATTTAAGGTATGACAGGTCAAAATAGGATTTTTTTTTAAAAAAATGTCGAAAAGTTATTATCAGGTAGGTATCTATTATCTCAACAAAAAAAAATATTTTTCACGAACGAAAGGGAGATTCAACAGTTGTCTAAAAAACCAAACAAACTTAAAATCGGATTAAAAATTGGGAAATGGTGTCCAAAAACATCGAAATCTTTACTCTTCTCTCTTGGATGAAAATTTTAAAATTTTTGAAATCTGCTTACGTATTTCAAAAGGAGCCACCACCATCTTTAATTTAAGGAGTCACTTGTCAAAATCGGAGAATTATAAAAAAATTTGGAAAAAACTAGGTTGGAATATTTATATTTTTACGTCCTGGAGCATAAGAATCGGCCATAAAATTTTCTAGCTTATTTATGGCAGATTTGAATATTGAAGTGCCAAACTTTATATACATAATTTGTACCAAAACAGGCTTCTTAATAATCAATTTGAAACTAATATCTTGTAGAAATTTAAATCTAGACTAGATTTCAAAGACGGTAAAAAACGTGTCGGTATATATATAAAATCGGTGTATATCGGGTATATCAGTGTTAAAATAAAATCGTAAATTTAATTGATATCAAGTTACAGGATTATATGTTTAGATATGCCTCTCCAATTAGTCAGTCGCAAAAACTAAAAGGAATTTTTACTGAAATTGCCAATAAATAGATCGAAATCTCTTTTAATCTCGATTAAAACTGGAAAAATTCCATAAATTTCAGCAACAAATTGAAAAACACTAATCAAGTTCACATCCGGAAAAAAAAAATCCATAAAAATATTTATCAGTAAAATGTCTCAATAGACAACATCAAATATTTGATAGAATTTAATATGAAATTTATATTAACATTTTTCTTACTTTGATTAAACTGACCATCGAAAAAAATCATTAAATCACTTGTTTCGTTAAAGATTTAATCGTGGCATTTTTCCAAATGATATAAAAAATATTATAAGAGAGTTAACAGTTAATTTTATCTAACGATTATCATATTACAAGAATTAGTCTTGCTGATGGCCTCGATTAAAAAGTTCACAAAATTTTAATAGCTCGATCTTTTTAATCCAATTAAATAAAAAATTTCTAACACTAAAAAACTTTATTGGAAAAACTTGCGTCTCATGAATTTAAATTATCTGATTTAAAATTTTGAATATAGTTTGCAATGTGAAATTTTTTAATTCTCGTTCGTTAAGTTATTTCGTTTTTTTAATGTTGTAAGAACTGTTTGTATGAATTTTCAATAAGTTTACTAGTGAAAGTTGACAAAACCATCCCTTGGTTTTTGCAATAAACTATCTCAAAGTGTTTAATTAAATTAGCCATTTAGTTGTGAGTAATAGAGTGAACACGGTACTATTGTTGGTTTTAAATTTAAAGTAATTTTTTTTTCACACCTTGAGAAAAACCTGACCCATAACATATCTATTTTCTACGTGGGTATATAAAATTTGCACTCAACGGTTTTGTCACATTGTATTAAGCTACTAATGTGTACCACACTGTTAAATAGTTGACTATGTTCCGCTGCTTAATGATGTCAGATAGTGTAATCGTAAATTTTTTTTTGTGGCATAGTTTTTCAGTATTTTTTTTTTTTTGTGGTTTTCTGAAAGCCCATTTTGACGGAAATATTTAACAGAACTTTCTGTCAATTTTTGTCAGTCACATGTTTGACAACATGGCATACATTATAATACTGGATGAAAATGCTTAATAGTTTGGAAAATGACGTCAAATAGCAAAGTTATTTGCATTGTTGAGCCTTCCAAGACTCGTCAATATCTTAACGGGTTTGAGCGCTACGCCCAACCTTCAAACGATTATGCGTACGTCGTACGGCGGATGGCCGGTGTACAGACGGACATTTTTTTTGTTGCTTTTTTGGGGGCTTATTTGTCCTAAAACGTGAAAACACAAAATTTCAGGGTAGCAAATTTTTTTGAAATTTCATTTCAATCACAATACCTAATTCTTATAAAATAACAAATCAAAGTGTTTGGATTTTTGAGATATTAAATATATTTTGACGGAAAAAATTTAACCAAAACGATTTGACGGAACTCTTCAACACTCTCTAATTTTATTTTGGTCAAATATTTGACAGTATGTCATACATTTCTTCCACTATCAAATGCAAGCGAGAAATTTAATTACTTAAGTATGGCGGTGATACAAGTACATATGTTGATTCATTCCGGGTCATGGTTGACAAACTAAAAGTATACATAACTTTCAGGACGACATTTAAAACCAGCAACCAAAAATTTGAACATGAATACTAAATACTTTCATTCCCCATAAATTGAAAGCGGAAACAGGAGGTCATAGTACAACTATACTAAACCGAAAAAATTAAGGGACAAGGGAAGGTAAGTAAAATTGATGGTGTGTTCATTTCAAGTCTTTTGTAAGCAATTTGTTACCAGCCAAGTTAAAAGGCGACCCGATACGATGAGGGTTAGGATCTCCGACTTTATACTTCTGTCGGGGTTCCAAACAAAACTTTCTTTCACATCATTTTCTTTTTTCTGTATTTTAAGGAAAGCAAATGGTTTGGGGGTTGTCTGATGTCGTGCCATGAATGGAAGATAAATGGTGTCAAATTTTGTAGGAAAGGAAGTTCTTTTCGCTTTATTTCGAGACCCTGTTTTAATTTGTTTATCGGAGTATCTAATAAGAAGGAGTGAACGGAATAATGTTTGTCTAAATAAACGACAGACAATTTATGAAAAGTAGTAAATTTGAGAAAAACTGGTTTGTTCTATAGATTTGTTCTTTAATAGAAAATGGATTTAAATTGGTATTCCTTAAGGTTGAGAAATGGATTTCCTGCTAGAAGAAAAATTCAGTCAATTCAATTGAATGACATATGGGTGTCATATCAATTCTTGATAGCAGTCATACATCACAACGAGCAAATTCACTTCCCATGACAAGTAGTATGACGGCCACCTGACAAGGTAATATACTACCCATGCCAAACGAAATGCATAATTCATAGTCCTCATCCATAATCAAATGGTTCAATTCAGTCACAAGGATAGCAATAAGTACCTATAGTACCTACATAAAACCGCAGAAGGCAATGATTGCATTTAACAAGAACAAGTTCATTTCGAAAATTTGTTAAAGAAGAGATTCAGCGCAATTGTTCCTAACTAAGGTTTGAATGGAATAACAAATAAGCCGTCTACTGCATATTTCCTTTTTTTTACTGAAGTAAATTGGATTCTATAGTTAGTCTTCATTCTACAGCACCTTGTCTTCCGCATTGTTCATATGCCTTTTTCAATTCCGGGTTTAAATTCGAATTGGACACTTAAATCCCATATGTGCTAATTCCGTACAACAGTAGAACTACGTATTCCTACGTAAGCATAATTTAAGAAATAAATCCAGCCATTTTATTTCCGTAACAAATTCGGAAACGTAAGAAATCGAGTCCAAGAAGTCATTAAAAAACAATCTCCTTTACGTAGTAGTTAACTAGATTAGTCTCAGATTTCTTGGCTTTATTATTTGTATCGTTCGTAAATTGGAAATTTTCGCCTCGATTTACAAAAATTTAAAATAAAAGAAATTAAATTGCACAGTAGCGTAGCTAAAAAGGGGGTGGGAAAAAAATGAAAGCTGTTAAAAATCTTTGTGTTTCGTACCAGAAATATATTCTCAATGAAAATTTTAACAGTGTGCAATGGTCAACATAACTAACCTCCAATTCCCAGCCTCCATGGCTACGCCACTGGATTCATACTCAACCGGAAAATAGCATGCCACGTTTCTCTTTCAAATAAGATGGGCTCTAAGCGACATTTTCGACTAGTAGTTTTATTAGTCGGCCAAAATTCGGTCCTCTATCCAGAAATGAAACGTACCCCCATAGTCATAGAAGGGAATTTATAGCCGACAAGATGATAGAGAAAAACGGACCCAGATGCGGCTGACTGTCCGTACTGCACCACCATTACGACGGTAATTTATCTTCATGATTTCAGAACTATGATGAATAAAGGAGAAATCACTCCCAAGGGTCGGAGGCACTGTATCTATTTTATTAGATAAATGTACGTGTGGTGACGACGAAGTACTTGTACGGATTGAGGATGAGCATTATAATTCTCAGGGATTGTACAAATTCTGTGCACAGTATCTAGTTAGTTTTGGATCATATATCATCTTGATGAAATTTTCCATAAACCTTACTCTTCGTCGGTGTGGCTCTTGCAGTCGTAATTACTAATTATGTTGATGATTGTGGTTACAGTAGCTGATGTAAATTAGTTTCGATCGAGAGAGAGATTTATCTCGAACTGTAATTAGCTATCTACATTTATAATGTATTGTGAGCATGTAATAGTATGCAAAATACAGTGAAGCTGGTATAAAATATGACAAGTCTTTTTTGTCCGTAAGAAAATGTTAAGTGGCGCAGCCGGTAGAATAAAATAGTGAAGTTGTTATTAGGTTTTCATGGTAAGCTACCATTGAAGCTATTATGATTAAGAGTTAGTTGTTTTTCCGGTGTCAGTAGAGTGAAACTACAACACGAAATCTCCGACTGTTGATTAATCGCCGTCCCTGGGGATATGACAACTGGGGAAAAAAAACTTCAATGGAGAGGCCAGTTTTCATAAGATTATGCTGGACTAGGTCCGAAGGAGCTGTTTCATCATCGGAAGGCTTAGACTCGTCAGAGGATGTTTTCTAGCCTACTATCCGAATAGTGCAATTAGATACGAGTTGCGTCACAATTAATATCGAATACCATTGGGTTTGGCTGTACTCAAGAGAGGATTTGATCAATCAATAAGGAATATAGTTTACACAGTGTGTGATATGATATGGATTTTCCGCCTGGTTCTCGATGGAATACTTTTGGTGTTTCGCGAGAAATAGGTAGGTAGGTAGGTAGGTAGGTACGCGTGGCTGCCCTGCACGGAAACAGGATCCACAGGATTATCGTATCTGGTCCTACTCGTCAAACCATTTAGAGCTTGTAATGAAGCGTTGGATTCTCGTGACCTCCATTGCGACAAGATCATCAAGTAGTTGAGGAAGTAAGGTTCAAAATGAGCCTTCCTTCTAGTTGATAGAGCTGGGCAGGTACACAGAAGGTTAAAAACTGTCTCCTCCACCTCATCTAATCAGCTTCTAGAGAAGTCGTTTGAGAAGAGTTCGAGTCTTTTATCATGTTGAGCTATAAGACAGTGTCCGCGAGAAGTACTTCAGGATTCTTCTTCCAGCTACTACATTGCTTTGTATTTAAAAAGCAATACAAACTGATGCCAAATCCTAAGATACGTATTCGAGTTCCAGTCCGCTTAATACCTCGATTTATGGCAATAATCCACCGATCTCGTCCAAAGTCCAAAATCTCAATATCTTAATACAATTTGTCGACCATAACCCAAATCCCCTAACAATTTGCATCAAATAAATTCAATATAAGCCCCATTAAATGTCACATCATATAGTAGCCGAAATTTTAGCAATAATTTGCACCAGACTGAGTAAGTGCGTCTCTTACAGCTTATTCTGCAGTGCAAATGAATAACTCAGGTGACTTAGCGCGAATACAAATCACATATGTTATGGCTTCAACTAGCAATAACAACAATCTAGTAGAGTAGTAGCACTTTCTTAAGACACTCGTACGTTCAGTAAACTAAGCTTCTATCCTCCGCATTAAAATGTGAAGCTGATGTCGTGGCCTGTAGAAGGTTAATAATTCCATAAAAGCGTTTACTTTATGCATCCAGTAATTGTTATTTCGGTACTAAATCAACATTTATTTATTTATTATTAGCAATATGCAATACAGTCGACTTATAATGGCCGATGCGAATCTTTTTTGCAGCTTTAAAACCTGCAATTTAGTCGAACCCGGGGATCGTTGTGAATTTTGTGAATAATTTTCAAATTTTATTTCGAATGCCACACACACGATACGAGTATTTTGAGTTCAGAAATTGCTACACACGAAATTGGAACGATTCAGGTTTAATTTCGTGTTTATACGTTTCGCGATAATTTCATTAATTAAGTGTTTTAATTTAAGTGGAATGAAAATGGCAGTCGAAAGTGGACGGGTAATGGTAAGTGAGCACTTTGGGGGGCTATAGTTGTTTCGGTTTTGCATAAAATAAAGACCAATCGGGAAAAAATATGTTTTTTATTAAGTCTAAAAGGAAATGATTTTAAGGCTATTTGAATTTGGTGAAATGGGTCAATATATAGTATGCTGACAAACTGCGATAAACTCATCAATGCACAGATTTACTTGGAACTGCCAAACAGATCAAAAATAGGAGAAAGTCGAAATAAAGACGGCCATTGTGGTTTTTTCAAGAAAGCATCGGTATTCATATTCAACAACCCGCAGTGTGGGAAAGAAAACTGCCAGAAATGCTGACTTACACGGGTGGGGGAAAGGATAGTCCTGAAGGGAACCTTACCCCCTTGTCAACTTGTGAAGCCAGCTAGGCTAGGCAAAGCGCTATCTTAGAGCCCACTTAATAGAATCTCTCAAATACTTATCTTCACTATTACAAAAATATCAGCAAAGAAAAAACATTTTAAATAAAATTATAAAACAGTAGAAAATATTATAATTTGACTATAAGCTTTTATTGGGTTGTTTTGAAATGCTTCAAAAGATTTAATCGGTACTCCAGCTGAATTCGATCGAAGCTCTTTTATCTGTTCATGTATTTAAAAATGAGGAGCTCAAGCGGAACATTTTGAGTACTGACTAAATTCTCTACTTTACCTGTATTGACAATCAAGTGCAGTATGAAAGAAATTGTGCAATTTTCTAGTCAATAATGAATTAGAAAATTTAATTTCTTTTGTTTAAGAATTATTTGTTTGTTTTTCGGCGTCAGAGGAGTTCTTTTACATATTTCAAATTTCTTTATTGCCAGGAATAATTTTCATGTATTACACGTATGACTTATTTTAGAGATTAGACAAATATCTGAACAACTACGTTATATTTTTAACGCATGGCCAGGCCCGTGCGCACGGGAGGGGGGGGGGGGGAGTGTTAGAGTGTCACTTGCTTAAATCGAAAATTTTTACTTTATTAAAAAAAATGCCATGTAACACCCCTCGGCTTTTTTAGGGTCATTTTTCCAAATTCTCTCCAAATTGTCCGATTTTGACAAGTGACCGCTTAAAGTAAATGTACTGACTGCGGCCACTTTTCTTATCTGAAATATATAAAAAAAAGTGAATTTGAGTCCAGAAGAGGCAAAAGAAGAGTCGCACATTTTAATTGTTTTTTTTTTCAACGTTTTTGGCAACCATTCCTCCTTTATTGATTCAATTTTAATTTTTTAGTATTTGTTGAGCTCATTTTTCGTCTTTAAAAAAATTCCATGTTTACCTCTTGGTAAATTTAGGGGCAAATTTTCCGCACCATTATCCAATTTTAACAAGTGAGCTTTTTAAATGAATGATGCTAGTGCTCCCTTTTCAAATACGCAAACAAATTTGAGAAATTTTAAAATTCGCATACAGGATACGCAAAGAAGAGTCGCAAATTTTAAATTTTTTTTTTTCGTCGTTTTGGCTACTATATGCTCCCAATTTTTCAAACCGAATTAATTTTTTTTAGATTTTTGATCATTTGCTGAGATCCTCTTTCGTTTGCGGTGAAAAATCAAAAATAGAAAATTTTGATTTTTCAAAAAATGCCATATTACACCCTTGTCAAATTTTAGAGCCATTTTTCTTAATTGTCTCCACATTATTCGATTTTGACAAGTGACTACTTAAATCAAAAGGGCTGGCGCTCCCTTTTTAAATCAGCAAAGAGATTTATAAACATTTTAAATTTGCGGCCAGAAGACACCCTTTTTGGCGTCGTTTTTGGCAACCATTCCGCATTTTTGAACTGACTTTCAATTTCATAATTTGATCTCGTACTTCCACTTATCTTTCTGCAATAAATTTTAAAATAATCCATCTGAAAAAAATCCAGTTCACAGGAAATCCAACCGTTCACTCCATTCCCATAAACTAATTGCTTGACAGACATTGACAAAGACATACATTCGAACGTCAACATATTCCACATTTATATTTTTTTTTTCAACGTCTGTCATAGAATCCAACAAGTCATTAACAATATCCAACAACCTGTCGTACTTACTTACTGTGAAAATAATGTTTTATGGAAAAGGTAAACAGAGAAAAAAAAACGGCAGAAAAGAACGAAGCAATTGCTTCTTAGTGCGCCCATAGTAGGTACAGTAAGTAAGTAACCCTCATAATTCATATAAAATTCAGCAAACACCCATAGTCCCCCCGGAGACAGAATGATGAATGCCCCCACGGGCTTATGCATATCAATCGCCTTTGACAGATGTAAGACATTTATTAAAGTGAATAATTATATGAGCTCTTGTCTCGTCGTCTCGTTCGCTCTCTATCGCTTAATAGCTCTTCCCGGCCTTTTCACTCATTTTCAAACGTAACGTATCTAATGTATGAAGTCGTTTTGATTAATTACCTGTCGGTTTGGAATTTTTCAACTGGCATTAGAGCTACGGTAGGTACATGCCACTAAGGTTTTTGCACGAAAAAAAAAAACCTTTTGCGCAAAAACAACTTCCAATCGTTGAACACGAAGCACTCAGAGATGTACAAGTTTGCATTACAAAAAGTTTTAGATAAGAGCCATCTTGAACTTTTTGTTTAATTCGCTTTTACTTTATCTGATTGGATTGCCCCAACGTTTTTGATTTTCTAACTATTGGTAGAAGAAATCACCTCCTCGATTGAAAGTGAAGTGCACTCCTTAAGAAGTCGCCGCATATGACTGAATTTTTTTTCTGAACAAAATTTCTAATTATGTTACTAGTTTTTCATGGTCATGCTACCATTGAAGCTATTAAATGTTAAGAGTTTGTTGTTCTTTCCAGTGTCAGTGGAGTGAAGCTCCAATACGAAATCCCCGACTGTTGATTGACCGTAGTACTTGACGAATTTTTGGAAAGAACTTTCACTGGAGAGGCCAGTTTATCATAAGATTTTGTGTTGGACTAGGTCCGAAGGAGCTGTTTCGTCATCGGAATGCAGAAGACTCTTCAGAGGGTGTATTCTAGCCAACTTCCGAAACACCCTGACAGCTGGTGGAATTGCTGAGGCAAATTCTATATAGCCACATCGTAATCCAAGTTCATTTCCACGAATAATGTAATCGGGAACTCGCCGGACATCTACCTTATACTAAAGGCGGGACGTATATGGCTATGAAATGGTTGTAACCTTGGATAACCATATGGCTATGAATCTTGAAAATCTGTTGTTAAGTCCGGGGCCCAGTGGGTCCAACGCAAAACTTATTTTTACCAATACTTTTATGTTACTAGTTTTTCATGGTCATGCTACCATTGAAGCTATTAAATGTTAAGAGTTTGTTGTTCTTTCCAGTGTCAGTGGAGTGAAGCTCCAATACGAAATCCCCGACTGTTGATTGACCGTAGTACTTGACGAATTTTTGGAAAGAACTTTCACTGGAGAGGCCAGTTTATCATAAGATTTTGTGTTGGACTAGGTCCGAAGGAGCTGTTTCGTCATCGGAATGCAGAAGACTCTTCAGAGGGTGTATTCTAGCCAACTTCCGAAACACCCTGACAGCTGGTGGAATTGCTGAGGCAAATTCTATATAGCCACATCGTAATCCAAGTTCATTTCCACGAATAATGTAATCGGGAACTCGCCGGACATCTACCTTATACTAAAGGCGGGACGTATATGGCTATGAAATGGTTGTAACCTTGGATAACCATATGGCTATGAATCTTGAAAATCTGTTGTTAAGTCCGGGGCCCAGTGGGTCCAACGCAAAACTTATTTTTACCAATACTTTTATGTTACTAGTTTTTCATGGTCATGCTACCATTGAAGCTATTAAATGTTAAGAGTTTGTTTTGCGTTGGACCCACTGGGCCCCGGACTTAACAACAGATTTTCAAGATTCATAGCCATATGGTTATCCAAGGTTACAACCATTTCATAGCCATATACGTCCCGCCTTTAGTATAAGGTAGATGTCCGGCGAGTTCCCGATTACATTATTCGTGGAAATGAACTTGGATTACGATGTGGCTATATAGAATTTGCCTCAGCAATTCCACCAGCTGTCAGGGTGTTTCGGAAGTTGGCTAGAATACACCCTCTGAAGAGTCTTCTGCATTCCGATGACGAAACAGCTCCTTCGGACCTAGTCCAACACAAAATCTTATGATAAACTGGCCTCTCCAGTGAAAGTTCTTTCCAAAAATTCGTCAAGTACTACGGTCAATCAACAGTCGGGGATTTCGTATTGGAGCTTCACTCCACTGACACTGGAAAGAACAACAAACTCTTAACATTTAATAGCTTCAATGGTAGCATGACCATGAAAAACTAGTAACATAAAAGTATTGGTAAAAATAAGTTTTGCGTTGGACCCACTGGGCCCCGGACTTAACAACAGATTTTCAAGATTCATAGCCATATGGTTATCCAAGGTTACAACCATTTCATAGCCATATACGTCCCGCCTTTAGTATAAGGTAGATGTCCGGCGAGTTCCCGATTACATTATTCGTGGAAATGAACTTGGATTACGATGTGGCTATATAGAATTTGCCTCAGCAATTCCACCAGCTGTCAGGGTGTTTCGGAAGTTGGCTAGAATACACCCTCTGAAGAGTCTTCTGCATTCCGATGACGAAACAGCTCCTTCGGACCTAGTCCAACACAAAATCTTATGATAAACTGGCCTCTCCAGTGAAAGTTCTTTCCAAAAATTCGTCAAGTACTACGGTCAATCAACAGTCGGGGATTTCGTATTGGAGCTTCACTCCACTGACACTGGAAAGAACAACAAACTCTTAACATTTAATAGCTTCAATGGTAGCATGACCATGAAAAACTAGTAACATAAAAGTATTGGTAAAAATAAGTTTTGCGTTGGACCCACTGGGCCCCGGACTTAACAACAGATTTTCAAGATTCATAGCCATATGGTTATCCAAGGTTACAACCATTTCATAGCCATATACGTCCCGCCTTTAGTATAAGGTAGATGTCCGGCGAGTTCCCGATTACATTATTCGTGGAAATGAACTTGGATTACGATGTGGCTATATAGAATTTGCCTCAGCAATTCCACCAGCTGTCAGGGTGTTTCGGAAGTTGGCTAGAATACACCCTCTGAAGAGTCTTCTGCATTCCGATGACGAAACAGCTCCTTCGGACCTAGTCCAACACAAAATCTTATGATAAACTGGCCTCTCCAGTGAAAGTTCTTTCCAAAAATTCGTCAAGTACTACGGTCAATCAACAGTCGGGGATTTCGTATTGGAGCTTCACTCCACTGACACTGGAAAGAACAACAAACTCTTAACATTTAATAGCTTCAATGGTAGCATGACCATGAAAAACTAGTAACATAAAAGTATTGGTAAAAATAAGTTTTGCGTTGGACCCACTGGGCCCCGGACTTAACAACAGATTTTCAAGATTCATAGCCATATGGTTATCCAAGGTTACAACCATTTCATAGCCATATACGTCCCGCCTTTAGTATAAGGTAGATGTCCGGCGAGTTCCCGATTACATTATTCGTGGAAATGAACTTGGATTACGATGTGGCTATATAGAATTTGCCTCAGCAATTCCACCAGCTGTCAGGGTGTTTCGGAAGTTGGCTAGAATACACCCTCTGAAGAGTCTTCTGCATTCCGATGACGAAACAGCTCCTTCGGACCTAGTCCAACACAAAATCTTATGATAAACTGGCCTCTCCAGTGAAAGTTCTTTCCAAAAATTCGTCAAGTACTACGGTCAATCAACAGTCGGGGATTTCGTATTGGAGCTTCACTCCACTGACACTGGAAAGAACAACAAACTCTTAAAAATTTCTAATTTTTAATAAATTTTCTTAAATTTAGCCATAAAAAAATGCACTGTTGTCAAATAACTTTAGAGTATTTTAGAAAGAAGTCCAATGAAAGGTCACAATTTTGGTTTGAGTCAAATAGTTGTATACGGTTCAAGTTGGAGTGCGACAGAAATTGCCATAAAATTTGATAGAAAAACTTTTAAAATTAATTGATACACTGGCAACCCGTACAAATCAATGAGTTTCCAGTGAGAAAAACAAAAACCTCCTAACGGATGGGCGGAGGAAAACATCCTTGCAATACCCACATGAGAAAGGCGTGGAAAAATCTTCATAGTTCAAGATTCTTCTCGAACATTTCCCATACACCAGTGAATACACAAGAACGCTTTAGACTCAACACATGCAGAATATAAGCACGTCCAAGTTGGCAGCCAAACACAGTTTTTGCTACAGTGTAAGGCGGAGAAAAATATCCGTAAAGTCTGCACAGTTAAAAATTTCTTCTCAAACATTTCGCATACACCAGTGAATACGCGAGAAAGCCATAGACTCAACACATGCAGTATATAAGCACGGCCGAGTTTGCAGCCATACACAGATTTTACACAGTTCTTACAGTGAAGAGAGTCGAAATCCTTTTGAACGCGAAAGTATTTGCAACCATTGTTCAGGCTCATATGTGGTTCAATTAAATTTATCTGGCTGTCAATTAACTACTCATCAAAATATTTATCAAAGTAGTTAAAGGTTTAAACTGAATCGTGCCAAGTATAGTTGCGTATCTGTCGTACAATTTTCAAATAAATGTATGGGCAAAAATATCGTGTAAGTGTCAGTACACTATTCATACAATGTGCATAAATCGTAATACGAAATGACATTAACATGATCTTAAAGCTCCCAGATCGAAACCGTATGGCTCGAACAGACCCACATTAATCCCCATTCTACCTCAATAATTGCCACAAATCATCATCACCGCACTATGTACGTTATGCCACCTTTCGAGAATCGAGATTCGAGACACACTACTAGGTTAATTGTTATTTTATTGACAGCCGTGTTATGTTAATCGTTACTTTTATTGTTCGCCGTTAAGTATATAGAGGTACCTCACCCAAAAAGCAAACTCACCTCGGAATAGAATAAACGCATAGCACTGCGCCATAATATTATTATTATTGTTATTAGTATCCCATTTGGGTACGTATTTCTATAGGAAATTACCTGGAAAATTACATACATGTCGATGGTTAATGCGCGATTGTAGATTTCACTTTGGATAGGTGGGTTAAGGTAGACATTATTTGATTTCATTGTTTCCTTTCCGCCAGTATTATACCCTGCATAAGTTATAATTTTGAGTTGGCGTGGACAGGGGGGGGTGGGAATAATGAACCCACGATTCCTACCTAACCAACTGTCGCAGCAAAATGAATCTATATAGTCGTACAGGTTCGCTGCAAATCTACATCAGTTATAGATTGTAGACAGTTTTAATAACCGACGTAATTAGAAAATGATATTGCTTTGACGCCGGAATGGTAACATGAAAAGTAATAACAATCATAATAATCGTTAATGTTGCTTTTAGTTACTGGCTACAAGGTTCCAGGTTCTAGCCATAGCATCACGACATGGCATCATCACTAATGAGTCTAAGACACGATAGTGTACTTTTCTAATGGCTGAGACTTGAACGTGCTACAAGTACTCGTATCAATTTTCTTGGTTAACCCTATTTTACTTTGGGGGTTGGAAAATTGCATTTTAGCTGGAATTTAAAAGTATCTTGTTTCAATTCAATTAATTTCAGAAAGTATGCAGAGTTGTAATAGAATAGTTTAAGGTGGAGCGAGCAAGGGCAGCCCTAGAGCGGACGCCTCACCAATTTTTACATATAATAAAATGAAAACAAATTTAATTTTTGCTCACTTATTCTGACTTCAATAGGTTGATAGTCAATTCAAATCCGGTTCGACGAATCCTATTCCAATTCCTTCACAAATAAATTAATATTAATTTTTCTTCGAGAATTTAATTATCGTACGAACAGCTCGAGCTTAGTTTCAGTTTTAGTTTTAGGAAGGGGCACCACACTGAGCGCAGCGCAGCGCACACTAGGCATCAAAAGAGGGCCCAAAACAATCCTTTCGGATAATCGTAGAACTAACTAGTTAATCACCCCAAAACCATCCCAAATCGCTAATAAATTCAATCCAACTTGGCATGCCCTATCAACCCCAGATCTTCCAAACTGTCAAAGAAAAGACTGCCCAACATGGCTCAAGTTTAAGTGTTGATGTCTTTCCCCAGCATTGCATATATATTTGTCAAGTGACTTCACCGTTTAAGACATACTTTAGCTAGTTGAAAAATATTTTTTTGCTCACTTGTCCTGATTTCAATGGGTCGATAAATTAAATCCGGCTCGACGGACCATATTCCAATATCCTTACTAATACTTTATTATTGTAAAATAGTAAAGGAACAATTAATATTACTTTTTCTTCGAAAATTTAATTTTTGTAAGAACGGCTTAAGTTCAACTGTAGGTGGTTGCTTACAGCGTTTTATAAATATTTATCACGTGACCGTTTAAGCCACAGTTTCACCTCTCCCTATAGAACGTTGTATTTGAGCAATTGGTAAGTTCAATGCAAAGAGCACGGAAAAGCAGATTTAAACACAATTTTGATTCAAATTTTTCTATACTTTATTCTTTCTATAAATACAACAACTCAAATTAAAAACAGTCAGAACTTTGTTATTTCATTAAACAATTTGTAGTAGCCGTGAAATGTTTGTGTATAGTCTGTAGAATTTAAAAAATTACGTTTCCAGTATAATGTATTAAAGATGAGTATTAAGTTTCAAGTTTCTTCTGTAATCCGTTCCTGAAAAAAAAAATACTTTATAATAATTTTTTATACTTTATAATAATAAAGCAATAAATAAATATTTTTTTCAAATTTTTAATTTTAAATAAAATATGCTTAAATTTCTTTGTAAGAATTTCTCAATACTTCTTCTGATCGGTGAGTTATTAAAATGGGGTCTTCAACCCCAAAAAGATAAAAAGGGATTAAATTGTTTTTTATAAAAATCTGAATATTTCTTAAGTCAGGTGGAATATCAGAATTGCTTAGGCTATTTACACTATCGCCTAAAAATCTTTTTCGTAAAAGGAGTTCAGTTTGTTTTCATGAATTCTTCAATATCTTATCGATCCGAGGGGAAAGCACTTCACTTCACTTACAGGCTACTTATACAAACGCCTAAACATTAACTTCGACATATTTCGATTTTCATGGTCCATGGGTTGGAAACAAGTAAAATATATTTTCACGAATACCGAAATATCTCTTAGGCCCAACAAGATATCGAATTGATGTTTGGTCGTACATAAACTTGAGATCAGCTGCGATACTAACGCCTAGTCTACATGAAAACAGATTAAATATTTTTTAACAAAGTCCGAAATATCTCTTGGGACCAACAAGCCCAATTGATGTTTGCTCTTACACAAACTTGAGATCATCTGCGATACTAACGCCTTGATTATCTAAGAAAAGATAAAATATATGTATTTTCACGAGTTCCGAAATAAATCTTGGGCCCAACAAGATATCAAATTGATTTTTGCTCTTAGAGATACTAACGTTCTGTTTACTTGAAAACAAGCAAAGTATATTTTCACGAATTCCGAAATATCTCTTGGGCCTAACAAGATATGGAATATTGATGTTTGCTCTTATGTGTACTACAAATCAGATGTGATAGCAGCAATGCCTTGTCGGGAGTTATTATTGAGAAGTTTCAGTTACGGGTGAGCACTTTCTGACTTGGCTGGCTTGCTTTCTTTCGAGATAATTTATGAGCAGCTACCTACGCCTAGAGTAGCATTCTACAAAAACCAGTCTTAAATCACCAAAATGGGCTTATCTTAGCTCTCGCCTTATACGAAGACAGTGTGCGGTAACTTTCATAATTATTGTAATGCTAAACGAAAACACCACCAAGAAGGCATTTTGAGTGCGAGTCGTGTTGAATTATAAAATCATAAAATAATTAACAGTGCATTCACAAAGAGCCATAAATTTAACATCTGCTTGGTTATGGGCGCATTTCAGAAGGCCCCCAAAAGAAAATCTACTAATAAAACAGGTCAGAGCGTTTAGAGGCGGCGGCAGCGATCCCCGTCTTTAATAATGAAAATATTAGACAGGCGTCTTGGGAAGGCTTCGTGTAGGCTCCTAACAATATATGCGCCTATTTTACTATCGTTTAGCGACTCGAATGCATTGGACCTTTCGATTATTTATACGTGACTTGTATTCTACTAACAATAAATCTCTTTTATCACGTAGGCACTAATTAAGGTCGAAAGTCTGTTGATTTGGTTCATTAGCTTTGGATGAACAGATAGTGGATGTATTTACCTCGTAGTTGGTTAGGCTGCGTAGATAAAATGTTAAATTCGAGAGAAGATATCCTTAAGCGGTTAATCAATTTGGTTTGGTATTGATCGAATTTAGTAAGACCTTTTCTTGCTTTTGTTGACCGTGAAATAAAGTGGATTAATGCTCTATTTTGTGGAGAAAAAGAGGCAATTCTATTCACATCAATATCTATAGTCTAGTTTTCTGTGAGAACGGAGTTTTTTGTTCGTAGTTTTAGGTGAGATTCCGCTAGGAAAGGGTGTCCAGGTGGAAGCATTGTAAACAAGAAATTAGTAACATGAATAGCTACTGAACAATTTACCAACTTTTGATGTAACTTTTGTTTTTAAACTGTTCTGTCTTCAACCGGCAACGGAGTTAGTCTGCTAAAATAAACAATTTTTCTTATAGGTACCTTATTCCAAAAGTGGTAAATATTTACAAAATTTTTACTTGGTAACGCTGTTTTTTTTTTAACTGAACTGGACTTAGATGTTAATTACATCAGTCATTTACTATCCAATCACTTTACGAAGGAAAAATCGTTAGAGAAAAATAGGCTGCCGACTCGACCAACTTATCGACTTTCCAGCGAAAACTCCAGTTTCCAATATCCCATTAGGATACCGGAGAAAGCTCTACGCAATTCTTGCATGTTCATACACACCACCGAATGCATTGAAACTCTTTCTACTCAACACATGCAGTATGCAACTTAACTAGCAAAAAAAATTTCGCATTTTTTTTGCCTGAGGCAATAACTTCGATAAGACTGTTGAGCCAATATTCATATATTCACTGGAGATGACAAGCAGCGATTGGCGAACGTCGTACATTGACTTGCACGCGAAACAACAACAAATTGACATAACGATACTGTTTTGTCTCACTCGATCACACGCTAAAACAACAACATGGACCTTTATTTGTCTCACTTCTCTGGCTTTAAAGAGCTTTATACAAAGCCGGTGGCTTGTCGTCTCCAGTAATTTTTTGATTGAGAGCAAATTGTGGAGTTTTAACTTCGATAAGGCATCGGTAAGAGGCTGAACTTTCAGAAGCCAAAGCATCGGTAATAACTTTATGCCTTATGAAAGTATATGCCAACAGCCTTTTGGAGGTTTATCGACTCTTAAATTCGATAAAGCTGTCGTAAGACTTGCGAGCGGAGGCTGAACTTTTGGAAGCAATAACATCGGTAATAAGCTCTGTAAGGCCTTATGGAAGTAAATACTAACAGTTTTACCAACAATTGAGCTTCGCTGGACATAACTAATACCAGGGACGTTATTTGTGAGGGGGCAAAGAGGGCATTAACCCTCCTGAATTTTGGTTTTTCATATATTACATATAACATATGTATATTTATATATAAAAATATATAAATTCATAACATCACCCTAGAAAAAAACTGAAATGACGTCCCTGACTAATACCAAGTGTTTCAAAACCAATTCACATTTTTCAAACAAAAAATAATAATTTACAGGAAAATAAATTCATAGTTGGAAGATAATGAAAGTAGAAAAATTGTGAATATTATTTTTAGTTTTTTTTTGCTTCCGTACTTCCGTACGTAAAACAGCTTCGATAAGGCCTTATACGAACTGTTGGCGCTTGGCTATTGCTGTAGAAACATGGGGAACTGTGCGCCAGATTAGCTCGGTACTACCTTATTGAAGCTTTATCGAGGTACGAGAATAACTTCGATAAGGCCTTATGGAGGTTAGTTTGCTAGTTGGAAATCGCGGCTGAACTTATACATGAGACCAGTTTTTTTACTGCTAAGACGAGACGACGTTAATTTTACTGGAAAGTGATGTGAAAGTGTTTCACTCCTAAAAGTGCCATATGATGACTGATGGCACTTCTAAGGCTCGTTCCTACGATCGTCAGTTACATTCTAACTGAAATTTTAACTGACAGATCTTCATACGAAACTTACAGTTAAAGTTCCGGGTAGAGTTTAACTGAAGATCGTAATAACGGCCATAACAAGTCAACTTTTAGCTATTCCCAATGTAAGCATGCAGCATGGGTTTGTTTATATGTACTGCAAAAACTGGTTGATCTAGTGGTTCATCGAGTTTTTTGGGTGATCAAAGAAGATTAAATATGTATATGATTTATGATTAAGACGAATCATACGGTGACGAGCCTATTTTTACAAATTCTTTATTTTATTCTCACACTTACTAGGTACCAAACATCTTAAGAAAAACTGGAATTGTTTTGTTTATTTGTACATCCATTGAATTTCCGGTGCCCTTATCTGGCAAAGTTTCACGAAAAAAATTTAAATAAACCCAGATACACACCCCGGTCTTATAAATTTTACAATGCTCAGTTCTCTTTCGACAATCTCATTACTAAATTACTTTACAGCAAAATTTATTACGATTCCGGCCTGCCATAAAGATAACAAGAAAATGTTAAAAGTAACAGTCGTAATCTTATGACTGTTTAGTATGGCCCTAAACAAGCCCGCCGACCTAGTCATGAATTTTCTATTTCTGATTCGGTAACCATTCATTTTTATATTGTATACGAAAGTTACCTTTTCTGAGTTTTATTTCTAGTTAAGAAAATACATCAAAAGAAAGTGCCGACACACCGTAGTAACTATCCAATTCAAAGGTCAGCAAATGTTTGTGGATCCCATAAAGTAATAAAAGGTCGGGCGTTACTTATGGTCGCAATAAACAGCTAAAACCGTACAATCTACGCTCTATGACCGGGTAATATGAAATCTGGGAATGACTAGACCATACTCAGACATCCTGGACGAGTCTATTAAAAACCCACACCAACAGACGGACTTTAGTGGCCCCCTGGAAAAAAATGTATTTACGACACTGAGGTTCTAACTTTATTATGAAGTAGAATCCTGACTGTTCCTCATCCCTCGTAATATCGTTCAACATTATAATACACGAAATTGTTTCCTTGGCTGCGGTGGTTCCTTTCGGGCAGGCTTTTCCTGCTTCATCCCTTCTTGGATGATATCCCTGTGGCGGTATAAGACCATTGCTGTAGGTACACGTTATTTGCTCGAGGAGCTACTATATCTTCGGGTCTAACATTGTTTCGGAAATTGTTGATGAATAAATACCATAAAAACTGAATAGATGTCTCTGGTGTATAATAGAGTCCGGGTATAATTCTGGTCGGAAAAGTCGTTGCAGTTTTATAAATTTTATTAGGCCTAAGTCGTTGGTAGTTTGGTTTCGTTCGGCTGGAGAGGAGGGTGGGCTCCACGACGACAAATGGCTCGAAAATGAGGTCCTAGTTTATGGTATTGTTACAGTATGGGCGTGCACCATAATATCTTCTACCTTGCTCCATACGACAATATACGACACAAGATCATAAATTTTCTTAGAGTCTTATGCGACAGCTTATGGCACTACTTGAAATATTTTATAGACAAACGTTTCGGGAGGACTGGGAACTCCTTCTGCAAGTTGATGTTGTTATTGTTTCCGTTTTTTTATAACTTCATGTGATCAGAAAATTGATTTTGGGGTTTTTATTGTCGGCATAAGTTCTATTTATTGCACCTAGCTTTTGGCAATGAAGTCGGAAAGTCTTTGCACCGGCAGAAAAAATGCCGGAAAAATTTATGACCCCACTCGTAGTTTTGTATTGAATTATTTTCGATGATTGCGTCGTGCAAGGAAAATTAGATATTCGGCAAAAGTTTTATTAGACGTAGCTATTTTACCATAATGACTGTTTGTTTGACGATGATAAATTACTTTGCAGCCATATTCAGGCTGTAATCATAGGGCGTAAATTACTATGTGCATTTGTTCAGAATTGTTTTTTTTTTGTTTGGCAAATTTAGCCAAGGCTTGATTTATGGGCGTATAGTAAAATTTTTCGGCAGTTGTATCTAATATTTATATGGATAACGGGATGGTTTATTGCGTTCTTAATCGTAAATTTTATTACAAGCCGTCATGTCTAAATCAATGCGGTTCGTTTTCGAGAAAAGTGGGTTTTGAGTGCGAAATTTGTGCAGGAAATAATAACGTAGATGTTAATTAAACTTTGGTATCTGTTTGGACTTCCCGTACTGTCCACCCAGTATTCCCCTCGTCAAATTTTGCCCAGGACAACGGAAACTAAAGAACAATCAGGCTAGGTATTTAGCAACGCGCAGTTTTGGCACAGGTCTCCTTGAAATCAAGTCATTTTAATATTCGTTATTGTAGGCCAAAATTGCACTGCGAAGAGGAACTTTCATATCGTCAATTAAGGTACCATTTCACATGGTCATACATTATTAGTTGAAATTCGTTGTAGTCCTTCGATTAGGGTAAATTACGATGCTTGAATTAATTATTCCAACGAAATAACTTACGTCGGAAAAAATTTGCAACCATTCTTTTGCATCTCTTGGCAGCAAATTAAAAAATTTGTTAAATCTGATTTGAAAATGAGGCACTAGCACCTTTAGTTTAAGTAGTCAGTTGTAAAACCGGAGGGTTGTGAGAAATAATTGCCCTGAATTTTCCCAAGGAGTTACATGAAATTTTTTTAAAAAACTCAAGTTTTTCGAATTTCGCTCAAAAATTCAAACAAAATTAAAATCAGATCAAAAGTGGCCAAAAGCTAAAAACAAAATTCAAAATATAAAATTATCTAATAAATGTAAAATATTTGAGAATTGGATTGAATGCAATTTTTATGCCTCAAAAGCTTGTCTTAAAATTTTTACAGCACCTAGATCTGGAAGTGTCCTTGCAAAATAAAAAAAAAAAAGTTTGTTGGTGGAGCTGTACCATGTGAGGGCGAAAAGAGATAAATTTCTCAAAAACCGCTAGTGGTTGAAAGCCAAGAGATAGATAGAGCCCACTACAAAACAATTCTAAAAAAAATTTGGATAAAGAAAAAGCAAGGCACGATGATGAGGGGAGTTTCTATTATCTCCGGAACGGGTTATGCTACAAAGTTGAAACTTGGTAAGCAATTGTAAATATACACATAATCTTAAAAACAGATCCCCTAAAACGTACCATTCGATTGGCCAATTAAATTTAAATAAAGACTTAAGTCTATTATGGTATCTATTTACTAACAAAGAATTGTACGAAAACCGAATTGAAGTTCAAATTTTCGCGCAGTTAAAAAGGATCAGTAGCACCACAACTTAGCTCTGCACCCTGAAAGAGACCAGAAAAGCAGATCCCCTAAAACAAGAAAATATTGTAAAAGATCAGATAAAACGTACATTCATATCTTTAAATACTTACATAATATTTTTAAATCACGTTAAGTTAAACGAAACAAAGTTCCGGATAGAGACTCGATGGCCAAGACACTGAATGGACAGCAACATGAAAACAAAATTCCAAGAAATCGAGAAGAAATAGACTGAAATATCGTTATCCCGGGTAAATCCTTGTTTATGACAGTTGTCAGGATGAATTGAAATTTTCATGTCTTCAACAAGAAAATTATCTCTTTCATGTAGCTGCCATAACTGCTGTGCTATTTTCTAAGTCGTCCATGTTCTTGTTGTTCGGTTCTATGACGTGATTTACTAACAAGAAGATGAGAGATGTCGCTTCGGGCGAATAGAGGAGGAAGACGAGAAAATTCTAGGCATAGTCGTCGTATATATTCTGTAATTTGTTGTTTCCGAGAAACACAGAAAGGGGAGGGGGAAGGTTGGGATGATGGTTGAACTTGTGTTCGTCTACGTCTACGTTAACGAGTAAATCCATTTCAACCCCTTGCTTCGAAATATTTTCATAGCTGTCACGATGTACAGCTGCTTTATATCTCGATGTCATAAATATGACAGTTTCCTTCGGGTGACGGAGATGACAGTTCATTTGTACTGTCAAAAGTTGAAGCTTATGCTAACATAGCGAATGTACATTTGCATCGAATTCGAAAATTGCTGTGTATTATGTTGTTGATTGGAATGAAATTGTTCTTGTTTTTTTTTAATTTTTTTTGATTGAGGATGCTCTTTTTTCAATTCCCATAATTTCATTAGTGACGTTATTTGAACTGGTTGCCAAAGGTTGAACAAATCACAGCACAGAAGACCCTGCGAAAAAATTCAGAGGCGTGCTGTTCTTAGCATTACAGGGAGGACTGAAATCAAGTCTCACTACTGCAATGGAAGCCATGATAGATTTGGTCCTATTACACTTAGAGATAAAGAAGGAGGCACTGAGAGAGGCCATGAGGCTACAACAGTACAATAAATTTAAGGCAAGAGACCTTGTTGGTCATCTTCAAAGTAAACAGGAGTTTAATCAGAAGGACCTAACCGACTCAGTAAACGATAACCATTCTTTGAAGTATGTAAAGGCTTCATTAAGGATGACATTTTAAAGTGGGTAAATCTTCAGGTGGAAGATTATTGGAACTTTACTTTGTCAGTCAAAGAAATTTCTGACTTTCTCGCGTAGGAGAGCGTTGGAATTCCTCTCCTTAAGCATGTATCCGCATGGGTTATAATTGCATATTTTTCCAAACAATATTTTCTTAACTATTACCTTAAGATCATTGATATAGTACACAGTAAAAATTATTTGTAATTTTACAACAATTAATATAATAAAATGACCCCCATATCATAGGTAAAATTACCTTATTCTTTATAAACGCTATTACCATTATGTAATTAAGTTCTTTACATGAAATACTCTGTAAAATTACAAAAAAATACAAATTACAATAACTCGTAAGGAAAACTACATTTCCAATCATGGATAAATAAAATTATTCTATGTAAAACATGAAATTAATGTCCGAAGTTGCAGTCAGTACCTACTTCAAAGGATTTTTACATCTATAGATGCTGTAAGCAAAGAAAGATGATGCAATCGTGCGTCAATTTGTCAGTTCTTGCACGAACATTGCGAAGTAAACATCGCGATTAGTTTTTCTTATAATAAGTAAGTGATATCTGCCTGAGTTGGTTAAATGCTATTATATATACATCATCTTATATATATAACGAAATGTTTATTTTTATAATTTTATTGTGTTTTATTTTAGATTAATAAAAAAAATTGTTTGGATATAAAATTTCGTTCTATTTTATTTATGAAAAAATACCTCTTTTATTTATTACACATAAGTGTGTTATAATTTTGAAGTTTAAGTGTTTGTTAAAACCTTTTTAAAAATAACATAGTGATCGTGGCAGTTTTCAATCCCAAAAATCTTAGGATTAGTGTATAGTTCCTAAACTATCGATTTAAATTAAGTATTATGAAATTTAATTTACAAATTTTAATGTAGTTTTAAATGCGTCTACTTGTACAATATTCGCTTTTAGTGGAAAAGTTACATATGTATTATGAAATACTTCAATAAAGGTAATTTAAACCAAATTGTATTACATATTACAGATACCAAGTAATTTATGTCAAGCATGTAATTTTACAAAGCCATGTATGTATTTATTACATTTCCGAATTTTAATTTTACTGGGGAAATGTAAGTAGTTTTGAGATATGTAAATTTACAATATCCGTTGTTGGCAATTAGTTGCCAACATTTAATGTTGTAAACATTATTAACTGTGTATCGCTAGATACATGTCGATTTTGTGATACCACATCTGAAATCACGGCACATTCATTCCAAACAAATAATAATAATATATGTACTGACTACGTGTTTTAAGGACTTTTGTGAGCTTTGCCGCGAGACGTGGCTAGTATTTACTATTTTACAGATTGCTGGAGTAAAGGTGGCTACAAGTGCCTACCTTCTTGCTCCCCCTAAGGATGCCTTGAACCGAAGGAAAAAACTTTCCTCCAAACTCAAGGCAACTAACACTCTTGTAAAACAGGCATAAGATTGAATTGCATAAAGGACCATCTCCTTTTTTGTTAACTTCCCGGTCAATCTTAAAGTATGTACTGAAAGGACGATGAGTTTCCTTAGTTCCTTTTAAACTAAATTTAGTATTTCCGTTCTAAAGTCGCAGAACTCTTGAACCATTCATTACCAAACCCGGTTTCGCCCTTATCGAATAAAGGCAAGGAAACTGAGATCATCCATTTTTCATTGGATAATTCTGTGAAATTTTACGGCCTTTTAACTATAGTCAATCTATCCAAGTTGATTTTTCCCTGGCACATGGGTACGTTCATCTACTCGTAACTTAACCAAACAATTTATTATCGCGCTTTGAATTCGTTGTGACAAAACATTCAAAATTCTACAGGCCCAACGTGAACATTTTTCACCAATTTTTTCCGCACAAAAATCTGCAATGCGTATTTGTCGCAGGTAATGAATTTGTTTTGTGTAGATTAGATGCGAAAAGGTGTACTTTTTTTTAACAAAGGTGTTACCGTAAGGCGCACTTTATCATTAGCACAAAGGTACCGCATCGGACCCCTTAAGGTGCACTTTTACAGACAGAATAATTTACAATCACGTACACGGTTGAATTTTGAGTAAATTTTTTGCATTTAATGGTCGTCGGGACTATTGTTCCTGGATACCATAAGCCATAAGTCATAACAACAACGGAAAAGAAAAGAAACGAACAAAAAAAGAAACACTAAGCCAAAAACTAAAGTAACCATAAGTGCCAGAAGTAAGGAAGACAAGAATTTATTGTCGTGGAGCACAGAGAATTGTAAAACGCACGGCAATTTTACCTGTGGTGACATTTTTCTTTAGTTTTATTCTTTTATTATTATTTTTTTTTTCCTTTTCAGAAAACGTAATGGAAAACGAGCAAAGACTCACGGAAACAATGTCTGAATGGCTGACATAAATCACTTTGGAATTATGTTGCATAGTTTGCGAGTAAGACTAATGGGGTTTGCACAAATCCTTGTGACAGAATTCAGAACAAGCTAGTTATAAAAGTTTCGTTGTGATGATTTTGAATAGGAAAAACCGAAAAAATTACAGTGCCCTTTTTCAAATTTTCATCCATTCATTCGGAAATCAGAAATTGATCATATATCAGCTCATGGTTCAGCATAATAGCACGCAGATTACACTAGATGGTATGAAGATGGAGACAAAGAACGGCAAAAGAACGTAGTAGAACATCCTGTTCCAGAAGCACAAAAACACTTCAGTAGTTAACAAATTCATTCTAAAGTTTTTCCCTGAAGGACAAGGATACCTTAACCTGTTCTAAAACTAATGAAACAAATCAAGAACTATATCCAAATTTAAGACTAAAATCTAATTTTAATTTAAGGAGTTCCTGCATGCATTCAAACGAACATGCAAACAAAACTCTGCCAGCAATCTGGGTGCATCTTCATTATTTTATGGATTTCTGTCGAGGAAGCGGTTAAAATCGGGGTACAACAGACGTACGCAGCTACCTCCGCAAAGCATGAATTTTTCTCATGATAATGGATGTTTGTGTTAGTTCTTATACAGTGACTCTAGTCAGACCTAGAAGACGAGATTCATGAAATTCTAAAGAAAAATTTTCTACAGAAAATAAAATAGTATGTTGGGCTACTGATGTTTTCTAACTGCGCGAAAACTTTAACTTCGTAGTGTTTGCCCACCCATTATTACGATCCTTCAGTTAAACTCTAACTGGAACTTTAACTAGAAGTTTTGTATGCAAATCTGTCAGTTAAAGCCTCAGTTAGAACGTAACTAAACATCGTAGAATCGAGCCTTAACTTAAGAAATTGCGTAACCCTAGAGAAATAAAATTTACCCAAACTGGTTAGTTAATACCAAGAAATTTGTTCGAAGTCATTTGGCTCTGCCTTCCAAGATGGATGCGCACCTACATACCCATCTGCATGCAAGAGAGCAAAATATTAAAGCAGTGATTCTCAAAAGCGTTTTAATATGAACAATTTTTCTCCAAAGAGATTGATGCGCACCTACATACCCATCTGGATGCAGGTGAGCAAAATATTACAGCAGTGATTCTTAAATGCGTTTTGGTATGAACCATTTTTCTTCCAGAGAGATGGATGCGCACCTACATACCCATCTGCATGCAAGCGAGCAAAATATTAAAACAGTCATTCTCAAATGCGTTTTGGTATAAAAAATACTTTTCCACAGAGATGGATGCGCACCTACATACCCATATGTATGCAAGTGAGCAAAATATTACAGCAGTGATTCTCAAATGATTTTTGATATTGACAATTTTTTTTGTCAAAGAATTTTGCGGAAAGCTGTTTATCATTAGAGTGTATGGTGCAGCCAGAGTTAGCTTGGTTCGTAAAGAGAAGAGAGAATTAAGGCTGAAATTTTCAGGCTTACGCCACAGGCATACTGCGCTGTATGAAAAAATGGTTTAATATAGTTGTCCATTTTTTTAGTTACTATCAATTTCGAGTCCTCGTGAGAACTTTCAGGTTGTTACCACCAACGTGTGACAACATTTTCGTCACTGGATGACTTTAATCGAAATATAGTTACTTCATTAATGTCACTCGTTTGTATTTATCACCCTCAGTTCCTGAACTGCTATCCACCACTTGTCTAATTTATTATTCACTTAATTCACCCCATTTGCCTTCTGATCCCCATAACCAGGTTCATTGTAATTTTCCGACGACCGCTGACGTACTCGACAGCTACGACAGCAGTTTTTTTTCCAGGCGTCCTCAATTGCGGTCGTACTATTGCCCCCAGTGTTAATCTCGAGGACAAAAGTGCCGACTCAGGATACTGCAAACAAAAATTTAATGGGCGCTTTTGCCAACAGAATTAAATACCCCAAGGGGGGATGTGATTAAAGGATTAAGCAATGGCCTCGCAATCAAAGCGATGGCACTGTTAGGTGTATCCAGCGACAAGAAGTATAAGGAGTCTGGAAAATAATTTAAACAAACCTTTTACCGACATCACTCCCGTAAAAGTAGAGAGGTGTACACCGTAAGTTCATGGTTTTCTCGTTAGCGAAGTATTTTCCATTTTCCATTTTCCACCGGTCTGTTTATACAGCCGCGTAGTATTTTGTCGACGAAAGATTAGAGATTGTGTTCAGGATTAGAGTGAAAGCTGAAAATCTCTTCTCTCGGCGATAGAAAAACCAGAATGTGAAAATTCCAAGGGGTTTTTTTTCCTCGACAAAAAACATCGTTTAGTTTGTAAGCTCTAGAGTTGGTGTTTGAGATTTCTGTCCGGAGATTAGTGTAAAAGTTGTGTAAAAAGGCTTAGCAAGTGAGAAACTATGGCTACAGATTTCAACGTTATCTGTAAAAATTTTCACCTTGTAACATACAACGGCTTTAAATTACTAAAGGATACTAGTCCAATATCGCACTTTTCAGTTGAGTTACATGCAAAAATTATTTTGCCATATTTACCTACAGATCTAATCATTGGAACAGTTTTTAAACATGATTTAAAATATTATTGTAAAAATTAAGATTAATTAATTAAAAAATTTAAAAGCTCTTATAGAATCAATTGGGGGCGAAATTTTGCAGACTTTTATTCTTTCCGCATTAAAGTTTTTCTATAGCTTCTAAGTTACAATTTTTCATTTTTAAGATTTCACTGCAAGGAGGTGAAAGAGGGTTGTATATGTTTTCACGTATTCCGACATTTTTCTTAGGTGTATCGAATTGATTTTTTATTCCGCCAGCTATTTATATAATCGCCTAAAAACTATATCTAGTTGTTTCTTTATTTAACCTCTAAAGAGGTACATATACGTATATGCTCACACGAATTTTGCCACATCTACTAGATCGGATGGAATACCAAACTTCTTCTTATTTCCACGGAACACATGACATTAGGAATAAGGTGGTTACATTTTTACGAATTCCTCCATAACTCTTAGCTCTTTTCAGATATTAAATTGATTTTTTACTTTACCTAGCTTCTTATTTAGATCCTTGGTGTTCAAAAGTACTTGTTTAGATTTTCACGAATTTCGCCATATATCTTAGGTCTCACGTGATATCAACCTATTTTCTGTTGCATGCGATTTTTATGCGAATATAAATGATTCAAATTCGATGTCCTGATATTTCGATATTCAACCTCCAAAGGGGTAACGAATTCTGTATAACTATGTCTCAAATTTTGATTGCCATAGAGTAAAGTCCCAGAATATTGTTAGAAAACAAACAAATTTATTTCGGCACTGAAACACCAATATACAATCCTACGGCTATAAAATCGTTAAAGATAATTGATTTAAAAAAAGGCTCTTTCCTATCACATCATCCCCTTTATTATCAATTTTAATCCCGAGTTCGTGATTGTATCTAATCACTAGAACATCACGTACTATACGTCTTAAAGCAGGTTCACAATGTTGTAATTTATGCGTTACAATCACCGCGTGACGTACGTGAATTGGATTAAAATCCGACAGGGTTCCATTATGTCGTGGTTTCAAGCCAAATTTACGATTGGGCTTGGATCGTAAGTCGGCTTGAAATGTGTATTTTGTTTGTTCGTTGGTAAAAGACGCCCAATAAAATTTATTACGTACCTAACCAATACCGAGCACGGCACTGGAAGTGCTGTTGCTGCTGCTCTGCATATTACTGTCATGACGTAAAGCTTCTCAAGTCATGCCAAACCATTAGCGGGGCTTGGAAAATTTATTAAGCTATCAGCTGGAACTGGGTGTACGGTTAGTTTTGCTATCTTTAAGATATCGGTCATATTTCCTTCTTATACTATTTTCGATAGAATGGGGGGTCAAAATACTCGGTGGCCACATGGTTTTATTAGCATATTCCCATATTTTCTTGAAACGAAAAGAAACGTGCCTTCTTATAAGTCGTGTTGTTTATTATTGGTGTTATTGTTGTTACAAAACGGTTGGATAATAATTGCAATAAACATAAATTTCAACGATATACGCGCAGAGCTCGGGGATTTTGATGGGTTTAATGCGCTCGTTATTTTCCGAATAATAGATATGGAAACGCTAGTGTACGTAATGAAGATTATCCTCCTTAATAATTTTATTTTGATAGGTTTGATTATGTACAGTAGTTCTCGGTGGCAGTGGCGGCGGTACTGGAGCGCTCTTCTTTTCACATAAAACGCATAAAATAAGATTTATGGCTGAAAGAATTGGTTTTTTTTGCTGGTTTCGACCAACAAAAGGTTTAATTTTCTGAGATATGTGGAGAAACTAAAGCGCAAAGTTGCCATTAAAAAGACGAAATAATTTACACGAAAAAAATCGCATAAAGACCACTCAAAAAGATTATTATCTTACGAGTAGGTGGAACAAAAGAGATCCTAACCACCACATTATTATTTTAGAGTTGCCGCATCGTCTTCTTAATTAAAATTTGTGGTCTTTGTCCGTATCGTAATTCAAAAAAGAAAGCAACAAAAAAAAACCATTCAGGTACACAGGTAGTGTAGTTTTTTTTTTCGGTCACAGTATAATTATGAGATATTTAATTAGCATATGACACGGCGGTGATGTATTATCCACCGCGCGTTTGTAATAATAGAAACGATAATTTCTTTAGTTTATGGCGGAGTTTTCTTAATTTATTGCCTTTGATGTGAGTGCATTGTTTCCGATGCGGGCTATCATTTGACATAAAAGAGTTAAAGCCATGTTAGTCACCTTTACGTGCATTCTAAAACAAACTAAGGTAGAAACACGAGTACATATGGGTGTTTAGTTAACCGGCTTATTGCTTAGGTATGTTAATTTCTGTTAAGTCCTCTTTGTTCGGTTTTTTTTCACGCTATACCTACACACAAATTAGTTTCCGGCACAGGTAGATGGTGCACAATGTTAATTGTAAATTGTGCACAGGTGAGGATACTAGAGAGGTTTTTTTTTATGACTGGTATTTATTACGGCGAAAATTTATTACATCCAATTACGTTTTTACGTTAATTCAAGTTTGTTTGCGAAGCACACGGGAATAGTTGCTATGACTCTTATACTAGGCACCCCTCTCCGGCGGATTTCGAGCTGATATTGTTGTTTGGATATAATCGACTAATTGATCAATTGACGGTATTGGTTCCAGCTATCGCAATAAGTGACAAATCGAGAAAACGCAAATATCTCGCTGTTATGCAAAATATCCTCATCAAGTTGATCTCAAATTTAATAAAAACTGAGATCGATTTCTTCCAACTGATATTTAAAAATTCGAAATTCCGAAAATATTTTTTAATTGATTGTGATTAAAAATACTTCGAGCTAATGTTGTAGTTGTATTTTAGATAGAGAAAGTAGATGTGGGGGAACAATATGTAGGGTGAGGGGTAGAATGTTAAGGGTACAGTGGGAGGGTGAAGGGTTAAAGTTAGGAGAAAGGGGTGTAAGAAGATAAGTAAGGGGTGAGAGAGGGGGGAGGGAAGTTGTTAAGGTTGAAGTTGCTTAAAAAGGGATAGGGGAAGAGCGGGAAGAGATAGGAGTAGTATTTCAAATTCTATGGGTGTAGTCAGTAGGAAATACCACTTTCTCGCAGTGTCGCTTTTTCGTACCATCGTTTCATCGAGTTTCGTTTCATCGTTTTGTCTCTACATAATATCTTTCTTCTCTATCGTGTAACGAAATGTGCTCAAACGTGACGCGACCTTGAAACTTCACTCGCCGCTAAAGAAGTTTCACTTCAAAAATTAAAAAAATATGTTCATGTCAAAATACTAAAAATAAATTAAATTAAGACTTGGTAAATGATAAGCAAAACTTTATTCTAGCTAAATTTTATATTTAAATTAAAAAATAAGATCACTAGGCATTTGTCCCTGTGGCCACAAAATGTACACAGTTAATTATTTTTACAACATTAAATGCTAGTAACTAATTTCCAACATAGGAAATTTTTTAATTTACTGTCTCAAAACCACTAACATGTCTGCTGTAAGATTAAAATTTAGAAATTTTATGAACACATATTTTTCCTTGTAAAATCACACGCCTAATAGTAAACATAAATCACATCACATATGTAATTTTATAGCATGCCGGCATGTAAAATTTCATTGAAAATTAGTTTTGACAGGAATTTTGACCTTTAATTTTATTTTTTATATGAAATTGTTTTATTTATGGGTCATTTCATCAAGAATCGCCAAAAATGACGAAATTTATGACTTTATCACCGCCGAATTGTTTCACTTGAAGAATTAGTGAAAGTTAAAAAAAATGGTGTTCAAGTTCTTTTTAAAAATTCATATCTCTGGTAATTTTTATTCTAGAATAATGAAATAGGGCTTATTTTAGAGGGAGAGGTTGTTGCAATATTAAAAAAATACAAATAATTTTTTTTAAGGGTAACGATTTTGTCGTTTATTCTTGAATATCTCAAAAAACGTTTTTTTTATTTTATATATTTTATATTATAAACTGTTTAACAAAACATATTTAAAAATTAACTTCGGATCTGAATGGGATCGGGGTCAAAAAAATCGAAAAACATCAGTGATTCTTAATTACTTTAAAGAAAAAGGGTCACTCAATATCCGCTTCTTTTGAAAAATTATTTAGGTATCTACTCGAAGAATTTGCGAAAAATTAATGTTGTACCAACCATTCTCGTTACATGATGTAATTGTGTATTATAATCACGACAACAATATTCTATGATCAGTGGAACCATATAATTTGATAAAATAATTCCCACAACCATACCTCTCACTGTACAAAAAAGGTCGTTTGCAAGTTCGCAAGTTCGTTGTGTAAGTTCGCTTCTTTCAATTTCATGTGTGCCTTGTTCAAGAGTGTTTAATTGTTGTTCAAGTCATTTATTTATGATCGAAAGTGTTTCCTTTGTGAATTATTTTTCAGCGTCACATGTATCTTATGATTGACCTAACCATCATATTATAAAAGAAGGTTGCGTGAATCATACACCAAGGTTCTGAAGTCAGAACTTTGATTCAAGCAATCATGTCACATAAATTTTATGATTGACCCAACCATTATATTATTAAAGAAGGTTGCGTGAATCATACACCAAGGTTCTGATTTCAGAGCTATGATTCAAGCAGCCATGTCACATAAATTTTATGATTGACCCAACCATTATATTATTAAAGAAGGTTGCGTGAATCATACACCAAGGTTTCCACAATCATAATTTTGTTTGAGCTAAACATGTTACATGTTGTAACATAGTTGTGGCAACTATAACCTCAATCATAGTAAGGTTCTACCAAAATATGGTTGCCACAATCATATTTTTTCTTTGAGTGTGCAGATTACGTGCAGCGACTTTTTTTAAGCCGGAAGTTTTCTCGCAAAGGACCGGAGATGTTCACTATGCTACTATCAGTATCTTACTCTCATGTATGTTATACTCCGGTATTGAAAAGAAAAAAAGCATAATCTTTAAATATACTTCGCTACTATTTGCATTTCACTGCCACCGGGCAGTTATAGCTCTATGATTTCAACCTACAACTTTTTTTCAAAAAATTTTAATAATTTTTTTTCACCAATTCTTCAAGATTTTCAAAAAAAATCTCCGTGTTTATTTCTGTTAAGAAAACTGATGAATGAGCAGTGTGGAACAGAAACATAGATCTTAATTGAATCAGATACAATAAATGTTTAAAAAAACTTTTTTTCTTGAGATGTTATTATTATTTTTTTTTTTTTTTTTAGTTCTTAATTCAATAGTTTTTGTATTTTATGATTATATTTTATGATTATATTTTTTAATTTCCAAAATACCGTGATTTTTGTGAAGTATTTATTTTTTCCGCTCTACAATTTTTTTATCTAATTGTTTTTCTGCTTTTAAAAATTTTTGTGATTTATTTTCCAATAATTGTATTTTTCTAAACTAATTATTTTTCGTATTATGATTTAAGAGGTTTTTATTTCTTGAAATTTTTAATCGATTTCTATTTTGTATTTTTGGACAATTCTTACTCCATTTTATTTTTGTATTTATCGAGATATTTGTTTTGTGTTGTCCGAGATATTGTCTCTTTGTAGTTTTCAAAATTTTTGTTTCGAGGTTTTATTGTGATCACTACCACGAATTTTTGTCTTAATTTACATTGCATAGCTATACAATAAAATTCACGAATTAAATTAATGCTAATAGAATGAGCAGATTGATTATTATTACATAGATAATTTATTTTGAATTGGACTGACAATTTTTTTCATTTTTCGCGAATTTCGTCGAGATTTAATTGTGATCCCCAATACGATTACAAAATACACACATTTAACTTAATATTAATTTATTTAAAACTGCTCATCATCAAATTATTGTAGTTTTGAATCGGATTAAAAATAAAACACAAGATATTTTCAAGCCTTGTTTTCAATTCGAGTATTGGAGATTTCTTAAAATAATGTTATTTCGTGGTTTTGTCCATATGAGCTTTTCGAGTCTTTGCATTTCGTGATTTTTGTTTCTGAAGGCTTCAAAATGCGTAAATCTAAAATGCAAACAACAGGCAGCCAGTGCTTGATTTGTACTGTCGCGCTATTGATGTAATATGATGATGAAAATACAAACAAATTCAAAAATAAATAAAAACCTGAAATTCAATCTATCTACGTTTGGCGGCAAAAAAGTTCGTTATCCACTTAAAACAACCGGCAGTTAAATGCAATAAACAAGGTACTTACGTCCCTTAGCATAAATACCCGATAAAATTACCCCGAAAAATCTCGGAACGCATTCGAGTTTCGGTCGATATCTTCACGTTTCCATCTGTAAAGTGGCTCCCAGTTTCTTGAGCATGCAGCATTTATAAGCGATTAAAAATTTATGACTTCCCGTTCGTAAGTTTCACACACACAGGACTCTATTTCCGCCCATCTCCTTTCCGACTTTCCCCTGCGCAATCCGCGTAAATTAATTCCCATTCGGAACAACGCACACCAAATCGAGAAACTTTAAACTGCAAAAGGATATCATCGGATTGTGTGAAAAGGCGAGGATAGGGCCATCCATATCTTATCTCGAGATAATGTAAAAGCGTATAGCTGCGAAAATTTTCACGAACATTTATAGTGTCGTTACGGCGAAAATTGCAGGGCATTTTGTAAACATCGTTATCCCCTCGACGGCTAGTCCTTTGCACATATTTCATTATGCCAAAAAATTTTCGAGGACATAAATTATAATTAAGTGTCCCTTTTTGTCTTGGTCTTGCTCCTTATGTCGCCGTAACTTGTCTTACTTTACGATTATGTGCCACAGTACTATCTTGAGAATTATCGAGGGTTCCTTAGTCGTGTCCTGCAAGTTGTTTTTTTTCCGTTCCTGAAACCCGCCGGAACAGAAAATTATTGTTATCCTTACAAGTTTTCTGTTTTCTGTTTCCCGTCGCCTTTGAATGTCTCCGAGCCCGGTGATATAAATTCCATCCATTTAAGGTTTTGATATGGTTACGGAAGACGAACGACTTACGTGAAGTTATATTTCGTATAATACGGGTAGCGCCATTTGTGTGTGCATTTTTCTCACATATTGCGCTCCTGCAATTAGTAGTATGTTGTACTTTATGCGAACATTAGACTGGAATACCCACCCATTTCGCCATCCTACTATTTTATAAGGTCGAGATATACGAGTGTTTTCAAGGAGCAAAAAAAAGAAAGAAAATAATAATAAGGAGTAGAACTGAACGTACAGTTTTCCTCTTCGTTCTGATATGTCGTACTAAGGGGAGGAAATTTATTTCATCCTTTTAGGACTTCTTAAGAGGTTTTATGTTCTTGGGAAGTGTCTACAGTTGTTTCTACTCTGAGTGCTTTTGTTGTCCTGCCCGTGGCGGAAGTCTAATTGTCTCAAAATATATGTGCCGTGGAAAGTTTATGGATTAGACATTCAGAAATTCTTCTCCTGTTCTCCGAAAAGAAATTAGGCTATATTAATGTGTTCGGCATTCAAGGGGTTGGATTTATTCACAATTGATGAATTTATCTCGGTGAAGTTTGAATACTTTCTCATTATTTCCTACATTTTTAGAAATAAACTTATGTATTTCTGAAAAGCGCTTCTGTTATACTGCTGTATAAAATTTAAAGTACATGCGACCCCTTTTGCTCCTTTCAAGGTTGGATACCAAAAAATCGTGAAATTAGTTTTTAGGTACAGGCGATAGAAGTTAGAATCAATTTACTGCCTCATCAAACCTTAGAGATATGACGAAGTTTGTGAAAACGTATACAAACCCATATCATCTTGGGGGTTGAATTTAAAAAAATCATAGTTTATGTTTTTACACTCGTGAAAGAACTATCCAATTTTATGTCGCATCAAACCAAAGAAATGTGTCGAAAACTGTGAACTTACAACCCCTTAGGGTTGAATATCTAAAAAAAACTTGTTGGGGATTTTATAGGAAACCTTAAGATATATATATCATTGCGATCTCTCATCATCATCATCATCAATGGTGCGACAGCCCAAATCGGGCCAGGGCCTGCAGGATACATTGTCTGAAGTCATCTCGGTTCAGCGCCCGCATCCTCCAGTTTGTGCATCTAAGAAGCGATTTGCAATCTGCGTCAACTGAGTCCTCTAATCAGATCTTCGAAATATATTGAAATTCGTGGAAAGGTATGCAACGCATTTACATTTCCTTGTGCGTTGAATATCAGAAAATTTTTAAACCAGTCTAAAGTCGTTATATAGGTATATAGGTATAAAACTATAGAGTGAAAGCCAAATTGATATCCCAACCTAACACATATGGCGAAAATTGTGAAAGGGTGTTGCATATCTCTTACACGCACTTGGGGGTTGAATATTCAAAAATTCTAAATTGATTTTTAGGTGATAATAAAGAAAGCCCGAAGAAGTGAAAACCAATCAGATTTCTTATCACTCGTAAGTGATATGACGGTATTCGTGAAAATGTGTTCAACCCTTTTATACCCTATTAAGGGTTGAAAACGTAAAAACCGTGAAAACTAGTTTTAGGCGACAATAAAACAAGCCTGTTGAAGTGAAAAGTTATTCGACATCAAATCAAACCTGAACGATATGCTTTAATTCGTAAAATTGTAAACAGCCCCCTTACACTAACTTTGAGGTCGAACTTAAAACAAAAAATATTGAAAACACTTTTTATGTATTCATATGGAGAATCCGTAGAATTGAAGTGAATTAAATTTTTCAGAAGACCTAAATATGACAGAATATGACAAAATTCGTAAGAATATTTTCATCCCAATTTCACTGATATATATTTTTCGTTCGCCAATGTGTGAGTATAAATTTTAATTTTTTTTTTGTTATTGAAATAAATGGTAAAGTAAAATCAATGACTCAAACGAAAAAAAAACTAAGATATGCGCAGAACAACAATTGATTTTCGCCTTGAATAAAATTGTATTTACCTAGTAAAAATTCCCAGAAAATTTCAATTTAAATCTTTGCCAGGTGAATTAATTACGAATTTAAAACCGATAAGTCCGGCAATAAAGCCCACATAATTCATTTTAATCTGGCGAACATTACATCAATTTTCGAATAATAATTTCTCACTAAATGTCCATTAACTAACGATTTTATAGTCGTCTTAAAAACCTTGTTGTTTTTTTTTCCATAGCATTTCCATGCGTTTATTTCGTGAAAATCCTCTGAATTATGCGATCTATTTACAATAAAAACCTGATCAGTGATCGCACGTATCTGCCCGGTTGCCCGGGCTCTAGATCTACTTAAGGTTAGCCAATAAATAACGCCATAATCTAGATTTATAGATGCGTTTAACAAAGCATTAGCCTCTATTCGAATGTCTTCTTAAGTATTTTGTATGTTTGTGTTTCTCAGTTTTATTTAGGCGGGTACGAGCTGAAGGTGCCGCTTTTGTTGGTGGCTTTTTGGTCAAACGCGCAGGAATATTGCTCTTTTTTTTATTTCCAAGGAGCTACAGTACACACACATATGGACACCTATGACATATAAAAAAGCAAACTTTGAAAACCGACAACAACAAAATAATAATAAACTGTCTCTTTGTCGGCCTTTAAGTCTTTGATCTTCGACTCAAGAGCGTAAGATTTAATTTTGTGGACATTTTAGGACTTTATTTGTGTTCGTGCGGTCGTTTTTTCAGCTTTAGATTCTGTCGGGAGTTTTGTCCAAAATCCGGCCGTGACTTATAACCCGCCCAGGATAAACATACTAACAATTGTACTTTATAAGAAAAAAAATCGTGGGGTAAAAATCTTGCAGAATTCCGGAAAAAGGGGTCTGTTAAATCAAATAGCTGACAAGGAAATATATCAAAGGGTATGCCGCTGACAACAATTGATGGGTTAAACGAAACAGTAGCCCGACTATGACATGTGCCATCATTTTGACAGTAAGACAGTTAGTCTTTAGGTTCTATTTCTTCTTGAATTATTGGTCTTTTGTATTCAATTCTATCGAACGGTTTATCGAGTTCGGAGTCCTGAATTGGTTTTTAAGATCTGATGATTGATGGGAAGGTAGATTGATATATTTATCAACAATGAGCTTATTTTGTACTGTCAGCATTTAATCTAGAAATGTTAATGCAATTGTGCAACTATCAACTGAGGCGGTGCGCAGTAAACCTAGCTTTTTTCCATTTTTCAAAAAAACATGAGTTATAATATCATATATGATTTTCTCTCGATAGTATTTTGTCCAACGCATTTTGATAAAAACTGAGATCATTTCTGAATAGAGCAGGCAAAATACTATCGAGAGAAAATCATAACTAATGTTTTTTGGAAAATGGAAGGAGCGAGTTTTGCTGCGCACCGCCTCAACTGAAATTAGAGATGGGCAAAGCAGTTCCTTTCAGTAAAATACTTCACTCCAAGTCACTCACTTGAATGAACGACTTCACTGGACTCCTTCCGGAAATGTTCATTCCCTCCTTCTGTCAGTACATGTACCTACTGATGCCATAAAAAATTTCTGCAAAGTTCCGTAAGGTAGTTTCGGAACTGTTCATTCAATCGTTCCCATATAGATCATATGGACCTAAAAAAAAGGTTTGCACAGTTCCGAAACTGATCGTTCCTTCGTTCCGCCAGTTTGTTTTTATCACGTGTCCAATGGAACTGCAGTTCATCAATAGGAGTGAGTTAATTCACTCACTCATTTCTATGAAGTGTTCTTTTGGAACAGTTCACTCCTGAACGACCCATATCTAACTGAAATATTGGACTTTTTTTTACCAAATTATGCTTGGTCATAGCTGAACAAAAACTAAAACCAGGTTAAAAATATTTCTCATCCCAGTATCCGTTTTATACGTTACATTCGTAAGATTCTACATTCCACTTTTTTCTATACTCAGCATATTTCATGTTAAGTTTAAGACCACGGATAAATAAAAAGGAAAAGATATGTCAAATTCGGGAACATGTGAACAGCATGTAGTCTCTTGAAATATGACGACACGGAAATCCAAATTCAAAATAACTACCGATCACGTTGAAGTAAATTAGTGCACATTTGCTTGTTACATGTTACTTTAAGGTGGAAAAAACCAACTTCTTAAAGTATAATCAATTCGAAACCACATGCTTCTTCGTATCGAAAGGTAGTTAGGATTTCGTTACGAATTTGAAATTTTGTGCGCTTTAATAAAAATAACTTGAACAATTGGTTGGTCACGAGGTTGATACTTTAGCACATGTTTTCTAGATAGTATAAGAATAAAATACTTCAAGACAACTTCCTTCTTAAAAAATTTTATGAAATTTTTTTATGAGTAAAACGCATGTTCACGACAGTTGACCGATCGTTTTCATATTCTTCAAATAAAGAACGTGGCATTTATTAATCTCACATTTTTCAAGAAGCTTGTTTTTTATATTAGAATTTTTTTTATGATAATAATTTTAATATCATGAATTAATTTTAGTAGTTTCCATACAAAATGCCTTAAAGAATTTATTTACGATTATTTAGATTTTCTTAGGTAAAAGATGTAAGATCGCACAGGATCTGGTTAAGGCAATATGTACCTATATTCAGTGAAATTATTTTTTCATGCAAAATATTCCGGTAATTGTGGGGGGCAGGTATTATCACACAAAAATCCTGCCAACTATAATTTTTGGAGCAGACCAAGATGGTCATTGAGCTTTAGAAGAAAGTTGCTATGGTCTCCTTTGAAGCCAGAATAATATGTAAGGAAGGCATGTAGTCAGTCGTCCAAAAAACATGTAGAGGAAAACAATCGCAAAGAGTAGAATTCGAAAATTAAATAAATCCTCTCTCTCTCATTTGAGTAGGTATGCCATATTCAGAAGTCCTTAAAATACGTAGTTAAACTTATCGTACGATTACTAGGAAACGAAAAAAATATAGGACTTTGGACTCATTGGATTGTCTAATGCCTTTGGTGACTAGGGAATTTTTTTTCATTGTTGTTGATTGAATTTTTCCATCCCTCCAAAATTTGAATGGGTCTAACATGCAGTTCTATGAATAATGAGCGAAGTTGGACATAGTTTGATTGTAAGATATTCTCCGCACCGATAACCTCTTAAAAAATCAGACACATAATCACAGCAATAAAATGAATATTACTAAAAACGCTAACTTCCAAATTTTTCTAAATAATTTTATTGTGTAAGTGTACGAATATTTTTGTTAGCCTAATTATCGGCACCTTTTTATTTCATTAGGTAGTCTAATTTTTCTCATATCGGTTAACCCAATTTTTTCACGAAAAAAAAAGAAAAATTTCTAAAATCTTTCTAAAATAGGGATAGTACGTTTTTATCAAGTCAACAATTTTGTTTGAATTTTCTTGTGAGATTTGAAATTTTGCAGTTAAGTATACAATGGCTCACGAGAGTATTCGGCCTCGATATGTGCTTAGCCTTAATGCGAATAAATTATGATGTACAGTGTACGGTGAACAGTCTGGGTGCAACTCTATTATTTTATGGGTAGAAGTCCGAAACGTATTTAATGCTGAGATGAGTATGTTAAAATGAGGCTGACAACCTAAAAAATATCGTTCCGAATAGTCTCTTGGTTATTATCCTCATGTTGTCAGTCAAATTGTCATATAAACTGCATATCTACATATAGGTACTAAGTTTCAACTTTCTACCATATTCCATTTCTGAGATATGAAAAACCACCCCGTACCTTGCCTCAAAAATTTATTATTATTGTTATTACATTTTAATAAAAGATATATAAATACACACAGTTATTCTTAAGCACTACTTACTTCAGCTTAATATTATTAAATTGTATTCTTAAATTTAGACAAAATTGTTTAAATGTGTTGCATATTTACGTAAATTAACTTAAAATTATTTTCTTAAACTGGAAACATAAAATAAAAAAATTAAAATTTAAAAAATTTAGTTTTCTGGAATGTCTCTGTATAGTTTTAAATTTTTAGCTTTCTTTCTTTTGCTGTTTTCGAGAAATTAAAACACATCCATTCCCTACACCCTCAAAATTTTCATGAGGTTAACCCGTTGTATCTACCATAAAAATTTCAACTTAATATCTCAAGGGGTTTGAGGTGTCTACGGCGGACAGTCAGACATTTTTGCTTTTATGGGGTCTACTAATCCAAAAAATACAAAATTTCAGTGCATCAAAATTTTTACAATACTTTATTATTTTTAATAATAAAGTAGAAAAAATTGGTTAGGCATTCTTTAAGCTATTACGGAGCAAACATGCCGACAAGGAGAAGATCTTATTCAAATTTTTAAATTTAAAGAACTTTTAAGTTTTGTAAACTGAAGGACTAAGAAAAACTAGATAAAAAATGATGTAAGAGTGCACTCCATTCAAAACTTTAATAACTAAACTTCAAAGCGTAACCTCTTTGTTTCACAACCTTTATTTACTCTTTATCTCAGACGATAGCATGTCCTCCACGTAAGCAGAAACAATGCCACTTAAACATCACAAGGACATGAATTCATCTTGAAGCGTCTAAAATTCCACTTAAAAACGTGAACTAGCATCATCACATCCCTTTGCCATACGTCCTTCTGCCGAGTAACTGCCATCCAGAGATCAGAACAGGATGCTCTATAGCTGCGAAGCAACAACCCCGTCACGATTGTTGCAATTCTAATTAACTACACACATCAGCTTAAGTACTTGTGAGCCATTGAGGACATAAAGAATTTCAGATTTCGTTTTATGCAAAGGATATTTACTTTGTTAAGGACGAGGACATGAAGAGGCTAAGAACGAGATCAGAAAGGACGAACCAGGAAAAAAAAAACCGGGAACCCGACAAAATTTACCCCCATGGGAGTCCTTCGCTCTTATTATTATCCCTATGCACATCATACAGCTTAACCCCCAGCAAAAAAAGGATACGAAAAAGGAACTGGTTAAGCACACAAAGTACCTTCGAGGTTAAAACACAATAAAATAACTCAAGAGTAAAATGACAGCAGCTTTTCACATTAGCACAACCCTTTGCGGGTTTTTATCCGACAAGGCCGACGTACACAATTACCAGCGAGTGTATAATTTCTGTTGTTGTTGTTTTTTCATCATGAAAGGACCACGACGAGCTCTATGACACTTCAGAGGAAAAGTACACTGAAAACATACATAAAAGGGATACCGCTGTAAAAAAAATAATATTAAAAAGGTCCTTTTTTGTACTACCATACTACAGTCAGTTCGATCGCAACGCATGGATGGACTGTTCAAACCACTTGAGCCTGTTGTACTTAGGAAATCCTCTTTTTTATTTGTCATTTTTTCACCACCCCATTTCAGCTATAATATCGCGTCCTTTTCAACGTCAGGATAACAACGCAGAAACCAAAATGTGAATTTAACAATTGATTTGACTGACAGGAGGGCTGAAAAAGGTTACACTTTATATTTTTACTTATGACAAAATACTTCGGGGTCCTTTTTTACTAGGGATGTATGTGTGTCGAAATTATATTCGATATGAAGATGCCTATTTAGTCCGATGTCCTTTTTTAACAGTCCCCTTTTCATTCTGATAAACTTGAAGTTGAATGTCGAAATTTTATTTGATTTATACTTTTGTGTATGAGTGTGTTAAGATTTATTGCAGCCACTGTGTGTACAGTGTGTTCAGTGTGAAAAGGGTTGAGATGACAGTTAGAGGCTATAAGAAATCGTTTGAAGTCATTGTCACCGTTGAAAGATTAGGACATTTGCTTAATGAAAGTCGTAACCAGATTTGATTTACCTTATGTCCCGGTTAATTTTATGGGATTTTTCGGTTGCGGACACATGGTTCAGAGTGGGTCGTTTGTGAATATGGGACAGATGTGATGTGGGAAAGGGTAATTAAAAGTGAGCATGAAAGGGTTTTGAATAATATTCAATTTTTTGAGGATATGTTCTGAAGATGGTTTTAGCTCCATTTCGATTTTTACTTTATTATTTCAATAAAAGATTACAGCAATGGATTTAAAAAAAAAAAAAAAATGCTACAGTTAAATTTTTTTTTTTTTTCGTTTCATGACTAGTAGACACGAAAAAAGATGGATAATGGGGTGATGGAGTGGGAGGGGGGGGGGGAAATAATGAGTTCGAAACGAAAGAAAACGGAATTTCAACATTCTAAAATCCATTTTTCCTAAGCGGTTAATGTCACGAAGTTAAAACTTATGAATCATATAGTATGTATATACTAGGAGAATATATCGGAAACAAATTTTTGTATAGGGTCAGTGGGGTGATAAACTTGAGACTACGATATCCCACGAACCACTAGATAAATAAAATTCGGTTTGTGTATAAGCGTTGACAAATAAAGATTGCTGAAAATTTTAAGGGAGGTGGTGAAGGATAAGAATTTTTTTTAAAAATTCACGTCTCATATCTCAAGAACAGTGTAAGGTAGATCCTTACAATTTTTTCTCAGAGGTGGGCCTAATAGATCATAGCAGAAAAATAATTTTGATGGTGATTGTGTAGAGCGTGAGTGTGGGGGAGGTGGAAAAGACTAGAGTTTTGATTTTTATATATCGAGAAGCTATAATAATAAAAGGCTTTAATACTGATATTTTGATAGAGCTATAGTAGTGGCATGTTGGAAAAATATATTTTTTAAGGGGGTAGTACCATATCATAAAGACTTATATTTTTTCTTCATTAGGGTATTTTTCTGAACTATAGAACGGCTTATGCTACAAAGTTAAAACTCGGTGTGTATATGTAAATCAACTTGAAAAGTAAATTAGATTAAAAATTCATTAGTCTTTGGAAGGGGGTCGAAAAAACTGATGAGTGAAAATTAAATGCATATATTTTCGCGATTTTCGTCATATCTTTTAGGTCTTCCCAAAAATTGCATTCAATTTTATTCTACGGCTTTTTCAAATAAATACCTAGAATGGATTTTCAGGTTTTTTCGTAAATTTTACTCCTAAGGGGCGCAAGGGCGTTATGTACTTTTTCACGAATTCTGCCATTTCCCACAGGTCTGATCAGATATCAAATATCTTTTCACTTTCACGGGCTTGCGTAATAATCAACTAAAACTCGTTTTTCTATTTTTTTTTTCATCCCGCAAGAAGGCGCTTGAAGTGGTTGGGCAGTCTCTTTTTCGATAGTTTGGAAGATCTTAAATTGATAGGGAATGACAAGTTAGTCAAGTTCATTAGGGATTTGGGATGTTTTGGGGGTGATTAACTGGCTATTTCCACGATTCCATCCGAAGGGATCGCTATGGGCCCTCTTTTGGTGTCTAGTGTGCGCTGCAGCTCAGTGTGGCGCCCCTTCCTAAAACTAAAACTAAACATCCCCTAAGCGGTTATAAAGTGGTTGAACACGTTTTCACAAACTCCGTGATTTCTTTTAAAAGTGATAAGAAATTGAATTGGTTTTTACTTTCTCGTAATATCTTCATATGTATCCATTAACCCCCAAGTGCGTTTAAGAAGGTTGCATATGTTTTCACAGATTCCGACATATTGCTTAAATCTGGTACATCGAATTCATTTTGACTTCCCAATTTTATCTATATAAGCGCCAAAAAGTCAATGTTATTATTTTTAGATCTTCAATCCTAAGGGGGTTGTATGCATTTCGAAGCTTCGACATATTTCTTAGGATTGATGAGATATTAGATCGCTTTTCACTTCAACAGACTTTTTATATAATCGCTTACAAACTCATATCTCGATTTTTCGATATTCAAGGGTTTGCATATGTTTTCACAATTTTTGCCATCCCTAACTTCTGATTGGATATAAAATTGGTTATTTCTATTTTAAATATTTTTATTATTTATTTTTATTTTTATTATATTTTATTATTAGAAAATCATAATCTCGAAAGAACTCTTGATATATGGTACAAAAAATGGCAGATTTTTTTAAAGTAGAATATGAAATTTCTAGAAGGTAAAAATAAATAACCACAAGTTTTGAGCGATCAGCAAGTAACTGAAGGGGGGTCAAAAAGGTTCACTTCTAGCATTTTTTCCATGGAGCCCTTAATCGATAAACCAACTTGGTCAAACACATTCGAGGGGTATTTAATTTGCAGAATACGGAGACGTTACTGATTTCAGTATTTCTTTTTAAAATAGGTCCTCAAATATAGACAAGGAGTGCATCCTTTATAGTGCATTTACACTCATCGCCTCGAGGCTAGCCTCATGGGTGAGTGTAAGCGCACCATTAGAGTGGAAGTACCTTTTGAAATTGGGTGATTAACCAGTTTATATCCAGTGTAAATACCCAAAACTCTACCGACTACTAGGACGACCCGCATAGAGCCATTCTTTTCAAGACACACAATTAGGCAAATGTGCAGAATCAGTTCCACACTTTCTCTCTAACATTTGTATTTATATGTTCAGTATGTCGACATCAAACAGACAGATTTTTTGCAGACAGTCTAATCGTCTTTCAAGGAGCTATGAATTTGCCACAACTTTTTGATATGAGGTAACCGTGTATGCAATTTGTGCCTATAAAAATACCAACATTCGGCTTGTTTATAATCTTCACATTGCGACTATTCGAGTACCTACTAATTGTGCGCTACAGCGATTACCTGTAGACCACCATGCGAATTGCAGATTTTAATTTACACCGTTGAATCTTATTTGTGTTTAGCTAAAACCCATCAATGAAGTTGTTATGCACCATCCTTTCAAACTGCCCACCTGATATACTGAGCATGTTCAAATCTTCAACCTCGTCCTATTATCGCATAAACTTGAAGATGCGATCTTAAGATACAGTCGCTGGTGATGTGCCATTAATCCGATACCGCGTTGTAATTTGTGGCAGTTAAATGTTCGCACGAAATCGAAATGCGCCAGGTAAATACGACTAAATGGCATCTCGTTTGCCGCTGTAATTCACCTCTAATTGGCACCTCGTCAGGAAGTGAACGTTGCCGTACGCAAAGAGGCCAAGTACTTGGGTACGCGAATAAGACCTCTAATTAAAAATCGATTCAAATACGATACTATCGTGACGGCACCTCAGTTCCGACTTAATTCCGATTCGTGCATTCTTCGACCTCCAAGCGAGTCTTGAGTAGTTTCGGACGAAAGGAATTTTAAGAGGCACATAAAAGGATCAAAATTGGGATTATTGTCGTGTTACCTGTGGTAGGAAAGAAATTTCGTTGTCGCGATCAACTAGCGAGGCAAGGTACACACGGCTACCTATAAGAGGATTTCGTAATTATCCGATTAAAGGTAGGGTAATTAGCTGGTTCTTGGTGACCACTGAATTTATCGACAGATTTGTTGAAGGTAGTATTTCTTGCTAGGTGTACATCCTTCTAGTGTCAGCTCGCATTAGGATAAAAGAATAAGGCTGTCCGGCTAATGCCGTAAGCGGCTATTGTTTGTAAAGGTTCCGATGTCGTGTGGAGTTAATGGGCGTTCTTCAGACGGTTTTCCATTTTTCCCGGGACTATTTTGAACCAAAAACTTATGGAATTTTACAATGCGGTATGACTTATGTCGTTAATTAGTTTTGTCGAAAGGATTATAGTTTGCAAATAGCATGCTGAAGTATTGCCGGGAAATTTGTAGGAGCCGATGGTGCTTTTGTTGAACGCGATATTTAGGAATTAGGATTTGGGTGGAAGCGTATAATTCATATGTAAAATAAGTGATTAGATTAGTGATGTTTAAAAGCAGGCAACTACGGATTTGAGTTAATTCTCTTATTGTTTTCTTAAATCCCGGGATTAAAGGATATGGAAATTTACACAGTTGTAGTCATTATCTTACCAACTTCGACGAATTGTTTAATGGCTAATATAGCTTCTAGGTTAGGTCTTAAGACAGGCTTACTTTCGAGATTAATGACGATTATTTTGAATTTGATTATGATTTGAAGGGTTTAAGGTTTTTAGGTTTTATTTTGGGGTTTCTTTGACAACACTTAATTCTGCAGGACATTAACAAAAAAATGGACTTACTCCTTTTTTTTTTAGATAAACGTAACTTGGTTGTTTTTATCAAGCACCTTACCCACTATGTGCAGAAGTGTTGTAAGAAATTCAATCGTTCAGTTCCAACTCCGAAGGACAGCATACCCAAAAAGTGGTATTATAGTGAAGGCGACGCGCGCAACTTCCGCGATGCCACAATCTAGCTGTATGCGCTAAATCCCAGCACCAGTTAATAGGAGTAGTAAGCGCGTTTTGTTTGCAGCCTACAAATTTGTTTCCAAAACCACATTACTTGGGTGGACAACTTAGGAAAGCGAGTATAAAATAGATGCACAGGTAGTGAATCGATATCACTATACATATGGTTACTCTCAATAACATGAGTTCTAGTTAGCTGGCATCGCGTCCCAATGCTTAACGAGCGCGCGTTTTGTACTGGTTTCACTTACTAACATGCATTTTAGAAAGCTGTCATCGCGTCGCATTACTTATCGCGTGCGTATCGCGTTCACTATAATACCCCCGTCAGTTTCACCGAATCGGCGTGGCCAACTGAATCTCACATATGTAGGACTATTAAGGGAGGTATTCACACTCGTCTCGTACTGGGTACACTCACTAATATGAAATTTAGTAAGCTGGAATCGCGTCGCATTGGGTATCGCGCGAGAGTCGCGTTCACTATAATCTCTCCTTAAAGAAGAGCTACCTCCACAGTGACGACAATCGCTGTTGCCAACTATATCTCACATATGTAGGCCTACTAGGGGAGGTCTCTTGATGTATTGATTGCTTAATTCGTATAATATCATGAGACTTACATTTAACTGAAAGGACGCCCTATCGCTTACCAATCACTTCGGAGTGCTGCCCAGAATTGTAGAATTTCAGAGGAGACCAGTTTTTAATGAGGCCACTCTCTATACTGGACCACTTTGGTACTACCAGAAAACTCTAGCCACCCTCACCACCCTTCATTTCTTCGCAATCGTCAACATGAAAAGCAGAGAGATGAAAAAAAACTACTAGCAACGAAAACTTTTGCTTATGACAAGTTGTCGCTTTAAATTCAATTCGTTTTTCGTAAATGTCTGCATTTTCAACGTTTTCTTTCACATACGACTCAGTATGTGTGGCATATCAAATTCACAGACGTCAAGGACATTCTGTGGTTGTCGCACCCCCTCCTACCCCTTCCGTTCCTTCCACCACATATGCATTTAAATAGGATGTTCAAGTCGACAGCGTTATGAAAGCTTGAATATGTCATACGAGGAAAAATTTCCTTCCGTTGATGTGCATATATTACGAATACGGAGTATATGTAGATTGGTGACATGTGGGAGATTGTACTTGTGCATTCGATGTGGGTGTTTTTCACATTATTTATAAATTTTCTGCATTGCCATAATAAAATCGCTGACTTTTTAATATTTTCACTCCGTGACAGATTTTATTTGCTTTGTGGCGTGTATGGATGAGATTTTGCGAAATTTTTTACTTTCTATTCCCTTTACAAAAAAAATTTGTTAAGATATACAGACCGTATAGGTATGTCAGATTTAATCGAGTGGAGCAGTGAAAAGAATTTTTTGAAAAAAAAATTCCGTTTAGTTAAAACCCCAAACTTGTAATTTGGATAGATATCCAAACGAATTTAGCACCGCATTAAGCTAGAAAGCGCAAATTATCTCTGGATTGTTTAAAGTTAAACAAATTCAATACCTGTCCAAATCGTACGGAACCCATAAAATGATTGTAAAAAAACCTCTTTAGACACACAAATTGTGCTTACCAAATTGAAAATAGAAATGAAATCATGTAACTTCTTACAGTTCCAGTTACCAAACAAATTTCATTGTACAATATGCAAATGATCTTTGACAAAAATTTGTCATATGAGCTGTTGTATTCAGGCCCGTGCGCAGGAAAGTATGATGGGGGGTTTTATCAAGTTCCCCCATACTAAATGTGATGACCCAAAAAAAAAAAAAGGGCCTCACTTCCCTATGAAAATAGGCCAATGGGGGTTTGAACCCCCAACCCCCCCCCCCCCCCCCCCACATTGCTCAATGCTCAGTCGCAAGTGTTAAGAAAAAAAATTGTTCTCACCCCGCTTTTTCTTTTCTCTACGGTTCCTTGTGATCTTTTTGGCATAGTACTCTTCCAGTTCTTGTTTACAATTTTGTAGTTATTTCTCAAAGTACAGGGATTTTCATGTACTCCGTGAAATGGCGGAATTAAAAAAGCATTTGCCGCAAAGCAAATCAAGTAAAACTCTTGACAGATCTTTTCAACATTTTCTACATCACAGAGAAATTCAGCATAAAGTCATCACGCAACAATAACACACTCGTTTTTATCACGTTCAATTTTTTTTTTTCGTTGAAAAATGATATCTTTCATCTGCACGGTAGCAATAAAGCCTCATATGCCCGATCTCGTATGTGGGCCATAAACAATCTCTCGTTCGTCGGCGTTACCATACAAAAAAATGGTGAAGCAGCGGGCCGGGACAAAGGCTTTTATGTTTATGACAAATGCGTAACATCGTTTCGAGCGAGCTACCAAACGTGTTTCCACCTCATTTATCAAAGTAAATTTCCCGAAAATTTATCACCATCATCACATTACCATCGTCTGATCTACACCTTAGCTCTGTAGTAAAATCCTCGGGCACCGTCTGACATTAACATCCTGCCACAGGGAAAAATTATGACCCGTAAAAAGATGATGGGCGCGAAACACGAAACGAAATACACCAAAAAAAATAAAAATGGAAAACCATACGAAATAAGATTCATGTACATGATTTTCAAATGGAGCCATGACACACACTCGAAAACTTTGTGCGATTTTGCGGTAAGCGGGGGCTCGAACCGTAACCGATTTGACCCAAAGAAATCAAAGCAATTTCCCACCTGTCTCCGGGCGACGTTACAACCGTAATTCGATGAAAATGATGTTTTCCTTGCGTTAAGCCAAAAGGAAATCCGCCACTTGGAAGTTTTCTTTTGAACACAACTCTGCACTTTGTCCGTCAGCATCTTGGCATCGTAAATTATTGCGAAGATGATATGGTGCGAATAAGATTTTCACATATTTTTTTTTTCCGGCTCGGAAAACTTTTGCAGGATCATAAATTTTCTGCACACGACGAAGATTACAAGTAGTCATAATTTCATTACGTTTACGTGGTGGAAACTCTTTTTCGGATGAGTGGTGCGAAACATCAAAACAAATCGGATTTTCCTTTGGTGAAAAGCTGAAATTATTATCGAGTGATTTGGGATGAAAGTGATGGTCAGTTCTTTCTTGGAGCAAATGGAAAATGGGTTTTTTCTTTTTAATGGCACACATTTCCGGGAATTCGACTTTTTAATAAGCCTATTTTACAGACTGGTTTGTTGATTTCAATTTAATTTTCTTTTTTTCAAATCAAAAGCGGAAAAATTATTTGGCGCCCCCTTGTTTGTAAAAAAATATCAGGTTATCATATGTCAAATTTCATTAAGATATCAAGAAATTTAACATAACAACCTTGTCAAAGTTATCAGCATGTTACAGTACTGTCCAGTGCACTGTCATTTTAGGGACTTTCGTAAGGCAACTACAAGCTTGACTTGTTTGTTATCATCGGATTTGAAGCTTTGAAACATACACGGGAGCTAGATGAACAAATTGGAAAATTTTCACTCATTGAAGAACTAAAGCTAGTATTTAACTACACACCACTACAACAAATACTTAACTATTGTCGTTGAGTAATGCAAATAAATAGTATACTTTTACTTTTCTTGCCACACTAAAAAAAAAATGTGATTATGGCCAATATATTTTAGGAGAACCTTACTATGATTGAGGTTATAGTTGCCACAACCAATTGATATGCTCCAATATGGAACATAGCTGCACTAACTGAATGTATGTTTGTAATAGTTATAGTTCAATAGCAAAAATTTTACAACTTACTTAATAGAAATTTGGTTATGTTCTTAGGAAACATACAATGTTTGTCTCAAACAATATTATGGTTAGTGAGACCTAGTTGAGTGATTCACGCAACCTTATTCTTTAATAGAACGGTTACGTCAATCATTAAAATCATGTGAAATGGTTACTTGAAAATATAATGGTAGTATAAAAATTACTAGAGATATGAATTTTCAAAGAGGACTCGGACCCTATTTTTGAGCAACTTTTGACATACTTTCACATACTATACCTAACAAAAAAAATTAGATAGAAACCAAAAAATATTATTTCAATTATTTTATTCTCTAGTTCCTCAAGTACAAAAATATTAAAAGAATCGGAGTTGGTAAGGTGACAACTTTGGCGATTTTTGATGGTCTGACCCAAATATGAAGTTACATGATTGTATTCACCATATCTTAACAAATTCTAATGTTGCATTGACCATATTCATGCTTGTCACAATCACATTATGATTTATGCAAACATAATATGTCAAGTAACATGATTGTACTGACCATCTCTAATCAAATGCCTAAGTTGCACTGATCATTCAAAATTATATCAATTATGGTATGGTTGTGACAACCATATCATATATCTTACCTTTCATGATTGTATACACCTTATATGGTATGGTTGTGGTAATTATTTAATGGTTCCACTGATCATAGAATATTGTTGTAGTGATTATAATACACTTTTACATCATGTAACGAGAATGATTGGTCCAACAATATTAAATTTCAGTACGGATATATGTTTAATGCAACCATACTATATTTTTACGCATTATAAGCTATGACTAGGATAGAATCATATCCATGATCATTGGAAACATATCTATTTTACAATAGTTAGAAGAAGTTTAATATAGTCAATGCAACCTTGGAATAAACATAGTTTTTTTTAAGTGCACTTTAGTCAAACATTTGTCAGCATGGTTACACCAGATTTAGATTTTAAAATTCGAATATAACTACGTATTATTGAGTTATATATATTATTACGTCAGGAAGTTAGTTAAAAGAAAAATAATTTCCTCAATTTAACCTGATTTTTCCCTATCTTTTTTTAAGTTGCTTCTGTTCCTGTACTGGCAATATTTGCAAATAGCCACCCACTAACCTAACCTAATCTACAACCAAAAACACAGATGAAGGGCCACATAAAATTTACTTGTACTGAAATCCGTTACTGCAACCTGAAACAAATTCAGGATTAGAAGCAACAAATCGGTACTAATCAGTGGTTTGGCGTGATAATTCAACAAGGGGAAGAAGCAATTGGTAAATATCAAAAACTGATTATTACTATTCTTAAATTCTCCATTGCTTCCTCACGTGTTCGAAAAATTGTTCTCATGACGTTACAGTGGGCTTACTATGGAATGAAATGAACGCTCATAGACTTAGTTCTGTAAAAGTGGTTCCGCACCAGTACTGAATCAATTTTTTTTTTAATTTTATTAAATTGTTAGGTTAAGTTCAGCTCTCTTTCTGAAAGAATGTCGCAGTTTGAGGCCCACAATTGAAGACTTCAATCCCGAAATTCGATTACCAGGATGACTGGTAGCCCTACATCATCAGGATGAACTAATCCTGGGTTTCACAATCCCTGGTTGGGTTGGTTGGTTTACGTGATAAATTGTCTACCGTAAAAATAGCCCAATTAGCACAGGATTTTGATATCACAACTCGTTTAAACTGGTCGTTGAGGGCTTATGAAGTATAATATATATAGTTTTGAAAAGAACTCTAGGGCTTGAATTAATTATCATATCCATCTGGAGTTGTTTAAGAAGGCAATCAATTCTCCAATCTTGCTTTTCAAGATCTCATCAAGGTTGTTAAAGAAGGCTTTATCTAGTGCACGAAGTCTGGCTCTAGCTAGGATTGGACACTCGCAAAGTTGGTGTGTAACGGGTGTCTTCTTGATTGTATCCCTACAGCTACGCAATTGACGTTAAAGGGAACACCCAGTCCGGACGAGTGGTCGCCGATCGGCCAGTGTCCCGTGACTCTGGAGACGTCCACACGGCTCCTACTCAAAAGTTCATCTCTTCTGCTCTCTGTTTCTTCTGTCGAATTTTGGAGACCACTAAGCCTTCAACATCCTGGGATTGAAGTCACTACTCATGGCTATGTAAGTGGGACTTAGCTGATTCAGAGGGTCGATGAAAATTGTTTGCATCAATATTTAACTTTCAGCGCATAAGTAGTCTAACGTGAGTAGAGTCAATGAATACATTGTGGGGACGAGGACGACACAAAGAAAATGAACTGGTCCCCTTCACATTTTTTCTTAGTATCAACAACCAAGGATTGGGTTGCATTTGGAATCCCCAAGTAACTAAACACTTGCACCAACAGCACTCGAACTCGTCCAATTCTCATCAATCAGTCAATCAATCTCAATTTTGGCACTTGTTTCCATTATCAATCAACCCATCCGTCCTGCGAAACACTCAAGCAATTTCCTCGAAACAATGATCTGCAAATAAAATGCGATGTCGTGAACAATGCCGAAATATGTACGCAGGAAGCGACAGAAATCGCAACACCCTGCGGCGGAGGCATTCCACCATCAGGACATGAAAAAAGCGTTTTCCCTTAATCGTTCCACTGCTTGTCATGTCGTTAATTTTCCTGTTTTCCTGGCGCTAGCCAATTCTGTTTCTGTGCTGCTCATGTCGACCGCCGCTCCCCCTGTAGTCCGGGGACAACCCCTACAAAGGACTCGTCACGACGCCTTCGGTTTCTCTTTTTCTCCTTTTTGACAAATGATCGGGAGGGAGCCATCAAAATAACAAACAACGTCGACTAGTAAAATTGATTACACGCCATTAATTTCCATTCAACCACTACTCCACCAACCCCCTTATCCTTTTCGAGGGCAGCTGCTTCTGAATCACCCGTTCGCGGGAACCTTTCAATCGCAGGTCGACGCTACGTTTGCGATAGGACAGAAAAGGAGTTTGAGCGACAACTTTGAAGTTTGAAGCAAAGCTGTTCAGTTTTCATCGAATTCCCAAGCTGGAGCGTGTGGAGTCTTCGCGATTTTAGTGCGACCAATGGGGGATGGTAGCGCGGTTGGTGAGAAGGCCTTTACGTTGGCCTTCTTTGACGGGTCACGTAGGAGATTCACGTCTCGTCTCCTGTCGGCAGGTATAATATATCAAGACTGCAGTCGACAGGTATACGGAGGTTGATTGGGGTGCCAATCCTGTTCGCTGAAAGTGGGCTTGGGGGCTCGTCACTCGGCGAAGAACGAACGAAAGCTGAGAGCCTGCTAACGCAGTACAGGTGAAATTCAGGTGAACCCTTTCGAAACGTGTATGTTGTTTGGCGTTTGAGCATGGAATCGATTTCTTGAGGTCGATGGATATGCGGTTGTTTTGCCATGTCGGAGTCAGAGGAAGCCCAGCCTTGGGGGTCTCGACGTTTGCTGATTGCATGATTACTTCACCACCAGGTAATCGGCTGTCCATCAAATTGTTTGTGGTCAGAGGAGCTGATTGCAGTTGAAGTCCATGTTAAAAGGTGCTGTTCGATTTTAATCGGTTGCTGGTGGTTAAAAGGTGGTAAATAGTGTAACGAACGTGTGACAAGCGAAGTCCACAAAGTAGCATTTAGCATATCTATTATACGAAAAGTGCAGCAAATTGATAAAGTAGTGTCTTCAAGGGATCACTATAAACTAACCCTCTTCGTCAGGATCGTTCCCGGCAGAAAGACAGAGTAGTTACTTTAAGGATGGGACGAAGCGCTGAGCCACCGCACACACTAGGCACCAAAAGGGTCCATAGCGATCCCTTCAGAGCCTCGTAGGTCACCAAACATTCCAGTCTGGGTCAAATTCCTTAGGGATCTGGGATTCTTTAGGTTCTTTAAGGATCTGGGACTCCCAGATCCCTAAAGAACTTGACTCGACATAGAAAAAGGGTTAAGAATAAAAAAAAAGTTACGTTCTGAACTAAATTAAACGCTCCAACTTTGCTCTCGCTTAAATGCCACTTTCTTATCTCACGTCGACTAATCAGAGCCACAATAAATCCTCACAGCATAAGGTAAAAAACTCGAAACGAACAAAAAACCAACAAAATCTAAGTACCTCATCAATCGCAATATCTCTTAAATGAACAATTTCATAACAACAACAAAAGAAGCGGACTAGTCGCCCCAAACAGAAAACCTTTTGCTATGTAATAAATCACTGCCCTCGGGTTACAGACAGTGCGAGTAATTTCCTATGTTAATTATCGGCATTCATTTCAAAATCTCATAAATCCTACGATAAAGACGGTAACACTGTTTCGCCTACCATACAAAACTCCTCCTTGTCGAACAAAGTCTCTCCGAAAAGAGCATGGAATTTCAGAGTAGGGGTCTCAAGCTATCTCTATCTCAAACTGTTCCCATTTCATTTGCTCAACCGCAAACAAATTGGTCGCCATTTCTTTAATCTTATCCCACTTCTTATAAATTGCATGCAGGGGTCAAAACGCATGCTCACTCATTGGTCGCTGGTCCGCCATATTGGAAAATTCACTCATCCCCTTTATCCACTCCACAAATTTCACAGTTGGAGATTGCGAGAGTCTTTAAACTAGTGGTGGTGGTAGAAACAAATTTCTCTCGAATTGTCCGATTGCTCTCCTCCCCACCATAAAAATTGTGTGCACTGTCGACTTTGCTAAACGACACCACAATATTATCGTCTCTCAACGTTTGAAGTCAGTTCGAGTTCGTCAGTCCGTTCGAGTGGTTTATTTTCTGCGCTCTACCTTCGTGCCCGTTAGAAGTCCATTCTATTCTCTATGTGTGTGTGAGGAAGTGTTCGTGTGAAAAACTAATAAAGTTATTCGGTGAATTAAGTGCGTATATCGCAATTTTAAAAACATAAATTTGAAAAGACAATAGAAAAAGTGCAAAAGTGTTCTTTTGGATTACCAGTCCTGTGGATTATATTTTTTTAATTAACAACGAAAAATGGTTGTTTTAGAAGGAGGCGGAAGTATTGTTACCATTGGTAACAACCAGTACCTACAGCCTGACTATCTTACACCACTTCCAACTACGGTAAGTTACACTACTACAGCCCATCCTTTTTTTTTGAACAAAAATCTAATAATTCTTTGATTTCTTTTCGATTACAGTTGGATGCCAAGAAAAGCCCACTGGCTCTGTTGGCCCAGACTTGCAGTCAAATTGGAGCTGATTCGTCAACGGTGAAACCACTTCTTGCCATGGATAAAAAGAAGCAGGAACCGCAGTCGAAGTCACCATCAATCAAAACGCCCAAGTCTAGCTCATCGCCAGAAGTCAAGCTTGCTTTCAAACCGTACGAGACAAACGTCTTGAGTCATACTACCATCAGTGCCTCCAGCACTTCTGTTAAATCCGAGGATTACTCGCTGCAACGTCCCAGCTCGAAATCCAGTACAAGTGCAAGTGATAGTGTTTCAAGTCATGATGATACAAAATACCAGAAATCTAATAGTGCTCGTGTTCCGTCTAGAAATAAGTCCGACTCGCCGGAAATCAGTGTTACAAATAATTGTGAAAACGGCGGTAAAACAACCCCGAATGATCACCGAAAAACCGTGTCGCCAGCCGGATCCTCGCAACGCGGAGCCAGTCCAATTATCCGTTCCGGATTGGAAGTCATGCACGGCCATCCAAAGGATATTCCACTGGGTGCGTACAAACCCAGTGCCTATGGTCTGAATCCACTGTCGGCCCTTTGCTGCCCGCCCGGAATGGAACAGCACACGAATCCCGCTTTTCGTCCACCATTCGCTGGAGGCTTCTCTCATCATCATGCAGCCATGTTGGCCGCTGCAGCAGCCAGTGGATACCCAGGAAGCAACCCAAATGCATATATCAGCTACCAGAGGATTAAGACCCCGTCGGGTGGGGAAGCTATCGTTCCCGTCTGTAAGGACCCGTACTGTCAAGGCTGTCCCTATTCTGCTCATACGCAACAAATGCTAATGGGCGCACCATGTCCCAGTGGCTGCACGCAATGCGAACATCAAAAATACGGTCTCTCGATGGCAGCCCAGCTGGGCTCTTTGCCGCCGGGTCATCCCTATGCCACCCAGATGCGATCACCGTACGTCTGCAGTTGGATCACCGGTGACAGCTATTGCGGCAAGCGTTTCAACACCTCCGAGGAGCTTTTCTCGCATCTTCGAACGCACACCGGAAACTTGTCCGACCCGGCCGCAGCGGCTGCTGCCCTCGCCCAATCCCAGACCCAGTCGTTGCTCAGCTCGCTCTTCCCGCAATCAGCGCTTCAGCGTGCCTATCCAACGCCGCCACTAAGCCCAATGTCTGCAGCTCGCTATCATCCATACGGTAAACCCGCCGGCATGCCGACCGCAATGCCCGGTTCACCATTCGCAGCCGCATTCAATCCGGCCGCAGCTGCAGCTCTAGGACCCTACTATTCCCCATACGCAATGTACGGCCAAAGGATCGGTTCGGCTGCTGTCCATCCGTAAGGCTATTGGGCGCCAAGTTGGAGTCCAAGCTGCTCCGATGACTTTATTTTTTTTGGATAAACTGTGATACGTAGCGAGTAGGTGCGATTTTGCATTAAGCGGATTTATGCGCGGCCACTGTAAAGCCGAAAGAGCCGACGAAAAATCGGAAGCTATCCAAGCTATGCGCAGCGGAATATAAAGGGAGTGTTGAAAAGTTTTGGCAGCCAATCAAAGGACGTCCTTCAAACGATACAATCTAAAGGACTACGCTTTTCGTCGCTATCTCCTTCTTTTTGTTCAGTAAAATCTTTTTTTTTACATTATAAGCGACACATTAAATGTAAACAATGTACATACATAAAATTGTTCATGAGTAAATTAATAAAAATTATTGACGAGATGATAGAATTGTCCGACCTAATTAATTATAAACAAAAACCAACAAAATTATATTATGATAAAAAAGCAACAAGAAAATTTATTAATAAGTCAGCAGAAAACTTAAGAAAACAATGAAAATAAAAATTCAAAATAATAGAAAAGAAATTGTCGAAATTTGTTTTTATTTGAGATGTTGTTGGATATTGCAGAATTTTATCCCTGTAAAGTCAAGCGGCAGTGTACGTGGTTTTATACCATTAAAGGTTGCATTGAAGTTTTACTTGAATATAAAAAAAATTAAAGGAAGAACGAAACACAGTTTTATCTTGCTGTTGGTAATACAACACAAATCGGAGGATTAAAAAAACTAGGGATGAAGGGCGCACTTAAAGAGAGACATGATGGGTTAGTTGCGCTGACCTGTATTTCAGAATTTTTTTTGTCAGGAATCAAATAAATTTGCAATTCAAGCCCCCATAAAAATCCGGCTCGACGGATCAAAAAATGTCAAATTCCTTTTAACCCTGACAATCCATTTTTATACAATTGTTAGGAAAAGGTCTTAAATTTTGTAGGCTTTGATAGATACGAACATTTGGAGAAGAGAGTGTAAATTGCTACCTTCAGGTTTTCTGTTAATCGCACAAAAAGCTATAACCAAAAGAGCTGTGAATTGCTTGATTTTAATTTAGAACTAATGCTTCTAAAAAACTGAGCATCCGAGCATAAAGGCTATCTTCTATCAGCAACAACAACATCAACCCGAATTTACATATGCAGCTAAAATAATCTTGCTAACTCCTGGATTAACAAGGCGAAGATACGAAATTTAAAAAAAATATTTTAACGGAAACTTCAGGAAGGAGTTGGTTAATGTTCTTCATACGTGTATATGCATATTCTTCTAGCTATTGGAAATTGTAGGCCAGTACTTTTGAACACATATTTTAATGACTTATGGGAGGTACCCGTAAGAAGTAAGTATTTAACCCAGAAACGTACTTGACTTGGTCGAAATCAATAACAAAATGTTTTTAATAGTAAGGCTAATAAATTCTGGCTTTTATGCCATAAATAAATTTAACTACCTCACGGAGTCAATAAATTTGGAGTTGTCCGTTTTTTATAAAATGAACGTTTTTCTTCAATGCGTTCCTCTGAAGAACAAATTTTTAAAGAACTCTTGTATGTAGATTACAGTCACACAACTAAAAGCAATTTACGCTTATCGAGCATAGGGAATAAGTTTTTAAGAAAATTTGCTTGGGAGCTATATCGAGCTACCTCCTTTTAATTTACGATAATAAGCTCAGCATTTGATTTATGTTGTATTTTTATTATCATCGTGTTCTTGATTTATCGTGCATTCGGACAGACAGTTATTTGTGAATTATTTGGCACTATATCCTCCTTCCCTCTTCCAGGTCGAAACTAGAATGAAGGGAGGAAGAGCCACACTCGCCATCAAGGAAACCTGGCGTAATCGTGAAGGTGTGGGGCATATGAGCCCCACGTTGGGCGCCAGTTTTGTAACTCGACTCGGGTAATTTAGGACGAGAAAAAAAAATTCCTCGGTGTTTCGAACCGGTACCTTTAAGTTTCATGTCACTTTCATTCACCACTCAGCTGTAGGCCTTATTAATTTTAACAGTCTCCTGCCGCCAAGTCCAGTCGTGCCGAAGGAAGGTAGGTTCGGGAAACACTTTCAAATGAGCGCCACTTAATCTTTAAGTTGGAGGGTGATTGCGAAACCGGTGTCCGTATAGTAAAACTAATCTCGGAATCAATAGAACAAACTTGTAATCCAAGAAATAAGAAAGACGGATGCTCTCCACCGAAGACATCCACCTAGATCCCTAAAGAATGAGTAGATTTTCTTTCTTTTTAAAATTTTGTTATACCTAGTAAGAAATTGATATAATTCTTAAAATGTTTAGGCTTCAATCTTAAGACGTTAAGTAGGTGTTGAGAAAAATATGGGCTCAATCTTTAGCACATGTTTTGAGAGGATTTTTGTAAGGGGGTTCTTATAATCGAAAAAATAAAGAAATTTCGTTGATCGAGAAACTCAGTCTGGATTTTTAAAAAAATCCTGCTTCGAGATAAACCCGTTCTTAAACTGCATCTGGTTTAATGAATATAAGTATTTTTGAGCGATATTCGTTTGGTGAATTGCCAAACAGCTTGATTTTGCCTTCCAACGGGTGTGATCTTAAATTTTGAGAAGGCTTCGTACAGTAAAGTTGAGTTAGAAAATGTGGGTGGAATCAAGGATTATGTCGAACGCAACCTCTTTTAACTTCAAATCCAGTTGTTAATTACCTTTTCTTTTTGTGATAAGAGTACCTATATACTGTTGAGTGTAATACAAGTACAATAAAGCTTAGTATCATATTCTAGATCACTGAGTCTAGAACTGCAGGTGTGTTTCAAGATGTTCACTGTTGTGTAATTTTCACAGCATAGTGAACGTATTGGACATGTTAAATTAATCAAAAATTGGTATGATGCCCAGCAATAAATGTACCAGTTAGCGTGTTGGTTTCGCTGTAGAATTAAATGTAAATCTTTCAGTTAAAAAGTACAATCCTCGGGACAAAATCAACTAATATACTTGGTACTGGTATTCTTTCGTGGAATTATCTGTGTCTTTCTTTCAATATTGCCGTCTTCTACTTTTCGTTAATGATACTCAATAGCTGACTACTAAATGATCAAGACCGATAACGATTGTTGATTCCATCATTTATCTGTGTCCACTCTGGATCAACAATTCATCTCTGCGTTGGTCAGTCTGGCTGACAAGCCACAGCCGTATCTAATTTCTGGGTACTTAATCTCCATGTGTTTGCACCAAGAAATCAAGATGCTGGAATGACCTGGCTCAAAACAGAATTTTTTGAAGTTCGTTGACATAGTTCTTACAGCTAAGTTCATCCGATCGAAAGTCTTGTTCTCTGTTTGGATTCATGTAAGCGCAACGTGTAACTTCAATCTCATATATCGGATCTATGAAAAGCAGCTTACACTACAGCAGATTTCAACAGAGGGCTCTGATGTACCCCGAACGGTATTGATTCCTTATCCTTCTCCCAGAGATGCCTGGCATTGTTACCATTCTAACTAAGCAACATACCCGCTTGCTTTGAACTTTGCTAATCACAAAATCCATCACTTTTCACTCACTGTAAATTGTCTGCTAACGAACGCCACACTTAAAAGAACAAACAAAGAAAATTAAAACTGTGAAGGCCCTAGCGCGGTTCCCCAGCGGTACAGATCCCAAAAGCAATGCAACGTCCGCAACACTATGGAAAACAGAAAACCCATTTGCATAGGAAGGCCGAGCAACAGCTTTTTACAGGGACCATTAAACTCGTTCACTCTTCCATCGGCGACTGTCTTGTAATTGACATGGCAACTATAGTGTCACTGTCATTCCGTCAGTTGACTTTGGCTTGACGCGTCCTCTTCTGGCCATCAGTTTCAGTATCAGCGGGATGCCCTCATTTCATGGCATGTTTTCTTCGTCTTCTTTTCTTCCGTACAATAGACCCATCCGCTGTCTCTATCGCCAACGAACAAAGTGCTTCCAGTCTTCCTCGATTCCCGTCTACCGTCATCATGCCGCTGCCACCATGCATACCCTATCTGCATGCTTGCTGCTGACGACGCTTGACTCGTCCTCCACGCCACAGTTTCGCCCGGGACCGAATGCAATTTCATTCACACCGCGTTAACCTGTCATTATGTCCGCAATTTAGATATGCGATGTGAATGGCCAATTTACACAACTTCCATCGTCAGGTATGCACGTGTATCCCGTGTGTCAACGACGAGAGATATATCACCTGACAGCCTCAGGTACTATATATCCAGTCTCCGACATTTTACTCCGCTGACGGTTGTGTCGTGTTGCTGTAGCGATGTGTCTGCAAATTGTACGAATCGGTTGCCTCCTCGGGGTCTCGCCGCTGGAATCACTCGTTTCCGTCACTCGCCTCCGAATGTATTTTACAACTGTCAACGATAATCAGTTTTCGGTGCTGTCAAAAGTGATAATCGTTAAAGTGAAACTAATTAAACACAATATGTCAGATTTCCGAAGCAATGGCACTTAAGGCAGCATCAGCGTCAGCAACAGCGGCAGCAGCAACAGAATCACTCTTTGATATTCGGCATCGCTACTATTTTCGAATTTCGAAGTGAGACATGCTTGCAGTCCACTCTAAATCCAATGGCATCAGATCAGCGGCAGCAATGAACAATTCAGTGGTGCCCTCGAGGTTCACAAAAGGCAGGCACACACGTCACACAAAAAAAAAAATCGATTTGGGTCATTGTATAACCGTCACATCTCACATGGCACATTGGTGTATTGAGTCGACACAGTCGCTCTCACTCGTATAGCAAGATGTCAGTTCAAATTACCGGTGACATGTCCTTATGGTCTTTCCGTTTCGCTCCCTGTCGCCCTGGATTTAACTGTGCAATAAGACGATGGCGCTGCTATCCGATGCGGCAGCAACACTACAGTCAGTTCAAGAGAACCAAAATGTGGGGAACCCGGGATCCGAAAGATCCAACCCAATCAGACCGTGCCCGGCACAAAACCGATGTACACCAGAAAACGTTGTGCACGGTGTCATTATTTGTTAACATCAACTGTCAAAAAATATAATTGGCAAGTTGAAAGGGGCGGACGGTATGATAAATGACAGCCTAATATTTGGTCTTCGTGGCACTTTCTGGCCTTTTGTTCGAAAATAACACGACGGTCGGAGGGAAAAAAAATTGAAAGACGAAATGAAAAGTAAAACTGTGTAGTTCGGTGATTTTGACATGGATGACATTTTCATTATAATGATGCGGTAGCATTAGTGGTTAAACATTTTTTAACACTCGACTTAATTTTGATGGCATAGTGCCTACCAGTTTTGAAATGATTTGACGATTTGCTATTTGGCATGATGCCTGTAAATTTATTGGAAAGAAATTGCCCAATCAATACACAAAAATTGCAAACTAAAATCATAGAGGTGTGGCAACACCAGCTAAAAATTTCAAAGGTACTATCTAAGTCACTAGTCGGATGGCTTAGTGGCTAGAGCACTTCCCTTCGGTGCGCCTGGTACCAGGTTCGAATCTGCTAGGCGACAAGTAATTTCCGAGATTGGATTAAATGTCGGACTACCAGATCACTCAGCTATAACGTTGAGTTAAAATCGGGGTAATAATTTCGGACAAGCGTGTGGCTGACCACTTCATCTCCTAGTGTTCCGTTGGTTTAGTATTGAAGTAACTCTAGCATTTCTTCAAGGCCTAGGCCCAATTTGGGTTGTTGTGCCATTGACTATTATCTAAGTCTCTGATATTTTGAGCTTGTCCTGTAAAAATTGTGATCCGGATCTGACTGATAATTCAGAAGAACAAAAGACATTCTGCACCTCCCGAAAACCCCTGTTTTGATATGGTGGCTTGCATTGGAAATCGGCGTCAAAAAAAGACTGAAGACTCTTCACCTAGCTGCGGGACGCCCTATCGAAAAATCTTTAAATCTCCTTTGAAAGTTAAGGAAGACTAATTACAAAATATTAGTAAAAAGAAGGCTTTACACTGTGGTGGATTAGTTATTTGAACGAAGGTAATGAAGCCTTAGCCTTAACTCCACCATAGCTGGTTGCAAACCCAGGTTGAGATACTGAAGAGCGAGACATCCTGAATAACCAGTAACACCAGTGCGTCTCAGGAAGTAGGTCTAAAAACGGGTTTAGTTCAACTTGCGGCATAGCTGTGAGAACTCCAACACAACATAATCGGCTGAAAGTTATTCACATGTCTATGTACTATAGACCTGGCCCTCCCCGGGTTGGGGGTTGTTCGATGGGCTAACAGTTCATCCCCGGGAAATAAAACTTATTGCTCCGAAAGCAGAAATAAGGCCTCGGATAAGCTTGGATCAACGGGAACGACTCTGGTCACGCATTAAGGACTATTAGATCGCTTCTAAGATACACAAATTGGAGGACTTGGACGCTGAACCAAGATGACTTCAGACAATGTATCCTGCAGGCCCTGCCCCAATTTGGGCTGTCGTGCCATTGGTGATGATGAATGAAGCCTTTACAAGGATTTTGCCACGATTAGCTATGCTCTGACATTCAAGAATTTAAGACATACAATCAGATCTTCCCAAAGGGTTTGCGTCTTCACCAATTTCAAGGCCTTCGACTAATTGAATCGTTTCGGCATATCCTGGCGTACAAGACCCGCTTGTTTCCAGTAATATTGATTAATTGAATCAGTTCCCTTTGAACCACTCGTATAGCATCTGATATACTTAATACCGCTGGAGTGCCTCAAGGCTGCCATCTGGGACCGTTGTTATTTATTTGATTGATTAATTAATGAGGTGGGTTTAGTTCTTTCCTGCTCAAAAATTGTAATGTATGCTGATGATGCACAATTTTTTAGTGTTCTTACTATTGTGGCTAATTGTTCTTATCCTCAGTGTTCGAGTTACGACGTTTCTACGTTCAGTCATTGCTGAAGAAGGGAATAAGAAAAAAGAATGAGGTAGTGTGTGATGCACAATAAGAATTAAGAGAACGTATGTTGTGTACCACCGAATACAATGTTGGCGAAGATTATAGATCGACAACGAAGCTGAATAGTCTTTTGAGTCGGACTAGATGTAAGAAACACTTAGGTTAAGTTTAGGTTTAAGAAGGGTAGCACTAGAACCACCGCGTTCACCACGCTCCCATTTCCATCCCTTCAGTTCCTCATGAGCTATTTTACCACCTCAGAAACACTCCAATTCCCTGCAGAACCTGACTAATTTGTCATACCTTAACGACCTCAAATCTTCGATGCTCCCGAAGAAAAGACTACCCAGCCAGCACACACTTAAAATTCTCAAGTCTCCGTTAAAAACCAATCCAGATAAACAGCCACCAGTACTGGGAATATGAATACGAAATGAATACATCCTCTTTGAAAGGATTTATCTAAGACCGCACGGTATTCATAAAATTAGCCAAAGAACGCTGTTCGCTTAGGCATAGACTTGAGTGGGGCAGACTTTCACAGAAGATAACAACTAACTAATAAAAATTTACTTCGAGAAAAGGCTCAGATCTAAATCCAGTAATTGAAGTGATAAACGAAATACCATCAAACAGTCTTAAAATTGACTTGCATTAAGAGGGAAAGAATTTTGACTGGCCAATACCGACCGAAACTACATACTTTAAGTTATTTTACTCAAATTCTGGAACACAGTACGATGCCCAAACGCAATCATACATCCTTACAACAATCTATGACGCCACGTCTATACCATTATTAAACCTCATGGGAAAAGGGCAAATCAACTCAATATCATAATCTTGTCGTTTTATTATCGAAAAGTCACAATATTGTTGATTATTCGTCTGTGATATGCCCGATGACACTAATGACTCCCGGGTTTCTGATAATCTACTCTGTAGTGACAGCTGAATTTGACACACATCATCGCTTCATTTATAAGTTTATTTTATTATACCACGGAGAATAGGTAGCTATATGGACTTATTCGAATTATAAAAAAAATAAAAAAAAATATTGGAGTGGTCTGTCCATCATTCACCAGTTCAATTCACTTAATAATTCCAAGTCCAAAGTACAGTAGATAGAAACAAAAAAATCTAAACGATAAATTGTTGATTGTTGCAATATGTGGACGGTATTATATACGTGCCAATCAATCGTTTAATCAAGTAAAAATGATCTTTAAGATTTTTGGTGACGATTGGGTGACTCTTGTTACCGGCTAGACAGTAGCTAGTCTGACTACTATACTCGTAGATTTTGCTTGGTTGCTACGCTACGTTGCATTGGCGACACTTTCGACAGCAGCCCATAACTTAATTTGAAATTATCAACCATCATTACTGGATTAATTCCTTTCATTTTTAATAAAGTGAGGGTAAAATGCCAAGCAATATGATACAGATATCCTTTAGGTGCCGCTGCTTGGATTTCCTTTAAATTAATTTGTCAAGATCTTCAACTTTAAGGCCTTCCAACCAAGTAATTAAAGAATATGTGAAGGGTGTGACTTTGATATAAAAAACAATGGTTCCACTAAAGAATTATTTATTTGACCGACTTAGGGTCTCAGTAGCCTAGTGGCTACGCAGGCTAGACTACTAACACTGAGATCCTGATACCCTTGGTATGAGTGGTATTACTATCATTACTCCATGCCTCACCAGGGAAGAACTGAGAGATAGACTGAAAACAGAAATACCTACATACATATATCGATACTGCCTAAGGTACAACTATAAGAAAGGATTAATTAACTATAAAATGGTTGCAATCACCATGAAATAGACCTAGTTTTACAATCAACACTGTCATATCTTAACAACCCTGTAAAACATGGTCTTAAACCTGCCTGTCTGATCCCTACTGTTTTATATGCGAGTAAAAAAATTGCAATCTACCCACTATAACAACAAAAAAAATTGCTTATTATATTAAATATCGGTGTGATAAGCTACTAGCTTATCGCGTCATAAATTTGATGTCCATTAGAGCTTATCATGGAGCCTAATGGACAGATGGTTTCAATGGTTTAAAGAAGGTGAGGATCGTTGTGCGATTTCCTCTCATATGCCACCTACATATCAACGACGCGACAGTAAAATAATAAAATGAAAATAATATTACCCACTTTAGATAAATCACATATAAAGTAGAAGGAAATCTCAGCGTTGAGTGGTCTCTGTGATAGACAAGTGATTGGATAATTTACTTTAAATGATAGCTGGGAAAGTAAATTAGCGTTGAGAGGATCGGATAAAAAAATTATTATTAGTTAAGTGATCGGCGACTATAAAATCGAATCCATATTTCGAGAGTATGGCTCTAAAAAAAAATTGGATATTAAATAACCACTCCAAGCTTTTATTCATCGTCTTTCTTTTGTGACGCTGCAAGCTGTAACCTCTTTTTAATGTCTTGCCATTCTCTTTCGGTTGTTACAAATGGTCTGTCTTTTAACCAATTGCCTTCCACTCGATATATTTACGGGATACCTTAAGAACCAGGAGGATAATTGATCCTTTTGTAAGAGAAATGATAAAGAAGGGTTTAAATTTAATCAAAACCCAAAAAAGTCCGTCAGTCCACCGTATGGAAATTTATTTGCCGACCCAAATCTCGACAATCCCTTGATAAATGTGGCTATTATTTGTGCAACATTTTTTGGAGCTGAGTTTAAGACAAAAAATTTTGATTTCCAAACCAAAATTGCCAAAAATTTTGACATATGGGTTAGAAGTGGTCTGAACCTGTTGGTTACGCACTGGATGGTAATGAGCAGCAAAAGAGCTGAGATCTTCTTACACTAAGAAGTTGAAACTTCGATTTCACACCTTACCTAAAGATAAATGTGTCGAATCAGGGCGATAGATAAATCATCCTTTTGTAAGAAAAATGATAGATAAGAGTTGAAATTTCATCAAAAACCAACAAAGTCCGTCAGTCCGCCGTATGTGAATTGCTTTAGCGTCCCAAATTTCGACAATCTTTGGATAAATGTCGCCTTTTGTAAGAGCTAAATTTTTTAGAGCTGAGTTTGAGACGAAAAAGTTCCAAACCAAAATTGCCAAAAATGTTGACATAGGTTTTAGAAGAGATCAAAATCTGTGGGCAGTGGTAATGGTTAGCGAAAGTGCTGAGAACTTCTTATGCTAGGAAGTTGAAACTTCGAAAGTGGTGTGATAGTTGAGATATTCGCAAGAAAATGTTTAGGTGTTGAGGTAACGAAAAGGTCAAAAATATTCGACTAAAGAATTCGAAGGATCAAAGTTGTAAATCTTAAAAATAATACTTCTGGTGCCACTTATACAGAAATGTTCATGTTTTTAAAACATAAATTCGTGATTAAAATCGAAATAAAAATATTGAGGGGGTTGTATATATAAACTGGTAGCTAAGCAGGGCGAGCCCGGCGATGAAAAAAAGATAGAACGTGGTTTATGTTTTTGTGACTAATATTTGTTGATTGCAATTTTTGTTATACTTTATTATTTTTTAATAATAAAGTATGTATTGTGAACGACCTGAAATTTAAAATAAAAAAATTGCTGCCCTGAAATTTTGCATTTACACGTCTTAGGAATAGTAAACAAAAAGAAAAAAAATGTCCGTCTGTCCACCGTACGCAAAATCGTTTGAAGGCGCGTAGCTCACAAAGCCCTTGATGAATTAAGCTAAAATGTTTATGGCAGGTAGATTGGGTGAACCCCTACGACATACACCTTTTACAGGGGTGAGGTTGTGAGGGGAATGAGGATGTAGCGTTTTAGACGAAAAGTTTGGGTTTCTAGATCTCAGAAACAACTTGAAAAAAACGCACTTTGAAAAAACATTTTTTAACTAAAAAACCGGGCCAGATATAATCTTGAAAATTTTACAGGAGCTGGAATAAATAGACCTCTAGTAGAGAAAAATGTTTATGGGGGTTTAGGTTCCCAGAGTTCCCAGAGTTTTAATAGAAGTAATATAATTTTTAATGGGAGTAGCAAGATACAGGGTTGAGAAGCGTTTTTTTATATTTCAGCAACGGCTTATGCTGTAAAGTTGAAACTTATAATATTTTTTCAATAGCCTTCTATTTATTCATTAGATTGGCAGTTGCATATAGTAGCCTACACCGCTTCTCACTATTAAACACGTTTCGGACTTCTACCCAAAAAATAATAAAGTTGGCAGATTTGTTTTTAATTAAGTAAGGTTAGCAGAATAAACAGAATATATATCAACTGAATATATATTACGTGAATATGAATCCTGTAGTTCACAATTTGGTAGTCTCAATTTATATTTTGGGCAATTGTTTAGACAAGTTAGTGGGACTAATTTTGACGTAGCCTGTGTAGAAGTCAAGAAAACGTGCAAACTCAACGGATTCTATACATGAGGGTCCTAGTTTTTTGTCCTAGTCTTTAAACATATCCCTTTAACGCCATATTAAGAAAGAGGGTCCTGCCAAAGACGTCAAATTCGAGTACTCAAAATATCATGAGAAGACAGCTATCAGCGTGGAAATGGAACCCTTTGGGCCACCATAGTGGTTTTCCTTCCAATCTGCACTTTATTAAAAAACAAGAAAATTCTTATTTGTTGAAGGAAAATTACTTTAAAAGATCTTAAGGAAGTGCAATAAATGTAATCCGGTTGAAGTTGCTTCAACCCAGTTTCGTGGTACTTCTTTTTTTTTAACATAACTATTTCGTTTAACTTTTTCTTAGTAAAGAAAAATTACTGAACCCGCAATTATTGCTACGCAGAATAACATAGAGACGTAAAATATACTGGGATTTGTACGTTTCAATTTCAAGTTTTTTTTTACTAGTGTATAGGTATTCGTACTCGTACTTACAACAAGAAAATGTACAATCATTAAAAACACAGAACAATGTACCTATATTAAAAAGAAGACAGTAAGATTTATAGCTATTTTCTATTGTTAAATTTTTACTACTAATCGTGATATGTGAAGAATATTATTATCATTTATTTTACCGATTTCCATTTTAGTCTTTAGAATATGTCAGCTCTTTTATTTTATAGATGTATCTTATTTTAGTTTGACTGAAGCACACACAAAAGATTAGATGGCTCTTTATTCGACAAATGTGATCACACCAGATACAATGGGTTATGATTAAAAGAAAAAAATTAGTGGCAGATCAAATTTCACTGTATTCTGTAGTAGGTATCCACCAAGGAGAGTTGTCTTTCATTTCGAATGGACGCGATGAAAAGATATTAAATCGGGTGCCATTTATTATCGGATAATCAAAAATGTTGTTTTTTGAAATTTTATTGAAGGATGAGAATTTATGAATAATTTATAGAGTCATTGTGTTACTTTTAATTGGTACCTATGCGGTTTCTGATTTAATTTTTGTTAATTCAAAAACTGAGCAGAAACACGATTTCTCTACATTACGCAGGAACGCTTTTTTATACACGATTTTTTATACACGTTCTTACGTAATATACAATAATGAAACATTAATTATTTTTTACAAATTAATTAAAGCTCCGTGTCACATTAAAATTCCCCAAAAATAAATAATTGGTATAAAATAAATCACGAAAAATATAATTTAAAATTTAAAATCAGAGTCTAAATATTTCAAATGGACCAGAAACTTATGTCGAAACGAATAGAAAATATTACAAAAATTCCGAAAAGATTTACTACAATCACGTCGAAACAGTTGTTAAGCATTTGTATTAAAAGTTGTCTCAAGATTTATTGCAGATAATTTTATTTATAAACCTTTCGTTTCTGTTGTTTGAATGGGTTGACGATTTTCTTTCTTTTTTTTGTTTCGCCTACGTCTTGAGGAGCGCTTATAAATATTTCCGAGCGTCTTTTATGAAATGTCCGATAATTTATTAGAGGTGCATAGGAAATGAATAGTTCACATTTCACAACGAATAGAAGAGATATTAATAATAAATTGGTTTATGAAACTTTCAGTGCAAATTTTTTTACAAAGCATTAGATATTGATAAATTTAAAATACAATTAACAGTGATGCTACTTAGAGAGATAGATTGAAAAAAAGAGGTTGGTATGATTACAACTGTAGGCACAGTTGGACTTATTGTGATGTCCTCCTGATTGACGATGATTCCTCTTCAATCCCTGCGCTTTCAATGAAGCCTAGTATTTTTATTTTTAAAGTCACACAACACAGATCATGTCCCTGCTCTCAAAAATTGCACTACTGAAAGGGTTGCACTCAATCTAACTTACTAAGAAAATTTTAAAGATTATATTTGAAATACTTCATATACATATACATACCTGCAGCAATCATGTTATGATACAGGTTTTATCTTCTCCGCTATACGTCAGCGAAAAAAAAAATGGTACTTAATCCACAACACTTTTCTCTTATAAATGCTTTTAAATATCTCTGCATATTCATCATTTGAGTACGTATGTAGGTGTTTTATAATTACATTCCAAACTTAATTACTATCTTCTAACTTTATTTATCTAGTTCTCAAACTGATAAAAAATTGCAAGTATTACTGCAACTCGTATTATAGACTTGCTGCTTAGTTAGGTACTTCATTTTAAAAGACAACTAACTGAATCAAGTTTTACCTACCGCACCCAACTAAATGTAACAATTATGTCGAAACTCATTAAAATTTAATTGCTTTCCTCGATAATTAAAGTAATAATACTGAACAACAAAAATATTTAAGTGGAACAAGAAAATTTAAAAGTTATATACAACGAGGGTCACTTTATCGCATATTAGATTTTTAAATGTTACGAGTTATCGCTTTTAACCTCCAAATGGTAAGACCTATGTTTCCAACTTTAGTATAGGTAAAAATATCGCTCATCCAAAAATTTCATTCCTATTATATTTTAATAATAGGATTTTCTGTAAAAATCATATTAATTAAAGAATTGCAACGACTACAGTAGCAAAATTTTGTAATTCGAAGAAAATTACTCAGTATTGAGAAGAGCTGGGATATTCTATCAAGAATCGCCAAAGTTAGGACTGTACCATCTCCGATTCTTTTAAAAATGTTTGAACTTGAAGAACTAGTGAACAAAATGATTGAATTATAATTCAAATAATTGAATGAATTTAATTTTTTTTTATATTTTTTTGTTAGTTATAGTGTGTTAAAGTTTTCGCAAAAATGTTCTCCGAGTCATTTTTAAAAAATCATATCTCTGGTAATTTTTATTCTAGAATAATAAAATAGGTCTTATTTTAAAGGGGAGTGTTGCCACATTATAAGAATATGAATAAAAATTATCCTTGAATTTTTTTTTTCAAGGATAACGATTTTGTTTTTTATAATTGGCTTGCAGGATCCGTTCTTTCTCAGACAATAATTTTTATTTATATTGTATAAGAATATTGCGACAGTTTTTTAACAACAACCTTTAAAATAAGCCCTGCTTTATTATTCTAGGATAAAAATTACTAGAGATATGAATTTTTAAAGAGGACTTGGACACCTTTTTTGCGAAATTTTTTACCATAATATAACTAAAAAAATCGTCCAATAGTATGGACTCAACTTTATTATTTTTTGGGTAGAAGTCCGAAACGTTTTTAATGCTGAGATGCGATGTAGGTAACTATGCAACTGACTCAAATATTCCGCTAAGAATATCTTTTTTCAAGAATTCCGCAATATTTGATACTTTGGCTGCCCACTAAACCGATAAAGCCACAATTGCCATGCCTCACGGTGTGAATTAATTTTTGTTTTTCACATGAATTCAATCAATTCGTGTAATTGAAGCTGTCTTCACTTGATATCCCCATTGTAAACCGCAAATGGCTTCCTCCAACAAAAAGTGAAAAATTAAATACAACCATCAGTGATACCACTAATTCATCATCATAAGAAAAGCGAAAAAAAAACACACTGAATATAAAAATAACTATACAATAAAAATGTTCATAAGTATATCGATCATTGCTCATTCGATCTACACAACAACAAAAAACCTAATGATATCTATCAACAACAACAAAAAAAAGTGATAGTAGCATTAGTGAAGAATTACAAACTTAATAATTGATACGCTTTCAAATCGTCCGTTGTTACCGATTATTATTATTATTATTATTAATAAATAGCTCTGGTTTGGTTCGATCGTAGATAACATGATCGCACGATCGTATAGCAATTTGAACAGCAATATTATGAGTTTGATTGGAATTTGATCGATTGGTGGGAAATTTGAAAACGTGATTTGATTTTTTTTTTTTTTTAAGTATCGAGTGATTTTGGTGTCGATCAACAAAACTTTTGCGGAAAAAATCGCAAGGCTTTGGTTTTTCCAAATTGTTTTCAATTGTATTTTCAATGGCGTAAACAAGAAATTGATCTTTTCGGGCGAAAAGAGACTTTACAGCTTTGATTTTCGAATTGATTGCACGAAAAGGTGGCTCTAAGTTTCGTATACAAATAGCGAAAATAAACAGGATTTTGTGGTTTAGGTGAATTTTGAATTTTTTTAGGATATTGGGATTTCGGTAGATTATTTGCGATTTGTTTGGATTTATTTGCGAGAAATTTTGCAGAGCGATTTTAGGGCCGTAATTGATTGATAAATTATATGGTGTAGACAATTTGAAAGGAGATTTGTATTTGGGTTGATAAAAATTAATAAGTTCTTGTTATTCAATTCAATTTTGACACACAGATTTGAGTTCCATATATCATGAACTTTTTGTAGTAGTAAAGCTGAAACTTTAAATTATTTTTAAGAAACTCTTTTTTCCGAAAACACCCCTATTTAGAAACCTCCAGCACTTTTAGAATATTTCATGCACACCACCGATTATGCAAGAAAGCTCTTGACTCAACACATGCAGTATATAAGAACGACAGAGTTTGCAGCCGAAACCGCTTTTACTACATAGTGGTACGACGACCAGTTTCTATATAAAGTACTTGTAAAGCGATTTTTATTAAAAGCAACAATCTAGCAGAGTTTAAGTTGTATATAAAACTCGGACAGCAGTCCGATTATTGCAGAGGATAATAATTCTTTGTTGTTTCTAGCGATTTTAATTAAATTGTGTTTTACTTGAACTCCTTGCTCGCAAGAATTTATCGATAAGAAGACTGGTGGCAGCAATTTGAACTCATTGTGCATTATTCGATGCTCGAGAATTTTTCCTTTTTGGTTCGACAGTTTGGAGTGACAGCGTTTCCAGTAGTGCAACTATTGCAGGGGATAATAAATCCTCGTTGTTTCTAACGATTTTAATGTAATTGTGTTTGACTTGAAATTCCGGCGAATTCATAGGTTGCAAGAATTTAACAATAAGTTGACTGGTGGCAGCGATTTGAACTAATTGTGCAATATTCAATGCTCGAGAACTATTCGTGTTAGACGCTATGATTTCAAGTGATCAAATTTTTTCAAATTTGAAACGACTGGACTCCAATGTATTAGATAGTGTAGTATTAGATACAGGCCATAAATACCCGCTTGACAGTTTTCAAAACAACGAAACTTCAGTCTCGATTCACTGCAATATTTCGTGCTCAACCTCCTGGCGGAAATCGTGTCGTAAATTTAATTCCGACGAAATGAAGGAATCGATCTAAGCTAAAAAGATGACATTTATTACATACGAATTTGTAGTGTGGCATATAAACTTTTAGCCTGGCATAATTTATTCTCGTACCGCTTGGCGTGAACATATCGCCCTATCCACAGCACAATGAATCGCCTTCTCACTACAATGGCGTTCGACGTGAGCAAAACAAATCTCCTTGTACATTTCGGCTTATATGATAATGAACAGCAAAATATAATATTGCAGCGCCGAACATTATTCAATAAATTACAATAAATAATTTTTTATGCGATGATTTATTGGGAAAGTGTTTTCCGTCGTACCGCGTTTCGATCGGTCCGAAAGTCGAAGACGTATAGTTGAACCCCTAGGGGGAGCGCAAGTTCAATTTTAGTGTGGTGCTGGCAACACGAACGGAACGTATTATTCTGCCGCGGCTTGTATGTTTCTCTGGCTGTACAACAAGCGTTGGTACAACTTTTTTTTCTTCTTCTCCACCGTCGTCTTTTTTTTTTTGTTCGTTTCGGCTTCCTCAAAGTGATTTATCGATCAGCGATTTGCACATTTTCTAAAACAATAAATAAAATTAATGGCAGACCATAAATTTTCCGATCGCGTCTTATGTTTATATTATTATTAACCGAGTGAATATTAGTTTGACATGAACTGGCGGGGTTAAGTGGCACATATTTCTCGATAATATTGACTTTTGTCTGTCTTGTACGGCTCCGATTTGATGAAATATTCAACATGGACACATTTGATTTTATTGGATTTTTCGTTCGTTTTTATTTTCAATTTTGCTTATTTCCACAGTTGTAACGGCAAATTTGCATGACGCGACTCCATTTCCGAATAAATCGTTTCCTTGTTTAGCAGTTTTATTTCGTCGAGTGAAAGTTTTAATGGCCATTCAAATCGACATTTTGATATATGAGACATATTCAAACCTCAATATTTTTTTGTCATTAATTTTATATCATTTTTATATGACCAGTTTTGCGCGCGACTTTGCATAAGCCTTATGCCATCAAAACTGATTTTGGTTTTTGAAATATATTTGTAAAAACAGAGACCTTTCATTTTTGGGTGGGTTGGGAGGTGAATTTGAATTTGGATCCTGGTCGGTCCCATAAGAAATGGCAGAATTCGTAAGTCAACAACAGTCAAAAAATTCAGAATAGACAGCATAGAGATTATATAAAATGCCTGTTGAAGTAGACACCACAAATCCCATCGGTCCTAAAAAATACGTGAAAACAAATGGACTCTTTTAGAACACCTTAGTGAATGAACAAATAAAAACCCGAATATGATTAAAAGTCCACTGAAGTAGAAACTAATTGTAGATCTCATCTGACCTTAAAAATATTGTGAAATTTGTAGAAATAGAACCGCAATAGAAGGAAGTAAAATAGTGAAACCAATTTTTAGCTCGCTATCGAAGCAAACCTAAGAGATATGACGAAATTCGTGAAACTACAGGATGTGCACCTTAGGATAATCCGCAAACATGCTCTTAATAGCAAAGCAAGTGGTACCTAACAGGCCACACAGAAAAAATATCTGTAATAAAGTCTACAAAACAATGTAATGAATTCAAAAATATATTATTCTAATACAATTTATTACAAAGTGTTCAAATTTAAACAAGTGTAGTACTATTATACTTGATACTAAACTTTAATATAATAAGTAATACATTTTACAGCTCTTAATAATTAATTTTACTATATACATGGCGATAAATTTTACAAAAGTTGGTAATGAAATTTACTATACTTTGTAATTATTTTTACCACACCGGTAATAAACTTTACTTCAGAATTTCATTACATGCAATAGTTTTCACTACGGGTGTAATGGAATATAGTGTCATTGCATTTGTAATCAAATACAGTCGTTTTTGTAACATTTAAAGGCTGGGCACCATGTAGGTGACTGCAAACAATTTTTACTGAGATTGTGAGGGAGAAGGAAAGTCTTCCTGTGAAACAGTCGTCATGTAAACCAGCCTTAAGTTTGAAAATTGTTGGTATTAATTTTCTCACTAAATACTTTTATATTTTGCTTCGGAATCCTTTAAAAAAATATCAAATAAAAATAAAATAATTTAAAAGTGAGAAGATCATGAGACAGTGTTTAAAAGTTCAAGAATAGGACCCGTCTGTGGATCCCTTTTATGCCAGAACAGCAGACACTAAACTAATGATTTTTTGCACCCAAGCTTTTGTAGTCAGTCACCCCCGTTCGCGATACAAAACTCCAATAAACCGAACATCAAAATTTTACCCTCAACACTCCAATAATTACTTATATCAGCACAATTTCCTTAACGATTATTTCCTCACCCCCAGGACCGAAAATCATAAATCTCTTTCATCGGATCATTAATTTCTATTTTCCGTAAGTGAATGCCGGAAAGGGATGGTAGGGGGTCGAACACTGACCGCATACCGAACTGTCCGAACGAATCAGTTCAAATTATCCTGCCATCCGGAATTCACATTTATTTTATTTATACATTTGTACATTTTTCCTGTCTCCCACAAACATTTGGTTGTTTCCGTACGATAGTTCCATATGAAACCTGTCAGAATGAATGATAGTCCAAGAAGGCTATCTCGTCCTTTTTATTCGCCAGTATACTCATACCTAACAGGGACTATGCGAACGGTGGGGTCAACATGAAATGCGAGTACTGCCACTTAACTGTCCGGGACCTTTCTGACACTATCGTGGATAGTGTATACAATAGCGACTGTATGCTATCTTTCTGTATGCTGGCATAGAGATGGCTCTGGTACTTGGGGAAGCCATGTCGTTAGTTCGTACAATAAATCAAAACGAAATGTCAGAAAGGGCGTAGAAACATTTTCTTGGACATGTCGTTATGTGTCCATTTACATCAGGAACATGATACAGCTGGACATCTGGAAAGGAAGGATTCGTTACGATTTGTTACTTTGGATGGACTAACCTAACGCTACTCTGCTTTGCTTGGCTTATTATCTGAAAATCTACTTCGGACTTCTACTGTTCTCAAATAGCAGGTATTTTAAAGTACCTATTTTGGTAAATACACTTCACACTTCAACATGAGTTCATAAATATTTCGCTGGCTTGCCTAGATTTTTGTAACCAGAGTTGTAGTCAAAAGAAGATCCCTGCACGTAGTTCCCTATCAGAGAGCACGCAATCTGGCTATATTGGAATCTATCTTGCAAATCTCCTCTAATTTTTGAATTCTCTAATTTCAACCGCCTCCACATGACTAAAAAACTTATTATTTTTTATCCAAAATACTTTTCTACAGTACTCAAAATTTCAACTTTATACAGTAAACCGTTCCAGGTTAAGAAAATACAACTAGCTCCTCACTGCAGTTATAGTGCAATTCAACTTTCGAGCCATATACTACCCCTTACTGTACTACACAATTTCTATATCCAACTCCCTGGTATGAATGCGTCATGAAAAGTGGACACAGATTTTTTTTTCTAAAACAACTAGCTCACATCACTACAACTTAAAATGTTACCCCCTTAAATCGGTAAATCCAGTCTCTATCGCTTAAACGTTTGTTCGGACTACACCCACTTTAAAAACTTGAACTCTAAGTTAACTGCCATACAGCAGTTTAAACTAATTTTTTTAGATTGGACGCAACCTCAGCAACCCTTATTCAAAATGAAATTTGAAAATTTTGAAACTCCTCTAAGGCTATAGCAAATTCGATATCTCATTAGACCCAATAATTATATCGAAATTCGTGAAAACCTCTACGACCACTGTATACCCACTTAGGCGTTGAATATCAAAAAATTAAAAAAAAAACGTTTTCTAGGCGCTTATGGCAAAGTAAAATTAATGCGATACCCTGACAGGCCTAAAAGATATGGCAAAATTCGTGGAAACGTAGGTAAAACCCTTTTCACTGACATTTTATTGCCGCACCCTTACGGCTTTTTAAATGTGATTTGTTTTTTTGTATTTTACACAATTTCCGCAACCCTAACATAAAAATTAAATTTAAAAATGTTGAAACCTCTATAAAGCTAAAGAAAATTTGATATCTCATTGCACCTAGGAAATATGTCGAAGTTCGTGAAAACCTCCACGACCTTTTTACACCCACTTATGCGTTGAATATCAAAAAACACTTAAAGGATATGACACAATTCGTGAAAATGTAGATAAAATGGTAAAACCCTTTTTACTGATACTTTTTCTGGGCGCATCCATACAACAGTTTACATTAGATTTTTTTTTGAATTCGACGCAATCTCGTCAACCCTTAAACAAAAACAAAATTTGAAAATTTTGAAACCTTTCTAAAACTAAAGCAAATTCGATATCTCATTTCACCTAAGAAATATGTCGAAGTTCGTGAAAACCTGCACGACCACTGTATACCCACTTAGGTGTTGAATATCAAAAAATTGGGGAATCTGTTTCTAGGCGTCTAAATGAAGAGGACAGAGAAGTAAAATTAATTCGATACCCTAATAGACCTAAAAGATGTCGCAAAATTCGTGAAAATGTTGAGAAAACCCCTTTTACAGACATTTTTTTCCCCGCATCCGAACAGTCTACCCTTATACAAAAATGAAAATTAAAATTTTGAAGACGTAAGTGAGATCATAATTTCTTACACAATTTAGCCCTTCCTATGAAATGAATTTACCTTAAGTTTGGTCAATGCTAGCGCTCTATTCCAGACATGAATAACGTATGATAGTCTTGACCGACTGTTTTTATACGTCTATTGCATCTATGGTAGCTCAACCGTGAACAAGCAACTTTCCAGTCTTTTATCAACATATCAAAACAAATAAGGAGTTATTATCGAAAACTGTGGGACACCATAATTTTTTCACCCTTCAAAAAATATAATCACATTTTTTCTTCTCCGGTCTAGTTGTCAGCTACCGTTCAAGCTACTGTTTCCAGTTCCCTTTCAATAACTTAATCCAATTCAAACTGAATTTTTTTTTGTGTGTTATCTTCATCACCTTAACTTATCACGTCCGATTATTTGATTGTTTTCGAAACACGATGTGAAAATATTGTCAAATTGATTTACGGGCCAACATCAACAAAATATTTTTTTATATTATACTCTCCTTTAAAAAAAACGAATCCGATAAAAAAATTTCGAAATAAAAATTTCAACTTTTGATTGACAGCAAATAACTCTGTTTTACGGACTGTTTATTTAGGGGGTCCCTAATATCAAAACAAATTGCTAGCATTATAAAAAAAAAACGAAAACGTTGACAATAAATTTATGATACATCATAAATTGTGCTGTCAATCTTAAGAACCACTTGGCTACTTGTTGTGCGAGGTCTAAACCCTGAGATGTTTAATCGCAACGATAGTGATAAATTTGCTATTAAGGTACACTTTGAACCTTGCGATAACTTCGAAAATAATAAATTTGAATTTTTTTTACGAATATTTTCAGGTGAATAAATTAAATTGTTATTAGTTTTGTAGATAGGTGCACTTAGGCTGGATTTTTTTGCCTTAAAAATTTCCTCAAATTTCTTTAGCTTCTTCATTTTCTTCTTCAAATCAGCAATTTGTCATATACGCCATCATATCCAGGCTCATATGTAACGTATGTGTAATTTGTTTGCATATAAGATAAAGAGCAGGTGCTAAAGTACTCTAAAGATATTTGTTGAACCTTGTAAAGCGGCAATTTGCTCATCCACTTTTCTAGGCTGACTGCTGTGCGAAAACCCCCTGTGATGAAAACGTTTTGACTGTATTCCTCACCCCCGAATACTGTCGTGAAATTTTGTTAAAAGTGAGTTCCGGCAAAATGGAAGTCAAAAATGGATAAAAGTGCCACCATCATCCCAGCCACATATACGGGCTCCATGACAGAATATTCTTTATTTATGATCTCTTTGCATAGTCAGTACTCAACTTATTCGAATAAGGGCGGAAAAAATCGAGTTACAAATACAAAATAGGGGTTAGAGTCTTTCCGAGTGCGAGCTTCTTTCCACAACTTCTCAGTCATATATCGAAGTATGTAACGTATCTGTACCACCGGGGTTATAAATACCTCTTTTCAGTCTTACTTTTATTTCCTGAACGCCAGTTATCCTATGAAAAATGCAAGGACTTGTCAGCACATTTGCGCTCAACCTACTTCTTTGCTACCACTATACGAAGTCACCCCTCTGAAAGGATATAAATTTCATATGAATTTCAGAGCCTTTAGGTACTAGTATCTTCTCCCTCAAAGAAATTTCACTATTTTTATTCGCATAAGTAGCAAACTTCAAGTAAAATTGTATAGACAGAAACCACCTAAGTTTTTCCATTACCAGAGGGTAAAAATGTCATTCCAGTGCTTTCACCGACAAATTGGTTTCGAATTCGCCTGTTTTAAGCCTTGTACGAATTTAATCTAAAAGATTAAAGTCATGATATATTTGTCAAGTGAAGGGGTCTTAAGTGCAAAATGTTAAAATTACAAGAAGTTTCTTATACTGTTGAAAGGGTGGATTAGAAGGCCAGCAGGAGATGCCTTCGAAACGTTGCCTCCCTTTTAAAAAAAAGTTGTGTAGGCTGCGTTTATAGAACAAACTTATACAAAAATTAGCTTAGTTTAAATAAGAGTCTACAGTAGTGTACCATTACCCCACTGGGACCTACCGCATCACTCTTTCTAAGACGATAACCCATTGAGATGTGAATAGAATTTCGGTCGATATGTACGTGTGCATTGGGGCGGCTCTCGCTGGTACTTGCTACTTCATATTAGAGAAGGGCAACGCAGTTCCTTTCAGTGAAGTAGTTCACTCCGAGTCACTTACTTCAAAGAACGAGTTCAGTGAAGTAGTTGCATGGAACTGTTCGTTTCATCGTTCTTTAAGTTGATAGTTCATTACTTGAGGCGTTCAAGTTGTCCGAAGACAGTATAGCAAGCAAATCTAGAGGAGCCGAATCTGTGGCCTTGATTGCTCTGACCTGGGACCCAAAGCAGAGTATTTTTGACCCGACTTCCGAAGTAGGTTAGCTCTTCCCGGAACCTTCCGTCAGCCGTCAGTGAGGAAAACAACATTTAGCTTTGGCGTAGCGTCTTGCTGCTTAGTATCTCCGCCTGGAAAACGCTGCCGAATTCCGATAAATGCCAAGACTTTGCGATATAAGAATTGTCTGAAAAAAATCCTGCTCCGACTCCGCAGTTCATTTTTGAACCGTCGGTGTATATGACTGTGTCGAATTCGTGTATAACTGAACCAATCTTCCATTCCGCCCTGGTTGGAAAATCCAGCCTTCTTGAAGATCAGTCTCGGGAGTAGATCTAGAGGAACAAAAAAAAGGGTCTCACTCATTTTGTGACGTATCCAATGGAACTTCAGTTCACCGAAAGGAGTGAGTTACTTTACGCACTCTCTTCAAAGAAGAGTTCTGTTGGAACAGTTCACTCCTGAAAGACCCATCTCTACTTCATATCGCTGCAGTTATATTTTAAAAAATAATAAAGCTGTTACCACAATTTTGACTGCGGGGTGCATTAACACCATTATAAATATTGCCATAAATTTGGAAAAATCGAAAGCGTTCGATTAGATAAGTCAATTACTTTATTATTTCTGTAAACTCCACTCGTTTGCAGTATGCCACTGAAAATAGCATGTCAAACTCGCATGATTCCTAATTAAACTGTGGCATAACACTTCAACTAACTCTATGGTTTTTCGACATAAAGTCTGACTTCAATCAAACAAAACTGCAGAAAGTTGTTACAATTATTAGCGCTAATCCCGTCGGGGGAAAAAAAATCGAAATAGCTCTACGCCATTTGTTCTAATTTCCAATTGACAGTATCGCGATTTATCGTTAACGTTATCTTAATTGAGTTAACAGTTGGATCGAGAGTGGGCTTAAAAATGAATTTGTCATCGAAATTAAGTCGATTCATTTATTTGTGCGCTACATTAGGTCGGCACTAGTGTGAGACTTTCGGAAAGGAAGTAAATATTAGGGATGTTTTTTCAGGGCTTAATTTCTTAATGCATATGAAAACATCTAGTTCAATTGCTTGCATTTCGATAGACTTTGATTTTTTCCCGAAACGTTTTATCTAGATACTATGATAATATTTTCGCAGCCAGAACTTAATCTCAATCGTTTCGAGCTTCCACCAAAAATGACGGATGGTTTTGAAACGCATAGCTCCGTAACATGAAGGATGAGTGCCATCGATAAATTTAAGTTTTCTGTCGGCACATTTGTTCGCCAGAGCAGCGCCAACTGTTTAAGGCCCGGCAAAAATTCTTTTCGATAAAAATTACAAAATATACAATATGTCAATATTGAATATGTTCGATATTGTCGTATAGTAGAAGATACGCTAATCCCAAATGTTTCCAGTCCATCAAATTGGGGATTAAGTGCAACGTTTTCGGTATTTTTTTTTTCAGCGATGGGCAGACATTTGGAGAAATAATGACGGGATTAACTAATGAATGGAATAGCTTTTTTTCTCAGTAATCGATATTTCGGCAGAATTTTGACAGCGTGTTTTCGGTAGCTTCAGCTTAGATTGATGGGTTTCGGTTAAAGGTTGTGCAAGAAATTATATACGATTTGTTTGATTTTGAATTGCGTGACTGTTTTTATTGTCGCGACTTGTAGCCTAGCTCAGTAAGACGAAAATGTGCTTAGTTAAGTGAATGTACAGAGGGCACCCAGCGTGGGGTTCTGAAAGAAAATTGTATCTTACAGTAGGTTTTTAACGTTTCGCACCGTAAAGTGCTAGTTACATACTTATGTTAATTGTCTCTCAGTTTACCACTCTATAGATTTTACCAAATATTTTTAAAACCTTTATGTGGTTCCTTTGTCAAGTGGTAAAAAAAATCCAACAGCCGTCAATTACGCCGTACGTAGGCATACTTGACGGGCCATAGCTCAAGAAACCGCTGAGATAATTTCTATAAATTTTTAAAATGAGCAGCTACTCCATTTTTAGTCCTTTATTGGGATGACATGTTACTTTATTATCTTAATAATAGGTTTTGTTATCGATTTTTAAAAAAACAATTGAAATACTGAAATTTTTTTTACACGTTTTATGACTAATAAACACAAAAAAAAAATTCAGTCCGCCTGTGCGCCGTCCGCCGTACGCAAAATCGTTTGAGGACTTATAGCTCCTAAACCATATGTGCTACTAGATTGATTTTTTTTTCTAAATAGACAGAGTGAACCTCTTGAAGTGACCTTTTTTGAGGGGTGAGAGTGTGAGGGTGAAGCGTTTTAAACGGCAAATTTTGGCTTCTAGATCTCAGTAACCGCTTATATTAGGAGGCTGAAACTCGGAATTTCTATAGAGCTCCAATTATGGACTCATTTGCAAAAAAATTGCTGATATGGGTGAAGGGGTGTGGGAGTGGAGGGGGAAACAATGCATCCGAAACGCAAAAAAGTCCAGATCGATACATTCTAAAATCCATATCTCCTAAACCATTAATGGCAAGCAATTAAAACTTTACAAATATCTGTAGTTATACTAGGAGAATAGATTGAAAACAAATTTTTGAGTGTGAACAGTGACGTACGGGGGTGGGGAGTGAAAAACTTTAGATTACGATATCTCACAAACCTATTGCACTAGAGAAATAAAATTCGGGCTGTTGAACAAAGATTGCTCAATGTAAAATTCCTAATGGAAGCAGGGGAGCATAGAAATGGAGTGAACAAGAATTTTTCAAAAATATCACGTTTCATATCTTAATAACAGTGTGTAAGATATATGCTTAAAAATTTTACCACAAGTATGCCGAATAGTACTAGTGAAAACAAATTTGTGGGTGTGGGTGTAGAGGGTGAGGGTGAGGAAGGGTGAAAAAGAAAAAGTTCTGATATTTATATCTTAAGAACCTAAAACGATATAAGGCTGAAACTTGGTATTTAGAAAGAGCAATAGCAGTGGCATGTCAGAAAAATATATATTTTTTTAGGGGGGTTGCTTTTCCTAACCTTAGAACGGCTTACGCTCGAAAGTTGAAACACGGTGTGAGCAACTAGAAAAGTAATTCTGAATTAAAAAAAGTGAATATCCATTGGCGTTTGGAAGGGGGCCAAAAAAATTATCAGTGAAAATAGAATGCATATATTTCCACGATTTTTGTCATATCTCCTAGGTCTTCCAAAACATTGAATTTATTTTTATTTTACAGATTCTTTATATGAATACCTAGAAAGTGTTTTTATGATTTTTTGAAATTCGATATCTAAAGGGGTGTAAAGTGGTTGTATGGTTGTATGTTGATTTTTTTTTATGGAGATATTACAACTTTCAACTGTTAAAAAAAATTTTTAATACTTTTCAAATAATGATGAATGGGAAGGATAAGCCTATAAAATGTTCCAAAAAATATAAAACAAAAAAGATATGAGGCTATGATATGAAAAAGATATGAGGCGCAAATATTCCGTTTTCGACTATTTCTTTGACAGTTTTTATCCCAAGAAAGTAGTTTATTTAAGCGATATCCTCCAAACTTTAACTATATCTTTTCGATGTTTATGTAGACAGAAAACTCACAAAAAATCAGCTTAATCTTAATCTTAATCTTTTTGAGCTACAAGATCGAGATAATCGCGTTTAAAGTTTCAATACCTCGCGCGTTCTTTTAGTATAATTTGTCATCTTAGCTTTGAAAAATCAACCGCACACGACATGCTTTCGAGCCAAACTAACCCAACGGACAACGGACAACGGACGACGTTTGCTACGCTTTATACTTTCGAAATGTGTAAAAAGAAAACATTTATTGAAAATTGTAAAGGGTTTGCTCCCCTTAATTGAAATAATGTTCATGTATTACATTCTATTCGTTTCAAGATAGTTCCCGAAATTGTTAACCTCTTTTTATAAGCGCTTCTCCTCAAAATGTTGTATGGGCATCCGTGTCAATTCCCTGCAAAATCAAAAGTATTACAAGTGAATCATTAGCGGTTGACCTAGACGTAGTGTAGGTATATTAACAGGGGAGTTCACTTACGATTAACTCATATATGGCAAATCATAGTATGTAAAGTATCACATCGCGCAGTGCATTAAAAAATTGTCTAGAAAAATATGGCCATTGCATGCGTTGAATATTCTTCTTCATCTGAAATGCAGTTTTCCTGCACCTATACTCACAATTAAAATTTGTTTATTGCTACAGAACTCCTTTGAATTAATTAAAACTAATAACAAATTCCAATCACAAAATTGTAGCCATTTAATTTACAATTGCAAGTATTTAACGCAATTACTGAACATGACTTTTCCAGGTAATGATTTGTTTGGTTTTCCACGCACTATAAAAATTTCAATTGATGTAAATAATTCATAGGTTGTTTTCACCAAATCATCGAATCAATAGAAACTTATTTCGAAAACAATTTTTTTTTTGTTAAATTATACACACTTAAAGGCTGAATAAAATTACAATCAATTATCGGAAAACAATGGGCAATTATAGAATAAAGTATTAGCCGATTATTACATAGTAAGCTGTGCATAATATTCTATAGAATTGTTGTTTATTTGCGATTTCTCCTGTATCGAAATTTAACTATGCATTGTATATTCGATTTAATTACGAACAAATAAGCCATAAATCATAGCGAAACGGTGTCAATGCGTCGGAATGAGTGTTATGAGTCGATCGCGGAACTTATCTTGTTTTGATGTGTACTTTTTGATCGCACAACCACTAATCATTTTGCCATGATTTATATCGCAAAAATGAGCTGGTCGATATTTCGAAATCGAACAGCATTTCCTCTCTGGTTGTTTCGATTATTTTTTTTATTTTTTTTTTGCAATATGATATCGAATAATTGATTGCTATTTCCACATAATGTTTTTATTTATAATTTCGTGTGGAGATTGCAAAAGAGTTCCATCTGCTCGAAACCGACAGGCGTTATCGCTATTGTTCCTAAAGAAAGAAAAATAAAATCCCAACCGCCTAATTTCGTCAGTGAAATTATTAAAGCGCGTAACGTCTTCAAGTCTTGACCTTACACTGACCATGACGATTTATTGCTGTAAATCATCGAAAATTTTTGTAAAAACAAACATTCTACTAGAAACAAAATTTTAATTTACAAAAAAATACTCCGACAATTTCCTCAGAAATTTCGAAGTAAAAAAAAAGCGATTCATATTTGACTTAAGAAATTTTGAGACTAATCTCTCCGTTTTTATTATGCAGCCTCGGCCCTCAACTCTGGGTCTGGGGATGAGACTCAAACCGTGACGTAAAAAAAAAAGAAAAATGATTTTTTTTGTTAAAGAAATATTAAAAATAAAATTATTAAATATGTCAAAACACTACCCAAACCCCTCAACAACTCACGGGGTGCTGTAAATCACCGAGAAATTCTGTTTGTGTCAGATTTTTATTTATTTATTGCCTCTGTTATCAGTAATCATGTCGGAGAAGATTAATTATGCTGTCGTGCCCGGGGGAAAAAAGGGGGTGGTGGGTGTTGAGGGGTGCGACTCGCAACGGCCCTGCTAGCTCACATAGTCGATAAGTTGCCGATTAGTGGGCAGATTGATGTGAACCGGCTGCTGTCACGAATCTGTTGTAAAAATGATTTATAAACGTTTGATAACCGGTCCCCGGACATAATTTATATGTTTATTTTATATGATCGCGAGAAACGAATACGAAAATATCTTCCCAAGTTTTATTAGTAGACTCGACATACTGCAAAGCTTAGAATGATATCACGCTCACATGATATATTAAAAGTAATGATTTATGTGAATCGTATTCATTAAATGTGAATAGTCCGACTAGTGGCGGATACCGGGCATATGGTGTTTTTGGGTTAATTAGTGAAATTCGTATGGGAAAAAAGTTTCCATCAGAGTGTTGAGAGTTAGCCGTTGTCGCTTCTACACTTTACAGTGATTTTCCGATCGCAGTGTTGAACGCAATATAAATTATTATTATTATTATATTCCAAAAATAAGCATATAAAATATACAATATTATTTCTTAAGCATTAGTGACTAGGACCATCGGTTTGCAATATAAATATAAATTATAAATGCTTTATTTGAGTTAAAATGATTAGTTTGTACTCACGCTGGGCGCCGTTTTTCAAATATCAAAAAGTATTTTTTATGATTTAATTATGTTTCTACACTTTATTACGTTCTTCCGGATCGTAGAGCTAATAGCAATATGACCTAAAAGTACACCACGTTGGGCTCGATCTTACAAACTTTCAAAGAGTATTTATCATGTGTCCATGGCGCATTACTACGTATTTTGAACTACACTGTTACATGCAATATAATACTGACAATGCTTCACTCGGGTGAAGATGACACTGCCTTGCCCCACGTTGGGCGCCATATGTAAATTGTGACGGCAGTCTTCTACGCAATAAAAACTAAACTTGATTGAATTGAGTGTAGGTGTGCTGGGCCCTACCTTGCTTAGCACATTATAAACGCTGCAAAATTATTTATCATGTTGTCATGCCGTTTTTGCAAATTACTTCGAGTTTTGGATCGCAATGCTCAACGCAATGTTAATCAGAAATGTATCATTTGAGTGAAAATGTTGGGCTTGGTGAAAGTTGTGACCCCTGATTGGGCGCTATATCACAAGCTATATCCGAAACAAAAAATCCAAACGTGATATTAGAATATACAACGTTACATACTCAGTTTAGCAAAATCCTTCTGATCATGCTACTTTGATCAATCTATGTGAAAAAATGGCATACTCTCGTTTCCAACGCAAAAGAATATGTGGGGTGTCGGCTACTTATGGGCAACTCAAGTTGCAGACACTCCACACAAATTGCAGTATCAAGTAATCGAGAAATGTAAAAAATAAAAATGAATTTTAGAAAAAGTCAGTTAAAAAAAATATACTCAATCGAGAACATTAAAAAATCGAATATCAAAAGCAGTAAATAAAATCGTGATCAATTAATAATTTATATGGTGAAATTCAAATTAGAATAACGTAAAATTAATGTGCAATTATTTATAATAAAAGTTATTGTTATTAATTAACAAAGCGTATTGAATAACAACGACAGATACGCCCAAAAAATGGTGTGGGAAGGAGAAGGAAATCATTGAGAGCATGACCTGCTAAAAGTGTATATGTCCCCCCTTCTATAGAAATTGATTTGCGTCTTTGGTATTTGATTGAAATGCCTACCAAATAGCAAAACAGCATAATCTTAAATTGTACATTGGAAAAAAAGAAACTTCAGGACAGCAATCTGAAAATGTTCGCTTCAATAGAAACGTCAACATCTGTCAGGTACAGGTTCTATTCGTAGCCCATCACTCGTTGATTGCAGGTATACGTCCTTGTCAGCAAAGACAGAAACCCCATCCTGGGAAACCGGAGAAGCCGCATACACCAGTGAGAGGCTGTCAATCAACCGGTTGAAATATACAAAAATTCCATCTACGAGGACAAGTTAAGCCCCTGGATATGTTTCGTGAAGAAAAAGCAAACCTTTACAGGATTCGGAGCGATAACGACATACCCACCGACGTCCAGGAAGCACCAACAACGGCATCATATGTACTCAAGATTTAAACCCATTCTCACCTACCTACGAAGGAACTACAAAAGTTGAGAACAAATTTTTACCTCAACCGAAGCTAGCTGGATCTGGATGTGGAAGCTACCTGACAGAATGGTGTACTTGCCCTGCAGACAGAAACTTATGACGGGCTTCAGTTGGGCAACCGTTGGACTCATGTATAGCCGATTGTGTTCCATTCCGAAAACCCGCCGGAAAAACCAGGGCATCGTACAAATGAAATCTGCTCCTGGGTCCTAGACGATATCCACATGATGATTTTATTCATCCAACGTGTCGTATGGATATGGCACAAAATGACGTCTACAATGGAGATGGTATGTCCTGTCTGAAGGCAGAGAGTTGTACGATGACGACAGCCTCGACGACGTTTCGTACGAAATTCATATGACACTTTGCATATATGGAAAATAGGAGCATTATACAGTGACAGTGGCTGAGAAATGCGGAGACAGCTATGAATGAGATTCGTTCCCAAGCTGTATAGTGACTTGACACGTTTCGTTTTTTTTCTCTTTTTTCGTTTGTCTGGATGTTTGTGCGAGGAACAAGGAAATGTGCCAAGCAGACAAAGTGACACCACACTGATGCTGTCACCACGAGACTGAACCAAAAAATAGAAGGGATGGGGAGAATATGAATAGGGAGAAAGAAAAATTCAGCATTATCGCGACATATCATCATTAGAGGAAATCATGTTGCACGTCTGTCTGTTTGTCTGCCATGTTCAGTCGTCGTCTTCTTCTTATTCGGCTACGTTCCTACCTTAGGTTTACGTTCACGGACCGCATGCTGTCATTTGATGTCTAGTTGTGATGTCATGCCGCGACAACTGTCATGTCAGCTCTTTCAATTTGCTTGCGCGCCACTGAATAGGTATGCTGAACGGAAGAATTTTATACTTCCATCAAATTTGTGACGTCTAGGTGCTTTAAATTTTTTGCACCCTCATTTGACAGTTGAAGGAAATGAAACCAAACCATTCACTTCTTTTTCTGGAAGTATGTCAAGGAGTTTTGAAGAGAATAGCAGCGCAAAACAAGGAAATTGATTTTTCAGTTAGTCAAGGTTTATTCAACGTTTTGTAATCTATTAATGTACCTACGGCAGCTCTGTTCTATTCCAGCTCCTGTTACAAGCTCGTGTCATCAGGTCTTTCGGAAGAACTACCAGTTTGAGAGGCTTACCGGTCAAGCGGTGATGGGAATTTCGGTCGATAAAATATTTTACAAGACAGCTCCTATGGTTCGAAACGTCAGTAGTTGCATAACTCCTTCTCCTTGTCCTCATAAGGCTTAAGCGTTTTGCATGACTCACTATTCGATGCTTGAGCAATAGGTTGTTGCATTACTGGCATTAAAATAGCAACAGCAGCTGAATTTTTCGAAGTCCTAATTTCAATAAATTAAGGCAGTTCTCATCTTTAAATGAAAGATGGTGGTAAACTACGTTCTTGTTTTAAATATTTTCATACAACCGTCTTATTTTTAAATTATATTAAACTTGTGATTATCGCCATTAAAAACAGCAAGCTTGCAGCTATCAAATTAATATAAAATTATGCTTCCGTCTAAAGCCCAGATTAATGCCAATCTATTGCTTATAAATTTTTATTATCCAGGTCTCTTAAATATTATGATTTACGGAACACTTAAAAAACCAGAATCTTTTCGTGAAAGACGGAAATATCTTTAATCTCGGCTTGGCGATTGGTCAGAAGTGCGATTTAACTCGATGTTATTACCCCACAAAAAACCATCAACGTAATGAAATAAAATACCCATAAGACCTGTCCGAATGATAGAAGCCAGGGGAGCCCCTGGACGCCAAAGTAACTGAACTCCCAGAAACTTCATAAAAACCGGAGCTATAATATCCATAATAAGATACATTTCAATAAATTCTAGATATTCCCCAGTCTTGTATGTTGTTGTTCTATAAATTGTGGTTGTGGCTGCCAAGACGCAGCAGCGCGATAGCAGCAGCAGCAGCCCGTGTCACATAAAAAGACTGCTGACAGCGGCGTAGGTCTCATGAAATGAGGTTCCAATTACACTTGAGCGACCGGAGCGTCTACGCTGATGCGGATCCCAACGATCGTCTATCGACTTAACGACTATCGAGTTCAGAAACATACGCAGCGGGTGGTGTTCGGATGTGACAAGCGACATAAACTAAATGACCAATATACGCCGGACAGAGGACTGTAGGACTTAAGACATTCTGTAGCCGGACTGGCCAATTACCAATCGAGATATTAACCAGAGACTCGAACCTCACTGGTAATCGGCTCTAATGAAAAATCGAACGCGCGCAAGCGATAATGGCCAAATTTACGATATTCCGGAAGTTTAATTGATTTCGAGATGTAATTTATGGGAAACTTTGATAGAGTTGTGTAAACGATTTTGTTATGGGAAAGCAGTTATTATTTTTTAATAATGCGGTTCGTTTAGTTTTATATCTACGTCTTTTCATGATCTTCACTTAATTTTTTTAAGGAAAAAATTTTTTAATGATCGGCGGTCGTATTAAATTTCGGGGGTCGTATTAAATTTCGGGGAACGATCTTTAGGTTTTATCGAGTTTTTTGGTCAGATTTTGTATTAAGATAACAAAATTAATTAGCAAAGCTTTTTGTTAATTATACTAAGAGGTCTCAGGAATTTGCTTTTAGTAAAACAGGTTGTTGTGTTTTTATAGCCTAATCGAGAAGCTCTTCAATGCGGTAATGAATGTATTTTGGCGATGTCTATAAACTGCGATATTTCCGCAACGTCTGGTGAGAGTCCTAGATGCGAGGGTTGGACTATGGGCTAAATAGCATTACCGGGAAAAAATACATTATTCGAGAATTCAAGATGGGGAATGGGTTTGAGCACCACTCAAGAGAATGTTTGGTAGATCATGGACAGAGAGATAGGGCATATTGCTGTCTGCGCATATAAATTTCAAACAAAATTTTTTTAAAAAAAAATTCCAGGCAGACATCTCCAGAATCACGATGATCTGTACAGGTCACTGGCCAATAGGCCACGTAGCCAAATTGGGCAATCCATTTAATGTAAACTACCTCAGCTGCCACGACACTAATGAGCAAGAGTCGCTCGTTCATTTCCTTTGCAAATGTCCGGATTTAGGAGAAAGTAAGTATACTGCACATTCTATGTATAATATTTGCCATTAAATCAATCAATCACCCAGGCGAATGAATCATTTAAACATCGCTAATCTGAATTGCCGGTGAATGTACTGAGGAATTACTTGTGAATATGTAGTGATGTCACCTCGAAGTTTCACTACTGACTTGGTAGTGCGTAGATTAAACTTATATTCAAATAGGGTATTAATAAAAATAAATTGACATACATCAGCTTTGTATCCTGCATGTCTAGCTCAGTCCGTAATACAATAAAATCATCATAGAATAGCCCTTAAACTCATTCACCCTATTTACACAATCCTCAATTCCCATAAAATTAGTTTATTTTGCTATTCAGTCACGATCAGCGATAAATCTACGCATTAAATAAATTTTATGACTTTTCTTAACCCTCTGTGACCCTATAATTCAACTTAAAAAAAAAGAAGATATTATTCTCTCTCGCATTCATTCGCTTCACTATCGACTCGGTTACAAAACGCATATAATGGAAATTTATTTCAACGATTACAAGGATCTTTGTCATCCCAAAACATAAAATACAAAGAGATATTTCCGCCATTAAATCACAGCGAATAATAAAACATTGGGTCTGTATAAATTTGTGAACGAAACGAACTACTTCAGACTGTGGTAGACTGGTTTAAGTTCTCGCTAAGCATCTCAAGCCATTCATAGCGGCTAACCAGCATCACAAATCACCCCTTTTGCCCAAAAAAATATACAACCAAAACTACCCTCGCGTATCCTTCCTTGTAAGCGCAGGGACGCCCTAGTATGCCAACCACACTGATGCTGCTTCCGTAATATACCATGTGTGCAGACCAGACATACGGAATTCCGTACGGAAAGAAATCCTAGTATTCTGGCATTTGTTCCGGCTAAAATCTCGGCTTTGTGCTTTTCGAAAATGCAATAAATAAATTTTATTTGTGTGCATTTTTATTTATCGCCAATAATAAACGATTTTTACTGCCTCCTTCTGTTCCGAAATAAATTCCGAATTCGTTCGACGGCACAAGCTGGAATTCGGTTTGTTCGTATCTGGTATATTCCGGAAAAAAAATGGCCCCGATTTTGGAACTGTGTGGATTTGGCCATTTATCTCAAGAATTCAATAGCATCTTGCGGTATGGTTGGGGGTAGTTTTCGGTGGGATACTCGATGGGATTCCTCCCCAAAAATCAAAGACTATATCCCCTCGTTCCTCCCTTCCGATACTATTACACGATATTGCAAAAATATCGTCCTACCGCTCGGTTTAAGCATCACTGCATGTGCGGTTATAACGAAAATGGGCGAACGAAAAAAATCAACCCTCCTCGCACCAGGGTTAAAATTTATGTCGACATGGTACTGCTGGATACAATAAAACTGAAATATATGACACACAGAATACAGAAAAATTCACAGGGAGTACTATAAGGGAAAATATAAAAAATTGCTTTGGCGAAAAAGTACGGGAACCAGAAACAAAAAAACAACAAGAAAACAGCCCCGAACAACTTGATGTAATTTATGGCTAATACAGTGTCGGAGGAAATGGCCACATCTTTTGTTCGGGGGAGAATAAGCAGAAAATATATGGAGGCAAACTGCGAGGCCAAAAGGATCATAACGAACATGACCAGAGAAGGTTTGTGTATCGGAAACGACAACTGGAGTGGAGTACCAGCAGGCTGCCAACTGGGTCCCATTCTGTTCTTCATATTCCAAACAAACAGAACTTACTATACCATGCAAGTCCGCGTTGTCTGAGAGTTTTGTTCGTCTCAAGCATGAAACCGAAGGACCTTAAGAAGATATTGCTGCAACCGGACAAAGTAAAAATCGGAAGAAGAAAAAACGAAATCGATTCGGATATATCGTTAGCTTTGGCAAACACAATAACAAACAACGACTACGACCAAATAATTGATTGTTAAACGATAATTTATTGCGGTTATCATCAGAAATGATGCGGAAAGATGAAGACTTATTTATCGCGATAAATCATCATCCCCTTGTCGGCCTTGTGAAGTGCGCGTTGCTTTTTGCCTTCCTATATATTCCTACTCAACAAAACATTTTTGTTATCCCCGGATTCGACGGCTATTTGTCTTATTTATGGCGTAACAGCTATTTCGAGAGTTTGAGTCGACAAGTTAAATTATGAGCGAATAGTTTTTAGATATAAGATACGAACAGAATGAATGGATTATGATGATGATGGCGATTATTATCGTAGTGATTGTATAGTATACGAGAAGTGATGGATTTTTTTTTTCGACTATTGTAAAGCGATACTGTCGGAGATATATACAGTGAGAATGAATGAATGGATTTTTTTTTATGGAGAAAAAGATTAATTTGTATCTAACTGGCTGAGTTTCCGCATTATCATCATATCAAAACATGAACTTGTTGGATTAAAAGATACAATACGTACCTGCCCGGGTAGCTATGTTTAAATATTCGGGGAAAACGCTTTCTAACACTGGTCTTAATATCTAGCTTCAAGTGAAAACTGCTACCATGATACCTGGTGTCAAAAACCATTATATCTGAATAGAAAAAAAAATAATAAGACAGCATTTAAATAAATAATGGTAGTTGACGTATGAAGCGATGTTCTATACTAAAATATGAAATCTACTTATTGACTTACTTACGCTACAGTCCAAGTCGGACCTTCTAGTTTACACGGAAAAAGATTCTGAATCAAAAAGTTTTGGAAATAAAAACATTTTGAAGTTTTTTTTTGAATTAGTACATGCTACCCTGGCAACCAGCGTAACTCGATTAGTTTCTCAAAAGAAAAACAGAAACCTTACAATGCCTAATCGGAAGACGGAGGAAAATATCCTTGCAATACCCAGTTTTGGTCTTAATTTTAAAAATATGGATTTCTGAGTTAATTGAAAATCGGTATTATAAAAAGGCAATTTAATAATGGATTTATAGGGCCTGCTTAAGGGCTCACATATTCCGGGATTTTAAAAAAAAAAAAAAAAAATTTTTTCTTACAGATTTTCATTTGTTATACTTTCAAGAATTCAAAAACAAAGTTCGGAATTTAGAAAAAAACATGTTTAAAAAAGTTCCAGTACGTTACAAAGTTATAGCAATAAATGTGACCACAAATGTTAATTGCTGAATTTCTCTCTACAGCTGCGTTTCGTATTTCTCTTCTTCGCAAGACCTGGGTTGTTTAGAAAACAAGGTGGTTTATAGAACCAAGTTTATAGAAAGATACAAGGGTAAGAAGGTGTACAGTACGAAGATGGAATGGGTGACTATAGCAGTAAGTTCACGTTGTACCTAAAACCTTGCCTCTAAACTTTTGAATGCTTTTCTATCGAAACCATGTTTTAAGACAGTGTCGGCATCATAAATCAGTCAATTTTCAATATTCTTCAACTTTTATTTATTTTAAATTTCGATAATTATTTTCTCTATACATAGGTCGAGAAGTTTTTTAAATCTTTTGGTTAGACAATTTTTTATAAATTGTTAAACGCAATTTTTTTTTAAAAAAAAACCTGATTAATAAAAGTTTAAAATACGGTCATTTCTTTATTTTTGAAAAAAAAAAAAATCCCTCAGTCATCCTATTACATTGTCTTACAAGATTCTTTTATGTTTTTGCAAATTGAATTATTTTTGGTGAAGTTATGATGCCGACAAGGAGGCCCCTTGATTTTCAATTAAAGACACTTGCGTTCCTTTTCAAATCCGTATCAAGATTAAATAAAAATTTGCGTCCAGGAGAGACAAAAGAAGGGTCGTAAATTTTTGAACTTTTTTGTTCGACGTTTTTGGTCATCATTCACCCATTTTAAATCCGAATTTAATTTAGTTTGATTTTTCTGAGCTCCCCTTTCGTTTACGGTGAAAAAACAAAGATCGAAAAAATTTAATTTTTGAAAAAATGCCATTTTACCCCTTGCCAAATTTTAGGGCAATTTTTTCCAAATTCTCTCACAGTTTTTCAATTTTAGAAGTGACCCCTTAAATTAAAGGTGTTGGTGTCCTTTTTTCAAATCTACAAACAGATTTTGAAAAATTATAAATTTGCGACCGTGAGAAGCAAAAGAAGAGTCGTAAATGTAAAAAAAAATGTTCACGTTTGCTGACCACCATTCTTCCATTTTTGATCCAATTTTAATTTTGTTTGTATTTTTGACTATCTGGTGAGCTCCCCTTTCGATTGCGGTGAAAAAATCAAAAATCAAAAAAATTTCAAATGCCTTGCCAAAAATTGGGGCAATTTTTCAAATTCTCTTACAATTTTCCAAATTTAACAACTAAGCCCTTAAATTAAAGGTGCTGGCGCCTCTTTTCAAATCCGTAAACGCCCAGGGAGTATAAGGGTATAAGAGTTGTACACTTTTCACGAATTTCGCCATATCTCTTAGGTCTAATAAGATATTGAATTGACGTTTTCTCCATCGAACTAGGTATACATATAATTGCCTGAAAAATAATTACAAGAACTTTATTTAATATTCAAGTACTTTTTTAGGAATGTGTACAGTTAAATTTACCATAAGAATTAATTAGAAATCGAACTAATTTTTATCATGAATTAGCTACATAATGGCCTTAAAAAAACCGTCAGCGTTGAGTATCGAAGCAATCAGAGCTATATTTTGACTTCGACTGCATCATGAACTACGAATGCAAGTGGTAATTGGTATTGTAAAGGTGTCAGTAGCGTCGGTAAATTTTTTCCTCCTCAACTGAAAAGGCACCACTGAAACTGCAAACTGTGAACTCATTTCCGACCGATTTAATTTAAATTGGAATCTGAAATAAAAAATTTTTTTTTCAGATTTAATTTGTATTGTATATATTAATAATAAATTATAAAAACTATAACGTAAGAACTAAATAAAACCTAAAAATAAAAGAAAAATACTGCACAAATTTTCTAATCGATACTGGACTTTATCCTGCGTTTAAATTGAATGGTAACACATCGGATAATGTGTGTAATTCTTACCGGCTGCGCCAAAACTAAGTCATCTTCAGTTTATACACAAAATTTGAGATAACTAAACTTAAGGTATATTTAGTCAATTCTGCTACGAACAATTAAAACCTTCAATGCAGAGACAAGTAGTTAGTAAGGGTGGAAATACCCAACAAACAGTTCCTACAATTTCTCGAAGCTTCCTGATTAACTGAAATCAATCATTCCGCCAAACATTTCGTGCACGCGTTTAACAAATACTTTCAATGCGAATAAATTTTATCGTAAATTTCCAATTATATTGCACGAATAAAACATAGAACTAGCGCCGATTACTCAACAAAATGAACGAATATATCACTTCGGCCAACACTAGTCTCGCGGGGCGGAAAAATTCAAAAATGGAAAACAGCATTATTTCGATATCGTGGCCTAGGCGCAGCCCAGACCAGTCGAAGCAACCGAAAAGGAAATATTACTAGAGTCGATGGTAGACCTTTATCTTCGTGTCTGCCCAGCCTCCCCTCACCCCTCCCTTCCCACCTTACTTACCCCGTTCCAAGGAATTGGAGGAGAAGAATAAGCATGGACATTAGTAACAATAGGGATGGATGGTTGGGCATGTTTTTAAATTATGATGTCATAATTTATTAAAACAATTTTTTATCTTTCGTAGGTTCTTGGCACGGTCGGCGCAGAATGAATGGACTTCGGGACTATAGGCGAGTATAGTCCGCTTTTGCTTGCCGAACGTATACGTAGTTGGATCCATACATGGGGCCTATGGGGGCTTCGACAAAACAACACCGATGAAGAAGAAGAAGAACGAGGGTATGAAAGAAGGCTGTTCATTGCACGATTACGAGTTATTACTGCTGGGCTTAGCCCGTTGCTTTTGTTGTGTTGTCCATTTCGGACAGTGAATTACCTTCGGACAGGGCACGCTGTGTGGACCGATTTTATAAATGCGATACGACTTTTCGCCCGTAATGGGCCTGCATTCAACTTCAGTCGCTTTGATATATGGCCACCATTAGTTCTTGCTTTCAGCATCAGCGAGAGAGAAAATTTGTGCATTCTGTTTAACTTCGGGGTAATCGATGGGCCCCAAGCTTAGTCGGGTCCAAGCTGTAGTCAGCTTTTTTGATATAAACGCTCAACGGTGCGAAGATTGGACGAACGCTTCCAAAATGAATGGTCAAACTTCCAAAAATAAATTACCGAAATTCATTAGTCCGAGCCGGACATGCTATAAATACTTCGGGGGGACGAAACTGAAAACAAGCCTCGCCTAAATGGATATCATATAACGCAGTCGAGCGCTCTATAGCATCTGTTCGTGTTTTATTCGTTTGGACATATGTTTGGAAACCTTGCTTCATGCTGTCGACTGCTTTGCATCCCAATCAAAAAAACAACCGAAAGAAACTAAAAAGATCCTTTTCTGGACTTAAAAAAGACAAGAAAAAAAATCACTCCATAAGATAAATTGGTCTGAAGCCTTGTCTCAAATTACCACCGAATGCACATCTTAGGAACACATTGTTCAACGAATCTGGAAATTTGATGGTGTGATTTCGAGCGGGTATTTTTTCCGAGGCTCCTGTTCTTTTCGGACGAGTGTGTAACATGAGCCCCCCGTCCTCACGTCCATATTAAATGGATAATTTGCGAGATACTCAATAAATCTGTTCATTTTGTTCGGATTGTGTAATTATACACATGAAAAGCATTCAGAACAATTTACGGGGATGACAGGCTGTCTTGAAGCCCCCGTGTGATGACACCCGAGGAGGACAATTCGCATAGGGTCGTGGTATTGTCGCACCTGAATGAGAATGGCCAGGATGTCATCGTTTTACGTATGAAAGGTGAGACGACGACGACTAGGACCAACAAATCAGCCGAAATCCTAAAGGTAAGGCAATAAGAATTCATACTGAAAAGATTTATGAATTAATTTCGTTTCGTTATTCTTTCTGCCGAGTTACCGTGAAAGGTTCGTGTCAGCTTCTTTATTTAGTGCGACATCAGCCAGGTCACGCCTAGATAAGACGCTCAGGAGGACGTTGTTCTTCTTTTTTTTCTTGAGCCAAGGGACGTGCGATTCTCTTTTAAGGGTTGAGTTGTAGGGTTCAGTCGTTTACTTCGCCTTGAATTATAGTAGCCTTGGGGTAACTAGAAAGGATGTGCTGGAACATGAAGACTGATTATATCCTTCGCTCGGATATACCGGAAGATAAATGCTTTTGGTAGATGCAGGATATTAGTTTTTATGGTAGGATTGAGAAATAAATAAAATTTTAAATTAAATGAAAATAAGAAATAAAAACATAAAAAATAATAAGATAAGAAATAAAATCATAAAAAGTGAGGCCAAATTGAACTTAATATAAATAAAATTTAATCATAACAAACTTAAAACAATAATTTAATTGTTTTTTCTCGTCCCTGTCCGAATAATGATTTTTTACCATAACATACCTATATAGGCTGCAAAATTACATATTGCCTATTTTTTTATTTTAGTATTTTAATAATAAAGTATTGTGGTTGATTTAAAAAAAAATTGCCACCCTACCCTACGAAAAACCAAAAAAAAAGTCCGTCTTTCCGCCTTACGTCAACCACTGTACGCAAAAATGTTTAATAACTATAGAACTGCTTATGCTACAAAGTTAAAACTCGTTACATATATGTAAATCAACTAGAGATGTAATTTAAATAAAAAAAAAAATTCAAATATCTATTTCTGTTTGGATGACGGTGGAAGAAAATGATCTGTGAAAATGGAATGCATATATTTTCACGATTTTCGTCATATCTAGTAGGTCTTCCCAAATATTGACTTCATTTTTAAAAAAGGTTGAACACGTTTTCACGAATTTCGCAATTTCTGTCAGAAGTGATAGGAAATTGAATTGGTTTTTACTTTCTCGCACTGTCTTCATATTCACTTATCAACTCCTTTCACGATTTTTGGATTTTCAACACCCATGTGGGCTTATTAAGGTTGAATCATTCAAATGAAAATGAATTAAAACTTAGAATTTAACTAAAATTCGAGTTTCAATTTGAATTCTTTTTATCTTTTAGTGAATTCTATTATTATTATATACCTGGAAACTATAAAAATTATAAGAATAAGAATATGTTGTCACAGATTCCTACATATTCCTCAGGTCTGATGAAATAGCGAAATCATTTTTACTTCCTAAGATTTCCTATATAAGCGTCCAAAAATCAAACCTACTTCTCAATTTTTCGATATTCATCTGCTAAGGGTTTGAATATGTTTTCACAGTTTTTGCCATCCCTTAGTTGTGATGAGGTATGAAATTGTTAATTTCTAAATATTTTAAGAACAAAAGTAACTTTTCGAGAAAAGTCATTATCTTGAAACAACTGATGATATACTCCGACTTTGATCGCTCCCGAACTTTGACCCGTTTCGCCCTGACCATTGGCAGATTTTCTTTTATTGTACAGCCAATAATTTGGCGATATTTTTCACCATTTACCAGCTATTGTTGTAAAAAAATTCAAAACCCAATCTACAAAAGTGACGAAAACATTTGGCTCGCGCGACGAAATTATAAAACGAACTATCAAAGCGGCGCGTTAGAGCGATGCGTTGTCACTAAAACTACAAGCACTCCCAAACTTGCATTCTAATCAGCTGTGATGGCGTCGCATCGCTTAACAAGCTGGCATCCCGTTGACTATACTTTCACCTTAACTTTAATTTATTAAAAAAATAAGTGGCATCCAGAAACTTCTGTTGAAACGAGGCTGACGGAAGTGAAGTCAATAATGAAAATTTATAGGTTTTTTAATGAAAATTAAATTAAACGATTTTGGTCTACATAAAAATTTAATGATGATCGAAGCAGACCTAATAACAAAACCAGAAATTCAAAATTTTTCCTTGAATATATTTTAGTGCATAGATTATTAAATTAACAAAAATAATGCAAATTTTTTAATCTGGAAATTTATTTTAGCTATTTTTATGCAAAAATCTGAATTTAATAAACATTTATCTTTCTATCGAAATAATTAAAATGACAAAAAACCGTGAAAGTGGTGTTTAAGTAATATAATTTATTAGCCAGGCAGTATTCAAATTTATTTCAACTGAATTTATTTTTGCATCAGATCAAACTTTAAGATTTTGTTAATGTTTGTAAGCTTTTTAACGACTAAACAATTAAGCATTTTTTTAAGGAAATTTGATCAGTGTGACCAGTATATATATTTGTACGTGAACAATGCCATGTGAATGTCAAAATTGAACTTCCCAGAAAACCTTTGATATAGATACTATTGGAAAAACTTAATTGAAGCCCTTGGTTGAGTAAGGGGCCAACTCGTTCTTAAAAAACATGAAAGGGCTTGACTTCTCTGACCTCTAACTGCTTTCGGAGGAAATTCAGCTGATGCGGTTAGCCCCTGATGATTTAATATTATTCTTAATAATTTTAATAGAATCATAAAAAAATCAGTAAAATTGTTAATCCAATAAGGCTTAACAGTCAAATCAAATTGTGCATGTTGTTGGAAAAATGAGTTAACCCATTATTCTACCAAGGGTTTCAATTCAATTTAGTTCACCAAATCTACATAGTCCGATTGGAGCACTTAAAACAATTATGTAAAACAATCTTAAAATTAAACTTAACTTAACGGAAGAAAATTAAATAAATCGAAATATAACCAGAAAACAAAATAAAACTTAGGAAGAAATGAATAAAACTGGAGCCTAATAAATTTTTAATTTCAAACAAATTTATTCACAAAAAAACCAAAAATAAATAAAATAGAAAGATTTAATGAATATAAATAACCTAAGCTCAGGGTGAGTGTAGATCCATCGCTAAATTCAATTCAGTGCAAAAAATAGAAAAACTTTTAATTTATACTATGTTCAGACTACGAGATTAACGCGTTTAAATCGAGTTAAATGCGGTAAAAACACTTCCCGAACGCATTAACGAAAACACGTAGCTACAGCGCCTTTAACCGAAAATATGTATTGCGACCCTCGCGGAAATCGAAGTTAACTTTGCAAGAAGCTTTTTTTAACTAATAAATTCCCTTTTTATTACTGCTATGCAAACTAATTTGTTTGAAACGATTTAGAAAGCACAAATTTGCTAGTGAAACACAGCTGAATATCTACTTATCATAACAAATCACATCATGAAACGAGCTGCCTAGTCTGAACACTACTTTTTTAACACGTTTATTTTGCCTGCTTAAACGCGTTTAAAACACAAAGTCTGTATAGGGTATTAGACTCACGGTGGTGCCTAAAAATTCTATGAAAATTTTATTTCATGCTGCCAAAAAAAAAATGTTCAAACAATTAAAGAAAATATTTAAGCTAGTATTACACTATTTGATAAAGTGATCAAATTGCAGTAACACACAATGCAAAATGGCGAATTCAAATTAGTCTCATAGTATCCGCTCGGTCAAATTCGCGTTTTAGCATTGCATATTACTGAAATTTGACAGAATGGTCACACAGTGTAATACTAGCTTCAGTAAGCTTTTTAAATTACTATATGACTGCATTTGCTGCCGAATATGGTCAAATATTTGGCAGTGTGGCTTACAGTCTACAACAGGATTAAGCTAGGGAAATCTGTATACTAAGTTCAATAATATGCAAAAAAAATCATAAGGAGTTCAATTTTTAAAATGTTAAAAATTTTTCAAATTTGACGATGATAATCGAAATAGGTACAAGAAGAAATTTCGAAAATTTAGTACTTAATTAAATTTATTTTAGATTTAGACACATTTTACATAAGGTTTGAATAAAACTTCGAAATTACCGAAAAAAATATAAAAACTAATATAGAAACTGAAAACTGAACCCATTTAATACCCTGGTTGAAGTTGTCGCGGTAGTGTGTCTTGATTAGACGATGGTTTGAATTTAAAAGCTTTTGTCATAACTTTAATTACCCCGTATTAAGTGGTAACCGGTTTAGCAGTGAATGAAAATTCGGGCGTTATCTGCATGAGTACCTACTACTGGTATTATTTATACTAAGCCAATTACTGGTTGAACAAAGTTAAGTAAATGCCGGTAAATTCTCTCAATGTGTTATTCGATTGTTGGTACCGATTGCACTGCAACGTTCCATGCTTGAGAATGTTGGGTTATATGTTTGGCTAAAGACAGTTTTTGACCGCCATTAGTCACCACAAAGCAAATATTTCTACATAGTGGACTCTATTTAATTTTTTTGCAGTTCCTTTTTAACTATAAGCATGCCATTAGGCGGTTGTGAAACGAAAAAGGGCCACCGGCAAGTAAACAAGCCAATTAGGCCACGATAGACTTATTGATATGCAAATTGTAAATGTTTTCTGAAGACATGGCAATCCATTGGGATTCTTATCAGGGCCATTAATCTTTAGCACCACCGAGTGAATAAAAAAATTTTGAAAAAGACCCACAAAATTAATTTCCATTTTGAAATTATTGTCGGTGTATTTTTGTTTTAATTTTCAATTGGGGAGTCAGTGGTGTAGGGGTTTCTTTCAAAATTTGTATCTAATGTCTGTGATTCAAGTGTTCGATTTTGAAAATATTTCCATTTTTAAAATTGCTTTTCTTGGATCAAAGTTTTGATTTTCTTTTCTTTTTTATTCAAGGTTCGCATAAGATGGAAAATAAATTAATTACCTGGGGCGATTCGGTAACGCCACCGGTACCAATACCGCGCACGGCAATGACAAGAACGGAAAGTCAAATAAATAAACCGGCAGAAAAAAAAAAACGTCTCTTACTCTCGGATGGACGACGTGAAATTAAAATAATCGGACAAAATCCGGAGAGAAGAGAGATAAATTGCATGTTGAAATGAAATTTATCGCCTGCGATTTGCATACGGGGCAGATGTTTAATTTGACATTTAAATTTGTTAGTTTGTGCGGCACCTATTCACCTGTATTTTACAGTCCAAGATTGGTTATACCTTTACCAATACATGGGTGAAGTTACCTGGCCGAGGAAGGAGACGGGGACGTATGATCGACTGGAAGAATATTTTATTGTGATGCCGCCAACTTGTTCCAATCTTCTTAATTACATTCGGGCAGTTTTAAATGTATCGTGTCAGTTTTATAGTCGACTTGACATGACTACTGAATTAATGGAGGTGTCGTATATTTCAATTTTTGATTAAGTTTTTTTTTTCATTTTTTTAAAAATGGGTACAGAAGTAGGTTAATTGAAACATGATTTATGTTAAGTAAGGTGTTTTAAATAAAGAAGTCTCGAAACCGAAAGGAGCTGGCAACTCTTCAACTATGTAGTTGTAAAAAAAACATTTGATTTTGATTTCCAAAACTGTCATGAAAAGCACATTAAAATTTTGAAATTACTTAATATTGTAATATACTTTATTATTTTTAAAATTTAAACATTTCTTAACACTTTGCGTGCCACACTTTTTGTCAAAAATGTTGACAATGTTGTTTCAAGGGTCGAAATTTCTATGCCGATCACCGGTGACCACCATGGCATTCAACGTGTTAAAAAAAAGTTGCCATGGTTGGAAACTAGTAGGTATCTAGACTATTTAGTAAAAATTTTAAAATTGTTCGATTTTAATTTTTTACTGCAAACAAAAGGAGAGCATAACAGCTACTCCAAAATCAAATCAAAATTAAAATCGTATTAAAAATGGGGGAATGGTGTCCAAAACGTCGAAAAAAATTTGGGACAAATTTGCGACATTTCTTTTGCCTCTCTTGAAAAGCCCAGACTGTTCTTTAAAACTTGGAGTCTTCATGAAACAATTGTCAAAGGAGGTACCTGCTTTTTTTTCCCTATACCACATTTTCCACTAGACTTTCCCAATCTTTCCCATTGTCTGACGAAGAAGACCACCACATCAAACTATCAAAAAAACTTTGATAAAATCCATTTTTTTTGTAAAACTTCTTAAACTATTTTTCACTATTCACACCCTCTATTTTCGGCTTCATCAGCGGAAAAACGACCGTAAACTTCTTTGACTTCGTAACAAATGATCGGCGTGTTAACCCATTCCCGCCCAAGTCTTCCTGTTTAGAGGTTTTTGTCCTAACCGATTTTATTTGCTTCAATGCCTCGCTATGTCCTTGCCAACGTTCAGTTGCTGCTGAACGCTTTCAGGCGGAATAAGCTTCACACAGACACTCCGTATCGCACGAGAACCCAGGAAGAAGTTTCCAACACGGTCATGGAGTATCATTTACTTCCTTTTCCTCTCTACTTCACATATCCTACATATCGTTCTGATATCGTCAAGTAGTCGTCCTTTCCTTGCCTTCCTTCTAAGGAGCGTACAACCCTCGAAAGATATAACCCCCCCCCCCCCCCCCCCCCCGAGGGTGATAGTTACTTACGGCCAATACAGAAGACATGACATGCGAGAAAAAGACTAATGATCCGAGGTCGGCCAGTCGACAAGGTGAAATTAATGTTCTTATCGTCGAGGACAAGACTATTCGCAAATATGTGTACATGCACATAACAGGGGCTAGAACATACGATTCTATGCCATTCCGAGGACTATTCAGGAAAGTGTCATGGGTGCCACATGCATGTATTCAACAAATGATACGAACCGGAAAAAAAAGACTGAAAGGTTTTATTGTGCCAACGAAATCGATTTGAACCGCGAACAGGGAGCAAAGTTTTCCAATACTCGTCCTGATTTTGTTGATAGCTTCGACGTTTGTTAATTGACAAGAAATGGATTATTAATGGATGTCGTTTAGTTTTATGAGCTTATGCTGAAAGCAGGAAAAGAAGGTGGCCCCCAGAATCCCCGCATCCTGACTTTTTCCAGCTAAAATGATTAATTGCAGAAGGAGTGACTTGGGCATTTTTTTCCTGCTGGTTTCAAATTTGGTAGTTGGATGAATCGAGAATGATTGATGGATTTGTTTTGTGTGCGATAGAATCTGGGGTCAGATTAACAAATCGCAAACACATTAATCGATGGAATGCTTGACTATCGAATGAGACCGCTCTGACTCTAATTTGGTATTTCAGAAGGGAACTCCTGGCAGATTTCCTTTTCAGTTTTACACTATGACCTAGTGTAAATATGAAGTCGATATCCAAAATATAGTGCAAAAATTGGACCCAGCTTGGGTAGTTCGCGCACCGAGGAATGAGTAATCCTTTTGATATGAAATAAGTCAATAAACATCGTTGAACGAGGCTAAACATCAAAAACTAAAACATCAAAAATCGTGATCAGACTACATTCCCACACTTTTTTGTTGTTGCACAAACATCGACCAAAAATCGTGGTTGTAAAATCGTTGGATCACATCAAAGTGATCAGGAAAATGATAGAGCCTTACTGTATTTCAGTTTAAATCATTGGAAGAAGTAACTCAGAAATCTAAGCAATTGCAGTGTGAATTTCGTACAGAAATGAGCCTGTTTTTAGGTAGGGTTGAAAATATTAGAAAAAGTATCTATTTCGCAATCTATTCTAGATAATACTCTGTTCCATTAGAAACTAATTTCTCGAATGATTAATGGGGTGCATCGTTTGTGAATGCTTTTGAAAGAAAGGTACAGAGAAAAACCAGTTGAACTTCTTAATGACTTAAAACTGGTTTCGAGAAATGAGGTTATTCGAATTTGATAAGTGATATTCTGCCATCATAAAAAACACAATTTTTTTATGGTGATGAAAAGTTGAAACCTCCCTTCGACCACTCGGAGCTAAGGAAAGTTTTGGAGGAGGGGTTGAAAAGTTTAAGCCTCTTTTTGACCACTCGGAGTTCAGGTAAGTTGTGGAGTGGTTGAAAAGTTTAAACCTCTTTTCAACCCCGTCTTATCTTCATCAATTTCTCAATACAGTTTGAAGAAAGCCACTGAGTAGCCTGTTCGCTGGCGTATGTATCGTCACCAAGGATAGCCTAATCTTATTCTTTCAAGTTTTAAGAATGGAGAAACATTCTTTAGGATTATTGAATCCATTTTCTCCTAAGCAACTCCTTGTATCTATAATACCATTGGGAAATAATTTCTCTAAACCATAAATTTTCCGAGATCTCTATCTATCCATATAAAACCATATCCCTTCAGATGCTCTCACTTTGTGCCTATTTAACCCCATGAAGCCGAATCGTAAATGTGTCACTTAGTCTGTCCATTGTAAAAATCGCGCGCACCAAATAACCATAGATCCCAATTTCATTTTAGGGGCTATACTTTTTTTTTATTGCAACACTCAAAATAACTCTATGCAAAATATATCGGTAAAAAGGGTGCATATATCTCTGCCGATTGGTTAATATCAGGAAATATATTCGCGATGGAGTTTATCGCGTATTTATATCGCTCACACCTCATATCGAAATGGATTTTTTTTACGAAATTTAAGGGATGAAAAACCGAACATATCTACACAAACTTAAAATATATATAGGCGTTTTTAACACGCGAGACTATCAGACATTTTAGTAGGCTATAAACACGATGTAAAAAGGAAAATAAATGGCATTTATCTTCTAGCTGAAAAGTCTGCAACATTGTTGGTGGGGGCCTGGAGATGAGGGTGGTATTTGGTCGGAAAAGTCTTCTGAATACAAGTGAAATGATTGCATACTTCTACAGCACCCCCGTGACACTTTCCTCATATCCGGAGTGCGTCCAAAGGCAAAACTTATGTACCATTTAAGGATAATGGGCTGCTTTTTATACGCGCCCATAATATCATAAATTTTTGCGCACCCCCGTAAAGTAAGGGTAAAAAAATGAACATATCAAAAAATTTTGAAGCGAGTTCGAGGTGATTGTCGTAAAAATGGCACAGTTTAAGTGCTCTTCCGTCATACCCTTCGTCCTTTGATTACATTTGTTTTATATGTGCGCAAGGGGGGTAGAAAAGGATAGGTACGGGTCGGCTGGCAAGGATTGGAGAGTTATGAATAAAATACATTACGAGTCGTAAAAATTTAAGGGCATTAAAATATGATGTTCGTGACGGGGATGAAAAATACTCCGGAACATTCTGATGGGTTGTAAAATTTTTTTTTTAAGTCCCTTGATGATTGCATATAGGAAATTTCTCAGCGAAACTGAACCGTATTAAGGCGGCTTAGAACGGCCCAGAACTCTTTTCGGACATTAACGTAAAATATGAGCATCTGTGATAACAAAGGACTGTTTTTAGGTAGGGGTTGAAAACAGTGGAAAAAAGTATCTATTTCGCAGTCTATTCTAGATAATACTCTATTCCATTAGCAACTAATTTCTCGAGTAGTTAATGGGGTGCATCATTTTGTGAGTCCTTTTAGAAGAGAGGTCCACAACGAAACCAGTTGAACTTCTTAATGACTTAAAATTGGTGTCGAGGAATGAGGTCATTCGAATTTGATAAGTTATTAATCTTCTGCAACCATAATAAACATAAGTTTTATTGCCATTGAAAGTGTTGAAAAGTTTAAACCTTTTTTCGACCACTCGAAGTTAAGGTATGTTTGGGGGGGGGGGGGGGTTGAACAGTTTAAACCTCTTTTCGACCACTCGGAGTTAAGGCCAGTTTTGGAGGGGTCGAAAAGCTTAAGTCCCTTTTCGACCCCTCGGAGTTAAGGTAAGTTTCGATGGGGTCGAAATGTTTAAGCCTCTTTTCGTCCACTCGGAATTAAGGTAAGTTTTGGAGGTGTTGAATAGTTTAAACCTCTTTGCTTCCCCTTCGCGTCTTATCTTCAGCGAACTTCCAATATCTGCTAGAGAACGATGAGCTAGTGATTTCTTTTACGCTTATGCAGTCTATTTATTCAAATGTTTTTATTTTTTATTTTTAAGAAGTGAACCCACAAGACATAAAAATGGGTTGAACTCGTTTTCCACGAATTTATAAATATTTCTCGGAAGTGAGGATTGACTTTCTTTTCTACAATTTTCTTATACAATTACCTACACGATCATTAAAGGATTTCTCGATTTTAAACCCCAGGTGGGTGAAAAGGAGTTTATAGTTTTTTTACGAATGTATAAATATATTGCTTTAATTGCTGTAAGACTACAGGCCAAAGGAATAACAACAAAAACATGAAAATCAATTTCTTCCCAAAAGGAGGAAAAGGGGTTCAATAAGTTTCCATTAATACTTCAATATCTCTTCGGGCCACAGAGATATCTACTTTCATAGACGTCTTAATGCGTATTTTGGGATTTTTCGATATTCAACCCAAAACGTGTGAAAAAGGGTTCAGTTTGGTTTCATGAAATCCGAAATTCATATTGGTCTCAACGGAGCATCGAATCGATTTAAAGTTGTAAAAGCTATTGATACACATGCCTTGAACTGAACTCGGAATTCTGTGATCTAGTCTTTAGCATACGAAATTGTGTTATACGGAATTGGGGTCGAATAATGAGGTCTTACAGGTGAACAGTTTTAATTACTTAAAAATCAACGCAATAAGGATGCGGTTATTCGTATATTGCAAAAGTCGATCTAAATTCGCTCAAATAAGAGCGGCATCACATCCATAAATAAAACTTTCACTTCATTTTCTGTTCAACTTAAAATACGATCGTGTAATTCATGTCGACTTTGTATCCAAACAAATAGTCTGCCATTAATTTTAATTACAACATCAACCACACAGAACCGTCCGACTCGACCCCCGACTTAACAATCCCAACTACTCCCTGGTCCCCCCGAAGTGACTAATCCTGTTCATTTAGCCTGACATCAATCCCACAGAGTTCAACTCAATCCCATGTTAATGTCATACGAGCTGTCCTCACAAGTGTCTTCTGTATGTTAAGCATTTCTTTTCGGTTCGATTTCCTTTCTGTTTTCAGCCACGGTCAGTTTCTTCCTCTTCGCCTTCATCGGTCGAGCCTTGTCAGGCGTTTAAGACGACGGAGTCGGACGACTGCCGCGCAACCTTCGCCGCGGATTTAATCGGACTCAATTTTATGTCCGCCCGTATATCTTCTTAATGGTCAAGTCTTTTGATAGCGGTGTCGCCGACCAAGTGCTCGCACTAAATTATAACATGCACTCAGCACTGCCCGATCGTCCGCAATGTATTCACTCCCCACGCATACAGTCATGGACCAGGCTGCCCAAGCCAAGCCGCGCTTTGGGGGCTTCTGACTTTAAGATAATGTGGGGCTATGTGCGCCGGGGTTTTTTTTTTCCCCCGGTAGAAGGATGGTCTTCCCGTGGCCAAGTGACAAGTTAACTGGGCAAAATAAGTTTCTCGGCTGGACGGAATCTTCTACGTCGGGATGGCCAGCTCCACACGCTCCAAGTGGACAAGAAGGAAGAAAACTTGAAAATTGTGACGGCAGAAAATTTATCACTTGGTTTCGGCATCCTCTACAATACGCCTTAAGCCAGTTTCGTGCACACACTCATACGCTCACTTCAAAGCAAAGTAATGGCAGTTCCTGAACAGGATCCAAATCGCCATAATTCTTCCTTCCATTCCGTGGACACTTTTAACGTTGAAATGTATTTTATGGGTTGTGATTAACGAGAGGGTAATTAATTCCTTGGTAATAGGTCTCGAGTGTCTTTGGCTTGTCGTTGGGCTTAATAGCGAGCTGATTATCGTATCTGTGGAATGCTGTGTGACACATATCAAAGCTGGGGTTTTAAGATGTCTGCAGGTTTTATGGGACATGATTGTGGTTTTATCACGTATTGTTTTTCCCTTGAAATTCCCTTGGTATCAGTCATTCGTTTTTCACCGATTTAAATTTAGAAGGTTCACACATAATAAAATTGGCGCCCAATGTAGGGTCTTTTTACCGAGAAAAATTTTAAAGATTTTTCACTTAAATTTCCTTTATGTCAGCCATTCGTTTTTCATCGAGCTTTATGTGCAAGCTTCATCCATATCAAAATCGGCGCCCAACGTAGGGTCTCCTTCAGAAGACTTTTCAGAAAATTCAACATTCGTGACAAGGTTTCGTCGAAATTTCTAAAAAAAAAAAGACTACAGTTAAACTATAGGCCTTTTCTCCAAAGTATCCAGGTACAAAACAAGCAAATTGATGAAGATATTTATAAAACGGGTAATGAAAGCCACCGTTTAATGCGAGTATATCCTGTTTAACCCCAAAGTGGAAAAAAAATCAACCCTTGTTTGAAGCAACAGGAGCCCATTGTTGTTAATGATTTCCAATATCCTTTCAACCAATTGCAACATCATTTTGGACTCATTTCTTCCACTTATTTTTTTCCGAACAGTTTCTTCAGCGCTGTCTTCATATCCCATCTTTAACGTTATCATCATTCTTCTTGTTTATAGCAATTTATCATAATTATACGAACGGCACGTATTTATTATACATGCATTTCGCAGCCCGAGATGTGAGGCTTTCGTACCACGTTTCGATAGACCTATCAGCTATACGCTATAGTGCTGGCTGCCATGTTGTTTGGTCAGATATCAGACTGTGGTGAAGGGACTGAAAATCCATTTACAGTCAATGGTTAGCGACTTTAAGACCACATCCATATTCCAGACCGGTCAGGCCCAGACCCCTTTTTATCCTTCGCTTCGAATACAACGTCTTCTTTTGCGCCAAGACTGGATGGCATTTTAGTCATAAATCATGTAGGCCTTCTTAGCGTATGGTCTGAGCGGTCGGACCTTTTAGTATATCTACTCAGGGAGTTGTTGCAGTTTGTAAATGCGCGATGCCTACCATCGCTTTTCATGCTAAATCAGTACCATCATTTTGTAGCCCTCGCACTCGCTTGATCTGACCAGGGCATACCGCTGTATGGTAGGTACAAGGCTTTATTTCTATCACATAATCTGAAGGAGATCACAATATAATGGTCGAGATAAAAAAAAGTTTATAAGGTAAAATAAAAGAGAAAAGAGCCGATACGGGGGATAACAACACGAAAAGAAAATCCATCAGCCAAAGTGGAGTATGTGTGGTTGAACTGCCCCGGCAATGAAGAACTTGTTCCGCTGAAATTAAGACAGCCAGGTAAATACGCCATAAATCTTATTCTTGTTATAAAAGGAGCTCGGAGGTTGCGTTTAATATTATGCATAATCTTGTTATTCGATCATTTCCCGCCCAGATGAATCTCGTATAGGGAGGAAAGTTGAGCAACATTTATGGCCTATCAGTCGGACACTTCGTTTCAACTCTCCACGTTATCAAGTAGCAATCAAGCCCAAGAGGAAGTTAAGCTTGGTATGCGGCAGAAATAATTCAAAATAGCTGACACTATCCTGGTTAATTTGGCATAAGAGTTGTCATATCTAAAACTCTTTCTTCGCCAAATATTTCGAAACTTTTCCTTTTTGATATTAACATGGTTCTTAACCTAGAAAATGCTGATAACCTATTTTTTAAAATTAAATGTTACTCCGTGCTGCTAAGCTAGGTACTGTGTTAATCAAGGCACTGTGTTACTATATGCATTCAAATCTTTCGTACACCTAGCTATTCTTTTCATTTTCATTTACTACACGGTAGTATCAAGTAATATCAAGCCCGAGAGGAAGTTTAGCTTGATATGCGGCTGGATGAATTCAAAATAACTGACTATATCATGGTTAATTTGACATAGGAGTTATCATTGTCTCGAATTCTTGCTTAGTTAAATATCTACGATATTAACATTCATTTCTCCCTAGAAAACGCAGTAAACCTATTTTTTTTTTAAATTTAATATTACTCCGTGCTACCAATCTAGGTACTGTATTAGTCTGTATGCATTCAAATATTTGGTGCACCTAGCAATTCTTTCTACTTTCACTAACTAAACAGCCACTGTTATCACTGAAAATTATTTAGTTCGATTTTTAAAAAGAACTGACTGTTGTTTCCCTTTAGTAACAGAAAAACTGATCTACTGTCAACCAGTGGCGTGGCGTAATAATTCAACAAGGGGAAGCACTCGTTTAATATCAAAAATTTATTATTATATTCTATTCTTTCTACACATTTACTGAGTATTAAATGAAAGTCTTCCATAAGCTATTCTACTTCTAACATTACTAATATAAAAGCACCCAGCAATCACGATCGAAGACTAGGAGGGTTTTTTAAGCCGCAGTCACCTACACCATAAATCGCGTTCTGAACTTCTATTAAACAAAAATTAATAAATCTGCGCCAACGAACTTTTTTTTTTACGCAACCTCTATTAAAAAAAAAAATTTTTAACTGTTTTCTTTTGATTACTTCATTAGCATACGTTCATATACGTACTAAGCTTCAACTTTCTTGCATAAGCCGTTTCTAAAATATAAAATAACACCATATTTTTTCTAGGATACCTCAATATTTGCTCTATGGTATATAGTCACTTCGTAAGTTTGGAAATGTTTATATTTTTTGAGGAATAAAAATTAAATTTTTTTCTTTCCACCCCCTCACACCATTCGCCCCTTCACCAGTCCTTGCAACATATTTTTTTCAAACCAACGCATTGTGCCCTACACCGAATCTTAGCATTAAACACGTTAATAAAGATGCGAGCAGACTTTTGGCAGATTTTTTTTAATTTTTCTAGTAGTACATTTACACATAAGCTTCAACTTTCTAACACAAGCTGTTTCTGTTAAAAGAAAAGCCAATCACCACCCCCGTACCTTGCTACACCTTTCAAAAAAATTATTTTTCTGGGAAGTCTATATAGTACCTCTATTCAGTTTTAAATTTTTAGTTTTCTATCCTTTGCGGCTTGCGAGAAATTAAAATCAGATTCTTTTCATTTCCATCATCACTCCCAGCACCCACACCCTTCACCACCGCTTTTTAAAATTTCACTTTTCTCTAATCCTTTAAGATATTTACAAAGTTTCAGCCATCTGGCATCAACCCTTAAGATCTAGAGACCATAATTTCCGACTGAGTGTTGGAAAAACTAGCCTATTTCGACTTTCTCAAAAGCTCTCGTAGAAATTTCTACACGATCGGACAAAAGGAGAGGTGATAGTGTTTATTGAATGGGTGGGTGATAAAAACGTATGTGAATCTGTGTAAATTTTAATCAGTGAAAGTAAAGTAACAAACTGTGCGGCGCAAAGTCATCAGGACTCCCAAATATGGTGATTCCATTTTTTTCCTCCAACTCTGATCTCATCACGTCATTTTCTCGGCACTAACCAAACGGTCAAAGAGTCCATTTCGAAAAATATACGATCATTTTTATTTTATCGACATGTGCATAAATAAATTGTCACCGAAGTCTCACAAGGCACATAGTAGCATTGTTTTATTTATGACAGCGATATCTGTAGAATTAAATCGATTTTTTTAGTTTTCTCCGAACACGTAAAAGGCTCATCGTTGCCTCATATGTAGAAGTAAGTACGCGGATTTTATTTGATCTGGTCCCAAGTCCAGGCATCCTACAGACTCACCTGTATTCCGTCCACTAACGGTGGAAATACGATATAAAAAACAAGAAAAATAAAACCATGATCTGAGAAATAAAAGTTGATTAACGATAATTTACGATTGTAATGAACTCGTTCGGACCAGCGATCCTGTCAATATATTATTATTATTCGATTATTTATTGGCGAAATTTTTTTCGCGTAAAACTTGTTCTTCTTTTTTCCCGATAATAAAAGCGAACGAGATGACTTGAAACTGGTTGAAAGCAGGTCTGATGCTGAGTTTGCTCCGATCTTATGATCGTGACAATTCACGATCGAAAATATTCGATATAATTAATGCTGTACAATGATCGTGATAAATATGTTCGATGTGGTCGAGTTTTAAAAAAAAAAAAAATTTTAAGAGTGGAGAAAAAACGATAAATAAATATAAAAAAAAAAAAAATCAAAGAAGACCGCCACTTTACTTAACAACTTCATTATCGCTTATTTTATTGGGCATTCAATTTGTGAGAAGACCACAGCATTGTTATAGTCCACGTGATGGGATTGATTTTTTAAGTTTACCTTGGCCGTCTACAATACAAAGTGTTTCGGATTTGATTCGATATTATTTAACAAAACTAATTGTTCACAAATATCTAGCAACAATACTCACGATGATTTACAATAAGTACGCAATGCTCCGAAAAAATTCAGGAGCATTGCACGTCATTACAAGGGTGCTCTTCGTGGGGGCAAGTTGATCCTTTCCCTACATATAGTAGCTGTTTACAACGCAAATATCAAAACGAAATTACAAAAAAAAAATATTAAAGCGACGCTATAATAACTATTATCACTATTGTACTCACTAACATCTGTTCTAAGGCCGGATGTAGTGTACTAGGTCTTGAAAACATTGCTCCTGCGATGTCGTGGGTTCAATTCCCACTCAACGCATATATAGTACATAACTATTTATAAAAAAAATTCAGTTGCTATTGGCTTTGAAATTATTAATATAAATAGTGAACAGGATTACTACTAAAGGATTTAAGGGAGGGGTATGGTTTTCAAATTTTTTTTTGGCATATTTTTTTTTATATGAATGTATAACATCGCAAGAATGTTGTGTCAAAATTTCAAGTCGATCGGAGCAAAATTAACGGAGTTATGAGCAGTTTAGAGGTGTACGTTATCGTATGTGACACCTAGTATGCAAAACTTTAAAGTGTTTCTGAAACTTGTAATTTTTGAAGTCGGTGTGCACTGTAACTCAAAATCTAATGCACCGATTCTTTTGAAATTTTTTACACTATTTCTTCACATAAATCAGCGGGTAACACCGCCGAGTTTTTTTCTATTTTCTCATTATTTTTTATTTTACAATAAAAAATTTGCCGAATTTCTTAGCGAAAATCGGGTTTTTGACTTCAAAATGCTACCAAAAATGAAAAAAAAATTGATAAAAAAAAAATCGACCGCGTTACCTCCAGAAAAATCTTGTCTAATAAACGCATTTTGATTTTTTTGATTCGGATGATCCAGTCTCGAGTTGTAGTGCACACCGCAAAACAACTTTTTTTTGAGGCGCCTGCGGTGATTTGCTGCCAACGGCTTATTTATAAATATTTTGAAATGAATTTTTTTTTTGATTATAGTTCAGTTGTTGTTTTAAAATATAAAAATGAAATGAAATAAACCAGCATTACCTTTGTATTGAAAAAAAATTCTTGAAAATATGCCTTTTTTTGACCGAATTGACCATACCCCTCACTTAACACTGAGCAAATGAGTTCTTATATTCTTATCTGATTCACAAATACCATCACAGATACTAGACACTAGTGGATTTGATATAGGCAACCATGCTATTGTAGATCATGTGACAACCACAAGCAGCACTAAAAAATTATTAACACCTACTAGAATCAAAAAATCTCAATCTACGTGGCATTGCCCTACTGAATGGTGTATGGGTACCCAAGCGTAATCCCGACTGGATCATAACGTTACTGTGACTCTCTCTTTAATACCAATGCGAAGATAAGCTATTGAGAGTATTCATACCATGGTTACACTGCTTTTATACATATTACTTTATTCAGATCATGATATGTGACACAATATCACATGATACAAGGTCCGTAGATGTCATACTTTGACATTTAGCTGCCAAAGAAAATATTTTTGATTTTAAGCGTTTATCAATCGTAGTAATTAAAATAAATATGAATTCAACGCAGCAACAAAATTAAATGGATCGTTTAATTAAGCTGGGACAGCTAAAAGTCCATTCCCAAAGTAAAAAAGACTTATTCGTGCCAAACGTCACAGTATGATGTTCCAGCGAAAAGCATACTTGCATTGCTAATAAAGAAAAGTAGAAAGAGGACCATCAAATCACACACAAAAATTAAAATACGCTAAAACAATTTTAACTGCCGGAAGAATATAAGAACCCTTAACTGCTATTCATTGGAATTACAGTTGATTTCAGTAACAGATGGCGCTGATGACTGTTAAAAGAAGGCTATAAAATCATCGAATTTATATACAAGCTCGTCGAACTCGTTGATGTACCAATCAATCCAAAATCGGAATTGAGCTTGAAATTGTTTGGTCGAACCATTCTGTGAAATGTATATATTAACCCTGAGTCCCTTAAAGGAGAGGTCTTGATTTTTAATCCGATCTAGTAATGGGGCTTACCAAGCAACAAAAGAACAATATTGTCCTTAGTCAATATGATCGGTGCCATTTAAATGGTTCTAACCGCATTAAATCCATCACCAGCCCAGACGGTTAAACTGATAATCCTGATAAGGTTCAACAACAGATTAAGGCGTTCCATCATTTTTTCACTAGACCGCTTCCTGGTCACACGAATTACGACTGGAGTGCACGTTGTCCTGAACCGTAACCTTAATTCCGTCACCACACCAACAATAACGTATTTTATGCCATCCAATTGTCAGACAGAAAATCCAATAATCCTTGTCCGTAAACAGCGCCACACCACATCGCGACGACAATCTATAAATCAATTTTCGTCCTGTCATATAAACCAAAAATAAAACCAGTAGCTGGCAATGAGTAATCACCCCCAGCAAGTCAAATAACAACGCAACGTAATCAGAGTGGTCGTCCAAAAAAAAAATCAAGGAAACTAGGGCCTTGGGTTCTTTCACTTTATTTTCAATCTTTACCCTCTGATTCTGTTAAATCCGTCCTAATGTACTAAACAAATAATTTATCATATTATCAACCAGTCAAATATTATTAACGAAAATGACGAATTACGCCATGATTAAATATGGCGGACAGGGAAGATGACTACGAAGGAAAGCATGGGGGTATAATCAGACGTGGGAGGTAAGGATACTCCTATTCATGGCACAATACACAAAGAACCCCCTCGAAAAGAAGAGAAAGTCCAAAAATTAGGCTCCGTCATCAAGGTCTTTGGTAAAGTTGATTAGTCGCCACATAATCCATCAGCCTATCAGTCATCAATCATAATTCATTACACTGACATTTGTGCCATTGGCTCTGACAGCTTAAGACCCACCGGGGGGTGAAGTTGGGCCCCATCAAACTCGCGTTCTGATGTATTCGTATGACTAGTCAGGCGTCGTACTTAAGCGTTTCGGATGACTGACTTAACTGCCTCGAGAGAAATTCAATAATAACGAAAATATAAATTAAGAAGAAGAAGAAGTTGGAATCGATGTAAGAACACATGGAAATGTGTGTTACTGAAGTCAGCTCGTTGGTTTTTTTTTTCGAATTTGACTTTGACTTGGGCTATTTATCGAGGCAGTCCATGTTTGTCCGAAGCAAATACCGACGTTCTTGATTACAGGTCAGATCCGATCAGAACCTCTGTTTGACGTATCACCCAGAAGCTGCCTTAACTGTCCGTTTCTTATTTATTTTTTTCAGAAGCAGATGGCGTGTTTTTGATGACTTGAAGGACCAGCAATTGGGTAGATTTGTTTGCTTACGCGCTAGATGGAATGTTATAGACGTTGTTTTACTTTATTATTTTAATAATACATTTGGTATAGTTTCGTGGTTTCTTTTTTATTGAGTGGATTAATTTCCACTTAAGCAATATGTACGCACAACAGATTTATTGCTGCAGTCACCGTAAAAACGGTTGCTCTTATCAATTTCAAACGACAAACCGCATTAATTAACAAGCCTCGTTCGTAAATTATTAACAACGTGTGACGTTTCAGGCAATAACAGATTGCTCAACTTTTGCGCTCGTTAAATCAAAGCCCCGTCAACTTACTTGACATCCGTCTTTATCTGTAATTATTTTAAACAAGCGGCTTATGTATAGCCTGCGACAGTCTAAAGATAATGCCGACATGCTGTCTAAAGAGAACAGTTTTCGCTTTGATGGTCAGCTAGGAAATTTATATGTTGGCGTAGCCTGGCTCGCTGCGTTTGTGCCAGAGAATGTAAACAATTTTCCAATCGTTTTAAAATGATAGTCCAGTGATTACTCTACTTCGCAGCGTGACCGGTTGGTGTTACTAAAAAAAAAAAAATATATAAAAAAATAAAACACATATTGTACTGAGCTATCAGCTCAAATCAGTTTCAATTAAGTGTGTTACTTGCAATTGCTGTCAAGAACTGTCAATCAAATTATTAAGTGCTGAACGGACAGTTTTTTCGCACCTTCGATACCGTTCTGTTCGACCTACATTATCGAAACGGACTGAATACAATCGAATCAAAGGCACAAAAGCCCATCAAATGTTACTCAATTTCGATATAAACGTCAATTAAAAATTAAACAAACGTCAAGAGCCCTCTTGAGACATGTCACGACATTCTGTTATGACATCTGTCGTTACGGTTTACTCTCGATATTTAGACATGTTGGGGATGGTGCTCCGATATGGATTAGAAGACGACAGTACAAAAAAAAAATGAAGAGCATAAAAAATAAGACAGTTTGGCAGCAATGGGAATTTGATGGTAATCCACGTTGTGATATTATTTTTTTTATGAATGAAAAAAACAACAACAATTTTTTTAAGATCGTTAACTTCGGAGTATAACTTCCTTTATTGAATAATTTGATCATTTTATCGATGACATTGAAGCGACATTTAATCACCTGACTTTGAGTGACATTTAGCCTGAAACAAGATTAAAAGAATTAAGATCGCGATAGTTTGAAGCGCCATTTATAATTCAATAATACTTAGGAAAAAAAAATTGTGTACTGTTCTTCGGGAAAAACCAACGATACATCCATTGTTTGTCTAATAACCGCTATACGTGTACGTCTCAATATTTTTTAAGGTAGACACTAGGTCACTAAGTGGTAAGCCTTAAGACGGTTGATTCGACAGAGAGCACTCTGATTCTGCGCCTTTTGATTACGACTTAACGGAATGTCCTCATCCAATTATGTCGGGGTATATGCGTTTGTGTATACAGGAGGCCAAGGTTTAATTTGGACTGTAGCGCCATTGTAAATGAGTAAGGATATGCATCCGTTGAGGGAGGAAGTGTTTGAATAGCCCAATGATCATGAATATATTATTGGGTGTACTATATTATTAATCGTAATTTTAAACAACCATGATATTCCGCAAAAAACTATGGGTGCGCTGTTTACACACATTGGTGTTCCTTGCAACACCCATGGGTCTTCCAGCAACAGCTATGAGTATTTCCCGCAACACCAATGGGAGTTCCACGCAACACCCATAGATGCTTCACGCAATACCCAAGGGTGTTCCACGAAACACCCATATGTGGTCCACGGTACACCCTTGGGTATTTTTACGACAAACATGGCATCTTCTCGGAACTCCCAAAAATACGGGTGTACTACCGTAGGTACCGTAGGTGAGTGATTCCTCTCAGGAGATTTGTTCGACCAACACACGACCTTTGTATTTCTATAGTAAGCGGCTTAGCCACTGCACTACCAGGGCTTTGGGAGAAATACGGATCATAATAAAGCCAAATCGACATACTTTTAACCCGAGCATGAAAAGGGAGTGTTAAAGGCGAGCTTAGTAATGGTGGCTAGTAACCTTAGGGGTTCTTAATGCTGCGCACCTTCCAGAACTGGACTGAACTGATGATGATGAGTAGGCACATCTTGTTATTGAGCCTTGGAAGTGAAAACAGCACCAGTAATTTTTGATTACAAAAGTTACAAAGCCGGAGAAAGCAATTCCGACAAGACTCTTATCTCGCTATCCATCCGAGTCAGCCTCTAAAACGCCTAATCGCTATAAAAACGTTAGAAAAAAATCGCAAACATCTATTAAACTGTCACTTCTGCACTTATTTCACTGCTACAGTTTCAAAGATTTATACGTATACATATTTTCAAGCTGTCGGGAAAATTTACAATGCACCTATCAACCCCATTCACCAACCATTCGGTTCGGCACTACTCTCTCGACTCCTCGACTCCCCTCAGCCGCCGTCTTCAATACTTTCGAACATCATAAATATTAACACCACTCCATATTTCAATCTTCAGATGGGAGGTTTTTATCTAACGTCAGCATAAGGAGAAAATAATTTATATCCATCCAAGACTCCTCGATTTCATGCAATTCATATTGTGGGGTAGTGTCGGTCCGTGGCAGTCCGTGGCGGTGAGTATGGTGAACTTTATCACATCCCGGAGAAAATTGGCAAAAGAACCGAGAGTGTCTTTGGTGTAGGTTTGGAGGAGTGGAGTGAAGCAGCCAGTTCCATGCAGTGCAAAACGTTTTAAAACCGATGAATAAATAAAGCTATCTGGGGAGCTATTTATCATATTCCAACAGCTTGTTGTTCTAGACTTCGGAGTAGGTGTGCACACTACCTAGCCGACATTATAGCCCCGAACGCTATCTCCGCTCCCGGATAAGATATACGACCGTTTGTTATACTTTTTATATATATTTTTTCCGCACCAGGAATAAATAACTGAGTCTCAACTAGATTTGAAAATATGTGCGAGTCTCAGTAAACGCATACAATTTCAACAGGATATATCGGGCCTAAAAAGCAACATAAGGCCCAATTCGGGATAACACTTTCGAATTGGTATTAAACGGTAAAATGGCGATAAATTTAAACTTGGCGCGCTAAAACGCCACGCTCCGGACACATCGAGATTTAGGTACGGTTAAATTGAGGGGGTGAGGGTGCAAGAAAATTGGGTTTGAGTCGCGGTGTGTGCATCATGTTGTGTAAAGGTTGAATAAATTTTCCAACAAACGAGCCCATAAGATAATTCATTCGGGAATGATTCGGAAGACGGGGGCTGCCTAGGTCTTCCTTGCGAAGGAACGATTTATTGGGGGATGAAGAAAATTTCATGGCGAATTAGTGAATGAGTGGCGTGAGGTGGTCAATTGCTTACCAGTTTTTTTATTACCTAATCATTTATCTTCGGTATTAATTAGGTTCGCACTGAATGGAAGCCATACATGTGACATCCCATTGGGTAGGCAATGCTAGGATTTCTTTCATAACATTCAAACAAACTTTTACACTTGGATGTGCACCCCTTTATGTCGTTTCGCCACTGTATTGACTAATTTTGTACCATACTGTACGTTTAAAGGTGACAAAATACTTCACTCGAAAATTTGGTCTTGCTCGTTAAACCAATGAAGCAATGAAGGATTCTGGTGATCTCCATTACGACAAGGTCCACTAAGCCAGTTAAAGAAGTATGCTCCAAGATGAGCTTTAATTCTAGTGGATAGAACTGAACAGGTACAGGAGTCTCCTCTTACTCCTCATTCAGGCAGGTTCTACAGAAGTCGTTTGAGAAGAGTTCCAGTCTTTCAGTATGTCGACCTACAAGATAGTGTCAGTGTCTAGGACACCAACTGTGGAGCTGATACTCACCTTTTTGAGCAAAGTCAGTCTTTTAGACCGTTTTAGATCCAGCTTCGACCAGATCTGTCTCACAGTGTGACATGTAATACTGTCTTCCCATCTTGAGTTGGTTTTCTCAATTGAGTTGAATCCCAGAAGCAGTTTACCATACATAGAGGCACATCCCGATTTCAATGTTCTGGCATAATCTGGAGGATGGTACTGCGCTGAGCAAGTTCGTCAGCCATGTAGTTCCCTGGCATACGTTGGCATTTCTGTGTCCTGTCGCACAGCACTGAAAAGTATTCAACTGTTCAGCCATCTCCTTAAGAGATGATCGACATTCTACGGTGACCCTTGATGCTGTCAAGGCCGATTCCAAAAATTAGGATTCCAACGATATTGCCGCTTGGCTGTCTGTGAAAATGCTACTGTCCCAAGTAGATATTACATTACATCTCAGCCAGGACAAGACCTCCTTGATTGTCATAAGACCCACTTGATAGATACTACAGTGATCCGGAAGGCGGAAGGAGCTGCTAATGTAAAGCTTGTCAGAGAAAACACCTTCACGTACCCCGACTTCCGTTTTGGAGCCATCCATATGTCGATGGACTCCTCGAACCGAATTCGATAAACATGAATCTATTTCTTCAACAAATTTACAAATTTCTTAAGAACTAATCTTATCTGCCGCGCGTAGTTTAAAACCTTCAGTTCCGGGTATATCTTGAAGTAAACTGTTGGTCTTATTGGCATATAAACATATAAGAACCGACTACTGTGAGAATAAGAAACATTCACTTCCTTTCGAAGTGAATAAGTCGCATCCTTTCACATTGTAAATTTTCGAAATGTCAACATATAAAACATATCTTGAATTGCGCACGCCATACAACCGAAACGAGTGAAATTTTATGCAAATGGACATTTGCACGCCCTGGAGAAGTCTTTAGTTTGGATGGCATGTTGACAGCAATGTCAGTCCGTGGGGAGCGAGCTATTCTAAATGCATGTGCCATTCCCAGGCTGTTGCTTTTATTTCTCTACATGCATGGTTGCAATGGATGCATCTGGCTTCCCCCCCCCTTTACACTTTATGCACATGAAGGATGCTGCTCATGTTGCGGAATATGCTCATGTTGACATTTTGCAATATTTTGTTTTTCCGCTTCTTTCCCATCGGTCTGCATGTTGTCCGCTCTGACGATATTCCGTGTAATTTATATGGAAAAGGCGACTATAATTCTTCTTAGTTTGCGGACCGCTATGCAGCTCCATGTCGGACACCAGCATCCAGAAGTCCGCATCTCGACAGCATGGATTTAAAGTCACCGGGCTTGGGCTAAGTGGAAACGTCATGCAATATGGTGCAGTGTGTACAATGACCATGTGAATGTGTGTTCAAGGCATGACGTCCGGTCCAAGTCTCGGCAACTGGGAACCGAGATTCTCTGACATTTACCACAAATTGTTTTCCATCTGCTCTACTACCTCTGCCCGGGCCCACTTCTACCTTCCGCACTCCCTGATGCACTTCAACTCACCGGACAGAAGCCCGGTTAAGTTCTAGCTGTCATAAGTTTTGTTGTCATTTCGCCTTCGAGACTGGCGAGCTGGGCTAAAAGGACAGATCTCGACGCGGATAGAAAAGGATTAAAACAGCAGTTGTCATACGTGTTGGCTGCTGGGTGCCATCTTCTCACACAAAAGTCCATTATGGTCTTCACTATGCATCATAGCATGTAGCTTGTCGCTTGTTTGTTGCAACTGTCTATCTGTCTGCTCGACCTGTCTTTATGTCTAAACGTTGGACATGCCGGCGCATCTTTGCCATACACAAACTGTCAGATACTCCATTTATTGTACGTATATACAAATCTAAAACAGTAGAACGATTTCATCAGCATCGCATAGCTGTTACGCTTTTGTAGAAATATTTGAAACACGATGTTCTTCGGTGACAGTTCTTAATTGGGGGTTTCTCTCTGGCGCATTTTTCTAATTGCATAAGTTCGGTTCGTTAGTTCCCTCGATGACGGCCAGAATGCCATTCGTCTTAGTGATTCTGCCGTTTTGTTCGCTTTATGGATGGGTTACTTTTGAATTCTTGGCATTTCTTGGGCGCCAAATTGCAAAGTCGGCTTTTGTGGACTCTTTCTTGAAATGTCTTATTCTTGCGTTTCTTTAGTTCACAACTCACTTTGGCTGGATTGTGAAGAAGAGCTACAGCACTCTCATATAAATTCAACCCAATTACTCAATATGCCTTCTGGAACTGTAGTGAAATGAATTGCAGGTAATTAAACAAACCTAAATTGTCTCAATAGCGTACATAATTAATTTAAGATGATGGTCTTAGTCACTAGTTCTAAAGTAATAATTGTCTTTATTTATATGCCTCTTATTGAATTATAAAAAAATATATAAACAAGAAATTGGACTACGCGACTTCTGCAGAAGCTGTATAAGTGAGGAAGACGAAGAGAGAGTTAGGCATCTACTTTGTGAATGTCACCAGATGCTGGCTTTAGGTGCGGAGCCATCTGCAACTCCTTCTTCTCTAGATCCGGGACATGGTTGGAACACGAATTGATGAACTAGTCAAGTTTATTCGCACCTGTGGTTGGTGCGACTAGCTTTTGCTCTGTAGAAATACTACAATAACTCCCCATATTAAGGTGTGACAGGTATGCTACCACAATGGACCAACCGAATGATCTAAGTGAGTCCTCGATCCATAGTTAAGATGGCTGCCATTATAACCTAACCTAACCTGAACCTAACCTGAACGTTTCAATTTCATTTCTACGCTAAGTAGTAGAGGTGGGAAGTTCACGAGTGAACTATTCTAAAGGAACATTTCATTTAAGTGAGCGAAGTAACTAAGTCATTTTGGTGAGCTGCTGTTCATTGAAAGGTGAAAACAAACTTAGACTATTGAAGGAAGAACGAAAGCAACCGAATGACTCTGTGGAGAAGCACAACCACACCACACCAGCACAATTGAACCTCTGACTGACTAGTGAACGGTTGGGTAGAGAAGAGAAATGGAACAGTGGAATTCAAGCAGTAGCGACTAGGTTCTACCAAACTGACTGACCAGTGAACGGCTGGCTAGAGAAGAGAAAACGGACAGTGAAATTCAAGAAATAGTGACTAGGGGCTATCAAACTGACTGACCAGTGAACTGGCTAGAGAAGAGAAAACGGACAGTGGAATTCAAGGAGTAGCGACTAGGGGCTACCAAACTGACTGAACAGTGAACTGGCTAGAGAAGAGAAAACGGACAGTGGAATTCAAGAAGTAGTGACTAGGGGCTACCAAACTGACTGACCAGTGAACGGCTGGCTAAAGAAGAGGAAAGGAACAGTAGAATTCAATAGTACAGGAACAGTGGAATTCACGGAGTAGCGACTAGGGGCCACCAAACAAATGATCTTTGGTTCGTATCCCAATTTAATTTTAAAACGGATCTATAAGACATGGTACAGTGACCTACGAACAGGAGATTTTATTCATAAGAGGGTGCTACGATATCCTTAAACACCTACCCGATTCACTTGCTATCACATATAACCATCCTGTACAATTTTCCATTCAGGAAGCCTGACATCGTAATCACAGTCATAGCTAAGCACATTACCGTTTTCACGTGTTTAATATCCCATTAACCGCCAAATGTTTCGTATCCTTCCGCGTTATTGCACAGCATTCGGAAACGTGTAACCACAACATCCATTTAATGCCATCCCATCTTGCCATTAGCTGGGTGAAAACTTATTACATCTGCACTTTGCTGGCAAACAAGAATAGCATCTACTTCCGCTCATGACATTGCGCCCCGCTCTGTCGCGGCGACCTGCATTAAATCGGTTTCCCTTATTATTTTCCTTGGTCCATGGATGGTCATAAATATCGACCTCATCCTCGTTCTTGCCGCTTCTAGCCCTCTGTCGACCTCCCCCCGAAACTCTGACTCCGAATAGTGCAAGAGGTACGATAGGACGACGATAGGCAGCTCGAAAGGCTTTTCTAAGTGTTTTCAGCAGCGTTCTCTTCGAAATGAAATATGCGTTTGGGGGTCAGACCCGTAGTTGAAGTAGTAACGGCCACAACCACCTCCTACCCCTAACCCCCCTCCCCCCCCCCCCCGAAAAAGGAAGGAAAACTAAAAGTTCGCGCAAGCATCTACAAGATGAATGTTTGGGGGATTTTGCTGAGCTCGTTTGCAAAATAAATTTTCATTTTTAGTCGACACTTGACTTCTTTTGTAACTTCTTGTAAAGTTTTCATTTCGTTTTTGTCGAAAGTTCCGGTCTCGAGGAACGAGTTTCAGCCGTGCATCCCTCTTCTGACACCAAACAATAGTGGCGCATAAATAACGCTAAATCTATCGCTTTTTGGAGCCTTTTGCCGCCAACCCCTTGCTAATTTTTCAGCGATAATAACATTTAGAGAAATTCGTTTCGTTACTTGAGGTGACATCTGCAATAATGCGGTCCACAGTATCTCGTAAGGATTCGCTCCTTGAGATCGGGGAAAAAGTAAAAATTACACCGATATCTCAGCGGGTTATAAATTCATGAACATTATTCTTGTCGCTCGTGTGCAACTTTTTTTTTGCAACGAGTTCGACTTACGGAATCGTCTTCACTCGAAATTTCATTTTCTGCACCCGAGAAGTTTTATGTCTGTTCTGGCCGTGTTTGGGGGGGTACTTTTCAACGTCCTCCGACTGGGTGCTGGAGGCAAAGGATATAAAATATCTTAAGACATTTATCTAGCGCCCTGCTGAACATGTTGACAAATGTTCGCCACGGTATCCTTGTGTTAGATGGTGTTCTTGACTTTTGGCTTCATTTCTTTCCATCTATTTTTGTTCGTTCGAGTGAAATTCATGGGAAATTTCTCGGTTAAGATAAATTTAAGATACCCCCACTAAAAGAAAGTGTCTCGAAAAAGTGTTTTAGCAGATTTGATTCTATTGCTCAATTATCCCATGCAATTGAAATTGTTTTAAAGTATCCTTTTAAACCCACGGATAAATTAGAAAAAAAATGGAAGGCATCAAGAAATTATAGTTGTAGCTAACTCTTTGCGGTGGTCAACGGATAGGGAGTTGCTGCAACCAGGTTCACAAGACTTATAACGATGTCCCAAACGGTACACAATCCTCTAGTCTCTTCCTTGGTTAATTACTCTTACAACTAGCGTTGTGTACCTTATCTATATTAAGTTTTTGTTTAGGTTTAAGTATAGTGTTTTAGTTAGTCATTAAGGTTCTTTCATGCAAAGTTTTTTGTTAAATTTTTTTTTTTAACATTTTATTGTGTCAGATTAAAGTAAGTTTTGCAAATAGAATGCAAAATTTTAAACTGCAGCTGTAAAAATTAAGATCTAATCACAGAACTATTTTTACTTGTTATTATACAGCCTAATGAATTGAAAAATTTGTTCGTCTAATACTCCCCCCCCCCCGGATTCCCATCACACTTCTCGAAAAGTTATTAATTATGGAGGACTTTCCCAATCTATCGACCAAAAAAAATTTGAATTTAAAAAAGAATACCTCAGTTGATACAGGAAATTCATGTCCCAACTTAGTTTTGGTTGGTGTCTGAGCTTAGCTAGACTAGTTCTACGGCAACTGACGAAAGAAAACAGAGAGTAGATTGAAAAAAAATTTATTGGTCAACAAATGATAAAAATTAAGTTTTATCTCGACGAATAATTATTTGCGGAAGTTTATTCTTGTACGAAACTAACTTTGATTTTAAAGTGTTTGCTCAGCTTTTTCTAAACTTAAATACAGCAAATTATTCGATTTATAATGTGACCACTAAAATTAATTCTGCGGATGATTCCTTTTCAAATCTACGAACAAATTAAAAAAAAATTAAGAATTTGCGGCCAGGAAAGGAAAAAGAATAGTCAGAACTTTTAGACTGTTTTTTCGACGTTTTCGGCCACCATTCATTCTTCCATTTTTGATTCGATTTTAATTTTGTTTGGACTTTTAATCAAGTGTTTTATTTGCGGGGTAGAAATCAAAAATCAAAAATTTTGTCTTTTCAAAAAAATGGCATGTAACTCCATAGCAAAATTTAGGGCAATTTTTTTCCCAATTCTCTTCCAATCGTCCGATTTTGACAAACTTCCACTTAAATTAAAGGTAATGGTGTCTACTTTTTAAATCCGCAAGCAGATTCAAAATATTTGAAAATTTGCGGCCATGAGAGACCAAAGAAGAGTTACAAATTTTGACTATTTTTTTTCGACATTTTTGACTACCATTCCCCTAATTTTTATCCAGTTTCAATTTAGTTTACGGTTTTGACCATCTGTTGAGCTCCACTTTCATTTGGTGTGCCTCTTGAAAAAATCGAAAATGTTGACTTTTCCCAAAAAATGCCATGTAACAACCCCTTGACTTTTTTTAGTGCCATTTTTTTAAATTTTCTCAAAATTATCCAATTTTGACAAGCAACCACTTAAATTAAAGGTGCTGGTGTCCCGTTTTCAAATCTGAAGATTTCAAAAATTTTAAAGTTTGGGCCAGGAGAGGTAAGAGAATAATCTACCATATACCTATATTTATTTTTTCGACGCTGGCCACCATTACCCCATTTTACGATACGATTTTAATTTTGTTTTGATTTTTGAGCAGTTGTTTGTCGTTTGCCGTGAAAAATTCAAAAGTCATAAAAATTTACTTTATAAATAAATTCTTGCCAAATTTTAGGACAATTCTTCCAAATACTTTCACATTTCTCCGATTCTTACAACCCCTTAAGTTAGGAGGTTCTGGCGTCCCTTTTTCAAACCCCCAAATATATTTAAAAAAAAAATTTAAAAATTTTGCAGTCGAGTTAAGTTAAGTTAAGTTAAGTGAAACTGAAGCATTGGACTGCGTCTTAATTTCACTTTATTTAAAGAAAAAGAATGGCCATTTTCGATAAAAGGAAAATAACTTTGAAAGTTTTAAAGCTAGGGCTTTTATTTTGCTATCTTGTGATGGTGTTTAAACATCTCCTTCTGACTTACTGTAAGACAATTGGCCTATGCAGCTAAGTTTGCATACATGTCATATTGTAAATAGCTAAAGCAGCGATCCATTCAGTCGGCAATTTCCGTGGATTCGCTAACCCCATCTACATTTCAATAAACACCTTTACCATTGAAACGTACCTAGGTACTCACCAAGAAAATTTCCATATGTGCTTAATGCCGCAATTTCCACAAGTCAGTCGAGCTAATTAAATTGTCACCGGTAAAACACTTGCGGGAAAAAATTACCTCAGTAATTATCCAATTATTCGCCATGAATTGAAATTATTAATTTTGTATTTTTTTCGAATTTTTCCTGCAAATCACGTCGAGTGTTTTCTTTTCTGTCCAATGCACAATGGGTTTTTCGCGCGGCATTATTTTATTTTTTTCCGGGTATTCGGGGGGATGGAATCAAAACCGATTTATCAACTTTCGTGACATGTCTTGAAAGTGACATGCACTTTATAGATGGCTGGAACTATGCACCAGGTACACGTACATTTAATGAACACACAGGTAAGGAGATATTCCCCGTATACAAGAAACATCTAATGGATGGACTCGCGCTATAGTGAAAAGGTTGCTGGTTTGTTTTTAGCGGAACCATGTCGCTTTATTGTTAATTCTGTTTTTTTTCCAGGTTCGCCTGATGTTTCGGTGGGTCTCCTTTTTATGCTTTCGACTAAAGCAGACAATGCACCTATCGGACGGACGATTTGCATACATGAACTCGTGATATATTAACATACACTTAACATGCTAAAGACACGTTTTTCCATTATGTTTTGCCACCCACACCGTGGCAAAGTAAATCAAGAAACAAAGCATACGATTGCGCCCCGGTCTAACGATAACATCTCTTTTAAGGTTGGTGGAGCGGGAGCGGTACAGGTGAAGGTACGTATGTCTTATATGTTCGTCGTCATTCAATTTAGCGAAGGTATGAATGCCTTATGCCCAGGTAAAACCATTGTTTTTCATGTTCCAAGTGAGGAATAATTTGCCCGAGAAACTCAGTCATCGTGTGGCATTTTGTTGCTACCGTGCTTTTTCAAGAGAAAATTGAACAAACTGATGGCTAACAATTTTATCTTTTTTTTTTGCGGTAGTGGTGCATGTTTTCCTGACGTAATCTTAATCTTAAAGTGTTCTAGTTTGAAAATCGACTGTTGACATATTTACCAAGCGGGCAATATTCTGACACAATTAATTACGGCCCTATTTACAAAACTTATTCCAGTGCCACCTATCAGTCGAACAATAATCAATTACAGCGCTTGATGGCGAATTACCGCTTTACAACCAGCAACCAATCGCTCCTATATGTGAAATATGAAGGATTTATGGATTTTGCGAAAGAAAAATGATCAAGCGAGGTGATGTTTTATTACAAAATCTGATAATGTTGTCAGAGTCCGAAATCTATCATTCGACAGCAAGTTAGGAGCGCTGCAATTTATCATAAATTTCTCCAATTCCTCGAATGATTCTCACGTCCACGTGAGTTATTGGAAATAATAATTTTAGTGTTTACAACACAATTTATCACGGTGAAACTGATTAAACCTCCCGGTGGTCATTAATCATGACGCCCTGTGTATGGCCTGTCTTCGAGCTACATGCCATCTAAATCTGATGGTAGCGGGATACAGCGACATCTTGTAGTCAGGGTGTGTGATCAGCGCTCCTTTTAGTCAACTCGGATTTAGGACAAGCCTGCATACATCACTAACGAGCTTATAACGTCTTAAAGATTAACCACTCTACGATCAATTGTCCACCCACTTTACTTCTCTTTCAATAAAATTAAGCCACGACTTACTCAAAAATAACAATCACGTATTTCTTTCAATTTATTTAAAAAATGAAACTAATATTCCACCAGGGGCAGTTAAAATTGCCATTCAAAATCAAATTTATGCAACAATTATGCACATAAACAATTCCATTGGTGGCTGAATTTAAACGTGCTTTACGTCGAACACTATTCAGGCGAAACCTTCCCAAACAAGCAAATACACTCACATGCACCACCACCCATACATCGGCATTAAACCATAATTTTAACGCAATTTCAGAACAGCAATATACTCACAGTACCACATGTCAGACATGTGCATAAATTTTCACAGCAAAGATTTTGATTTATGTGCAACAGGCACGACAGTTAATTTGAGATTTTGATTAACTGCAAACTGCACATTTTTCAGGTAATTAACACACATGTCAAGTTTTCCACAATTTGAAATGCGATAAATGTGAAATGTGATGGCGAACTATAGGCCCGGCCCGTTGGTAATAATGAGATGAATGTGCACTTGTTGTAGTTTTAATGTTATTTAGTAGTGAAATAATTAAAAAATTAAAAAACCTTTGAAGAGTTTGAGAGAAGTTTTGAGTTTTGGGGCCCTATAAAATTCAATCATTGAGTTTATTTGCCAAATATTCGCGCGCATTAAATATCGCCGCTAACAGGTAGCAGCAGTTCCATCAGGCTCTCCCGGTCTCTCTGAAATTTTTTTTTTATAAAGTTGGTTGTTTGATAGAAATTTATAAAAAATATTAAAATATAAAAATATTCATAAAAAAAATTATTTCAAAAATTTAAATTCTTAAAATTAAATTTTTTTAAAAATTACTAAAAATTAAAAATAGTTTTAAACTAAAAAAAAAAAATTTATATACTAAAAAAAAATATTAAATTATTTAAAAAATGCTGAAAAACTTCAAAAAATTCTATCCTCAAGGACAGGGATTAAACCCCACAGGTCATAGCTCGTGTGGCCAGAATGAGAATCATTGATGACCCCATGGGCACTGCGTGCAACGAGAGCGACAACATGGCAGAACATTTTCTTTTCGAGTGTCAAGCTTACTCTTTTGCAAGAATGCATGTATACGGCGTCGATATTATGAGGATGGAGGAACTCCGTTCTCGCTTCCTACCTGAGTTTTTGAAATTCGTGAGGTGGACAAAAAAGTTCGGGTAGAATTCGAGTATAATGGGCCATTGTGGCCTGAATGTTCAAGATGCGATGCTTTTCTGCGTGTCTTCCCCATACGAAACAACAACAACAAACAACAGTCGGGGATTTCGTGTTTCTCCACTGACGCCGTAAAAAATTTCTATTAAAAACTTTTCATAATTATTAAAAAAAATCTGAAAAACTAATAAAAACAACCCTTCAAAAATTCTTAAAAATTATTTAAAAAAAATTAAATCTGTTAGGTAAGTCAACCTACTTCCCCCTTTTTTGCTAGGTTATCAGGTGATATCATTCTATAATCCTGGATGTGAAGCAAAATCGTAGTGCCCCTATTAGTAACCTTTTCTACTGACTGGCCTTCTATGCTGTAAAAAAATACCCTTTTCAGCTCAAGCTTTTTTAACGAAAGATATTCAAAGACGTTCAACATAATCTGGTAGAATCTGCTATCATCATCAATGGCGGGACAGCCCAAACCGAGCCTTGACCTCTTGCAGATTTCTGGGTAGTGGCCCTTTTTTCGGTGATGCTTTGTTGGGGCGTCGCCCAATCCCCGACTTGAAGAGGCAGTCTTACTCATTTATTATACCCCAGTATGAAAAGGGTGTGAGTTTTCAGCGGACAATGACATGTTGCAGTTCTTCCAGCCATAATGCGAGTCTAACTACGTCCTGAGACGTACTAGTGTTACTGACCATTGAAGTTAACTCCAAGCTCCCTCCTCCTTTCTCAGCTGGTCTGGGGACCGACTACGGCAGAATTTAAGCATCTAAATATTCATGTGCCCTTCTCAATATCAGTTTAACTCTCTACATGATCTGTAATTCGAGCAAATTAATCTGAGCATGAGATTTTTTTTTGGGCGAAGAGAAAGTCAATTTAGTTACACAGCGAAGTTCCTCGATTTCTGTTAGAGATGACTAGTATAAGCCATTTTCTGTATCAGGTTCATTGTGATACTGATACTTTTGGTTACCGGATGCTGTTTGCTCTTGCACTCTTTTATTTGAGTCTGATAATTTTGTACGTGACAACTTTCAGGCCACACACTTTCAGAACCCGATATTTTTTGACTAGATACTTTTTGAACTGACACTTTTTAACCAGATACTTTTTGACCTGATACTTTTCGTAGCTTCAACTGGTACTACTGGTACGTTTCCATATTAAAGGTAAACGGTTCACCTTGGTTACACTTTTATGTTTCCTCAATCCAACTTTTAGCAGCTGTACCGTTTACTTCAAGTAGTAGCGTATTACATAGCGCGTATCTAATTCTTTAGTTCAATCTACTTTGCACTCTTTTTGTTGAGTCTGATTTTCTTGTACGTGACACCTTTTACACCTAGTACTTTCAGAACCTTATACTTTTTGACCTAATAGTTCTGAGCTGATACTCTTTGAGGTGATAGATTTTGACGTGATACATTTTGACCTGATACTTTTCGTAGCTAATCCTGATACTTACTGGTACGTTTCCATATTAAAGGTAGATGGTTTCCTTCGGTCACACTTTTATGTTTCCTCAATCCGACCTTTAGCAGCTATACTGTCAACTTGAAGTAGTAGCGTAAGACATAGCGCGTATCTAATTCTTTAGTTCAAACTGGATTATCTTAAACTCTTAAACTCTTCAAATAATCAATATTTCATACAACTCTATTCTCTCGGGAAAACTTAACAACAGAAAAAAAAGTGTGTAACCATCCAGATGATCATATAAGCATTAATTCAATTTTACCTTCAAAAAAGCCAACCAACTTAGAGCGAGACTCCCGTGCTCTTCCCAAACAAGCTGTCAGTAACCGCCTTTCAGATAACCCAAATGACGTGTACGTAATTGTTACATGGATTTGTTACATCCAAAAATTACGCCATTGATTCACAATCTATTTTCGCCATTTGGGAAAAAAAGAATTGCTTGTGGAAATTTCTCAATCCTAGTGCGTAACTGAAAGACTACAGAAATTATATTACGCTGCATGTCAAAGTGTCAACGGCACATAAAACAGCCTGGGAAATTTGTTATGACAGCAAACATGCCCACTTGACAGCAAACTTGTACAGGGCTCGACCGCCCCGATGTAGTGCATAACATATCAGCGTGAAACTACCCACCTACAGAATCCTGTCCTATGGATTTCGATGTATGTGTACTGGCTGTGTTTGTCCACACAAAAACGGGCTTCAAGTTAATTGATTTTGGTCTGTTTGATCCCAGGACCCCGATGTCAAAAATATTCCTTAAGTTGTTTTTGGAGAGGGCTAGAGCAGGATTTGTTTCGGTTGTTCGTTCGGTTCAGTTCGAATTTAAACGTTGATAGTTGTTGACATTTTGATGGCTGGAAAAATATGAACGGCTACGATGTAAGGTGTAAATGGAAAAGAAACGTCAAGGAGTTTGAGATGGGATTTCATTGAAGCATGGATGAGTGCGGTACAACTTCAAAGAAAAGCCAATTTGTCCGATGTTGACGTATGAGAAAGGACTACAAGGCACGTTTACAGGGTTAGATGGTAATGCACAAAAATAACTTGTTTTACGACTCTCCAGTTTAAACGGTTTACTGCTGCCCAACAGGTGGCTCTTTTTAGATATTGAGACATACACTGGTCAATTAAACCCCCGAAATCAATCCATAATAAGGAAGGCTAGCTTCAAGTCAAAATAATAATAATCAATGGCGCAATAGCCCAAATCGGGCCTAGGCCTTGAAGTAATGCTAGAGCTACTTCATTGCGAGACCAACGGAACACTAGGAGGTGAAGTGGTCAACTACACGCTCGTCCGTTATTATTACCCCGATTTTAATTCAGGTACTCATTTTCAGCTGAGTGAACTGGTAGTCCGGCACCCAATCCCATTTTCGAAAATTACTTGTCTTCAAGCAGATTCGAACCTGGTACCCGGTGCACCGAAGGCAAGTGCTCTAGCCACTAAGCCACCCAGACTTATGTATCTCTATACTTTTGAACAATGTGCAGCACCAATCTACATGATTGTTGCTGTCGATGTCACACCAGGCTGTAGCCATATTGGAGCCGTGTTCATTTTAATTATTATTAAAAACGTATATATTGTTTGCATTGTTAAAGTTAAGCAACACTAAAAGAGGGTTGTCGTTATTTTGCATGATAGAGACCGCGATGATGTCCCGTATAAACAGAGGAGGAGTGAAACCTAAAGTCGCCACAGATGCAAGAAGTGTAGTTCCTAAAGGTATTTGGAACATGACCAAAAGACATGATCGGCAAGAATTGTTTCTTGTTCACCAACCAGTACATCAACTTATTTCCGTCTAATTGATTGATTAGCATAGTGTGTCCAAATGGCACTAAAGAGTGGCTGACAAAAAAGTTTCGATGGTAGGTCACTGGCTACAGCCTTAGTTCCTGGTGAATCAGAGGAATAAGTACTAAGAGCGATTCCCAAGAAAGAACTCACCATTCAAAACAACAATGTTAATGTTATGTCCATCTAGCACCTACGTGATTGTCATCTTAGAACTTATCTAATGCGTGCAATTAGCGAAACCAATTCACTTAAAACGATCGCACTGAACGCTCTTAGCTGTCACGGAGCACAACGATGACCGAGTACGTCCGTGCTATCTGGTTATCTGTTATTATTAAAGGGGGGCCAATCAACGGACAACCTCTTGGGGTCACTAATCACCACTTCAAGAAAACTGACATGATGATAATCATTCATATTTTAAATGATGCGACGGTGGCGGCGTCGGCGGCAACAGCAGTGAGAGACTCCATTGCGATAGTGTACAGGCCGTGGCCGGTCTCAATCAAACGATCGGTTCGCGGCCAGAGCATCATCATTATCATCATCAACAATGGCCGTCGTCAGCAAACGTCAAAATAAATGAAGAAAAGTGACGGTTTAATCAAAGCGAATTTATACTCGACTGTCTGCCATATCTCATCATTTACGGGGCAACATTTCATCTTTTCATTTTCAATTTTTTAATATTTCTGTTTTTTTTTTTTTTGATAGATCTTTATTATAAAATATGAGTGTACGTCGGATTGTTGTTGTTTTTGCCAGATCGTTTTATAGCTTGAACCAAATGAAATTAAAAATTGTATCTGACATGAGTGAAGGGATCGGATGTTACAGGCAACAGTGATGGTTTGCGATCGCACACGCCATCTTTGTTTCGATACGATCCTCCTTCAGGCGGACAGGGCCTTAATTTCGGTTAATGGCTACATGGAAGACAAGACTTACGACCGCATGTTAATTTTTAACGGTTGAATACCAAGGCGTTGTCGTGTCAGTCGAATGTGACGCGCAATTTCAAGCACGTTCGCTTCGGTTGGTCAAAGTCGTTTAGGACAATAATACAATATGTCACATGGATCACTCTTTCAGCAATAATTTTTCTATGACTTAATGGACGCTATTTCTTGATAGCTGTGAGCAATTGCCACGCGGTGAGCAGAAATAAAAAAAAAAAAATTGTGATTTATTGCGATTACTCTGTGATTAATATGATTAATTGATGTGTTTTGGACGATGATTGAAGAAGCAGTTTTCTAGTTAAGAATTTAAAGATTGAGATTTGTGGAGGTTTTTTATGGGTTTAACGGCTCTTTGATTTGTTGATTTACGATGATTTTATGAAAGATTGTTGATTGCGGTTATAAATACATTGCTTTATAAGGTTATGCGAAATTTCTAAGCCACTACGACATTCCTGGAACTTTACTACGACGTTACTGCGACGTTTCCACGACGTTACTACGACGTTACTACGACGTTACTACGACGTTACTATGGCGTTACTATGACGCTACTACCATGGCTTAGATTTGATGTGGTTTTTAGTGAGCTAGGCATGAGAGAGGAAATGAATAATTTTTTCTTTATTAATTGAAATAAAAATACGTTTTCTTTTTCATTGTAGTATTAGTTGTTAAAATTCTGCAGGGTGCTCTACTTGCAACAGTACCTCCATTTTAAAAAGTGTTCAATGTAATCAGTTTTAATAAGTGGATACGCGTCAATCGGATGTCTTAACATAATCTTCTAATGATGACTAAAGTTACAGTGATTATGATAATTTCGATTTATTTCATTGTACTGATGTTAATTGATAATAAAAATAAAGTTAGATTGAATAGAATTGATAGAATTAGCTAGAAAATTAACGATGATTGTTTCGATTGAATTGCTGCAACCTATATTCACTTGGAAAAACAGAAAATGGTTTATTCTTCCCCAAACGTATAGTACGACCGATGAACGAAGGACAGCATTTCATTGTAAGATCAAAAGATATTTTCAGAACATAGACACGACCTCTGCATTCATAAAATCATAAAGTTTCAGAATCCAGACATATCTATTCGGTCTCATGAGAAACTAAATTTGAAAACATTTCTACAGACTGTTTATACAGACTCCTTAAAATTAATTTCAAGGGTTTTTTCTGTTTTCTGAGTGTTTTTTCACGAATTCCGAAATATTTCTTAAGTCGATTTTTTTTTTTACTTTCACAGTTCTTTTTAATAACCGACCAAATTTTTTTGACTTTTGTTTTTTGAAGTTTTGTATAACATCGAGCTAGAACAACATTTACATATAAAAATTATTGTTGATAAGCATTTTAGGTTCATTCTCCACAAGATTAAAAGTGATACTAAATATTTTTTTACGAATTCCGGAATATCTCTCAGGTCTGAAGAGACACCGAGTTCTGTTTAACTACTGCGGGCTGTTTAGTTTTGACTATTTTTTTAGGAAGTTGTTTATAACAGGATCCTATTCCAGAACAACATTCTGCATGTATAATTTTTGATGCACACGTTTTAGATTTATTGTCTACAAGGTTAAAAGTGGTATTACATTTTTTTTTACGAGTTCCGGCATATCTCTTAGGTCAAAAGATGCACCGAGTTCTATTCGACTACTGCGTGCTGTTTCTTTGCCTATTTCTTTGAAAAGTTTTTTAAAACAGGGAGCTATTCTAAAATAACATTCTGAAGAAAAAAATTGTTTATGGGCATTTTAGATTCACTCTCCAAAAGGTCATTTTTTACGAATTCCGGCATATCTCTTGGGTCTGAAGAAACATCGACTCCAGTTTGAATTCTACGTGCAGTTTATTTTTGACTAATCTTTTTAAGTTGTTTTTATCATGGAGCTATTCAAGAACAACATTCGGAAAATTTAATTTTTGATGGGCTTTTTAGATTCATTCTCCACAAGTTAGTTATATTTTTTTAATAAAATTATGTCAATGAGAAGTAATAATTTTGAGAAGAACAAAGACGTAATTCCAAAATTCGTCAAATTTAAAAAACTGTTTTTTTTAAAGTGATTAATGTTATAACATTTCAAAGAGTGTATTTTTAAAAATAGTTGGACAAAAGGGGCATTTATTGAATGGGTTATTGAATACCTTAAAGGTTGCATAAATGACTAATAACTTAATTAATTACTTATACTAATAAATTCTTTTGACAATTCGTATCTAGGTAAGATTCGGGTCGATTTGATGCTGGAGCATAGTTGTCCTAAGGTCGCGGAAACCCTTAAATCATTCCCTAAATTAGTCAGCGCGACGTCGTGTAAACGTCGGCGTGACGAATGTTATGACTAAGCCTTTTTACTTCGGTCAGTTTGATATGATTGAGACATTTTGAAAAGGTTTTTTTAGGGTAACCAATACCTACCTTATTCAACTTCAAAGGTGTCACACACTTCTCAATTCGTCCAACTTATTTCAAACCACGGGATTCGATCCCAGAACCCGTACATTATAAGATACATTAGACTACCGTATTGCGTTATTAATCACCGATAATTTGCAAACTAACCTTGTTAAAACAATTAATTCAAGAAAAAGGCAGGACAAAAAATTCTAGTAGAGAAAATTTCAATTCTTCTGTTTGTCTAAGCATTAACTAAATTCAAGCTTTAAAAAAATTAACTTAATTGCAATTAATACTCGCTATCCAATTATTAATTATTGATTTGTTTAACCAAACTGACAAAATGGACTTACATAATGTTAAAAAAAAAAATTATAATTCGTAAAATTGACCTTGTCGAAAGATTTAAAACGAAAAAAAAATGAAAGTTATTTTTAAACAATAATTAAATTTAATGACGCAATATATCTTTATAAATATTAATTATAAAAACAACAAAACAAGGTCAAATTAATTTGTATGCTTTCATTTCATAAATTAAGTCGCCATTTATTCCATTCAATCAAACATAATGCAAATATCGTATTTATATTAATAAAATTTTGTAAGGTAAGCCTAATAAATTTCCGTCACTATAAAATCCATGAAGTTATGACCGAACGTTCAGTAAATATTTACCACGGACCCCTGAACCAAAAGAAAAAACCTCATATCGACGCCATCAATCATTTTAGCTAAGAGGTTGTGGCATGTCAATGGATTAAGCAAATTATTTCTGTTTGATTTTTGTGGGATATGTGCGATGATAAGGCTCGCATGCACACTTACTGAATTTTTAGGGCTCGGAGAAAGAAGGGTGCCTTTGACTTTGATATTTGTTCATATATAGTTGACAGGTCCTGTACTGAAATTTGATAGATTAACTTCGAAAATGATTGGTCGATTATTCGATTTGGAGGTTAGATCGAATTTCGTTTCGGGATAGGTAATTATTTATTTTAGCTTTATAGTCTAATCAATAAATGTAATGTATCTAGTGAATAAGACAACGTCTGCTTCAAGTAAGCTGTTCCGATTATTTGTACTTTTCAAAATGGGTGATTAATTATTGCAGTTCTTAGGCCAGCTGATAGATATCGATGCCATTAATCATTGTTGCGATATTTACCCTGAGTTCATGCTAGACGAAATGGAGTTGTGATAAGAACATTTTGGTTTATTAAATCAATTACGAGAAATAAAGTTCACTCTAGGCAGTTGGGTGATAAGCTAAGAAGCTATTCCCGGGAGTATAGCGGCGATTTAGTAGGAAATTTGGGTTCTAAAATACGCTGGAGAAGCGAGAAAACATTTTTGGATGAATTAAACACGTTCATTAATACAATGCTTACAATCATGTAATAAAGATTTAAATCTTCAAACGGATCTATAAAAGTTATCTAATTTCAAAGGAATTTTTTCAAATTTCACTCACAATTATTTAATTTTAACAAGTAACCCCTTAAATTGAAGGTTCTGGTGCCTCTCTCAAACCCGTAAACAGATTTAAAAAAAATTTTAAATTTGCAGCCAGAAGAGGCAAAAGAAAAAATTTGACTGTTTTCTTCGACGTTTTTGGCCATCGGATTTTTGATCATCTGTTGAGCTCCACTTTCGTTTGTGATGGAAAATCAAAAATCCAAAATTTTGACTTTTCAAAAAAAAAACCGTGCCAAATTTTAGAGCCATTTTTAAAAATTCTCTCCTGATTCTCCGATTTTGACAAGTAACCACTTAAATGAAATTTTTTAATTTCTTTCGACGATTTTGGCCACTATTCCAATTTTTGATTCGAATTTTGATTGAATTTTTAAGCAGCTGTTGAGCTTTTCTGTCGTGTACAGTGTCACTTGAAAAAATCGAAAAAAATTAAATTTTTAAAAAAAAATGTTATGGTTCTTTTTTTAAAAAAAAAATTACGGCAAATTTTGCAATATTCTCCGATTTTGACAAATGACCCTTAAATTAAAGGAAGAAATTGAAGATTTTAATATTTTCGGCAAGGAAAGACTAAAGAAGAATTTTTCCAACGTTTGATCAGATATAATTTTTTTTTTTTTAATTTTTGAGCAGCTCTTAAGCTTCTCAAAGTATTACAATTTTAGAAATTCGACATACTCTACTTTTCTGGTTGACTTCTCAACTTGAAGTACCGCTGTAAAAAATCGAACGAGTGAACGGTACCAAGTATGAGCCAATGTGTTAATTACATACTCGTAGGGTCGTGGGTGGTCGACATAATATCAAATCTGTCATTGAAGCACGCATGCAGATACTTATTTAGATAAACAGGAAATGACTATAAAAAAACAGCCAGCCATAGTGCACCAAAATATCCCAGAACGCTCTTTTCCCGATGATTGATAAAGGAAAATGATGCAATTACTCCTTCAGGATACAATCCTAAATCACACAACAGTCCCACATGTCATCGAGGACATACAGAAGAATCAGAAAAAAAAAACATTTTGAACAAAAACCCATCCGCATCTAGACCTAGTGTTAAAAACTGATCCTTCTCCGGCTGACAAGTCGCCATAAATCATTTGATTGACATCGCCCCGACTGCAAAACATTATTCCCTTCAAATAACAGCTCATATGTGGAAGGTGATGTATGTTGGTTGTTAGCCTTCCCTCTGGTCGATTTGTTTCATGTGTGTTTTGTTCACGAAATGTATGCGGGGAAGCTATCCGTACTTCGAACGAGTTGGCATTTTGTGGACAACATCACCTCGACTATTTCAGTGGCATTAAGTGATTGATGAGTCGACCATTAGCCATTACGTACACAAATGTGTATGATAATTAATTACAATGAGTATCTCAGATGCACCTTTCGAGTTTAGACATTACTCATACGAATGGCAAACCTGAAGGTAATGGCTAACTAACTGAGCTGCCCGTATCCATTTAGTGCTACTAGTGCTACGTGCTAGTGGGTAAGCCAGCACAGGTACGACGAAGAGGAAACTTTAATAATGAATTCGTCATTTCCGGCTTTTTATTAATGTCAGTGATTAGTCTCTCGCCGAAATTATTAGCTGCTGCTATAGATCGCGGCTTAAATGTTCATTGAGCTGGTAATTTATCATTTAAATTACCGGCAATTGAGGTATCCATTGGACGAATATTAATTGTATGACGGTGGCAATATATCATTATAATATTAAATCAATTTGGTATCAAAGAAATTGTCGGGATGGGAACTGGCATGTTCAAAATTCTAACTCAGCACTCATGCGATTTTAACCTTAATTTGTGGGCTCCGCTACGATATTCTTCGGTGGCCAAAAAAAAGCCAAATTTTTTGGTGATATCGCATTACACGTTGTACCACACGCGCTAAAAAACAAGCCCAACAGGACACCATACTTGATTTTTGCTTAAAAAAATGCAGTACTTAAAATTAATGAACGGCATTCATTAAATAATCACTTTATTTTTTTTAGATTAATGTAAAAATCGTTGGAACAATGAACAAAAGCATCGAATTATGTTCACGATCTACGAACAGTACCTACCTACATTAAAATTATGAACAACATATCCTTTAAAGTATTTAGTTTTTTTATGCCTAGGGAATATGTTATTTATAATCATCAACTTTAACTTTTGATGCATGATTTATCATATTAATTTAGAAGTTCATATGAATAATGCATCTTTTCTATGCTTCGATCTAATATTAGATGTATTGTTTCAACTGCATCAGATCACAATTGAAAAAACCATGTGGATCGATCCAAAAGCTAATTTAGCAGGGTTGACAATCCTTTTGGTAAATGCCTTGGATAAATTTTCAGCTGCTCAGCAGTCAAAATTTCTTATACTATACAACGAAACGTGAATGTATAAGGGTCGTGTAGCACCCATGTATAGCTTTTAGAGAACGAGATATTAAAAATGATTTTAATCTTAATCCAGTTGAAAAAAATTAAATAATTAATGACTTTGTTCATAGCAATAATGAACAAATAAACTCGACATAAACTCTAATGAACATATTCTTCATATTAATGAACATTTCTGCATAGGGACAATGATACATATTTTCTTACTATGTACATCTAAATTATAGCATCGTAACAATAAAACGGAAATTAATAACAATTAATTATTCATAGGTTTAAATTGAAAAATAGGAAATAAACGTGGTAGAAGTAGTGGTAACATTCGATGTAACAAAAATATTTTCAATAAATTTCATTCCAATCCCAAACTTCGTTACAGATAGGGTTAACTTACTTTACAATTTCCGAAGTCATATCTTCAGAAATGGGACATGATTTTCGCTGCAATACCACGCAATACCTACTCGCTTAAAAAAGTTGTGTTAAAATCATTGGCCGCTATTCACAGTCGTCATAAAGTTGGCTTTGGGTTAGAGCTGACTTTAGTGTCGTATAATTTATTTGACACTGAAGTCAGCTCTAACTTAAAGCCAACTTTATGACGACTGTGAATGGCGGCCATTGCGTTTAAATTTTTCAAAATTGACCTTCCTTGCGATATGCGTTTAAGAATGACTAGACTTCAGCCTCCTTATGTCTAGAAATACATTGTTTTGCTCGTACTCCTGCACCCCTCGATTATTTTTTATCGGATAAATGGCGATCTTACATGGACAGTACGGACTTGCCTCCATCTGTACTCCATCTATCCGAAAAATTCCCAATTAAGTCTTATCTGCACAAATCTATTTCGCACTTTTCTGACTTTTACAGGTTGATGATTTAAATCCGGCTCGACGGATCAAAAACTGTTCGATTCTTTTCCAAAAAAAACCTAAAGTGTTAAAAGTGTAGCCCGGCTCGACGGATCAAAAACAGTTCGATTCTATAAAATAAGAACTGAATTAATTTCACTTAAGTGAAAGTGTAGTTTTTAGACAATTATTAGAAAAGCGTTTTTTTATGTAGGTGTAAATTTAATAGATGTAGTTATAAACAGCATTACTATGTGCAGCTAATGGTTTTCAGAATTAGAAGGGACACATTTTTAAAAGAGAGAAAAGGGGAGAAAAATAATGAAATTGTAGAGCTCATTTTATGTTTTCTGAAATTTTATGAAAATGCAAAAGTATATTTTGCATTTTGTTACATTTTGACTGAAGACAGGTCTAGCAAAAATACTACAAAAAATTAAAATTTCTTATGAGCGCCCATAAGTTCCAAGTTTCAAGTTGCTGATTTAAAACCAGGTCGACGGATCAAAAATTGTTCGATTCTTTTCCAAAAAACTTAATTGAAGCACTTGAAGCACTCGTTTTTCCTACAACATGCGCAATTCGATATGTCTGAAGCATTATTGGATTGAAATTATTTTACTGAATTTTCTTATGATTTTATTAAAATTATTAAGGATGTTATTAAATTATAAGGGGCTAACTGCATCAGCTGAATTTCCTCCGAAAGCAGTTAGAGGTCAGAAAAGTCAAGACCTTTCATATTTTTGAAAAACGAGTTGACCCCTTATTCCACCAAGGGCTTCAATTAATTTCACTAAAGTGAAAGTGTAATTTTTTGATAACTATTACAAACATTTTTTTTTTATAAAATAAAGTCTTAATGTAGTTATAAACAGTACTACAAAATACATCTAGTGGTTTTAAGAATAAGAAAGAACACAGTTTTGAAAGAAGTGGGGGAAAATAATGAAATTGAAGAACCCATTTTGTGTTTTGTGAAATTTTGACTGACACAAAAATACTGCAATATTGAAATTTCTTATGGAAGCCCATATCTGTCGGTATATAGGTATAAAGGATAAGTTTCAAGTCTCTACCATGAGCTGTTCTAGAAATACATACATTGACCAAAATTTAGACTGACCAAAAGTCACCAAAATTTCCTTCAGACTACAGTCATAAAACCATAAAATTAAATTCCGACAAAAAAATTGAACCAAATTCAGGAAAACTTTCTGCCAATTGATGACTTCCCCCATTCAATTATCCTATTCACTTCCTCTTCAATATTTTGCGCTTCCATCACGACGAAACGTCATTACCTCATCAGCAAATTGATCCTGTTTGGATCACAGAAATCGAGAAAAAAAAACGCCCGAAGAAAAATTTCATCAAGCAATCATCTGGGTGTAAATCTTCTCGACAAATTTATTTCTCAAACTCCTCCAGTCGTCCCATCGATTTCCCTTACTCGTTCGACATATCCGTGTGGTTTCCTCGAAGCAATCTTGAAAGGCTTGAGCACTATACCGCATTGATATATTGATGGCCATCCACAAACCAGTCGGGCCTGTCGAGAGCATGTTCAATAAATAAATAAAGTCAGTAACTCAGAGGCCGAAAGGAGTATAGTAGGCAGGAGCAGGTGAAGCTGGACGTAGAGGAGGACGAACCCAGAACATGACCTAGAACAACAACAATTTTAATGGAATAGTTACAGAATTGTATCGATATGTAGCCGCAACTATGACTGGGGCTAGTCAACGAGAACAAAGTGTCTTGAAGCCATCTATAGATACGAAGAAACGCCGGTTTGCGTTGGAGATGGAGTGCCGCAAGGAATCAACTATGGCCTGTACACTGTAAGGTCGTACCATAGAAATTTTCCTATATGTGGCTTAATATGAGCAGCCAAGAGCACATCCATACAGGAACTCCGTTGTAAACGTAATAAATGAAGCAATTACAGAGTGACTACTCCTCTATATCAAACGATAGATACTCCTGTCGGTGAGCTCCTACAATACGAACGATGGCACCGACCATTTATCTAACCGACTGCGGCTGAATATATTCTAGCCTGTAAAACCCGGGTTCGGGAGTATGTGTTTTCCTGTATGTGGATTTGTGCGATTCTAGCTGACGAGTGTATCCACTATCCCCGGTCTTGTGAATTATTTATAAAAGGCGACAGCCATTCCAAGTAAATTGAATCAAACGCCAGAGATTTTGACGCATTACATCAATAAAACAGAACATTCGTTTCGGAATGGCCTTTTGATTGAGATCTACGGCTTTAATAAATTTTCCTTGTGAACGATTGGAACGCTCGATGATGTGGCCTTCGAAGTCGTGCCTGGAGCACAATAGTAACAACAACAATCATAAGAAAAAAACCCATCATACTCCCTGGTAAATTGATTGCTTCGATACTCAGATGCAGGGCATCTTTTCTTCAGCCTGATATCTTCATCATCGCAATAATCGAAGCAATCAAAAGACGAGAAATGAACTATGAAAATATCGACAGGAAATATTGTCACCGTATTAACGATAGCATTTAGAGATGAAGAGCATGTAGGACACGACAGAATCTTGCGGGAACCCGAGCCAGCAGTCTGCCAGCAAGCGGAGGCAATTGAGCAGCCGATTTTCCTGATTAATTCGAGTTATTCGGGCGACTTGTAACTTGTCACTTAGCGTAAAGTGGCCCAAGATGTTTCCATTAGCATGCGAACGACACAATCGATAGTCGGGATCCTTATTCGATGGGGGCCTTAATGAATTGTGTAATTGCCGGGGAAACTGATTTTTGGTCGATTTGATGGAGACTGATGGCTTTATGATTGAAACTATTCAAATTGATTTCATGCTCCATGAATAGAGTGTAATGGCTTTTGGCAATTGAGAAATTATCGTAAAGCACGTGGAATGAACGAATCAGACGGCCTTCTAGTTTGATTTTAGTCGATGTCACTTCCAACTCAAACAATTACATTGATCTTAGATTAGTTGGTTCAGATTACTTTAGTATAAATTCCATATAGGTAATTAATAATAAATCGGTTTCATGTATCGAATTTCTAGCCTTAAGTATTCCTGAGATAGAAAAAAACACATTAAAAGAATTGAAACTCAAGAAATCTGAAGCTACACTATAGTTGGCTAATTCTTCCACACGTCGGATATCAAATGAAACTCAAACTAAACTCTTTTTCCCTTTCAGTACTGAAACAGTTGAACATTTTCAGTACTGAAACAATTTTTTAAGGGGGCGTTGGGGCATGAAAGTGGAGAGGATAAGAATTTTTATAAAAATATCCGTCTAATTCGAGAACAGTGTAAGATAGATGCTTAAAATTTTTACTAGAAGTAGGTCTAACACATCCGTAGCAGAAAAATATATTTTGATGGTGGGGCTATAGAGGGTGAGAGTAGAGGTGGAAATGGAAAAGTTTCTGACTTTCATATCTCAAGAACTTATAATGATAAAAAGTTTAAATACTGATATTTACATAGAGTTTTAGAAGTGGCATGTTGGCAAAATAAAATTTTAGGCATACATAGTATGGTACGAGAGTAGGAGTGCTCTTCCTAACTATGGAACGGCTTAAGCTGCACTGTTGAAACTCGGTATTTGTATGTAAATCAACTAGAAAAGTAATTTAGATTAAACAAAGTTGAATACATCAATTAGTGTTTGGAAGGGGGTCGAAAAAAATTATTAGTGAAAATGGGATCCATATGACGTCATATCTACTAGATCTTCCCAAATATTAAATTCATTTTTATTCTACGGCTTTTTCATATAAATACCTAGAAAGTGTTTTCAGGATTTTTCGAAATTTTACCACTAAGGGTGTGCAAGGGTGTTGTACATATACTTTTTCACGAATTCTGTCATATCCCCTAGGCCTGATCAGATATCGAATATCTCTTTACTTTCACGGGCTTCGGTAATAAACGCCTAAAAATAAAGTGGTTATGTACATTCTTACGGATATCAATATATTTCTTTGGTCTAATGAGATATCGAATTCACTTTCACTTCCTACGGCTCTAAGCATAATCGGGTGAAAAGCCGATCTAAGCATTTCTGGATATTAAACTCCTTAAGGGGTGTAAGGTATTGTTCAATACGTGGAGGGGTACGTGGGGGGGGGGGTACGCGGGGGGGCGAAGGTTTTCTCAACAATTTAAAGGCTCAGATTCTAACAAGTAACTGCATTATATTAAAGGTGCGGTTGTCTACTTTTCAAATCAGAAAACAGATTTAAAAAAAAATCATTATTGACGATATGGTGAGCGAAAATGTGTATTGGAGATTAGAGGGGTACCACAAAACTTTAATTATTGTTAAATCTACCGTTCTTATATCTTTGTTTTCGAAATTTTTGTTTTCTGCATTATTCGCAGAAATTAACGTCCTTCGACTGGCTAAAATAAAGAAAACGGGATGAAACTGTTTCCCGTAGCATGCGGATTTATGGAAACCTTATAGCATCTTACGTAAGAAGAAATCGCATTATTTAAATTACAGAATCTCACATCAACCAAATAATATTGATTTCTAAAATTGTACACAAACTTGGTTTATGCTTAAATGTGATTTAGAATATTCTTTTTTCTTTGAAATTGTGCTGAGTTTTTTTGCAAACTTGCCAATTTACACAAGATTTTTTGATTTATCACTCAGTGTTTTTTTTTATTGAAGAATTTTTTGAATTTATTTTTATGTATATTTAAAAATATTTAAATGATTTATTATAATAATAGAGTAGCTGATCTCTGGGATTTGTGGAAGTAGTACGAGTATTATGGACAAATAATTAACAATCATACATACACGGTGTACATGACTACCAATAGCACTCAGGTGTAAAAATCACATACCACGGTTGTCTTCTTCTGTTTTCAATAAACTGGAAAAATTATTAATATTTTTAATAATAATATAATTTAACAATTATACAAATATGAAAAACCATGATCTTGTAGATAAGAAAAAATTCATTTATTAACGCAAGATTCAATCAAACCCAATAAAATAATTTAGAAAGAGAATTGTCCCGAATCAATATGCAAATCCTTTTCTCCAAATGACAAATCTTCAGCTTTCGAAGGTTCTTTTGTATCAGGAAAATCTTCAATTTCGCCACTGTAACGTTGCTTCAACATAGCCGCAAAATTTAAATTACATTCGCGAATCCGTCGAACATCCTTGTCATCACCAATGTCATCTGCATCCCAGTAGGGCGAGGAAACAGTATCATGGCCTCTATCAACGAAGACGTTCAAGCTAGAATTTGATTGAGATGTTTCGCAATCCGAAGTTTTATCTGCTTCACTGGCTAGTAGCGATCCTTGATCGATCCTTTCGGCTACTTCTGCAATGGTTTTTTATTTCTTCTCTATTCTTTTGCATATCTGCCATCTCTTTGCCGATACTATCCATACTGTTGGTTACTTTCTCGGAAGATGTATCTTTTATGAACAAACTGCTCAAAAGACGTTGAATTAGTTCAGATTTTCTTCGTCGGTCAATACTATAACTCTAAAACCTGTAAAATCGGGTGCACGTATATGTAGAACTTCAAGCAGTTGTGTAGTCACTCACAGCATAGTCAACATTAAAATTAGACCATGATAAGAGGCAGAACGTCTTCAGTATTGGTCACCTGGCTCATAAATGTTGCATTTGAATTGGTGAAAATTGATGGAAAATTTTAGTTCATCTGAGCGTGAAACACTTACGAAATTATGTCAACGTGACCCATAGGTACGACTTTTTCATGTTCCCATCAATTTACATTAAGCGACCACACGCAGATCAATTTGAATCTCAACTTATAACCACTTAAACAATGTCATCATCATCACCAAAATGGTCATCTTCACACACTAAAAGTAATGATCGTCCAAATAAGGTCAGAATCGTCTTGAATTTGAAGATGATCATCTCGAACGAGTGATCGTGTCACATCAATTCAACATTTTTTTTTTGGTTTTTAATATTTTAATTAAGACGAATAAATGCCTCTAACCTAAACACCGAAAAAAAACTTGGAACACGTCGAGTGAATGATGAAGAGCTGTACAAAGACCTGTCATCAATGAAATTTTCAACATCAACATACTTGAAGAACGAGCATAATAATGTTTGCACATTTTCAAGGGATATTAAGTGCGAATGCAAAGACGCTGAAAAAAAACGAGTCATTACAAATGAACTACGAGTATGTGTGGCATTAAGACCTCACAGAGATTTTTCTGAAATTATTTTTAGCAGAAATTGTGCAGATTAACAAGTTGATGAAACGAATGTTTGTGAAGATGCGATGGATTCGATTGAGGAAAACTTGAGAAAAGTGTCAAGATTTTGTTGAGTTTGGTGGAAAATGATCGAGTCTTGTTGAGAATTAAGTTGGTATCGCTTGGGCTGGAGATAAGACGTCCTACTAAAATTACACAACGCTCCTTGATCCAATAAGCTTGAGGTTTTCTCGTCAAAATTTCTAAGATTACAAAATTACCAGCCTAGACAGAACACGTTAAGTCTTCGTCAAAAAAATAAAAACACATACAATCCTTAAATACACAAAGCTAACCCTAAGGGCTTAGAGACCCCCGTAAGACAGGAAAAAAACACGAACCTAACGCCTTTGATTACCTTCTCCATAGACAGTTTGAAGAGTGTCACCTTTCATCTTGAAAACTACTGTCTCACGCAGACTAAGTAAATACACTTGCCGCCAAGAGTGTGTACTTTTGTTGGCATGGCTATGTTAAAGTGCAGATGATCAAACAAAGCGCTCGACTGTTGAGGATCATCTTGCGCGTCCACTGGGGCCCTCTTCTTCATCTCGAAGCGGACGTCTTATACGCCGTCAGACAAAAGGCATAAATCGTGGTGGTGGAGTGTTGCGCGCGCGGTTCTCTTTTTCAAAGCCACACATCTTGGGTACATATATAAATTGAGGGCTGTTAACAAATGACAGTTGTCAGGCAATTTATCTGTCGCTCGTTTTGAGATATTGTGGACAATATTTTTTTCATTTTCTTCGCGTAGACCGCTCTGGTAATGCGTGGCATCCTCGAATTTCTCTCAACTAAGTGTACTATACGATTTAAACTTAAGTTTGACCTCCCTGAGCGTTGTCGGTTGCCATGTCTCACACTATGCTCTGCCATCATATCTTTCACTGTCCGCCTTTTCATAACAGACGACAGCCGAACAAATAATTTGTTTATCTTAAAAATGGTCCATTCTCGGTCTCTGGTGCTTATGAAAAATGTGTTTATTTTCTTATAATACCCCGATATTCTTTTTTTAAAGAAAAAAAAAAAAACAGTAAGTTTTTATTTTATTTTCATAAAACGCTTAAGAGCTTGCTCGCTTTTCAAGTTGATCTTGTAGATGAAGTTTAAGAAAAAGATGTCTTATGTGTGCGATCGTGTGTGATCATTGCCGTTCTTAATGGCCCTCGCCGTTGGAACTGAGTTGGAACTTTTGTATGTTGTTGCTGTTCAATTTGGCTCAATGATCGTTAATGTCAAACGTCTGATTGTCGTGATTTTTCATTTTAAATTGAGTCCCCCCATTCTCAGCTGACCGACCGATCTTGTCCTCTCTGTTTAAGATTGAGATTTCTCCGCGCGCGATTTATTAATATTTTTTTTTGTATAAAATTGTTTTTATTTTTTTAATAGTTTTTTTCTTTCAATTTCAAGACGAATTTTGAAATTTTGTTTCACATTGACAATAAAAATGATTTTGGGCGATATTTTGGCATGTGGTTATAGTGACATGGGGAATTACATGCCGGATGTGACTTGACAAACGGTGAAAGAAATATTGGACAGCTAATGAGAAAGGTGACAGTCACAGTGGTGATTGCGCTTAAATTTTTGCTTTGTTGTTGTTTATTCAAAGCTGATTTTATCATGGTTTCAATGTTTCTGAAGCGCTTTTGACTAATATACTCTAGACTCTTAGAGACAGAGTACCCAATAAACAAAAGACTAAAGACTCAGACACAAGAGTTCATTTAGAAATGAAGAGGTTTGAATATAATAGAAATTTGCATAATATTAGCAATTATTGCTATTGGTTTTGTTAATTTCGAGCACTCTTCGCTTAAAATGAGTTCAGCTCGAAGTTACTTAAACGAAGTTGAAGTTTAGTTCTATTCACTTTGCATATATAATCATTATTTTGTCCTAACCGTTTGCATTATTCGAACAGCTAGTTTTTATAAGAACTCACTTTTTTTCATCGAATTTACAGTGCATTTATATCATATCTTTTTTTCGGTTCTCGACATATGAAGTAAAAGGAAGCTATTTGATACTAAAGGCTGACTTTTTTTGGACAACAGAATATTAAAAATGTGATTAGGTATGATTGAGTATAAGCTTTGAAAAACAGTAGGTCTGTCTGTCTGTAACAGGTAATGACGGAAACTCTATAATTTTTACTATAGCTCTTCAGAAGTATTTCCCACCCTTAATGACTGAGCATATCCATAAATAGCTTTGCTAACGTTTGATACTTCCACGTTTAACGATAAGTTTATTTGGAACGGAAACTTGTACGGAAGTCGTTACAAAACTGCAAAAAATATTACCTTATTTATTGAGAGCATTAGAAATTTGTTGAGGAAGTGTTAACCTATGCGCGGTGGTACCCACGTATACTTTGTACGAGTAGTATACGTGGAATATATATGATGCTTCTACATTTTCACTCATTCTCCAGCGTAGTTATTCCCTAAGGCATTTCTTGTGACTCTTTTATATAAGGATCTTAATAACGAAGAATTTTTTTTTCAACTTTTCAGGACTTTTTGACTGGTAGCATCTAAACCACCAATCGTAATGTAACGACTTTGAGCTTTATTGAAAGGAGACAACACATCTTTGATGATTGATGCTTCGAAACACCTTGGAATTTTACGGAAGTGTAAGAAATTCTTTTCTGCGTCTGACTTAGCTACAATCTACAAGGCATACCATATATTAGACCACGTCTTGAGAACAATTCACATATCTAAGTTCAATCGTGTCTACTCGAAGAAAATAAAAAAAATTTGTCCACGATATGATGGCAGAGCATGATGTCAAACATTGCAACAGACAACGAACAGGGAAGTCAAACTTAAGTTTAAGGTTGTTTAATCAAAAATATTATTTTATTAAGTAAACTCCTACATTTTACTTTATTATTTTTTAATAATAAAGTACATATTGTGATCGACTTGAAATTTAAAAAAAAAATTCTACCCTGAAATTTTATACTTTCACGTTTTAGGACTAGTAGACCCCAAAAAAGCAAAAAAAAAAAAAAAAAATAAGGTCCATCTGTACGCCGGCCGCCGTACGCCGTACGCAAAATAGTTTGAAGGCACGTAGCTCGCAAGCCCGTTGAGGTATTATCATGAAAATTTTATGGTGGGTAGATTGGGTGAACCTCTATGACTACTCTATCTTTTAGAGGGGTGTGGGTATGAGGGGAGAAGAGAGGAGGGTTTTAGATGAAAAATTTTGGTTTCTAGATCTCAGCAACCGCTTATGTTAGGAGATTGAAACTTGGAGTTTTTATAGAGCTTTGATAGTGGACCGACCCATTTGCAAAAAAAATTGCTGATAAGGGAGTGTGGGAGTGAGGGGAAAAATAATGCATCCGAAACGCAAGAAAGCCGAGATTGACACATTCTAAAATCCAGATCTCCTAAACCGTTAATGACACGCAATTAAACCTTGACAAATATCTGTAGTTATATTAGGAGAGTAAACCGGAAACGAATTTTTGGGTAAGGGCAGTGACGTACGGGGGTGGGGGTGAAAAACTTTAGCTTACGATATCTCACAAACCAATTGCACTAGAAAAATAAAACTTGGTTTTTGAGTAAAGGTTGATAAAGGGAGTCTGCTGAAAGTAGTATTTTTTAAGGGTGCGATGGAGCATGAAAGTGGAGGGGATAAGAATTTTAAAAAAAAAAATCACGTTTCATTTTCCAAGAACAGTGTAAGATAGATGCTAAAATTTGTTACCACAAGTATGTAGGTCCAATAGAACCCTAGCCGGAAAAAAAAATTTGGTAGTGTGGCTGAGGGTGGGGAGGGTGAAAAGGAAATAGTTGTAATGTGTATGTCTTTAGAACCTATGATATAAAAGTGAAACTTGGTATTCAGATAGACCCACAGTAGTGACATATTGGAAAAATATAATTTTTTTAGGGCTAGTATGGTACGGGGGTGGGAGATGTTTTTACTAACTACAGAACGGCTTATGCTAGAAAGTTGAAACTCGGTGTGTATATGTAGCAATCAACTAGAAAAGTTTTTTTGTTGAAAAAAATTAGAATATCCATTGGCGCTCGGTAGGAAACATAAAAAAAAAATTTTGGAAATAGAATGCATATATTTTCACGATTTTCGTCATATCTACTAGGTCTTCCCAAATACTGAATTTGTTTTATTCTACGGATTCTTCATATGAATACCTAGAAAGTGTTTTCAAGATTTGTTTAACGTGGTTGTTTACTTTTTCATGATTTCTTCCATATCTGTCAGATCTGATCAGATATTAAATATCTTTTCTCTTCCACGGACTTTTAATAATCAACTACTTTTAAATTTTATCTGTTTTCAACCCCTAAACCACAATATGTAATTCATATTTTATTCCAACCGCTTTCTGAACTTTTTGTTAGGTTTTCAGTCACATAGTAACCTACACCGCATTTCAGAGTTGAACTCGTTCTAAACTTCTGTCCGAAAAATAATAAAGTTGCGCCCAGATTGTTGGCAGATTTTTTTTTAATGTTATCTTGTTTAAAATGAAATAGTGTTTTCTGCTACAGACACTTCAAATATGTATACCGCAGCACACTTCACTTCGAGGCGGGGGTCATCTAAAAGACCCTTAACTGAGTCTTCTATACTTCCCGCCTGGAACGCTCCTATTCCGTATCTAAAAAGATTTAATAAATAATAACGAAAAAATGAAAGATTAATTTTAAAAATTACCTCGTTACGAAATCCGCCACCAACTTGGCATAGACCTCCCTTGACTTATAGTCCTCGTGCTTAGCATACAATGCCTCAACCACAGCGAGCGTTTGCCGCGGCGTAGTCTCCCCCTTCGCAATAAGCTCGTGGAGCTCCTTTCGCGCATGGTGGCGTGTGGCAGCATGTGGCGATATAATTGATTCCATCTGAAAGCAAAAATTAAAAAAATGTAGGAAATTATGTCAAATTTCACAGGAAAGTCTACAGTCTATAATAGGGATGTTCGATTTCGATTCGATTAATCGACTAATCGGTTAATTTTTTAAAAAAAAATCGATTTTATCAATCGATATGAGTGATGTTGATTAATTGACATTATCGAAGAGTAAACATTAATTAATCGAACAAATTTCAATAGTAAAAAGATTCAATGTTCGACCGTTTTGACAATATTTTACTTTTACTGTAACGAAATTTGCTGCAACAGAAAAAAAATTATACATTCATGAAGAGATAAGGGGTTGTAACGACTTATTTTCCAGGGTATACTCGTCGGAGCCAGGGTTCGTTACAAACATTTATATTTTTAATTGACTTCACTTTATTTAATGTTCAATAATTCCAAATTCATTTACTTCATTCTTAACTTCGGTTTGTTCGTAGATATTTCTCGCCGCTTCGTAACGTTTGTCGTCCTCTACCTTAGCCGTCGTCGTAACTCGGCTCGTTGTTCTCCTTATGAAAACGGCTGCTCGTTGCCTCTCGCGTCGCCTCTCGTCTCTATCCGTCGTTCCTCGTCGAGCTGCTACTCGTTGCCTCTCGCCTCTGCTCGTCGTGCAGCTACTCGTTGCCTCTCGCCTCTGCTCGTCGTGCTGCTACTCGTTGCCTCTCGCCTCTGCTCGTCGTGCAGCTACTCGTTGCCTCTCGCCTCTGCTCGTCGTGCTGCTACTCGTTGCCTCTCGCCTCTGCTCGTCGTGCTGCTACTCGCTGCCTCTTGCGTCTGCTCGTCGTGCTACTGTTCGTTGCCTCTCGCGTCGCTTCTCTCTTATCGCTCTCCGTAGGTTTCGGCTCCGTGCATCTAATCACGTATAACTGTCTGGCCTCTCTAAATTCGGCGGACTTTCAAAGCCCTGACCCTCATCTCGATTGGCATGAACAGGGGTTGCCTATACCTATAACTAGTAGACGGCCTGGCTCTATCAATTCTGTCCAGCGAGTCAGAGTCTTCATTCCCTTAGCGAAATTAAAAAACTTCAGACGTTAGAAGTACTTCTATAGCAGCAATTTGGCAGAACATCATAGCGGACACATTTTTTTCTTTGGATACTCGAAGCTTTGTAGCATAGCCTAGCGTACAGTATGAAACATTTAGTTTTGAAAAACGCCAGTATAAATATCGCCAAACTGAATTCAGATTTTCTCGAGTTAAAATAAATTTTCCCTATTGAATACCATCAGAAAGAATGCCAAATTTTGGAGTTAAATTTTTTATCTTTTTCTGTGGCATTTAGTTTTATCAATGTTGCATCGGAACTTACCAGGTAGTTCTGTACCAGTTCTATTATTCAGTACCGAAGCGGAACTGTAGAAACTGATAGCAAATCATTTTTATAAGAAATTACTAATTCTGTTTTTTGTCTGCAAACTACATAGAAAAGAACTTCCGGATTTCATCCAAAATAATGCCTTGCGGAACCGAACTAGTTACCAAATCCATCCAAATTGTCATTCATCTCATTATCTTTACTTTGACTTTTACTTAAAATCGATATCAGATCCATCAACACTATGACATCCGTCCCAATCAAGCTCCTCCATCAAAGGGAAGAAAACTCATTTTCCTACCACCCACCCATTACCTCCTAATAGAGACGCCATTAATTCGTCTTTGGCGCCAAAACGAAGTGAAAATCTATCAATGGGAAAAAACCCTATGATCCATACTGAAGCTGTTGCTGTCGTCTTGTCTGCCAAAAATGAAAGATGACTAGGACGCGAGTTCACCAAAAAAACAAAACACCAACAACAACTGAAAACCAGCATAATGGAACGTGGAATACATCACTCCAAATACACCAACACACCAAACCCACCTTTACAGACACTTCACCATAAACAAAACCCAGTCAAGTCAGCATAAAGAAAATTAATGACGAGATGATTGATTACACTTTTATTTCTACTTTGTGTGTGACTGTGATTAATATCCTTCCGTATATTCCAAAAAACCATGAGCGCCTCGATCCTTGGATGAGAGATGAGTTGGAAGGTACAAACCATACATAACCTTATCCTTACGTCGGAACAACCTGCAACAACAACAACAACGAAAAAACCACCCTCCCTGAACACCATCAAGACACCAGTTGATATATGGGCGCTCCTTCGTCATCATCATCTTCTTCTATTCTGTTTACGTCTTGGCGTTATGCTGTCGAGCACTGCCTCGAGTCCTGTAATTGAGTTGAACCGAACAGACCGGAGAAATAAATGGTTACAGCCACTTGATATATGAAGCTTCTGACATTGAAGGGATATCCCACCCACACCCATCCATATACACCCAAAGATCCAGAACGCACACTCGCACCCGCAACCCAGGGCTACAGGAGAGGTTCGGAATAAAGGTCCTTCCCAGGCGTGGATGAGCTTCTTCATTACGCGGATGGTTGATGTAGTCCTCCCCCGAATTCTAGAGCTCTGTTCAAAGGAACACCCAGGCAGCTCGATGACAGATGCACGCAATTATAGCTCAAACTTAATTATGTTGAGCGTGTTCAATGGTTTTGAAGACTTGGTACAAATTATTAGGCATCTTTCAGCTTTGCTCTCTCTGTTTCCGGAATGTCTGAATGCTGACAGCCGTCTAATTGCTAGGTAAGTGAACCGGGAATAGTGTGTATAAGATTGTCACGACAAAGACAATGACTAATTGACGGTTTTACTTGCTTTGTACTTCCTCGAATTGGGTAATGGTTGTTGTGTTTTCTAAAATAACCAAGACGCCCCAGGCGTAATCATGCTGTAGTTTCTTCTAATCAGTCAAAATCTTTGCCAAACTGATTAAAGCGATCCTGATTTCAGTTTTAATCAAATCCTAATAGTGCGATAAATTGCATGATATAAGGACCTTGGAGTGAGCTAGCTGTAGAAGTGGTCACAAAAAAGAATACATAATATCCTTGAAGATCATCTTGGCCTTCCACTGGAGGCTCTTCGTACCAACATTTCGAAGCGGACGTCTTATACGCCGTCAGACAAAAGGCATGAAACATGGTGGAGCTTTCGTTCGACACACGACCCCTTCAATTTTTCACCACAAACGAAAGAGATGCTCAATAGATGCTCAAAAATTCAAGCAAAACTAAAATTGAATCAAAAATGAGGAAATGGTGGCCAAAAACATTGAAAAAAAATTCAAAATTTGCTACTCTTCTTATGCCTTGCTGTTTACGGATTTGAAAAGGGGGCGCCAGCACCTTTAATTTAAGTGGTCACGCTACTGTGTGTGAATAAAACGAACATGTCGTCAAACTCTGTTTGATGGGCTATGTATATTAAACATGAGGAATGAAGCACCATTCAAAAGTTTTTGAAAAATAAGCCCTTTGAAAAAGTCATGCACGCGAGAATGAAGAATATTGGGTTAAGATCTTGGCTGAAAAAATTTTTGCTAGGGCACCACTGACCACACTTATGTATGTATATGTATACCAGGGCATTTTGGCATCCAGGGAACGAACTGACCGATGAGCTGGCGAGACTAAGATAGGTGTCAGCCCGAATGGTAGAGGAGGCAGTTAGTCCACCATTAAACGGCATCAAAGTGCAATCAGGGGTCGGACCTCGGACGCAGTGAGCTGAAGGTGGAAAGAGCTAACGAGCTGAAGTACCTCTAGAGCATTCTAGCCAAGGCGGGACAAGCGGAAGTCTGGGAAAATATTGCCATAAAATAGGGGAAGTTTTTGGTTACTCCTTGGAATTCTGAGAGGGTACTGCTGGCTAGGAAGCATGCTATGCGTATGAGATTACTGACTCTGACGTGTTCAGTTACTGATTCGACCTATATGCTGAGAAGACAGTTACTTACGATTGTGCTACAGTCCAAATCGGACCTTGGACCCTAGATCCATGGCCTCCAACCTCAGTGATGTCGTCCTGCAGCTTCTAAATCTTAGCAGTCATTTACTGTCTGAGTCAATAGAGTACTCCCAGCGCTTTCGTGGTTTTCCAACTGGTTTTTGTCCATAAACTTTTCCTTTTAGTGTGCGTTTGGGGATTCTTCCATCATCCATCCGCTCCACATGACCAGCCCATTTTGAAACTAGTTTAATTTTCCAAGGATGAGTTGTTAACACATCGCCCAACCTCCGAGCCTGGAGGACCAGTCTTACTTCTTTCATACACCCTGACAGGAAAAGGGTGGGAGTTTTCAGCTGAATATGATATGCTGGAGTTGTTGCAGCTATGCTGAGAGTCCAACTATGTCATACACACCTAGTTCCTGAGATGCACTGGTGTTCCTGATCATTCAGGAACCCACCTCCTTTCTCAACCGGGCTTGGGTGGGACCGACTATGGCGGAGTTCCACACAAGGAGGACACTATCTACCCACATTTTGTGTGAATGTCAGGCAGTTGCAAGGAGGCAACTGAGATGGGTGGGTAGTCTTTTCTTTGACTTGGAGGACCTGAGATTGGTAGGGCATGACCAGCTGGTCAAGTTTATCAGGGATCTGGACTAGTTTAGGGATGATTAGTGACCTATGAGGCTCCGAAGGAATCACTATGGGCCCTTTTTTGGACCATTGTGTGAGCAAGGGCTCAACGCTTTCTTAAAACAAAAACCTCGCCTACATTTCAAACTACAACATTATCCCCTACTTTGCACAGAAATTTTAGTATTTCATCAATTGGAATTCCACCCTGAGTTCTAAATAAAAGCTGATATTCTGTGTGGTGTGTGTGTTTAATATGTGCGTAAATCATCACCGGTGGAATGATGGCCAATAAAATCTTGAAGTTAATCCAATGCTTAAGTTACAATGTACCAGTCTATGGAAACAATGATAATAAAAATTTATAGCTGCGTATATTTTCCATCATAAATTCAAATAAGTCCTCAACACTCACTCTCGCTTGCTGGTATTTGCCATAGATGTAAGCCGGCTAACACAAGTGGGTGACTATAAATAATCTTTTATAGGTATGTGTACGAAAGCAATGATAAAATATAATCCAGGGGGTACTAAATAAAAGAAACCCCTTCCTCCCCTCCTCATACTGATATTCCTCCTCCTTAACGTTATTATTTATACACTTTTATTTTTTTTTCCTTTATGTTATGTTACATTAACATGAAGTTGCCACACATACACCATCGAAATTGCTTCAAGATAAAATTGCGCGGCAAGTTTCAAATCTTTGGTGCCATGGGAAACGTTCATAAAACCGTTGGCCCGTTCAGCCGCCCTAAGCCGATATTAAACATACCACGGCTCGTATTATAGCCGGGGCTCAACGTTTGTACTTACGGCTATAAAATGATTTAATTAACACATAAATCAGGTCGAGTCTTGGCTCTAGCACTCGGATGTAATTTACTTTTAATTCTTAGGCCAATACTCACACATCCACATCGTCATATATGCGGCCAACTGAAGTTTTTAAATATGATTTATTGTTATTTATGGGTCACGGAATAATTGTGTATTAAGCGCTTTTAAACGCGTGACATCAGTCTAGAGATCGGACGGTCATAATTTTCAGCAATGTTCGTTGCCCCGTATACACAAGCAAATTGTTAGCATTGTAAAAAAAATTATTTATGACACGCACCACATTAAGCTGGGTGCAGAACCTTTGAGTCGTTATGACGAGTTGCACATTGAACACAATGTTCTCGGGGTTTTTATAAGTTTGTTTAGTTGCTGAATTTACTTTGGACGATGTTACAAATTTTTATTATTTTGTTTTAGCAAGAAGGGGGGGGGGGGAGAGAGGAGAATCAAGACAAGTAGTAATTAAAAAAAAAAACTGCCGATTTTCTGCTAATATTTGAACGGAAAGCTGATAAATTCCATGAGATTTTTGTCTGTTGAATAACCGAATAATTTTTACTACTTCTAGTTTACTTGCGCTTAAATAACCTTTGAAATTTTTTTTCTTATTGCTTGAGTTGTGTTTGTTTTTGAACAATTTCATTGTTGTCTTAGAAATAAACTGTTGGAAGGTTGGGGCAATATAGTGTTTCAAGTTTTCTTTTATGATAAGCCGAATTTTTCATATCGCGCAAAGTCCCTGAAAATATTTCAACAATTATGCAGCTCATATAGAAATTTTAAAAATATAATTAAGTATCTTATCCCCGGAGAGTTCATTAGCTTTTGGTGGAATTTTTAGTGTGCGACAATGCAGTGGCGGTACGAAGGTTTTGACCGGGTGGTACTCTCTCACCTATGAAATTCACATTATTGAAGCTCGTCTGCGCAATACCTGTGCTTTCAAATTATGAAATACAGTAGAACCTCTATACAGTGACCACCCAAACCCAAGGGACTGTGTAAAACTGGTCACATTATTCGATTGGTCAGCTTGTAAGAATAATTCAAGAAATAAAATCCGTTTCTGATTTGCATATCGGGACCGTAAAAAATTGTCAATTTTAGGCAATTGCTCAAGATATGAAGGTGGTCACTTCTTCAGCTTCTACTGTATCTTAAAATGTTCTTGAGATACATGAATAATAGTTCGTATATATTTTTTATTGTCACCAATCTCCTTACATACACAGTTTAAAAAAAATTCATTGAATTTTACATCTTTTGGATAATAGGCAAATATCGCAAATCTTTACAAGTAAATTTACATTGAAATGTAATAGTCAATTTATATATAATTTTCAATTTTCATTCAGTAAATTTTTAATTTTCAATCTGTAAATTTCAACTCCGAAAGCAGGAAATTCACTTGAACTTACACTTTAACAAAAATATATAAGTAACACTCGTTAAGATACACTAATTTCTACTTCTAATATTATTTCTTACCTACTTACTTTTGATTAAAACTGTAAATTGTACAGTTCAGTTGAAATGGACATGAATAATTTGTTAATACCAGTAAATTCATGCAAAACTTGAAATGAGTACTCTTAGTTGAAAAAATTAATCAAACTGGAAATACCAAGCAAAAGTTGAATTGAAAATTATTATTTTTTAAAACAGTGTAATTCTATTATTCTGGGGAGCAGTTTTTGGCCTATAGGTTTTGCTACGACGTTTTAACCCCACCGTAAACATATGATTTTGTTTGATAAAAAATTTTACTAGTGTAGGTCAATATATGAGTTAAGTTTCAACTTTCTAGCATAAATCCATTTAATCTGTTCCTAAAAAATTTTGAAAAAAAAAATTGATTTACATCCTCAAAAAAAAAACATTACAAGGCTCTTTCCTAAATTGTACTTCTCGAAAGGTGCTTCAAAAAAAAAATATCCTTGAAGAAATTAGTTTGTGTTTACCCAAACTTGTAATGACTGAAGGCAGCATTTCAAAATATACTACTCTAAAAAAATGCATTATTTTATAATAATATTAACTAATTAATAATATTAATATTAACTAAAATTAAAACCGTAGTTTCCTTGAATACGGATTGCAGACGAGCTGATAAGTTCCCTGTTGATTCGAGCTGATACTAGTAGCCGCGAATCAGGTAACTCCTCTCAAGCAATGGTGGCCTTAGAGAGGGCAAGAAGATGCACTTCACCAATCTGTGTTTCAGCAATAACAACTATAAAATTCGAAAAATATAATTTTCTAATCAAATAAGTCCCAACTAATATACATATTATAGTTCAAGTTAACTGTCAAATTATTGCTCAGCTGCTCCTAGTTTCCATAGCTCGCTGGATCAATACCGGCTCGACGGACCGAAAAATATTCGATTCTATTTAAATTTTAAAATTTGATTTTAAATTTTTCTGGAATCATTCAAACTGTTTGGTTTTGCATAGAGCAGTCATCATCAATAGCGTGACTGCCTAAATCGAGGCAGGGCCTGTGTAGAGCAGTGCTGCCTACTTAAGACTATTTTTTTAAATTCAATAGTTGTAAATAGACCACCTTCGGATAGACGCAGATAAATATTTCGACTCAACACATGCAGTATATAAGCACGGCAAAGTTTGGCAGCCAGGGACATATATCTACCTACATTAAATCTTTGGTGCTACCAACTCAAAAACTTATATTTCCTAGAAAATTCTATCTTAAATCATTTTTTTTTTTTGGTTAATTTTCCAAAAATGGTTTATATTAGACAAAACAGGTAAAAAAATCCGCTTAACGACAATAGCAATAAATTTCACTTTAATGTGTTTGTTGGGTGCAATTTTCCACATTTATTTTTTTCTTCTTTAGTTCAGTTCGTGCTCGCCGGAATCCGAATGGGTGGAAATAGAACCATCAATGAAATTTATGTTATTTCCACCCTCCTTTTAACAATAAAAGCCCTCGCTTGATTTAATGGCCATTCATATATATATGTATGCCAGCATACATACATGTAATGTATGAATAAGACCTTCCCCGAAAATACGAAAATCCGAGACAAGAATGGTTGTGAGACTCACTAAAATACAGTCACAAATTTCGCTGTACGGATAGGGGGAGGCCAGATACAATTTATTTAAAAACAAAATTGAGTAAAAAAAAAATAAAAGCAAGAGAATAGAAAAAAGATAAATTCAATGTTATACTGTAGCTTAGTTTGTGTTGTTCTCAATTCGAATTCACTCAAAATGCTTTAGTGAGTCTCATTGGTAGTTAGGATAGAGGGGGGATCTAAGGTAATTTATGGTCATGTGTTTGCCGCACATAAAAGTCGTTATTTTTTTTTTTTTTTTTTTGTTGCCCTTGTTCTACTTGTTCGGGGGTAGTACCCACATTGCAACAATACTGCGTACGACAACAACCACTACTTCCAGAAAAGGCACTTCGAAATCGAGTCCTGTAAAAGAGCTTTACAGCGAGATTTTCAACATTTGTACGAACGCGAAGGCTTTTTTCCTAAGTGTTTTAACACGAGAAACTTCTCCACAACCGCCCTCACCCCCCGTGTAATTTATTTCCCATATGTGGCATGGTAATTTGTTAAGTACAGTAAAAATAATTGCTCGTATTTATAATTTACACATTTGTTGAAATTTATAGGTGCCTCGTCGTCGGAATAATGTACGCTTCCAAGACTACTTTATCACGACCCCTGGTACTGTTTCATTCTCTCAGGGTATAGAGAACGATATAATGTTTGTTGTATAGCGGGGGTGCTATAATGGCCCATGGCGGGATGTCTTCTGTGAAACAATTCGACGAAAATTAATGTGAAATGTTCTTTTTAAGGGTAATTTGTGTGCTGTATAGCTTTGAAATATGTGACGAGTCTTGCAGAGCCGGGGGAGAGATAGGTAATTACGTGGTATGTGATTTTGATAAAAGAGATAATAACGAACTACCCAGAAGGGATACGTAAGTAATGATATCAAGAAAGGTTACAGCAACATAGAGAAGAATTAGCATTTGGAATCGTGAGTTTCTAGAGAGATTCAGAGAGTAGATAACCTTTACACCCGTATAAAATGAGATAATTCTAGCAAATGGTAAACAATTCACTTCCGTCCAAAACTCACACTGCCCAACAAGAAATTAACCAGTTAACTCCATGGTAGCTCATGGTTAATCTCTTAGTTAACACATTCACCACGGTACTATACCCACTTAAATCAATGTACTAGCTTGCAAATCGCTTCATCTTTCATGCAATATGTCCACCTAATTTACTCATTATTAACGCGCCTTACTCGTCTATCGAAGCGATTCAATATCACAATAACTGGCTGTCGACACTAATATGCTATCGCGTCTTATCGCTAAACTAAGGCGCATCGCCTTTTGTCTTAACCATTTTCAAGATATCAAGTACTTGTGCTATAAATATTGCAAGCTTGCGGTTCGGGACTTCAAGCAAAATTCGATTAAAATGGATAGAAAAAACAATGATTTATTACATCGCTTTCAACAATCGCACTGTTGGCAATGCTGCCCGATTTTTATATATGTAGAACTTGATCACTGGTTCAAATCAAAATCACTTCACAAATACTTCGCGTAGAAACAGATCGTCGTGCTGTGTAGTGAAAACTGTATTTCGCTGAAAACTTTGCCGTGCTTATATACTGCAAGGTTTGAGTCGAGAGCTTTCCCGATTATTGGGTGGTGCCAGGGTACATGTAACAATATATTTTAAAGATTTTTGGGCGGGAGCTGCTTGAAAGAGTTCGGGCCCGGTCATTATTTGGTAAGAACTCTCTCAAGTAGAGTAGTAGACGAGTAGGTCGGGAAACCCTTTCCTAGTTTACATGAAATGATTTAGGGAGCGTTACCCAAAGGGTTCACCAGCTCCCAACTAAACCCCATCGACTTCAAAATATCAACAATTTAAATGAAAATAATAAAATTATATCCAATTAACTTCGCCATGATCACAAGACCGAAAACCATTTGTTAGATTGTTGGCTTATTGGCTGCCATGAGACATTCATAGGTAACATAATCGGCAAGAACTAAAAAGCCTGCATCATATAGAGGGTGAAGAAATGGAGGGGGAGGGGGGCGTAAAACAAATGCGCTACATAAATTTAAAAAAAAATCCCATCATTTATTATACTTTGTTTTGGCGTACCCACACAGGAACACACGCTCCACATATGCGGCTTATGTTTCGAGGAGCCCGCCAACAAGCGCCCACCACATATGAAATATATGCCGCCATTAAACGTAATTTATACATTACATCGTTCATTCACTTCTACGTTTTTACGGGACATCATCGCCGCTGCTGCTCCTTCAAGCCTCTAATCCCAGATTACCTTTATGCCAGGAGTATGTTACCTGTATGCATCATATGCGTGTTTTATCGTCATAACCTTTCGCACAGGTAACTTTTTTTCTGGCGTTTTGTACTCGTTGCACGCCACCACCTCTGAGAGTCCTTGTCCAACGTAAAATGTTGCCTGATGTCTGACAAGCCACCAAATAATCGCCTCCTAAAAGATGAAATCATTAAAAATTTCCGATGTAATTTACAAAAGAGTCGAGCGGAACGAACAGAAAGCGAACAAAACGCGATGATGTGAATATTGCGATTTGGCGAAAAAATCGCGAAAAAAAAGAAGCGAAGAAAATGCGAAAAACCGAAAGAGGATGGCCGGACAGCGGGATACAATTTGAACCGTGCGGTCAGCCAGCGGTGAGCGGTTTATAACGATCGCCTTGGGGTGGAACCACAATTAACAACGTTAATTTACGTGTTCGGTTGGAGGTAAGTACCTCTCAGGTTTATTGAGGTCTTAATTTACGACCTTAGAAATTGTTTAGATGAATCATTTTGGATGGGATCGCGGTAAATTGAATGAGGTGCGAGGAGCAGTGTCTTGTTGTTTTGGAATCTGATCGAGGTCGGCTTCAATTTCACGGAAGATTATTTTGTGGTTCTTCGAGAATTTGGATGCTTGAAATGAGTGGCTGGGTTGTTGAAACACTTTCTTTACGAAAGAATGATAGTGGCTCCACAAGACGCTCGGAAATGGCTCACTTTTTGCTCACTTCTGAACAGCCTTGGCAATGTCTTCCTACCTTATTGCAGTCTTTATTGAAGTTGGGGCCTGATGCTGGGAAAACTCCAACAATATCCAGAGAAGAACTTCAAGGCATAACCCTTACCCGATCTGCTAGCAATCAGCAAATTTAGTAATCGACTGAGACTGTGAAGGTGCTGAAACTCGATACGGTTTTTTCTATGGAGCTTATATATGCGCTTCCCCTCTATCTCTTACTCTGTGGATATATCCTTAGAAGGCGGAGTAGTGCAATAGCATACGTATACTAAAAATCATTTATAAAAAAAATATCAAACATTTGTCAATTAAAAAAAAATTTTAAATGAAGACCAGTTCAAAATTTGACAATTTTTCAACGTATTGCTCTCGTAAAATTTACGTCAAGATATTAATAACAAATCCGAAAAAGTTTTACCAAAATATATTATGTACTTATATTAAAAAAAAAAATTTTTCTGGTTCATAATTTGACAAAGTTTCAACGTACATAATTCGTGAATTTGCTAACAAATTCTTAGAACACTTTTGTGTCAAATATGTATATAAACATTTTCTGGCTTAATGTGGAATTATGGTAAAATTAGAAATTTTTTTTAGGTTTTGATATGCTTGCACATAAATTCGCAGACCAATAGTCTAAACACAACTTTAATATCAAGCAATTCAAGTTACTATTTAACTGATAGTCTAAAATAACATAATGTGTCATATGACCTCCTGTTATGGCTTAGCTTTCTATAAGAGTTATAGTTTCATATCAGCTGAGATTTAAAAACCAAAACCCTAAAAAGGTGACCACCTACCCAATTTACCAACTATCAAAATTTGAACAGAATCGTCCGAAAATATTGAAAGCTATTAGCCAGAAAAAAATTGAAAAAGAAAAAATTTAAATTATTTCGTCATGTTTATTAAAAAAAAAAATGTTTCATTCTATCCTTTTAAGCAATAAAAAAAATTAAGTCCACTCTCTCGTTGACTTCAGCTTTCTTAAAACTAGTTTTCTATACTTCACGTTATAAACTGTTAAGCCTACATTACACTCTCTGACAAATGTAGCCTAATAGTGCAATGCTCAAATTTTTATATATTATTTGCTCTACACAAAGTTTATTTTGACGGAAAAATTTTTACTGAACTTTTCGTCAAATATTTGACTGCTTTACATTTTTTTTTGCTTTTTTGGGGTCTATTAGTTTTAAAACGTGAAACTATAAAATTTCAGGTTGGCAATTTTTTTGGAATCAATAACAATAGTTTGTTATTAAAAATAATAAAGTAAAATTAAGAATTAGAAATACATACCTATGTATTTTCGTAAGAACTGGACATATATAGTACAATATTTATAATGATTTAAAACATAAAGCTATTAAATTTTCTGACAGTTCAAAACCTGCTTTATTCAGGGTTGACTTCATTTCACTCAAGTGAATTATTGTGTCATATTTCTATTCTCTGGATGGACACTACGTTCCGAAATTGTGCAACAGCATTTTATATCGTTTCATGTCTGATGTAGAGAAGTCGTAGAAAATATATCCGTTTGATTATTCGAAACGTATGTATATGCAAATAGACTTGTCACTCGTAATACTGACTAATAGATTTCATGAAACAACTATTAACCCATGGTCGCAGCATGTCCGTGTGATTTATAAGCAACCTAATGAAATCCACATAAATTTACCGACAACAACACTTTGTTTCCACTCTCGAACGTCTCCTCATCGACATTAAACACTGATTCCTATCAATTTTCTGGAAATTCCAATCAACCTCGAACTATTGAACGAAAAAAAAAAAAACTTAGTTTTTATTTTCAACATCTGTCAGCTTTTCTCTCTTGCGATGTCTTAAAGAAAACGATCGGTTATTGAAATAAGATATCATCCTTGAGAGCGATGACGACGCCACGCCAGCTCCATATTTCATTGCGCTATACACACCGCTTACCTAGTGGTTCTAGTTGTACTATAGCCTAGCTAGTCGGTATGATTCCCATGCGATGTCTGAAGCTATCTTAAGCTATCGACCAGAAATTCGACTCGACGATAGTTTGTCGATGTCAACCCAAGCCTTCCACACCACACTCCCTATAGCTCCGATCGTTCGGAACAGATTTATCTTAAATAAATGAAGTGAAACCTCAAAAAGCTATAAGGAGGCATCAAACCATAGATCCCAATGGTCGATAAGATCGGAAAATTTAGTTGTTACATGACATATCCAACTGTCGACTAATTTATTTCACCCGGATGATTTATGCCCTGCGATAGGTCGCGTTAATTTATCATGTTGCCGAAGCGCATGGAGGCGCTCCGAATCCCATCATCATTCCGGTCGACTAGTCCTCGAGCGTTTTGTGCGGATGGCAAGCTGTTTTCGATTCGGTTTGCCAGTTTTAATGTTTTGGCTTTATCTCTAGTTCGATGTCAGCCTATTTAGAGATTAAATAGAAAACACTGAATTATGACCGAATGATACTATACTCCTGTTTCGTACCTCTATACATACATATGCTGCGACTACTCTGAAAATGTGGTTCTGACCAATTTGGCCAGGTAGAGAGAGGTCTACACACACGTTTCAAATAGGTGAGATACATTGGACCGGAATCATGCCTACATACGTGGAAAACTCTAGATAAAACACTGCTGACAAAATCCGACAAAAAAAATGACCAAGAAAAATGTCGAAAAAATAAAAATAAAACATAAATAAAATAAACAGGCGCAACGATGTATAGAGGAATAAATAAATTCTATGACTATGAATTTATGTGTGACAGGTTTCGCTTAGATAAAATTGTCCCCCGGTCGGAAATTAATGACTTCGATAATGTTGCCTTTAACCAGGCGACTCACCCGTTTTTCACATTTGGACGCTTCGACGGACTCGGGGATTTGGAGCTCGAGTGAGATTTGTGTTGCGGTGGCTGCAATAACATTTTTCTTTTTTTATTAAATTTATTGCACTTCTTTTTTTGAAATATCTGGCAAAGAGACAATTTTGAAGGTAGATTATTGCTGCTCTCTTGCATTTGGAACATTTGAATTTCGAATACAAAAATAGATTACAATAATTAGCCTGTAGATTTTCGAAAGAAACGTTCACCGACATTTAAGTATAAGGATGACAGTTATTGGGTTCATTTGATTTATTTCGAAAAGTGGAATAATAGTCAACGCGATGCGCGTTATGACCATATCGCATCGCGCGCATCATATCGCTACAACGTTTTAGTGAGAGCGTTGAATTGCTTCACGGAACTGCCAAAAATATTGAATACAAAAATATTTTTCAAAAATATTGCCAGTTAAAAAAGACGATTATTTTTTACGTTATTAAAAACATTGAACGATTTTTAGATTGAAAGTCGCATATTATCAGAAAAGTTGCGCCCAGACTGTTGGCAAATTTTTTTTCTACAGATACCGATATTTCTACAAATCCTGCCTTTCTGATACGAATGACGAACAGATGCCGTTGTACATTTGCGGCTGATACTTTTGAGTTCACTCCAACTCCATCACTTCAAGCTTGAAATTCAAAGTGGAACATACATCAGTTTTCCAACGAGTGTTTATTGTAGCTACCAAACATACAGTTCTTAAGAAATCTGCAGATTTGTAGCAACACAAAAATCTAGAAAAATAAATTTATTTTTTTTCAATTGAAATTATATTAAAGTAAGGCAATCTGACAACAGGAAAAAATATAAGTCGAATGTATCTATCATAGAAATAAGTCACTTTGCATTTTTATCAAGTCAAAAAACAAGCCCATTTTAAAAGCTTATTTTTTTGGTGACCCCTACGCTTCATAAAGGCCTACATCGCGAAATTCAACTTAAACACAAAAAATTATTCAGATATGAAATAGAAATTTTAGGAAAATGATTTTCGAAATAAAAACTTTCGTAACAACCTCTGATTTCTTCGGGTTCTTAAACCTCGACCTCACGAATTACTTCAGTATGCTTCAAATTCGGAATTTAAAGTTTGATATACGTTAATGTTTTACCAAGAGGCAGGTAATAGAATGGATGTAAATAAAATTAAGTTAATCATTTCACTGCGTCCATTCAAATGTCCCTGAAAAATTTGTGAATTTCAGTAGTAAGGGTACAACTTTCGTATCTTATGCTTAACGTGCGAACTGGACATCCGCACTAAACTCCACCTATTTTCGCATGGAATTTCTGGAATTTTTGGTATTCAAAGTTGTACCTTTTGAGCGTGAAGCCTGTTTTCGTATGGGCTCCTAATTTCCTAATATCATCTCGCAAGATCCATAACAATTCATGAAGCAGTTCAGTTAAGAATTAGATTTAGTTAGATTGTAAATTATGTCTCGATTAACTTAACATTAATTTATTTAGAAAAGTATGATTAAGACTAATTGTTACTTTCATCGCATAAAATTTATTCAGAGTTCGATGTTTCAAGATTTGTACGTCTCTTCCGAGATTTTACCTTTTTGGTGTTTTTGGTATTTTGTAGTTGTTTCTATGTTTTGTTTAAGATTTTGTGGTGATTGCTCCAGCGAGTATCTACCGCACAAATGTCATTAAAAAATTAGTTTTGGAAATCATGCGAACGAAAACGTTTGAGTTATGAAGCTCAAATTTTAGGTTAGGTTTAGAAGAGTAGACTGAACCGTTGTGCCACAACCCATTACGAAAGATTACTGTGGATTCATTGAGATACCCTCGTATAAACCGAGCTCTAGACTATTGAGCCCAAATTTTAAATTTACACAGAAATCAGTCATGCAATTTTTTATTGAACAAAATTTCTTTCACTTCCACTTTTGTACATCCATAAGAAGAAGCTGCCGGGTTCTGTATCAGATTAAAAAAAAACGGAAATTCATAAAAAATTTAAATAAAAGAAACATCTCTTTCTGAATTCCCTGCCTCCAATCAATAATTAAGCAAAATTCTACCCACCGGAATTCAATTTGACTTAAATCATTCATTTCACACATGAACCATTTATCAAAGTGCCATCAACGGAACAGATTTCCTACACCACCCAATCATTTATCTGGTCTGACGATAGTAGGGGGATGCATACACATACGTATATCAAAGCTGGTATCCCCAAAAAGGTTCAGGATCACATTCAACATATCGCCAACATAACGCTAAACTACAGAAGAGTCCCAGCCCATCTAGCCATGGAGCGAGTGATCCAGTAAATCATGACTCTCAGTGTGATAAACAGCGTACACTTTTGGCCGTAAAAATGTTTTCATCCCTTCACTTTTTCCTCTTCGTTCTTCTATCTGCCAACATTATAGTTGGGATGGAGTTAGGGGATCCAAAGTGAATCCTTGACTCAGTAAAAACTACCCCAAACGGGGCGGCAAAGATACATTAGGCTAGTTGGAATAGGTAGGCACCGTCGATAGCTTGGGTATTTTGTTAGGTTCTACAAAACGTACAATAGATGAAATTGACACAAACTCCATTTCACAAATCATTTATGAGCCCTAATCGCAATGATTAACGACTTCCTATATCCCGAAACGAGGTTATGCTGTTTCGTTACGTAACTCAAACTGTATTCCAGGACCCATAAGTCCTTTCTAGGCTCTATGTCGTACGGATATCTGGTCGGGTTACCCTATGGGCTCGGTCTACCCTATTTGCTTTTCAGGACTGTTCGTCCTTTCAGGGATATCATACACTGATTCTAGCCGAGGCGAATTTGTGCAGTCAGATCCAGAAACGAGCAAGCCCACAAACTGTTTATCCATAAAATTTCGTGATTTATGTCCTTCTGGAAAGCTTGGCATAGTCTCGGATAAAAGTCCTGCTCTTCACTATATTCTCAGTAGTTTATATACACCACACCGTATGACGATATGTAGAAGTCGGATATAAAGTATCCCGTGGGGTAGTTTTTTTCGCAACTCGTATATCCTCCATGCCAGCAGCCCCTGCTATGCCCTCACGTTTGCCAGGATGAATTCGAATGTTAGCACTTGCGAACGGAAATAGTCGAGAAAAAAAATTAATTTCTTAGAACAACGCATCCATGTCAATTTGGGAAAGATTTATGGCCACGTAATTTAAGATCTCAATGTCGGTGGCCAACTACCCCATTGCGAACCTCGTCGATGGCATCCCAAACATGGGGGGCAAGTCATGTTTTCATCGATGCGAAGAAAAGGATATAAAAATGAAACCGTCTATCTCGTACCATACACCAACGCTAGAGTATCCTGCCTACTCTGGTCCTGTGCTGGCAACCCTAGAAAGGATATAAATCACAGACCATCGAGATCAAGGGTGGCTTTAAGGTTGTGCCATCTGTCCGAGGTTCCTGACATAAATTGCTTGAACCGTCTCTCATTCTCGTATAGTAGTAGCGAAAGAGTGAGTTCCGAGGTGAACATCTACGCCATACTATCGGACAGATAACCGGGAGGGTTAGTTCGGAATAGCAAGGGCCGAAGGACACAAGTGACTGATTCAGCTTATTTGTTGCACCTTCCCGGTTCTTTGGTTCTCGATAGCAAGAATAGAACCGTGTATAAGGTCGTTTGTTCGAATTGAAGAGGGTATTTTTGTTCTCGGTTCGAGAACGGAGGATGAAGCTGATTATATAGCATCCTGAAAGTGACAAACTACAAGGTAATTAAGTTGTCGTGAAGTCAAGCGCCCCCTAGAAAAAAGTATGTAATATCGTCGAGTGAAGCTCGAGTGTGAGGGGTACGGTGAATGTGCGGAAAAAGTCACCTTGTTTACTTGAGATGTGATGTATTAATTTGGTTAAGTTCGAGTTGGTTTAGGTCAGGACCTAGGAGAATTTAATTAAGATTTGAAAAGGTTCTTTCTTTTGGGTATGAAGTCGTTTAGAATGAAATTTCACGGTTTTTTTTCGTTGTCCGATCACAGAAGACCACTATACTTTTTTAGACCTCTTTCAACTAAAGAAGATCTAGAACTGCTTCGATATCTTCGTAGATTACAAAAGGGTTTAAGAAGACGGTAATCTTCAGCTTCGAATCTATTGCAAGTGGCTGGTAATCTGTTGATGCCTTACTTTGGGGAACAGAACAGAGTGCCCTATTTTGATCTGCGTGAATGTGAGACCCGGTAATGAATCGAAGAGTGAAACAATCCAGATTGGTCCAATAAGGAGGAGGGACCATCGAAAACTAGACGACAAACCAATAGAAGAACCAGAAGATGAACCAGAAGACATACTTAAGAGAACGAGTGAAATCGAAACTTAAATCTTCCGGTGAGGCAAAAAAGAGAAACAGTGCTGCTAAATCACGTCAAAAGGAAGAACAGATGAACTCCTGAGCAGGAGCCGCGTGGAGGTCTCCAGAGTAACGACAGTCAGCACGGGTCACTGGCGGATTGGCAACCACGTGGCCAAACTGGGTATTCCTTTTAACGTCAATTGCCGCAGTTGTGGGGAGGCAAATAAAAGAAAAACTGTCATCCACCTTCTTTGCGAGTGTTCAGCCCTAGCTAGGGCCAGACTTCGCGTACTAGGCAAACCCTTCTTTGTTAACCTTGGTGAGATCTTGAAGAACAAGATCGGTGAACTGATCACCGTCCTGAACAGCTCCGGATGAATATGGTAATTCACTGGAGTCTCAGGTCTCTGTTAAACCTTGTATACACTTCATCAACCCTCAACGACCAGGTTAAACGAGTTGTGGTATCAAAATGGACCTTCCTGTGCTAATTAAGCCCTATCTTCGGCAAACGGGCCACCACGTAAACTAACAAACCAACCATAATCGACCGCACAGGAGGAAGGACGAAAATGAAATTAGACTTCGCAAGGTTCACAGACCTGGAGGGCCATTGGTTTGTTCAAGGTGTGTTAATGGTTTATGCTAAAAAGTTGAAACTAAAATCAATAGTTTGGGAAACAATGTTACACCTTAATTGAAAGTAAAGGAACATTGTCCCTTGAGGAAATAAAACATCTTAATCTGGATTAGTGTCACTGCACCTATTAATTGAATTTAAAGCACCTGAAGTACATTTTGTACCTCCCTACTTATGCAGTATAATCGCAGCCAACTATCGAAGATACGAATAAACTTTCGACAATGTTGGTAATATAGTTTCCACAACTGCTTGTAATAATTCCAAACTATGGCATCAGACGGAATAGGGGCTAACTACCTAGTTTCTAGTTACCTTACATATTCACTGGGGAACTCTCTTAATATCATTGGGTTCATTAAGCCCCTGGATCCCAATCCGCTCTAATAGCCTAGAAATCCCGAATAGTTTCACGTTTTCTACAAGTGTTTAATACTCTCGGGCATTGGTCTGGAATTTATATGATCATCATCGTGCTATTGTGTCGTATGTGGGGTATCCAACTACCTTCCGGATAGCCGGCACGACATCTCTATATGATAGTGCGGTCCATTTGCCATCGTTTCCAGTCTTAGCATCGTATAGATTCTATTCAGGACATGCGGAGTTAACTCCTAGAACACATATGCAACGTATGTGTGCCTGAAACGTTCTTCTCGCAATTCGTCCTTCCCGAACAGCTATACCGACACACTCGGTGTAATCTTCTTGTGGCGATGCTGGTGTTTGAACAGCTTTTGCGGAATTTCCGTATTATTACCACGAAAGCTGAACATGCTCCGACAATTTCGGTGGCTATGCTTGAGTATGTGGCCAATTTACAGGATTACACGAAATAACTTTCCGGCGAAAATTCAACCCCATCTTGAACTGCCAGCTTTGTAAATGTGTGTATACTAACTACGAGTATGTAGGATTTCAGATTGAGAAATACTTCGCACGACATATACAGTGTTTTGAATCCCGGAGTATCTGCGGAATGAAATGATTGCAGCATGCCATTAGAGCTTGTCACAAATTCAGGCTACAGAATGTTTGTGAGGTTCAAAAATTGCAACGACATTAATACTTCTGTTAATACGTCTTTTGATACATCTGCAGTGATTTCATTTAGAAACATGATTCTTTTCTGTTTCATCCAGTAACGCTATTCAAAAATAGTACTCGAAATTAAGGTGGAATGTCAGTCAGACCAATGCGCGCGGCTCCCTCTATGATCTAATCGCATCGCTCACTCTATGATCCAATCGCATCGCTCGCGCTATGATCCAGTCGCATCGCTCACTCTATGATATAATCGCATCGCTCGTCATACTATATTAGTTATGTCGAGCGCATTGAACTGCTTTTCACGGCGCCTCCCAAATAGAGATGGACCGTTCACGAGTGAACTACTCTAAAGCCGGCTACAGACTTATCGCATTTCGCCTATTTCACGTTTTGCCTATTTCGCGTGTCGCCTTTTTCGCATTTCGCCTATTTCGCATCATTCGTGTCTTTCTCGTGAATAGTGTGTAGAGTTTTTTCGTGGGTTTCTTTATATACGTTTCGCGATTCGTGAGTTTTCTCTACTTCAAGCGTTGTTGTTGTTTGGTGTGGGGAAAACACGCAAAAAAACAGCGCATCTTAAACATCTTACTCTCTACCCAAACTTTTTCGCCCTCCTCACGAATTTCAAAAGTTCAGGTAGGGAGCGAGAACGAATCTCCATCATCCTCATAACATCAACGCCGTATACGTGCATTCTCGAAAAAGAGTAAGCTGGACACTCGAGAAGAGAATGTTCCGTTGCGTCGTCGCTCTCGTAGCATGTGCTCGTGAACATGACAATCTGACCAATTATTCATGTGTTTTTCAACTAAACCGTTGAATTTACATGAAAAATCTCACAAAATTACACAACATTTCGTGTGAAATTAACTTTACTCACATATGAATTGAAAAGTACGTTCTTACATGTCTATTTGAATTTTATGGCGAAAAATATGTAATATATGAGACCACGGAGTTGGAAGTTTCGTTCGATTTTGTTTTCTACTTAAATGAAAATGAAACTCTACTGGAGTAGTGAGTACGGGCACCAAACCTATTCAACAGAACCAGAATTGCTCACGGGTTCGATTCCTACTTACTGCCAAGGGGTTTTTATTACGAGTAAGTGAGCAAGAAATAACATAAGAGCTGGAAATATTGCTATCTAAAAGAACAACACACCTTTTTTAAGAGTGTAAATTCAACAGAATATCCTGCAGCTTTCGAAGATGAAATTTACTGACTACAAATTAAAATTAACTGACCAAAAATTGAAAATTACATTCAAGTTGACTATTACAACACAATGTAAATTTACTTGAAAGGTGGTAGTATCCAAAAGATGTAAAATACAATGAAGTGTTTTTCACTGCGTAATATACGAAATTGTTCGATCAAGGTGCCAATATAGTCCGAAAAAATTGATTAAATCTTTTACCGACATGCAGGTGCTTTGCGTAGAAGAACATGAAGCAATTTACAAAATTTTTTTTCTGCCACTTTTCACGATATCTGTATCTGAAATATGCGATACGAAATGTTTTAAACAATATATTTCCATCAATAGAACTAATCTTATGCAGTAGATTTATAACACTCCATATACAAGTGCATGGTAATCGATTTCACTTAATCCCAGTCGATATTTCAAAGCCGTCCGATACCTGGGTGCAGTTCCGTTTTTTTGAAGTACGCGAGTATCTTGCACGGATAAAAAATCGAATCAAGGTCATCAATAAAGAGGTTGATTAATCAAACAACGATCCTTTCAAATTGCACCATTACTTATCTTCGATTCTCGGTAGATGGGTTACCTTTCATCTTCTTCTCCGCTAATTCTTAACCCCTACAGCTTCTTACGACCTGGCCACAAGCTGGCATCATAAATTATTGTAGGTACTACCTATGCACTGTAACTTTATAATAAAAAGGTGGTGTGGGGTGGGGTGGATTGGTTACCTGCAAAAGTCGAGCTCCTTCTCATCCGTTCTATTCTTCACTTACCACGAGTGCATGTATCAGACACGATTATACTTACCTGTAGAGAAACTGAATAGGAGCGCACATATCCACAGTTTCATAGCTAAAGCATTACCTCAGGTATCTGATTGAATATGCAAACGATACTCATATATTATGATATCATGACAGCGTGAAAATATCCCGCCCGATAATTATATTATAAACTCATTCGCCCGGCCATGTAAAGGTGATTAATCGTTCGTGCGGCCATTATTCTTGTTCGTTGAAGATGGAGCGCTGAATAAGTAATGTCCCGAGAAGGACGTCGAGGAACAGAAGGTATCGGAGGGATTTGCGTCGTCGATGGAAAGTTGTTGATCAAAGAGATATCAATGGATTTGATGTTTTCGATAGCAGTACTCAAACTATTAATTAGATATGAACTAAGCTAACTCTGTTTGGTATGATATCATGTTGGACCAGTTCCATAACCTGTTACAAATACCTGCTCCAGACTGAAAGACAGACAAAGCTGAGTTCTGATATGAAGTAAGTAGGCATATCATATTTCACCTGAATCTGCTTTCTCTTAAATGAAAAGAGTGCAAGAGAATGTCCTTAAGGTGGAATCTTATAGTCACTTTCACGGTAACTGCACTAATTAATTTGCCAGCTTGATTCCTCCACGGTGTAAGTTTATCCGAATTACTCAAAGTGCATTACTCGTTCCATCGAGAGTTTTGACCAAACACTAGCACAGTCCCCCTCCCCTCACTATCATTTGAAATTGTCGAACAAATCAGGTCCCAATTTTTGCTGTCTCTTACTGTCAAATATTTGACCATACAAATTTTACCAAGTATTTTGAGCAAACACTATATTAGCTTAGTCTCCCACACCTTACCTGTATGGTAAGCTTCCAAATATTTGACCATACAAATTTCACTTAACACTAGCACAGTTCCCTTCAACGATACAAAAATTTTATATTTTCGAACAAGTCAAGTTCCAATAATTTATGCTGTCGCGTCAAAGAAGAACAAATCTAATATTACACTGTATCTATGCCAAGCTGCCAAATATTTTACGGTACAAATTTTAAAAAATTTTGACTTAACATTGGGACAATCTCCCTCAACATCATTTGAAATTTTCGAACAAATCAAGTTCCAATTTATGTTATCCCGCCAAAGAAAAGCAAAACTAATATTACACTTTATGCTAAGCTGCCAAATATTTAACAATACAATTTTTTCTAAGAATTTTGGCCACTCGACACTTGATAGAAAAACTTGAAATTTTCGAACAAGTCAAGTCCCAATTTTGGCTGTTGCGCTAAAGAAGAGCAAAACTAATATTATACTGCCAAATATTTGACAAAAAAAAACTTTTTGAGCAGCCATGGTTGAACTGCAAGTTTGGAAAGTCAATGCAATTTTATTATTGGTGGGGGTAGAGTAAAATAAAATTGATTGAGTTCGGGTTATAACTACCAGGTTCATTGTGATCGATTTCCGTAGTAAGCAAAAGCAGTTAGCATTTTTAATGATAATGGATAATGGATAATTACATAGTTAAATGTTATTTATCCATGTTTGGAACTGCAGTTTTCCGTACGAGGTATTGTAATTTGTATTTTTATGTAATTTTACAGAGTATGTCATGTAAAAAACTTAATTACATAATAGTAATAGCGGTTATACATGAATAAGGTTACCTATGATACCTATGGATCATTACATTATATTAAATGTTGTAAGATTACAAATAATTTTTACTGTGTAGAGACCCTCATTGTCGAAAACGCTGTTACAACCAAAGGTGATTTTATATTGCCCATTCACACATAATCAAGCCCAGTTAAAAACACATATTGTCCTTCGAATCAGCCAAACATATATCACCCGTTTCCACCCCACATATGTCAAATAGGATTGACATATAAAAATATGGCAACCCGTCTACCACTTAATTGACGTCGTCATCACAGCACGTCACCCGATGAATTTGCATAATAATATGCGACTGTGTTTCATTTTTTTCTTCTCCCTTATTTCTGAAGCACCCATATCCAGTTCTTGTCGCCGATACATACATTTATATGTATTATACGAATGTATGTAGGGCTGTCTACGTCAAAGGGTTGTCAGTTTATTGTACTATATTAGGATCTTAACAATGGCCAAGCAGTGACTGCAAAAAGGTGAATGTCACGCTGACATTAATCCAATTTGAAGCGATTTTAATGGGCATCGGTATTATAATAAAGAGGACAGGCGAGGACTACCGCCACTAGAGGGGGCTATAGCTGTGCATATCATTGATGAAACCACAAAACACCCCGTCGTGAACCGACAACCCTCGAATGAAACTGCTGTTTTGATCGGAACATGTCATAAAAGTGACAGGACAGGCGAGTTTCGGAACTCAAGTATTTCACTAGGCCACGGTGAAGCAAAGCGCGGCGACAGGGTAGTAATGGTGGTCGGCTGGTTGGTATTGCCAGCCCCCACGGTTATCAGCGTGATTAATGAGTTTATTAGTACTACGGAAGGGGTAGCTTGACATGCCATTTATTTTCGTGTTGGGTACTTCGTCAATGTTGTTGCTGCTTATATTGTTGTTGTTGGAGGTTTGTTTTTTGTGTATACATTTTTATAAGTAAGGTTTTTATTTTCTCAATGTCCTACCCAACGTGTTGTTATTTTTTTCAGTCTCGCTACTACGAGGCTCATTCGTTACTTTTTTGACAGGTCGCATTTTTTCACCATATTCCCGCTTGTTACATTTTTTTTTGTTCAGGCAAGCAGCGCCACGAAACGATGATGGATGATAGAACAGTAGAACCATCTAGTGTACGTTCTGACGTTATATATATTTTTCACGCTGTCAAGTGACAAGAGAAAGAGAGAGCAAGATGCCGACAGGACCATAGATCCTGATAGCTGTAATGAAATTACGCCATGTCACCAACGCCGTTTGTATAGTGAGCAAAAAAAAAATAATGCCCGGAATGATGTTGATGGCACAGAGCAACTGAGTTATGGCTTATAATTAGGGACGAGAAATTGCTGTCACTAATTGGCTGACAGGTTTTTCGAGAAAATGAAATGCTTTCATGGCGAGGCGAAACAACATTCTAAGAAAATAATGTATTGTTGCGCGTCTAGAGCGTAATTGAAACGATTCGAATGTTAAGATAGAAACGTGCATTATCACAGCGAAAAGAAAAGCGACGGAAAATTTTATTAATTGTCTTTATTTGGAGTCGAGTATCATTTTTCAAAATTAATTACGTCTCGCTGCAAAATCATTAGGGAATAAGTTAATTTAAACGTTAACTGGAATAATTACTAGTCGTAAAGATTTCGGAATACGATGTACAAAATCGCAACGACATTGCAAGGGAGAACAACCTGATCGTTTTGATTGAACAGAACAATCCTACTTTACTACGGTTTGAGTGCAGACTGGCCCAAAATTAATCCGCCTATTGGAAGATGTTATAACTTTTGCAAATGGCGGCAACTGTGTCGTGGCTGAGCAGACAGGGCGCTACAACATCTGAGTGCCCTGACAAATCGCGAAGTCGCGCAATTCCACCCGCTTCTTAGTCTTTCACAACCTATTGGGAAGATATTCCCAATTTTTTTACACCCTGGATAAGTTGGCGCGAATAATTGTTTATTCTACAGGTCTAGGGTTTATGGTCTGAGTTCAGAGCAAACTTTTTCAAGTCAAAATAATCATTCCAAGGCTTCGCTTCAACCACAACAACTGTCAGTTTTGTTTTGATATTTGTGAAGTAAACTGATGCAGAATTCACGACGACATGTAACGCTATATTCAAGATCGCGGATTACTCGTGACTGTGGTATCCCTAGCATAGCTATTGTGAATTGATATTGTCAGTGAAATCATGTTTTAGGTAAAGACAGTTTTTATACCATGACGAACAGAACCATACGGTTTCTTGAGCAATGAAGTTCTAAGGAATAAAACTAATTGAATTAAAAGGAGTACTGTTTGATTATTTTGAAGATAACAGTGACCACATTCTTAACTGAATAATTCGTCAGTTAGGTTTTTCGATTCAACAGTATATTGCTTCTATTCTAATTAAAAGTACCAGCTGTTGTTTTCTGGACGTCCTAAGCCTATCTTGACTAGTTGGCTTCCGATCGATTTCAACATTACTCTCAAAGACCACAGATATAAATCGTTCTTTGTGCCTGAACAATGCTATCGACTAATAACCATTACGCATTACTTAAAGCCAATTTGTACTCTGCAAGTCTGAGGCCGTATAGTTAACATATGCAGTCAATATCGAGCCGGGCATGTTACGCATAAAATGACAGCAACTTTGCAGCCTGTATCAAAGCGATGCGTCTTCGCGTCTTTTCCATCTGCCGCAATCAATCAACGTCTTCTGTTCTGTTCCAGTCCGTCGTTTTAAAACTTGTTGATGTTGTCTTTTCCGTTTTTTTTTTCTTAAATTTGTTCGAATCTTGACATTTTTCCAATCGTATCCAAAATGAAGTTTTCGTTCGTTAAACGTTAGTTACGAGTATTCGGGCAAGTATTATATGGAGGTATTCTTACTATCTGTCATTGCAATCCTTCTGTCAAGTCATTTATATAATCCAGCAATGCGACATATTTTACAGTGGAAATGACTGTCATGACAGACGTCAGTCGCATTTTATACACACTCATGTCGCATTCGAAACGAATCATGCATACATTTTACCGATTTTCTCTAGTTTCCTTTGGCTGAGTTACGAGGGGGGGGGGGACCACAAAGTGAGATCTGCCTGAAAATCTGTAACATTTTATCCGTAGTATGGATGTGTGTACAATGTACGTAGCCGTACACTTATGTACATTATGTTGCGAGTTGAAAGAAAAGTCATCTTGTCAACATGTCAGTTGTTGTTAACTTTATTTTTGTTTGGTGTATGGGGCTTTTCCCATTTTAGAAATTGCTTTGAAGTCACCCGAGGGATTTCAACACGCACGTTACTCACATAAATTATTGCAATTGTTGCGTATATATATTTTATATTGGAGCGCTGTAAGTAGTGCTGGTCTGTCGGTTAGGTAGGCCTTTCGCTATGGAGGTATCAGCAAGCGGGAATCTGATAAATTATTAATGTTAATTAACTGACGTTAATTATGCGATTCAAGTTTTAAATGGAAGTCGTGTAATGGATTTTATGTCTTAATTGGGAACAATATCAGCGGTTCCGATGAATTCATGTGTCATCTTAGGCTTTATGAGATGCCAATCATCGTTTAAATAGCGGCAAAAGATTTATTAATAGATAGGCCGAGATGCTCGCAATGGAATGACCTTTTTTTATAATTCAAGATTGGCAGATATGCGATATGTTCGGTGTGTGGCTGAGTGTAATGACCGTTTAATGGATGCTATTGTACGTGAATTTGGTTGTAAGTTTTTCTTATACTTGAATAAAATAACATCCAAGCACCAATTGGAAAAACCTCACTTGCACATAACTTAATTAACGAAATAGAAAAATGCCAGCTCAAAATCCTAGCCGATCTCTAACAGAGGAAGCCAAACGTTCCAAAATGGCGGTGCAAGTATCTAAATTCCCTTACAGATGAAGCACTCAAATAAGCCATTTGTCAGTACGACTAATATCAGTATTTTATTTGAATCACTATAAAATGGCGCCCAACGTGGGGTCATTTGTCAGTACGACAAATATCAGTATTTTGTTGAAATTTTGAATCACTATAAAATGGCGCCCAACGTGGGGCTCAGCTCGAATTACGCAAAATACTTAGAAAATAGGTTAATGGCGAAAAAGAGGTCTCCCAAAAAGACAAAATCTTTTGAACCGCCAGTAATATAACCATCAAGGGTTACAACAAGTGTTGATCGAAGAAATTTATCAATTCTTTAAGTCAGCCCAGTTCTTCACAATTTTAATTTACTTCTTAAAGCACCTTAGAGCAGATTTGAATTGAAGATGATAACGAATAAGAGACTTTTGCTCAACAGAAGAGCCATAAGCAACGAGCGCACAATACATATAATTAAAGCTTCGCCAACCTCGATGTTGTACCAAGTTAAATTATCGAGAAAAAAATTAATAAAGCTTTTTTGCAAAAAAGATTGAACAAGCTTTGGTCCGACGAGCCGGATTTGAAACAACGGCCTTGGAAAATCAGAAGAAGTGAGCAATAATTTTACAGGAAATCGGAAAATATTTTTTTAATTGTTGGAGAGTGAGATTTTGGCTCTACAGAAGAGCTATATGCAACGAGCGCACAACACATATCCTTACAGCTTTACCAATCTTGATGTTGTATGAAATTAAATTAATGAAGGAAATTTAATCGAATTTTTTAGGATAAGAATTAAACAAGCTTTGGTCCGTCGGGCCGGATTTGAAACACCGGTCTATGAAAATTAGAAGAAGTGAGCAATAATTTATCAGTGAATTTTATTACTATTTTTTTATATTTTTGGAATAAAAGTGTACAAATATATTTTGTTTAAAGCAATTTTAAAATTACACTGTTTCGTCAAGAAAATCGAAAAAAAACGTAGGAAAAACCAATTACTCACTCACCAGACAATTTGAAGAAAGATTTATCATTTTCCCAATATTTTTGGTGAATTGTAAAATACCTAAATTATTTTTTAAGGTATCTATTTGAAAAAAGAGTTCGTCGAATTAAAAATCAAATTCGTGCCTATTTACGCTTAAGATACTGCGGCAAATATATAATATATAGTATAAATAAATATGGGTGTACAAACCCCCTTTTACGATCTTGGAGGAAAAATATTGATAATTTTTTTTTTTTATTACATTAAGGTCCTAAATGAAGTGTGACTTTAATCAATAACACAATATGCCAAGAAATAGAAATACTACACTACAGTGAAGACAATAATGTTTTCCCGTCTGATCTCTACAATAATTGACTGTAAATATTCCATAAAATAGCTATAATAATTAAATAAAGAAGTAAGTAAGTGAGTGAAGTCCTTTAAAAGTAAATAAATTCGATGTCTCACTAGACATAAGAAATATGACGAAATTACTAAGACGTATTTTCAACTCTAGGTTTGAAAATCAAATTGCACTCGAATCGGGAGAGTACGTTATTTTTCTACAAAGAGGAATAGAGTTAAAAAAAATATTTATAACATAGATTTTGCGATATCATAATATCAATAATACTGTAATTCCGTTCAGACATTGAACAAAGAGTGCTTAGTATAGCAAAGGCTAATTCAGTACTTTATTGTACTTGAGATATTACAGAATTCATGCCATGCCCTTGAGGACAATCACAAAATCCTTAAATCAGATTTTTATGCGAAAATCTCAGAGCTTGGTCAGTCCATCAAGAATCGCCAAAAATGTCGACATTTGTGACCTTACCATCGCCCATTCTTTTCAAAATTTATGTACTCGAATAATTAGTGAAACAAATAAATACAATTTAAATTTTTTGATTCTATCTCATTTATATCATATCTCATTTTATTTCAAATTTATTTTTATATTGCAACAATTTTTAAGCAACTATCTTTAAAATAAGTTCTGCTTTATTATTCCAAGATAAAAATTAACAAAGATGTGAATTTTCAAAGAAGACTTGGACACTATTTTTGCAAACACTCTAATGCACTATAACTAACAAAATAATGAGAATAAATAATAATTATAATAGTTTAGTTTTAGTTTTTAGCTTTTAGCTTTAGTTCTTAATTTAGTTTTCAATTTATCAAAAAGGTTTTATCTTTCTTTTCCCTGAAAACTATTGTTTAATGAGCATTCATTTAATTTTTATGTGTATAGTACATGATTATTATCTGCTTAGTGCTTACTGTTTTCACCAAAGATGTAACGTCTAAACTCTAATTGGAAATTCAATGGAAATATCGTACCTAAATTTAAGAAATAAATATCTATCTATCTTATTGGACCTAAAAAATCTAGTGGAATTCGTGAAAGTTGGCTCAACCCATTTTACTCCTATTTGGGTTAAACACAAAGATCTACTGGAGACGACAAGGCACCGGTTTTGTATAAAGCTCTTTCAAGCCAAAGAAGTGAGACAAAACAGGGTCGTTGTTGATGCCTAAGCGTGTTAGTAAGGGAGAGAAAACAGGGTCGTTATGGCAATTTGTTGCGTGCAAGTGAATGATACGACTTCAACTCAATCGACGCTTGTCATCTCCAGTGTATGGTAAAAACCTCTATCGTGAAACATAAAAAATATTTCGAAAACAATTTTGTTCGTATGGCTTAAGTATTGAATTGTTATAACGATATTTATTTTAATTCAACTTACAATTTCAAACAGTTGAACACTCACATTTTGCATTTTCATACCGTTCACAAGCTGCCTCAAATAAACCCTGATATTACTAACTTTCACCCTGTAAAAAATTGAGAATTGTAAGCCCAACTACGAATGGTTTATTTCAAGTCAAAAACAACTATGCCAATCGTTCTAGTGAAAGTTTTTTTAACATTGGTCATGCTTGTATTAGACTGTATTCTGTCAAATATTTTACTAAATAATGCAGTCTAAGCTTTTCCGGCAATATGTCAAACAAAAATAGGTATATCAAAAATTTGACGAAAGATTTGATGAAGAATTTTTAGAAAACTTTTTCGGGAATGTGGTAAACACAAATGTAAAGATTTCACCATCTGAATGGATTTGCCAGCGATAATATGTAGTCTAATGTTTGATATAGTGGTATACAGCTTTTATAATTTGTATAATTCTTCAATGGCTTGGAATTGTCTTAATGCTTGACGAATAACATCATCTTCTAGTCGGATTGAACGCTTAAATAGTCTTAAACAGACAGGTGTTTCAGATTACAGTAAAATTACTTTATTATTAAATAAAAATGTGTCTCATTAAAATTATTCGCTATTTGTTTGTCTCAAGAGGGCAGATTTCTGTTTACAAGTCGTCAAAAAATGAAGATGAGATGTTGCAACCCCTGAATATACCCTTAAAATTAATATTCCACTCGAACCGAAATTTTCATCTCAAGTTAAGTTCGTTTGTCATTTTCTACTGAAATAATAAAAATAATTCATCACCTCTTGAACGAAGAAATCGAAAGATTTATGCACTCGAACATGTTTCGGGGTGGTAACGTTCACGCCCTCGATACATTCGTTTCGAAAAATTAATGATGCTCGTAAGTAACCCTGACATTTCATTTGCCAATGTGTTTCACGTACCACCGGTGAATTTTAAAATAAACTACACTTAAACACGTAGCCCAGGCCTTTCGATAAGAACGCAATAAAACATAAGAAACGCCCATTAAAAGCACCATTTATAAATTATTGAGACAGTCGCAAAGTATTAAGTTGTAACACTGAAGTATGTCGGTACTAATTGAAGTGAAAAGTGAAAATTACGGAAAAAAAATAGATTTTAGATGAATAAAAGATTCCAATCATATTTTGTACAAGGAATAGGCACGTAGCACGAAAAACTGATGTTCAAATCAGATAGTGTTACTTCGTGCCGATTGATGTGACTTGGAAGAACAGGCGATTTTGCCGACATCATAGCAGGACGGTGTGACTCTTTGAAAATCGACCGAAATCAAATTCGCCATCAAAAAGCATTTGAACTCTAAATATAGAAATAATGTTTGGTCAAAGTAGATATAATTAAAAATAACACTTGAGATTGGTCTAATAGAGCCAATACATCTTCATCAAGTCGAGATAATTCGGGCCGAAAAATCCGATAACGCTATCTCCTTAAGTCTTCTAATTAAAAACATATCACAAAAGAAGACAATATAAAATTTTTTTTTAATTTTCCCGCCACTTTAATGACTTTTAATTTCAATGCGATCAACATAGTGTGATCCTTGACATGTTCGCTATATTAGCACCTTGAAATTGGCAGCTAATTGTCATATCTTCGATCACATACCAGACATCAGACCCGTAAGATACACAGGTAATGCCAATGATCATGTACGTTGTCACACTTGATACCTTTGTGAGTTAAGTTTTTTTTTTTATTTTTCTGTTCAGTGTCGGTGTCTATATACCGGACACAATGTGTGCATTTTGTTCGTTTCACAGCTTATCAAGGCTTCTGTCAAAATTTCCATTCGTCTTGTCCAGTGTAATAAAGCGGGACTGAAGTAGCTGGCATAAACTACCAGTACAAAAAGCTACCTGCTACACGTTTACCTGCCGTCAAACTTAGTGTTTTTTATTTTTTTTGTCAGCACTATGAAAAGTTACTGCACGGAAATATTGTTAACTGTCACTCTTCTGTCGTCTAACTAAAGAGATGATAAATTCAACCGATTTATCTCATTAATACTCATGTCAATTTGGACACTTTAGGTGCCAATCAAAATCGGCAAAAAAAACTTGCTATCTGCCTATAAAAGTAATAAGTAATAATAATAGAAAGAAAAAAACGTGATTGGTCATGAGTTTCTGATTACTTACCATTTTTCAAACTCAATAGGTGCATTAGGCATCATGCCGACTTTTGATGGAACGACTTTCTATCGCGTGAAGCGTGTGAACTAAAAGTAAAAGTTTTATTTTGCAAATTCAGATATGAAAATTCTGACTAGAAGAATGCAAAATTGAAAGATTTATTAGGGCGTTTATTGAACAACAATTTGATTATCGAGCCTAGATGGTGAACAACAAGTGTTGGACTTGTTCCCCGAACGTGTCAATCCAATAATTTTAACTACCATATCCACTTGAAGAATAATCACATAGAACACAAACAAGTACAGAAATTCAGTACTGCAAATCTAGTCTTAGGCAAAATTACAAGCTTCGGTAACTGATAGAGTAGTAGTCTGGGTGGCTTAGTGGCTAGAACACTTGCCTTCGGTGCACCTCGTACCAGCTTCAAATCTGCTTGGCGACAAGCAGTTTTCGAGAATGAGATCGGGTGCCGGACTGCCAGTTCAGTCAGCTGTAAATGAATACCTGAGCTAAAATCATGTGTGTAGCTGACCACTTCACCTTCTAGTGTTCTCGAAATGAAGTAACTCTAGCATTACTTCAAAGCCTAGGCCCGATTTGGGCTGTTGCTCCATTGATTATTATTATCATTAACCGATAGAGACCAGAAAATCAGTACTGACAATAAGAACTTAACGTGGATTCCGAATTTTAAAATTGTTCGGAGAGTATTTTCCGGGCCTCCATGAGCTTTGTAGTTCGTGTAATTTGGCGTAGACAATATGTCTGCATTAGAGATGGGTCGTTCATGAGTGAACTGTTCTAAAAGAGCAGTTCATTGAAGTTGAACTAACTAACTCCTTTTGGTGAACTGTTTGTTTCGCCACGTGACACAGCTTCGAAAGGAAGTAGTTCCTTTGCTATGTAAAGCTTGAAAAGTAATGAGTGCCTTCGTGAGTTTTTTAGGATCCACATTGACTCCGAACTTGAAAAGAACTTATTCCTCCGTGGGTGACCTTTTGTTTTCAAGTCCTCACATTCACTACAAACTTGAAAAGAACTAGTTCCTTCGTGAGTGACCTTTTTTTTAGGTCCTCACATTCACTCCGAACTCAGAACTATTTCCTTCGCCGGAGAATTGATCTTCAAAAGGAACTCGACTCACTCACTCGAACTCACTGAACTACTTCCTTTTCAGTGAGTGAGTCGGAGTTCACTCACTCACTAAAAGGAACTGCTTTGCCCATTTCTAGTCTGCATCGTTCGCTATCTATACTAACTAATTTTGAATTTATAGAATAAATAGTGTTATAGGCTTTCAAATTATTTGAAACGCATAACTACTAAAAATCAATAATTTTTCCAGTGATTTATCTTCTAGATATACCAATTAATTTTACTTTATTTCTATCTGTGATACTTTTCAATGAAATGCAGTCTTCTTATGTAATTCTTGCAATGAAAATCGTGAAAAATTGCTTCAGTTTGACTTCTTATATCATTAACAAAAGTGAAATTTTTTAAAATTTGATTTATGGAGGACATTCTTTAATATTTTTTCTAGCATTCTATTCATGAAAATGACATGTTAATTATTCAAAAAATAGGTAATAAATGGGCTTAAAAAACTCAGATTTACGGATATTAAAAAATGCTTAAGAGTTGTTGTTCTAATAGTAATTTTTCCGAATACAGTTTTGTATTTTTTCTCAATGGGCTACCTAGTTTACTTACCAGCTAATAAAGTGGTGTAATTTTATTTTGTTTTTTTGTTGCTATTAACGCGAAAAATTGGCATGAAAACAGTCATAAATCAACATAATCGCACATGGGGCCTTAAGAGCCCGGAATGAATTTCAATTTAATGAACTTATTAATAACCAAAACATTGTGATATGATTCTGTATGTTCCCGAAACTCAGAGGAAGATGATTCAAGAGCCAAAAAATTAACTGCAGAAAGAAGTAGTAGCTACTTAATTTGAAAGGCTATTTTACAAATGAGTGGTTCAGTGGAAGAGTTGCCTAACCCACATTTACTGCGGAATGAGATATCGGACTCTAAACTAAGACGTAATTTCAGAAATTACTTCAACACTGTCAACGAATGTATGTTGATAATATGGTGAATAAATAAGTTTGAAACGCATATAAATGGTTAAAATCCAATGTGACTTCGGCAACTCTTTCACTGAAGAACTCAAATGATGTTTGCTACGCGGGACAATATGCCTTACCTCCGAAAATCTTTATTTTGTTATTCAAAATACTTCACTATGAAAGGAACATGTTGTTGCTATGTGCCATGTTTCAACTTTCTAGCGCGAACTATTCTTGAGAAATAGTAAATTTATAGTATAGTATAGTATAGGATAGTATAGTATAGTGTGTACCTTAAACAACAAACCAAACTTGTAACTCTTCACTGGTCATGAAGTTTGCATAAAATTATTAAAAAGGTTTTCTTTTCGCCCGTCTTAGAGCCTCAGTTACAATGGTTCCGATCCTATCCGATCCGGAAAACGGAGAGTGTTGAGTTTCTCCATCCGACAAACATCTAAAGGGAATTTCGGAAAGCCCAGTCACAATCATTCCGGTAATTAGCCGAGACATAAAACGGATGGGTAAAGTTGACCAACTTTCAACTTCTATCCGTTCCGACGCTAAGAGGTGAATTATTGAATTTCACCACCTGCTTCGCCTTACTAAAAATCAGAATTACACCTCGATAGTGTCATTTTGATGAAAGTCGGAACGGAATCAATTGTGGCTAGAAATTTTTCCCCTCCGACGTTGCCGAATCGGATTGTTAATTATTTTTAGAATATACGATGAAGATAAGGGAAATTTGTTACATTTAGTTCTGTAAGTATAAACTTTATATTATGATCAAGTTTTTCTTCGAAATCTAAAAACAAAAAATAGTGTTGCAAAGCTACCCACTGCTCTATTATTCGATTGACTACATTTTCAGATGATAGCCTTCGAGATTTTGATAAATTTAGTATTTAATTAATTAAATTAATTAAGAGAATTATGAATTTTAGCAAAAGAATTTTGGCACTTAGGAGTATGACAAAAATAGCTATATATACATCGAAGTAACTTTACTATTGCATCTGGAAGTACCTTGGATACAGCAAATGAACATAAATTTATGGCATGAACAACCAATCTAAAAGTGCTTGAATCACATAATAATATTATTATCCTACTATGTAATAGAAAGTCCGTTAAGGTAGGAGAGGCCGGGTCTAGTCCAGTGGTAATGTTCTAGGTCTTAAAAACAATACTTCTGAAATGTCGTGGGTTCAATTCTCACTCAACGTATAAATTATTTATAAGATTTTTTCAGTTGCACAGTAAAAAAAATCCATTGAATAGTAGGGTAATATGCCTAACTATTTTAAGTAAATTTACATTGGAAAGTATGTAATAGTCAATTTTTGGTCAGTAAATTTAAATTTGCAATCAAAAAATTTAAATTTGCACAGTAAAAAGTTTATGTAAAAGTACTATTTTTTGTATAGTAATTTTTACTGTAGGATTAATGTAATTTTAAAATTAGAACGTAAATTTAAGGAACTACTGTGCTTATTTGCTATTAAATGTGTAAATGGTGTAGTTTCTGTAAAAATTACCTAAAAGTATGTAACTTTAAATGAAGTTGTGCAAAATTCAATGGTGTTGTATACACAGTAAATAATTTATGAAAAATAACTATTTTTTACTAGTAATTTTTACTGTAAGGTTAATTTACGTCATTCTTGGCTATTCTTGATGAAATAAGCATGTTACAAAAATGTTCAGGTGGTCGAGTGGTAGCGTATCGGACTTATGGTTCGAATCCGAGAGTGTGCAAATTATTGTAAGTAATATCCATTCGTATATTTCAAACAAAAAAATTAATAATTTACAGAAAAATTGAAATTTACACACTAGTGTGTATTAAATATACAGAATCCAATGTAATTTTTACATGACTTGCGTACATCTGTAAAGTGTAAAACCACGGAAAAGCATGTAATCACAGTACATATTTATCTGTAACGATTTACACACTATTGTGTTTTTCACTAGTTATCACTAGTTTTTAATTCGTGGAAATGAAGATTGGTTCAGTATCGCACATATGGAGAATTTCTGAAAAATACCAGCAGCTTTAAGGATATTTCGGATAGTAGGCATGATACATCCTCTGATGAGCCAATCCCGACCGATGACAAAACCGCTCTTTCAAAATAATCCAACACAGTTTTAACCGGGCTTTTCCAGTGAAGATGTTTCAACTGTCAATTTCTCAATGGAAGTAGGCAGGACACCGATCGATCCCAGGTTCAAAAACTTGATTTTTGTTCGTATCTTCAATTTCATGTCCAAAATCCATTGATTTTTGATTAATTGAATACATTAGTTAGGTATTTATCTTGGATTCGATTTCTCCAATGAAATGATTAACATCTTAGTGCACATTTTCGACTTTCTCAAGGATTTATATCGTTCCGATGGTCATGTCACATAAAACAATAATAAAAAAATTAACCTCGATCTCTCCAGCCATAAAGCAATTCCAAAATAGGCAATCATTACGGCTAACAAGTAAATTTAATGCAACGCGATAAATAACAATTTTCTTGCCATTATTGTTGTTAAACGCAAAGAGTCGTCCATTGATTATCCCCTGTCATAACTTGCATACATTAAAAAGTTAATTATGTTTGATAGTTGTTTTTTTTTTTTATTTAATGTGCGTACACTTTTCACTCTGTCGATACGAATTATAACATGCGATTTTAGGTGAGCTCCTCGCGAACCCCAGATTAACCCACCGACCCAACTATCCCATCTTTATGTTTGCCATATTTCATTTGGGATACATAAGCCGAACGTATGACCATATTTTATGCAAGTGTAATGGGCCTCAAAGGCTGTAATCAACGTTCAAATAAAAAACGTGAAATGACGTATAATTCATGCTTACGAGACAAGGACCTACACATATAAATTTTAATAAGTTTTTTTTTTGTTCTTCCCCCATCATGTAGGCATACCTGGCCAACTTATCGGCCAAGGCTGCTATTTTGTACTGAATTTTTACATTACACGGGAAACCTTACACACATATCAGGGCACCACCAGGTATGGTAAAGTAATGCAAAAAAAACCACTGTAATTTTCGAATTGATAGATGGTTGTTTGCCACGAGATGGCAGACCAGTCATTATTTTTCGCACGCTAAACAATTTGAACTGTTTGCCCGGCCGGAGTGATGAAGGAGGAGTGGGAGAAGGAGTACAGGTGGGCGACAGGGTGGAAGGTAGGATGAGTGATGGGCATGACATGAGAATGAAATGGTCCACCGCCTTAACTATGGCATATACCTTTTATGTCCATCCAAACCGAACATTAACTACAACATTATGTGAGTTGGTGTACTATGCCAACAACAATGCAAAACGTTGACGTGCCAGCTAAGTGATGAATAAATGTCGGAGCACTTTAACGCCCTTCGATCACGCAATATATGTTTTTGCTGCTTGTTGGCAATTTTTACTTGGGGTTTTTTGTTGCTGCTGTTGGCATTGCTTGTTTCCCATTTTTCTGGCAAGGTATTATCTTTAAAAGGACGGGAAAAACCCGAAAGAAAGGACGTAATGGGCCGATTTTGGAAAGTGTGGTAGCTCCTTGTAAAGTCATTACTCAAAGTCAATCATGTTGAATTTAATGCGGCTATGTTAATTTTGGACGTATAATTGAAATCTAATGATGGATTTTACTTAGGAATATTAACATAATTATTTTTTTTAGTTTTTGGCTCCCTAAAGATTGTCCTTCTAGTCGTTGACTGATGAGAGAAATGAACAAATCTGCCCAATTTTATTGAGGCCACCATGCGCGAACGCAGAAAATTATTTCGATGGTGGGGGGGGGGGGGGGGGGGGGTTGGGTTTGGCTTTCAGACAAACTTACGCGTCGAGTATAAGTTACATTTAGTTATTGGTTTGTAATTACATCATTTCAGGGGGGGGGGGGGAGGATTTGAACCCCCAAAACCCCTCCTGCGTTCGCGCCTGGAGGACACTAACAGAATTTTCAAGATAGCTCCTTTTCACTTTTCAATATAGTCTAATCATAGAATGTAGATGTAAGAATCAATTAAAAAAAAAAATATAGCGAAATTCGTGAGAGCTTATAAAACGCACTTTGACTCACATACTAATTGAGTATCGCACATCTAACGATATATGATCGAATTTGTGAACAAATTCGGAGTTGAAAAATCACGACACAAATTTTTAGGCGTTTATGTGATGGAAAAACCAATTGACTATCGCAACAGACCTAAGTGATATGACGGAATTCGTGAAAATATTTTCAAAAGCTTTTACTGCCGTTACTACCGTAGTTATGGATTGAATGTTGACGAATTCCGTACGTATTGACGAGCCCAGCCAAGTACTGACGACCCCAGTAGAGCAGAGCAGAGCAGAGCCAAGCAGAGCAGAGACGAACCGAGCAGATCGAAGCAGACCCACTGACGCATAGCAGTGAAGTGTTCAGCAGAGTCAAACAGAGATTAGCCCAACAAAGTCGAGCAGAGCAGAGCGAAGCAGAGCAGAGTGAAGCAGAGCAGAGTGAAGCAGAGCAGAGCCAAGCTTAAACAAGCAGAGGTCACATGCGGAGACGAAGAAAGGAAAAGATGACGGGCAGAGCAGAGGCCACAGGACAGAGGGATGACGAGCAAAGACGGGTCGAGTCAATGCGAGAGGAGTTGTATCACGTAGAGCAGAAGCAACGACTGATAATTAAAGTAACAGTCTTTCCAAACGCTTTTCACCACAGTAGATATGGGTTTAATATCAAAAATTGAAATAAAATAAAGTTAGGCGTTTATGACAAGGTCAGAAAATTATTCAAAAAAATTAGGCGCTTATGATAACTCCAGAAAAATTTAAGTTAGCAAAATATGTCGGAACTATTGAGAAGCTTCTTATCATCCCTATGGGGTTGATAATCGAAAACCTCGAAAAATATTTTTAAATATTTATACCAATGATCCATAGAGGAAAAAACTAATTCTATATCTCCTGAGGCTTAGATTTCCGATGGTACAAAAATTTTTTCAACCCCTTTTTAACTATGCTTAGTGGTTGAATATCGAAAAATGCACAACACTTTTTTGACACACCTTTACAACTTCTTTTTTTCATGACACAAACTACTCAGGACCTTGGCCTTATCGATGAAATTTCTATACACAAATTTAAGCCACTATTAACCTCTCCCTATTTGGTCTGCTAGGATAGTTTGTTAGCCTATCACCGAAGAAGGTATTAGGAAATAGTTGAAAGTAAGATCTAGGGGAAAGGAAAATTACAGTAGAACCTCTATATAGTGACAACCCAAGGGACTGTGCAAAACTGGTTACTTTATTCATTTGGTAAGATTATAAAAATAGTTTAGCAAATTAAATCGGTTTTTGATTTACAAAAGGACCGTATAAAAATGGCAACTCTATCCAAGATAGGAAGGTGGTCACTTCTTCAGGTTCTACTGTACTTAAAAACAAAGAAAATTTAGTGTGAGAGAAACAATAAGGGATGATTGACTAAGTCATACTAAGGTAGAGAGTCTAACTACTATCTCTTCTTCTTCTCCTGGTATTGAAAATTCTATTTAAATTTTTTATTACACTCTTGATGTAGTTTAAAGCCCGACATTAAAAAATAAACGCATTACTTTCGATTGCAATATTTCCGATTCCAGTTGTGTTTCAATAAAATTATATTTTAATGTATTTTGTGTTGTAGTAAAATTTGCTTCAAGCAAGAAGTAAACTTTCAGCGTAGAGATGGGCAAAGCAGTTTCATTCATTGAAGTACTTCAATCCCAGTCACTCACTTTAAGGAACGAGTTCAGTGAAGTAGTTCCGGAACTCTTCGTTCCATCGTTCCGTCAGCAGATGTAGCAGATGAGGACCAAAAAAAAAAAATGGTCAGTAGAGTTCAGTGAAGTAGTTCCGGAACTCTCCGTTTCATCGTTCCGTCAGTAGAACTAGAAGAAGAGGACCAAAAAAAGAAAACGTCTAGAACATGACGACCAACAAAAAAAGGTCGGTCAAGATTTTTGTCACTGTCCAATGGAACTACAGTTCACCAAAACGAGTGACTTAGTTCACTCATTCACTTCAATGAACTGTTCTTTCGGAACAGTTCACTCATGAACGACCCATCTCTAGTTCCTACATACTACTCACTCTTTGCCTACGAGATTGTCCTCTAACTTTCTGCTTAAAAAACTAACGCTCATCGCATTAGCGATGTAAGTACGAAAAAGTCACCTTCATTGTGACAAATGAAATTAAAAGGATTTGTCCTAACATATTCGAAAATTTATTATAGTCGAAGGGATGAATTCCTCCCGTCGCCGTCCCCAAACACTCTCAATCATACGTAACGCTATATTGTGGGCGCTACCAGGCTTATAAACGTCCTAAGAGAGATAATATAATGCTATAATATTCGTATCTGAACTTGGGTCGAACATATAAAGCTGATAATGTTGGAGGGTAATTAAATATAAATTATAGTGTTTTTATGGAAATGCACAAGCTTACAGCGCTTATACTTAGCAGGATTTTGCCGGGGGCAACGAATGCAACTTTTAACGTATACCATAAAGAAGTTAAGTTGGGGGAGTGTGATGTGGGTGGAATTATAAACGACTATATGCACGCTTATGATTGTAAATTCGAAAGTAAGTTTTCCGGCAAAGCTTAAATGTTAATATTGGGGCTTAAGAGAAAATATTGCTCGGATTTAATTCATTTTGATGGTTTGGATGGCGGTTGTTTGCAGAGAATTCGTTTGATTGGAGCAGGAGCATTTCTTGACTATGGTCTATTAAACACGATCATCATTCCCACTCACTATCAACATATTGAAATTTTGATTGAAACGATTCTCGGAGGAACGGAGTTCTTTTTCATCCGTCCTTTTTTAACAGGTGACTACTTTGAACCCATCTAACGTGTGTCCTGCGTTTATAGGTCACATGGTCCTCCTACATATATCGGCATTCCGACTACAATTAAGAGTTATGGCCTTACAAGTTTTACACGAGGATTAAGCCGCAAACAAACTATAAAAAGAAGTTTTTAAAGTAGCAAAGTAAAAGAATACTATTAGGACTGCATTTTAGGCAAGTGTCACGACGAAATCTTATTCGCTCAGCCTAGCGGTTCGGAAAGTTCTACATAGCTAGAAATCGCAATTTCCAACCAAAAATCACTGTAAATTTATTCAAATGCTTAAACTAACTTAAAGTAAATCTTACCAAAACTGAGTAAAAACACAGCAAGAAAAATCACAAAAAATACTCGATGCTTAAGCTGAGTAAATTGAAAAACAACACTTAGTGCCCGCACTAAAATCTTAATTGAATTGTTGTTAACTTTAAAGCAAATAGTAACGCCGAGCTTCACTTTTAAAATTAAACAGAACCGAGTTTTAGAAAACGTAAGCCAATAATAAAAAAAGGACGCCACACGCCAATTTCAAGATGCACTTATTTCCACATAAATACCGTTCGACTTGTCGATCAATTGATCTCCAAGCCGGCGAGATGCACGGAAAGTCAGGTACCACTACTATATGATAAATTTTAGCGATACTAGTGACTGCTAGATCTGAATATAAATTTTTTTTTTTGTATGAAAACAGAGCGATTTTTTTTGTGGAGAATTGCAATTGTGAATTTGGCTAAAATTTGAATTGAGGATGGCTTTAGGTAGGAAAATAATGTGAAATTGTCTAGTATTTTCCAATTTGCAAGGAAAACTTAACTGTAAATTCTTAAAATAATACTAGGCAATAATATTAAACTTTTTGCTTTAAGGTTTCTTGAATAAAATAAAAGGTAATGGGTCTATATTTCCTTGGACTATGTTTTTGTTTGCATCCTACGTATACTGCGGGGCACTGATTAATAATAGGTCTGTTCTTTTTGTCGGGCCTTAAATGGCAGGAATAATATAATTAGAAGAAGCAGTGCCCATTTTGCCCAAGGGGGGGGGGGGGGGGGTTCATAAAAAAGCTTATCAAGTTTTTTTAATCGAAAATTTACTCTTTGTAATGGAATTGAAAAAGTTCAGGTTTTTTTACTCTCAAGCCTCGTTTTCACGGTGATAGTTTTTGCGATAGTTGCTGTCATGATAATTACTATCGTCATAACTATCACCATGTAAACCTCCCGATAGTTACTTTCGCGCTGTCATGATAGCACTATCACACTATCATGCTTGACGAGTTAAGCCCCGTTTTCACGGCGATAGTTTTGTACGATAGGACTTTCGCGAAAGTATAGCACGATAGGATGATAGTGTGATAGTGTGAGAGTCTGCTGTTTACAGAAGTAGGGACAATAGAACCCAAGTAGGGAAAAAAATTTGAGTGCTTGGGTGTAGTAGGTGAGGGTGGAGGAGGGTGAAATGGAAAAAGTTCCGATGTTTATTTCTTACTTACTTACTTACGATGGTGCTACAGTCCAAATTGGACCTTGGCCTTATTTCTCAAGAACCTTTAATGGTATTTGGATAAAGCTGTAGTAGCGGCATGTTGTACAATTTTTTTTTAGGGGTAGTATGGTACGGGGTAGGTGGTATTTTTCCTAACTTTAGAACGGCTTATGCTAGAAATTTTAAACTCGGTGTGTAAATCAACTAGAACAGTAGTTCCGATATAAAAAAATTCGAATATCCATTGGCGTGGGAGCAAAAAAATGTCAGTAAAAATAAAATGCATATATTTTCATGATTTTCGTCATATCTACTAGGTCTTCCAAAATATTGAATTCATTTTTATTCTATGGATTCTCCATATGACTACCTACCTTTTTTAAAACTCGACCCCTAAGAGGGTGTAAAGAAATTCTTTACTCTTTTATGAATTCTACCATATCTCTCAGGTCTGATCAGATAACGAATATCTTTTCACTTACCCGGGCTTGTTTAGTAAACACATATTTTCAAGTTTCTTCCTCTTTTTCCACCCCTACACTGCATCCCGGCATATGACACAATTATGTTATTCATATGTTACGCCCTAGTCTAACCGCTTCTCAAACTTTTTGTTAGGTTTTCAATCACATAGTAACCTACGGCGCATCTCAGAATTGAGCACGTTCCGAACTTCTACCGGAAAAATAATAAAGTTGCGCCCAGACTGTTGGCAGTTTTTTTTTTCTTCTTTGAACGAATTGAAAAATTAGTTTTTTTTTTGTTCTTGACCAGTCTTTTCTGTATACTGTATCCCACTTCTGATAATAGAAACACTCAAGTTTTATAGTTTGAGTTTTCTTGTTTCAGCGCGTACGAAAGAATGGTTTTCATTGTCATCTTATATAGCCGTTGATTATAAGACTTGGTGTAGTGGTGCGGTTGATGGTATAATATCTGATTAAGAGTTGGTTATCATAATGGTTTCAACGGTAGCTTACCATGAAAAATCTAATAACAAACAGCTATAATATCTGTTTAGAGCCGGGTGTAGCCCAGTGGTAGTGTACAAGGCTTGTAAACATTGCTTCCGCGATGTCGTGGGTTCAATTCCCACTCTACGAATAAATTATCTATAAAAATTTTTCAGTTACTATTGGCTTTAAAATTATTATAATAATATAAATAATGAACAGTGCGGAATGTTTAATAGGATCACTACTAAAGGATTTAACACTGAGCAGATGAGTTCTGTTTCCATTCTTATCAGATTCTTATTAAATTCACTTACACCATCAGAGATACCAGACAGTAGTTAGCTTAAGCACTAAATGTTAATAATATGGAAAATATATCTATCTATCAAGTTGATTTGTTATAGGCAACATTGCTGTTCTGGTAGATCACATCACAGTCAAACAACACTTAAAAATTATAAACACCAACTATTTTATTGTTTTATATAGTTACAGCATTTAGGTACGTTACATGCGACTAAAAAATTCTTTGTTTTCTGATTTCCTCATTATTGTTAAAAGTTTGCAAGCTGATTGTTTGAAATCTGTTCCACACACAATGTTAGAAAAAGCAATTAAAATGAAACAATATGGGGAGGGAGAAGGGTGGAGGGGTAAGGGTGGAGGGGGAAGGGTTGGGTTTGAACCCAAAACGAGGAAAAAACGGATTGAAGTGTTTTTCAATATTAAGCCTACTGGCGGTATAAGGTACTGTTCAAGTTTTCACGAATTCCGACAAATCTTTTGGGTTTAATGGGATCGAAATAGATTTTACTTCTATGGGCTTTATAAACAATGATTGAAAAATTAATTTTAGGATTTTGGGATGTTCAATTCCTAAAAGGGATTGTTACGAATTCCGACATATCACTCAAGTCTTTTGAAATATTGTTTCTTACTTTAACAGGGTCTAAAAACCCGATTCAAAAATTTTTGATATTCAACTCAATGTCGTTATATTTTCCCGTCCCCTCCACTTCCTCCCCTCTATTCCCCTCCACATTCCTCTGCCATCATCACTATGCATCGACACACTTAGACCATTCCGTTGTTCCATTTTCATACCACATTTCTTCGATGTTTTTAATTAAATTGAAAAAAAAGAACGTAAATAAATTTAAAAAAATCGGGTAATAGTCTGGGCGCAACTTTAATATTTTTTTGGGTATAAATCCGAAATGTGTTTAATGCTGAGATGGGGTGTAGGTGACTAGGTAGGATTGTTTTCAACAATATGTTTTCTCTGTAAGAATTTTGCAATAGGTACGATTCCTTCCTGAAGGGGTTTAATCAATAAAAGATTTTTCAAATGGGTTTTTCAGTTAGGTTACCAATCAGATTTAATTTCAATCTTTTTTACCAATAAGACTTTTTTTAGGGTAGGACTGAATTTCACATAGTTTTATAAACTCGTCGTGGATCGATGTAACGAACTTACCTTGAATTGTGATACATTGCCCATTGGTCAATGCAAGAAAGGATTTACACGTGATTTCTGCGATACCAACCACTCATCTGAGTTACATACGAATTATTTCATACCGGTCGACAGTCATCGAGTCATAGTTAAGTAGAATTTTAGTGGTAGTCGATTACTTGCGTGATAAGTCGAATCTTTTACCACTTTTCTAATTGAATTCCTCGTAGGACTGTAAAGCCTCCCGTTCACCCTAGACGCCACCCACATCCACATCATGCAGGCAACATTTATAACTATGAAACGAAAATTTATGTCCAATGAAAATATATTCTCCAGTTTCATATAAATTAGCTTTCACACTATCCTGCTTGCTTCGGGAGACTGCCGAAGGGTGTCCTATTCGCTCCCATCTATCTCGGTACGCTGACATTTGACTAAAGGAACGTTCTCTATCTCTTCGTACCAGCTATACACGTTATGGTTTCTACGGCGCACATATCCTTATAGTCCTTGTATACTCACACGAACATATGCCAAAATGGCATTTCGTATTGCGTTTCATATATATCTGCCAGACGTTAATCACGTTGAGTTATGTGACATCTTTATGTCCTACTGTCACGTTCAGTTGTCTTTTGGCTTCGAGGGAGAACTCTTTTACCGTATGGTTCCAGGCTTTTATGCAAGACAACGGCAACAACATTTCGACGCTCTTTTTACTATGCCCTTGCGAATCACAAATTGTGCTCGTGTTTATGCATACGAAAAGAGCGTATATCGTCTGGGTAGTGAATGTATGTTCGTTTGTCTGTTTGTTTGTTTGTTTTTTATTCGCGTGCATGGGAAGTGATATGAAGATCGTGGGAGTGAGGGCGGATGATACTTTCAATTCTGCCAGTAGTAAACTTAACGAAGCTTTGGGAGAACCAAGGATGCTTTTTCCCTTTTAGCAAAACATTGTTTGTTGATTCTCAACATGTTCTAGCATTTTGTGTGAATGTGTTTATGGCGGAAAATTTACTTATCATTCCACTCTGGCCACCTCGACATATTTTCCGTATATGAGACTTTTTTATTCCATCGCATTTGGTGGAGTGAAATGCTGTCACTGAGGACAGCGTGGTTGATAAATGAATTTATATCTCTGGGATTACGCTGGCGAAACTTTATAGGTTAGTGTATGGGACGGAACCTCAGGACAAAGTAAATTTGACGTTTCAGTCTAACAGATATTTGTGGTTGTTTTTGTCATTTGGCTACTCTTTTTTTGATCATTAGAGAGGGGTCAGTGCATGTCTTATTCCCTGTTGTTCTGACTTAAGTGGAGGTCAACATTTTAGTAGAACTACTGTAGTATTGCGGAAATTACTAATTAGAGTCAGCGTTACCGTTTTACTACATATGTAGCAGATTTTCTACTTTTTTTTAATTTTAAAATTTACTGCACTACTATGGAAGAATATTTGACTTCGTATAATTCGCGGTCGGTGCAAGTATCTCTCGGTATATAGTCTCAGTGAGATTTTGTATACTTGTTGGCGGGTTTATCTGCCGCAGCGCGTCGCCTGGGGCGTTGTTTCGTATCACAGTTGTTTGTAATTCAATGTTCGTAGTTCTAAGCTTTACTTTATGTTGTCTTCGTTCTAAGTTTTTTATTTATTTATTTTTTTTAGCTACAGCCTAAAGATTAAACAGAGCTAGATAGGCGCCTTGTAAGCTAAGTATGTACATGCGGTGCTGATTTACACAGGTTTTTTTCTTCATTATTTGTTAATTTTCGTATTTTTACATATTGTTATTGGAAAAATAAGTCGAATAAATTTGGTTTAAAATATTTAGATGGGAGAGGAGTTGAAAAAGTTGAGAGTTTGAGGTTTGTGTTGGGTTTAAAAGGACATCTAAGGGGGGGTGAAAGAAAGAAGAGGTTTCTGGGCATTCTTCGAGGATGTGCTTTGTCTATTTTGACAGTGGAGGCATGATGGTTTCTTAAAATTAGGTATCCTTTCGTTAGCCAAGTCTGACCTAATCTTAATCTGACTAGAATTGTGGCTAATCTCCGTGTCATGGTGGGGTCGTAGACTCGATATAGGGTCTGTGACCAGTGTGACTTCAGAAAGGTTGCGCTATGGGCCCAGATTGCAGCGTTGTCTTCCTGGATAATTGTCCGTACCTGGGTAATCAAAAAGTTTTCGTAAGGGGAAATGATACCATCCCCATTTTGAGGGAGTCTTCCTGCAGTTGCGCCTGCATTGTATTGCCCGGTATACTGACATGCCCTGGAATCCAACAGAGTGCTATGTCCTTTTGAGAGGCTAAGAGATTTCTTAGCTGTGTTGGAATATAGTTCCGATTTTCTTATTAGGTAGGGATGTTTTTTGATGTAATCCAGCGGTAAGGTCCCACTTTCTATTCTCAAGGATGATATTGGAGTCGACCTGAGGGCTCCCAATGCTGTTTTATGTACTCCGTTCAAAGCAACTTGGATTTTAGTTAGTTGCGTTGTTGTCTTAGTTCTAAGTTTTAATTCCATGTTCTGTGTCAGGTTTTGTGAGTGGAAGTTTGTGAGCAAATTTGCGTCCTCACATCACTCTGGAGTCGGAGCATTGGAGGTATCATTGCTGGACTCAGTGTACGAGTAGTGTACCCTTTAAGAGCCCTGCTTTTCACTAAAGAGTCCAAGTTAAGTGAAGGTGGATTAGAGGTATCATTGCCAGACTCATTTTTTAGAGTAGACAAGCCTACTCTGGACTCTCCAGGAGTTCAAGAAAAGTGAAGGTGGATGAACCACTGAATGGTGGGTTGGGGCAGCAGACATATTTTCCAAGTAGTGATTGAGAGGCCACCTCGACTGGGTTCGTACCTTATCAATGGACTTCCACAGTTATTAAGCAATAAACGCAAGAATAAGTATTAAGGTCACAAATCCCATTCCGACACTCTTCATGCTTTCTCGTCACATATGCAACCCACTACCCAGCACGTTCCATCCGAACAAAACTGATGAAGAGTCAGAAAACGATCAAGCAGAAATTCTATCACGATCGGGACAGGAGCGTAAACTTGGTAGCAGTTACAGTTGACATGTGACTGGACGGATGGAATGGAAACCGCATCACTAGTACCGCTGAGCTGACAGTAAAAAACGATGCCGAACTGATTCAAATCGTTCCGGATGCCACAACATGTCAATCAAAAATTCTCCATGCTGCCGACATGCCGCACAATTAGAAGTCATCACTCCAATCCAAAGATGGTACTAAAATGCTGAAGCGTTCGACCCTCGGCCTGAAGAAAGACGAGCAACAAAAAAACAACTCTCGAATAACACGATTGTAATGAGATTGAGCGTTGGACAAAAAAAAAATCAAATGAAGGAAAAATGGACAGCAGGGAATCAACTTTGCAAAGAGCGTCTCAAGAAGTCCATTAATCTTCCAAGAACCTGACGGCCTGCCATCAATTTACCCAGCACCGTACCATGAACTGACAATTTTTGTCCAAGCGCGCCTCACTACAGAAGTCCGGGATCGATTCCATACACAGGAAAGGAACCTTCCGCTCGAACGTCTCGGGGAACCTTGGACGCGAGGATGACTCTAGTGAAATTACCTCCGAAATAATAAACAACGATAATAATGGCGATCATGTAATTTATGATGGCCGCCTGCCTGACCGAAACGTCAACATCAGCAGGATTCGACGGGCACTGGAACTGTCTGCCATAATGCGAACGATGGACACGATGAAAGGAAACCAGGGCCCCCAAATCGAAGAAAACCGAAAATCATCGAACATAATGACAGAACGTGACGATGAACATTTTTCGCGTTGTTTGTCGGCGTCCGTCCGTGTGTAGTATACGGGGGCCCGCACCAACCATACGTCCGTACGTGCGTGGTGTAGGATTGCAAACACCCAGCGTTGAATGTGATTCGCTTCCCCAAAACATCAAACAGGAGGTCATTCCTGCCATGTCATCCTTATTTTGTGGCGAATGCCTCTTCTTGCGGAAGAATGAGTAGACCGAACAGTGGAAATGAAAAGTTTTTGAACAAGACCGAAAAATCATGTATGAAAGACATCAATAAGTCAGCAAGAAAAAGGGGAGCAAGTAAGACCTAATTGCTACATGCGATAATTTTTAAAATTTGCTAGTGGTTTTTTTCGCCATTTTTCCTTAACATACTTTTCGACTTCTCATACTGAAATTATTGTCCAAAGTTGATAGTCAATTGAAAAGACTGTTCTCTTAAATATAATATATTAGCGTTTAGTCAAAACTGAATCAAGGCAAATAAAGATAATAATATAATAATAATAATAAAAAAAAGTTTGCTAGTGTCAACCAAAGCAACGAAAAGTAAGTAGCAACCATACGAAACGTTTTTCGAAAAAACGTCTCATCTCCATTCCGTCAGACCCTGCTGACTTACTAACATCAAGATCAATTCTAAGTACGTTCTTTCGTTAAAATTTGCTCTTAGGATGAAATATACCATCGAATTTTGGCACTCAAAAGTTTTACAGCTCAATTTTGAAGCTCGATCGCAAGAATTTGGCACATTTTGAAGGACTCACCCAAGGATATTGTCAGATCCTGGTGACGTATAGTAATCAAGATCAATTCTATGCAGGCAAGTGATTCAATGAGGTTATAACTTTTGATTTTTGACCTCAAAAATGAGCTACAAAAATGATTACAAGAGTTTTGACCATCGCCAAAAATCGAGAATGACTTCTCCGCCAAGGATGTTGGTTTTGTCCAGCTTTGATTATTTGGCATTCAGTCACAAAATTCTTAGATTGTAGTGAGTCTGGGAGACCATGGTCATGTGGCGTTTGGAGCCAAAGATGTGGGTTTTGTCCAGCTTTAAAAATTCATGGATTGTAGTGAGTCTGGGAAACATTGGCCATTTGGCATTTGGAGCCAAAAATGTGGGTTTTGTCCAGCTTTAAAAATGCATGGATTGGTAGTGAGTCTGGGAAACATTGGCCGTTTGCCATTTGGAACCAAGAGTGTGGGTATTGTCCAGCTGTAAAAGTTTTTTAACTGTAGTGAGTCTGGGAAACCAAAGATGTAGGTTCTAGTCCACCTGTAAAAATTCTTGGATTGTAGTGAGTCTGGGAAATCAAAGATGTAGGTTTTGGTCCATCTGTAAAAATTCTTGGATTGTAGTGAGCCTGTGAAATTTTTGCCATTTGGCATTTGAAGCCAAGGGTGTGGGTTTTCACCAGCTTTAAAAATTCTTGGATTGTAGTGAGTCTGGGAAACTTTGGCCAGTTCACCTTGGGAACCAAAGATGTAGGTTTTGTTTCACCTGTAAAAATTCTTGGGTTGTAGCGAGTCTGTGAAATGTTGGCCATTTGGCATTTTGAACCAAGAGTGTGCGTTTTGTCCACCTGTAAAAATTCTTGGATTTTAATGAGTCTGGGAAACTTTGGTCAGTTTGCCTTTGGAGCCAAAGATATAGGTTTTGGTCCACCTGTAAAAATTCTTGGTTCTTGTCCAGCTATACAAATTCTTGGATTGTATTGAGTCTGACAGATTCTGGGCGTTTGGCATTTCCTTAGCTCTTTACATAATCTTTGGCTTGTTTGGCTTTGGATTCTTAAAAATGGTTCTCCATTTGAGTGATTAGGAAATCCTTCTCCTCCGTTCTTTCGTTACCTTCTATGACCTCGTGACTGGACAGCCAGTACAAAAGAGTTATTTTTTTGAGGGAACGAAGCCTTACGTGATTTTCCCAAACAGTGTTGTGCTGAGATAACCTCGGTGGTAGCATGCAATTTCTATTGAATTAGATGCTGACAGCTCCATTTGGAGTGCAGTGGGATATTCTTTGAAGGATTCCACTAGTCTTACGTTTGTTTGGTGTGTACCCTCGATGTCAACGTTGCAATGTGGGATGAGACCCTTGTAAATCTTTTTCTTCATCGATTTGAAAAGGATTTCAAATCGGTAGTTAAACAATTGGGCTCAAAAGTTGTTTTGATCAGTTTTCGATTTAGTTGTCCACTAATTGTCATTCATCGCGGAGTCTTTGGTTCCTGTTCCGTTGATACATGTCAAACATAGGAGCCAGTGTGTAGTGCTTAGATATGTTCACTCTGAATTATATTCTCAAATATCATACGACACCTGTCTACCTCCACAAGGTTTTTCTGAGTGTCGGGCCCTGCTAAGTGATTGACATATACAATGATCGCCTCTTGAATACTGTACCGGACTACCACCTGGTTAGTCACACAATCGATCGAGCTTGCGAGGAGGCATAAAGACGTTCAGGAATTGACGGAAGGAGGCAGTCGACTATGGAGCTTGGGCCGAGCAGGTTGAGCACGTCATGCGTGGAGCAATTGTGCTAGGGCGAGTAAGCGCGAAGTGCGTGGTATTGTATTGAGCGTGGAGTGCGTGGTTAATTGAGCTAGGGTGGAAAGGAGCAAGAATAAAGGGCATGTGCGCCCCGAATCGTGGTTTCATTTCAAGAAGTTCTCCCCAGCTCCTTTCCGATCCCATCCCAAACAAATATTTTTTCTAAATGCTTGCTCCAAAGCTATTTCTAATTAAAAAAAAATTAGTAATTAGTATTTTACTTCAGTCGAGAGTTTGATTTCCGTCACGTGCATCATGAGCTGTCTCTTATCTCATTGTTAGTCTCCAAATTAACTTATGGCCTTACAATAAAAGCCCGATTTTTATAATTCCATAATGTGTTACGATTCTTTCTCAGTGTACTGTCCGGTCCATTGTTGAAGAAACATTTTCGAGTTTTCCCGTAAGACAAGTGCTTGGCTGTGTCCATTGTTTGTTCACGATTTCAACTTAATTTTCGGTTTCGACTAACAATACAAGAAGGCTCTGTCCGCGGAACAAAAGGCCACTCAAATCATAATTAGTCACACATATCGAGGCCCCATGAAGATCGAAATTAAAAACCGAAAAAAAATCAAATTCAATATATCTGATGCTCATCCTAATACCAACTGACATTGGTCTGGAGAGCACCCAAGATGAAGTGGCCATCGTTATTATTATCAGTTTTTATTTTGTCTACCTTTCGTCTCTATAGCTTTTTTGATTTTTTGATGATTCACGGTTTTCATTAAAGATTATTGTCAGACGAAATGATAGGCCGTCACTTGAAAAATTACTTTTCGTCTTACTTAACGGTGTCAATTAGTTAGGCACACTGAAATGGGTAATTAAGCACGCTTTCGGTCTCCTCAAGAGATGGCACTTTAATCTGACAGGATAGCGTTTTGTGTACGTATATGGCCCTATGCGCCTCCTCGCGCTCATTGCGGTCGTTACGTGAAGATGTATTACTCTCGTTGTGACGGAAACTTGTACTACAATGTACGTAATTTTAAGTGAACGAAAACATTAAGTCAATGACATGCAATAAGTCTCTGACAAAACGTCACAATGGGACTTCATCGATCATCGTGGATGGCTTTTAGTGTTTTTAATGTGAGCCGCAATGACGTGGAGGATTGAGGAGGGTGAGGGTGCTCGATGCTCTCTTAGATTTTTGTAATCAGACATTTTTGTGTGTAGGATCCGTAATTATGGTTTTGGGTCAAGTTTTTTTCGGGGTTGGGTTAAGACTTGGATTGATGTTGTCTTACTGTATGGGAACTAATAACGTGATTGGACGGTTTTCATCTGATGTTAAACTCTTCTTTCATAATTCCGACCCAAGCACCATCGCCCTTGTCTTTTATAACACTTTAACGTTTTGAATTTAGACGTTTCAAGTTCAAAATAATATCAAAACTGTCAAAATTGTCCATACGTATGATTTAGAGACAATGGGATTGTTGTTGTTTGATGCTAGGGAAACAAACACTTTTAAATAACTTAGATGACCCATTATACTCTAGTTTCCCAGTATCTACCCGATCGTTTTCGTCCTCCTTACAAATTGCAAGAGCTCAGGTAGGAAGCAAGAACGAAGTTCCTCCATCCTCCTAACATCAACGCCGTATACGTGCATTCTCGCAGAAAAGTAAGCTGACCACTCTAGAAGAAAATATAAATATATGTAATATGATTAAATGTTAGTTGCTTTCCGATGTTAGTGGACTGAAACCCCAACACGAAATCCCCAACTGTTGATAATACGCTGTCCTAGAAGACATGACAATTGGCAACCATTCACTGGATAGGCCAGTTTATAAGACTGTGTTGGACTAGGTCCGAAGGAGCTGTTTCGTCATCGGATGGTATAGATTCTTCAGAGGGTGTCATGCCTACTATCCGAAACACCCTGACAGCTGGTGCAGTTACTGTGGATAATTCTATATTGGGATATCGAAATTAAATTTACAATCCGCGAATTTTCTTTTTTAATGTTGCTGTCCCTTCACTTGTAGTCCTATACTCACAACCCGATTTAAGCTTCCTGGTGCAATTGGTTCGAAAGATACTGTAATCCAAAGTTTTTTCCCCACAAGCCACCTCTCCTTCCTCGTTTTGGCTCCTAGCATACCTTAAGATAGTCACAAAATTTCCACCTTCTAATATCAACCGTCCAAAGGATATGGATTTTAGAATGATCCGATCCCAGATGTCCAGTATTTCGGACGAACCCTCAATCACTACCCAAAGTTTTTCAAAAATGGGTCCACTATCATAGTTCTACATAAGTTTCAAGTTTCAGGCTCCTAGCATAAGCGGTTCTTGAGATCTAGAAACCTAAATTGTCTGTCTAAAATGTTTCACCCTCCACCTTCCTCCTCACACGCCAAGAAGACACCACAAAAAATTACCACTCGTAAGGGCTTCACCCAATCTACCTAAATAAAAAATTTTGAACTTAACATCTCATCGGGTTTGGGATCTACACGTGTTCAAAAATTTTTGCGTACACGGCGGACAAATGGAAATTTTTTTACAATACAAAGTTTTGGGGTAGTTTTTTTTTTTTTAATTTTAGAACAATAAAACGTTTATTTAAAATCAATAAATCGAACAATTTTCATAATTTTCTATGCAGAACCCCTGAAGGGGTCCCATTGATCGATTTTTGGGAATTCCCCGATTTACAGGACAAATTTTCTCGATCTCACATGACCGACTGGAAGCCTTATCGCAATTGGACACCCGGGTCGGATGACGTGATTAACTTTTGGTGGCGAAGTCTAGGCTTTGTGGTCTAAGTTATGAACAACGATCCTGGAAGAAGTTCCAAATTCAGTCACCAGGTCGAGCCTAGGTGAAACTGGGACACTGTTTTCTTAGCCCTCAACCTATGGCGATCCTATGATATTTACTTTTTTTTAAAATCTCTGTTTCCTACAATATTTTTTGGACAAACAGGACAGGGTGCAATAAACACCCTGATAGACTCCTCAACCTATGGCGATCCTATGATATTTACTTTTTTTTTAAATCTCTGTTTCCAACAATATTTTTTGGACAAACAGGACAGGGTGCAATAAACACCCTGATAGACTCCAATCCATGTCGAGGCTTTGACAGTGAGTAGGAAGGTTTATTCCACTATTTTTAAAGGCCTTATCCTGGGACTAATTGAAACGACTGATGGCATTGGAGCCCCAGATATAGGTTGTTGGTCGGGAACATCGGCATAAGCTCCATGTTGTAGTTGAGGAGTACAAAGACTCGCCATGTGGTCCTGATGCCAGGATACAAACCAATTTTCTGAAAATTCTCGCGAAAACTAGGCTCAAACAAAAATTAATTACGCTAAAATAAAAAAGTTTGCTTTGACGGATTCCTGATTGACACGCTCCTGTTTGCGATAGTGTGCATTATGAAAAAAAAATAATTGCTTCGAGCTGCAGGATGTTGAATTCAATTTGTTATTATTTCTCCGGTCGTAGGTGATGTCGGTGTGCCTACTGGACAAAAAGCCTTTAAGCTGGACTCCATCCAAAACAAACAACCACGTCCTTGCCGCAGGACCGCTAAACAAAGCCTTCGAAATATGTGGCTCCTACGGTATCCACCAATATATTGCAAGTGACCTGGAGTGGTGAGTTCTGGACGGGACTCACCTCCATTAATCACCTTTTCTGTTTTTCCCATCCAGGCCTGGACGATGCTACTTAGGAAGTTCAGCTTCCTTGCACCGATGATCATAAAAATAGCTCGCGAACAAATGAATTACGACCTTTCCGAGCCGAATACCATTCATCCAAGCTGCCAACATGCAAAACCCATATATCTTTTTTTATGGATCCGTTTTTCAGAAAACAATTCCAGCTCTTCGTACAGATTGTTGGTCATGCTTCTTTCCCTCCGAAACATCGCAACTCCTTGCACACTATGATCACACAAACTAACAACAAATACCGGGAAAAAAAAGATAAAAGGAAAATCCTTACAACCAACGATGAGGAACCACTCTGACTTTCGTCCTTTTTAAGTTTTATTCCGAAAGCTGAAAAATTGGAGCTGCCTGGGCAAGTGATAGGGCGAGGAAGGAACTCGAAGGGTAGTAGGATCCATCCTGAAACCCTTTGTCACTCCACAAATAACAAAGCTTCTGCCTTGGCCTATTGTTTCCGGCAGCAAAATACGACTATAAGATAGATATCCAGGCTTGGGTTGGAGGCAGGCTGAAGGTCCTTGGGGCCGCTAAGGATTGTGGGTGGTATTTTCGGAATGTGTTACTCTGTGATTTACGAGCTCTGATTGATTTATTGTTTTTGTTTAGATATCACTGGGGTGTTGGCGTTCACCGCCGTATGTGATGAAACTGTTTCAGTTCTTGAGTCTATGGTGCATGGGGGTTGGTTTAGGGTGGGCCTTACGTTACCGGTTCTCGTTTCGATCCGTTCACATCCTTTTCGAAACAGGCGAAATTTTTGCTGTTCGCTTAATGTTACTATGTTGTTACTGCTTTGTTCGGGGTGGGTTTTTTTCCCCGGAAAGTATGTTGTAAGCAATTTTGTGGGTTCCGGTTGGGGAGGTTTTGATCGCATTCTATTCGAATTTGATTGGAAATTGCTGGAATAGTCGGGGATTTATGTGAGATCTATTAGGAGGATGCAGGGAAGACGCTTAGAGTCTATAAGAACTTTGAGTTTAAAGATTTGAGCATTTTACTTTTTAGAGATTTCCGGATTGTACTTTTATGTTTTTTGCAGTTAGCGGGTAGTTTGTCCAGGACAATGTCATAGTAACAATGGTTTACTTCAAGTGTTTCTTACCTAGTACAGTGTAATTTTGAATCGTACTGTAAGAAGAAAAAGTGTCTTCTCAGCCCTGCACTCTTTTATCGACGTGTAAGCCACAAAGATTTTATTTTAAGATGTTAATGGACAGAGTAGTGGGTATACTATCCTTTAGAGATGGGTCGTTCACAAGTAAATTGTTCTAAAAGAACACTTCATTGAAGTGAGTGAAGTAACTCACTCCTTTTGGTGAACTGCAGTTCCATTGGACAGTGACAAAAAACTTTACAACCCTTTTTTTTCTTCTTCGAGATCTGCTGACCTTTCTTTTTTATGGTCATCATCTTCTAGCCCTACTGACTTTTTCTTTGATCATCATCTGCTCCTCTTAAGTTGATTTATGAATGAACTCAAAGAACGAACTAGTTCGCGAGCGAACGAAAGAACGAAAACGAAGGATCGTCTTCTCCCTACAAATTGAACTATGAATGAACTCAAAGAACGAACTAGTTCGCGAGCGAACGATGAAACGAAGAGTTCCGGAACTACTTCACTGATCTATTTCCTTGAAGTGAGTGATTCGGAGTGAAGTACTTCACTGAAAGGAACTACCTTGCCCATGTCTGATATCTATCTGTTGGTCAGTCTCTGAAGTTGAAAGCTTGTTCAAAATTTTCCAACGCCGGGGTCAGAACTTCCAGCCAGGGGACCAGGACTTCTACACGAAAATTATCAATAAAATTTGCGCTGACTCCTGGCAGGTTTTTTTTATAACCGAATAAAATTTGACCACATTTCCTTAACACTTGAAAGAAATTCAATCGTAGAGTTCAATTTCTTCGTTATCCATAAACGGAAAATGGAATTTCGGTCGATCTGCACGTGGTACTTGTTTGCAATAAATCACTAGTTAAATTAAGGACATTGTAGTGTTCCCCTTGAACCGATTGGAGTTTTTCCCTAAATATATTTGTAGTTGAGTGGTTTTGGGGGTTGAGGGTTGAGGGTTGGTGGTTCCAAAGAGAAATTTCGAAAAAAACAGGATTATTTTAAAAACCGCAGGACCAGGGCATGAGTTCAATTCTAAGCCATGATCGATGGGATGATAGCTATATTGGGCGCTTACGTTTGAATAGCTTGACCATTTTATTGAGATAGAATTATGAATGTAATGAAATGGCCGACTTAATTGCTAGGACTGGTTCAGAAGCTAACTTCATGGAGCCATATCCATTCAGCGCGATACAAACATATAAACAGAATGAACATCGGAATGTGGCAAAAATTGCAAAATTCCATTCACTGGGACTTGGCACAGGGCAACATGCACTCAAAGCTTTTTATGCCAAAAAAAACAGGAAGAAGAGCATCTGAGTATCTAAAATTAAGCAGACTTCAGACCCGAACCCTAGTGGGAGCGCTGACTGGACACAGTCACATGAGGAAGCATCTCAATAGGATTGGTCTCTCTGAGATTAAAATTTACAGAATGGGCAATGTTGAAGACGAAACACCAGGGCTTATTCTCTGTCAATGTGAGGGTTCAGCTCACAAAAGACTTCGTCACTTCGGTCAGGGTTTCATGGACCCATCGCACTTTTTGACCATTTCTCTTAGGCTTCATTGAAAGCGCAGGTATTGAAGAGGAATCATAGTCAATCCGGTGTGACGTTACAATATGCCCAATTGTGGCTGTAGTGATAGAGGTTAACCATACCAAACTCTATTTCCAATCTATCTATCTGATACTGAACTTAAGATTCTACAAACAAGATTGAATTTGTTGTTAGATTTTCATGGTAAGCTAGCATTGAAGCTATTATGATTAATAGTTAGTTGTTCTTTCCGGTATCAGTGGAGTGAAACTCCAACATGAAATCCCCGACTGTTGATTAATCGCCGTCCCTGAGGACATGACAAATTTGGAAAGAACTTCACTGGAGAGGCCAGTTTTCATAAGATTGTGTTGGACTAGGTCCGAAGGAGCTGTTTCGTCATCGGAAGGCATAGACTCGTCAGAGGGTGTATTCTAGCCAACTATCCGAAACACCCTGAATTTTTAAGGTGGGTTTCAACTTCCTAGACCACTGCGTCCTTGACTGACAAGGAAACGGACAGGTAGATTTCTGTGGAGTCCTCTTTGTTGAACAAAAAAAAATTGTGTTTCTTATATCATTCGATAGTCTGTTGACTGAATGTAACATGCACTTCATACATTTTATCAAGGTTATAAAAACCCAAAGCATACAGCATCACGGAGACAGACCCGCCCTTCCCTGTAATACCATCGCAATTCTTTTAGGCATCCTGTAGATCCATTTTCAGGGCGACATATTGCCCAAACGAGACAACGGCCATCCGGCACGAAATCCTTGAAAGCCAAAATCGTTCCTTTTCGACATTTCGATTGTTTCTATTACTCGCCGGACATAACATTAAGAGCACATGTAGGACAAGAATCACATCCAGGACATGTCGTTATGTCACTATATTCAATATGCTTGGATTGGACATTTGGCCCCCCGTTCCTCAGCTACCCTATGATATTTCTATGTGGGTCTGTGATCTGATGTCATAACGCCGCCATAAAATTGGCTTCAGCGGGCGTATCATCTTTAATATAAATTGTGAGTTGGACGTTTTTAATGTCGTGTCCTTTATCGCTTTTATTGCTCCATATTTCTTGCAGTGTGCGATAATTTTGTCTTTTGTAAGGACGTAATTAAGATTGGAGGTTAGATGGCTGCAGAAATCGATTCTCCCTGGAAAACGTCTGTCCAGTTTATTTTCGTTTAAACTAATAAATAAAGGACTTAGAGGACTAAGTCTCAAGTGATGTGGTCTACTCATTCAGAGGACTACGGTTCTAAGAAAAATAATTCTTGGAATATTGCTCCATCATCTGGCATCGTATGCTTGCGATCAGAATATTGAACGGATTTTTGTATGGAAGCCAGCAGAAGCAGTACTCGATTGTATGTAAAAATTGCTTCATGTGCCTACTACATACTATTCATTACTGGGTCTTAACTTAGAGTACAGCGTCATTGGATGAAGTGGTTCGATTACATCTTCAGTAAAGCATGTGTGATTCTGACCGAAATCTTCGAGGAAACGGAATGCTTCATGTGTCCACTACAAACCAGCGCTCCTGTTTTTATTGAACCTTAATTTACGCTATAGCATAATTGGACGCTAGTCTCGGTGGCTTAGTGGCTAGAGCACTTGCCTTCGGTGCACCTGGTACCAGGTTCGAATCTGCTTGGCGACAAGTAATTTTCGAGAATGGGATTGGGTGCCGGACTACCAGTTTACTCAGCTGTAAATGAGTACCTGAGTTAAAATCGGGGTAATAATCACGGACGTGCGTGTGGCTGACCTCTTCTTCACCTCCTAGTGTTCCATTGATCTCATATTGAAGTAGCTCTAGCATTACTTCCAGGCTTAGGCCCGATTTGGGCTGTTGCGCCATTGATTATTATCATTAGATGAAGAAGTTGGGTGTATAGGAACATGTTGCTGGTAGGAATATTTAGAAAACACGTCAGCTAGGCTGTGGACAACTGCAGTTGCTAGTGTTCATCCCATTGAAAGTGTAAACCTGGTTCTTTCGGAACCACGAAGAGCTCCCAGAACATGCATTTGGAACCTGAAAAAATCGACCTTGAAAATAGCTAGCTACCTTCAACCATTTTACGTAAAATTTTTTTTACCAATGTAACCACCACCTGGTCTTGGCAATTAAATTCAATTATTTTCCATGAAAGAGACGATTTAACAATTTGATTGAAGCTTCAATTTATTCTTCAAATTCAATGGAAGATGAAATTTTTATGGCCTGATCTCGACTATTTCGGATACTTTGACGTCAATCTTCGTGATAAATGACGGGCCAAAATTCGGTAGCTTTAAATCGAGTTTAATTGCATGTGTATGTTAAATTCGATACACAGTTCGATTAGGTTCATTTTAATTTTTTTCCGATCATTTCAATCGTTTGATATTGCGGGTGAAGCTGAACTATGGACGATTGACGAGGTGAGACAGGTCAGTATTTAAATGGCGTTTTATTGCGAATAAACTGAACCCATTGATCATCGATTTGTTAAAAGGGAAAAAATCACTAAAATACAAAACGATTATTCAGCCGAACAGTAGAAGAAAAGAATCAGGACCAAGGATTCAAACATCTGTTCCAATTATGCATTTCATTCAATTAAACAACACATGAATTGTCCGACCAAGAACTCCTAATCGACTACAAAAGACCCCCCCCCCCCCCCCCAAATCCTTCATGATGTAAAATAAACCATTATCCTTTCATTCCTTCTCCATATTTCGAGGAAAATCTCTTTAGTCAATGTCAGTGCCACAATGAACCCCTGATTATCACACCTGAGTTAACATTAACAGCCTGAAGTTCTACATCTCAGTTTTCATGGAAATCAACAGACCAGTATTCCTTTATCCAGGATCGTGTATCAGATTCACCGAAACTGTATTCAACAGTTCATCATCAAATAAAATCAAAGTTTTGCTCCTCAAAGTGTTTTCATGCTGTTAAAGTTCATTTGACATGCCCTCGAAGGACATCAGAATCAGAACGTACTGTACGGACAAAAAGGATGTTTGTACTTTTGGCATTAGTACGATTTAATTTGAAATTTATTTCGTAGTTTGACCCAACCCGAGGGGTTTTGCAAATACCAACAATTCGAACTGAGCACCTTTTTATATAATAATATCGAATACAGTACAAACTCGCTAATCCACCTGCCGGATTAATGGATGCGACGGATTACAGTGTATTGGTATGTGCGATAACAGTTTATTGATAGTAGGTAGATATAGTGGATGGGTGGATGCCGAGAAAAATTACAAAGTCTTATATTGTGTCTTGAGCTAGCCAAAATAGTGGCGGATTATAGTGTTTATCGTATTATCTGGTGCCGGATTATCGAGTACTGTGGACTACTTTCACGAATGAGAGCAGTTTTTGGCAGAGTTGTAGACGAGGTTTAGGTTTAATAAGGGCGCAGCATTAGAACCACTAGGCGCCATAAGGGCCCATTTCGATCCCTTCAGGTCCTCGTGAGCTATTGCCTTACCTTGGAAACACTCCAATTCCTTGCAGAACCTGACTAGTTTTTCATAACCTCAAATCATTGATGCTCCCGAACAAAAGATTACCCTTGTTCTAGACGGGAGTTTTTACAAAATTCAACACTAATTTAAATATGTATTAAATATGTAATCGATGATAGAGCTAAGAGAACCGCAGTTTTTATTCCTATACTATAAAAACAATCAGATACTTGTTGAACTTTATATGTAAATTTTTTTTCCGATTGACCCAACTTCACTTTCCCTACATAAGAAAAATTGAAAAAATTCAGGGAAACAAAAAATCGATAGTAGACATTTAAGAAAAGGAAATTCCTTAAAGCTCCTTGCTCTCAAGATGGATTGTGTACAGGATAACATCTGAAACTTTCAAAGCTTGAACTTTTAGCTCCTGTTTCTTAAGGATTACATAAAGTTGAAATTAGTTCAGAATTCGAGCCATAGCAAAGCTCAAAATAAATGCAACTTTTAGTGGTTCTAAAACCTAAGTTAGTGGCCCCCAAACTTTCGTTTTAAGAAAATTCGTAAGGAAGGCTTCGAAAATCATGTACATTAATTTTTTTGAGAGAGAAATATTTATTAAAGAGTACAGCTAGCGCGCGGTAGTCGAAGGAAATGCGATATGGCAATTTGTCCAGATAGTAAGAAAGGGCATAGTACTCCGGCATAGTCTGATTTCAGCCGAAAAGGAATCAAATAAGTTTTCAAAATTTCATCAAGGTCTTTTTGTCCCTATGATACGTAAAATTATTTTCCAAAAAATTATTTCAGCAATTTTCGATTTTTAACCCATTGGGGATGAAAAATGGTTAAATATTTGTTTACACATACCTACCTCAATTTCTCTCAGACCGGATGGGATATCAAATTGGTTTCACCTTCTGGATTTTTTTTAAGACATTTAGATAAGTAGCTAAATGCCTAAAAACTAATACAGATTTTTTTTTTTGATATTCAACTTTTAAAGAGATTAAAAGGGGTTAAGGGTGTGCTCTCGAATTTTACTTTATTATTTTAATAATAAAGTATTGTTGTCGATTCAAAAAAAAATTAAATTTGATACACGTTTTATGACTTATAAACGCCAAAAAAGCAAAAAAAATTGCGGTCCGTCTGTGCGCCGTCCGCAAACTCGTTTGAGGAATTATACAATAGTTGCCAAACCCTATGAGCTAAGAAATTGAATTTTTTCAAATTTTTACCAGAAGTAGCCCTAATAGAACCCTTGTAGGGGAAAAAAAATTGGAAGTAGGGTGTAGAGGGTGAGGGTGGGGAAGGGTGAGAAGGAAAAACTTTCTATATTTATATCTTAAGAACCTATAATGATATAAAGCTGAAACTTGGTATTTAGACAGAGCTATAGTAGTGGCATGGTGGAAAAATAAATTTTTTTTTAGGGGTAGCAAAGTACGAGGGTGGGGGGTGTTTTTCCTAACCTTAGAACGGCTTATGCTAGAAAGTTGAAACTCGGTGTGTATAAGTAAATGAACTAGAAAAGTCGTTCTGATAAAAAAAAATCGAATATTCATTGGCGTTGAGAAGGAGGGCAAAACAAAAACTGTCAGTTAAAAATAAAATGCATATATTTTCACGATTTTCGTCATATTTACTAGGTCTTTCCAAATATTGAATTAATTTTTATTTCACAAACTCTTTATATAAATACCTAGAAAGTGTTTTTATGATTTTTTGTGGTGTAAAGGGGATGTATACATTTTTAAAAATTCAGTCGTTTCTTCTAGCTCTGATGAGATATCAAATAACTTTTCATTTCCACGGGCTTGGTTAGTAGTCACCTTAAACTCGTTTTCAATTTTGTTCCTCCTTGTTTAACCCCTTGGGAGGGTACAAACGGGTTGAACTCGTTTTACCGAATTCTGTCATATCTCTTAGGAATGATAAGACATCGTATTGGTTTTCAGTTCCTCGGGCTTTCTTTACTTATATTAAATAACTTATTTCAGGATATTTATACTACATATTTGAATATTCAACCCCAAACTCAATCCTCCCCCCAATTCTTGAAAGAACCACCTTTCTTTCAAGAATTGTGGGGGGGTTGGGCGCCCTTCCGTGGACTACAATGCTTTATTATAAACAAATTATAAAGTATAATTTTGGGTTAAACCTTTAAATTTAGTAATGGTCCTTTGCATTGCAATCAAACAAAAGGGTGCTATGAATTCAAATCCAAAATGAAGATCGCTAAAGTTCTGATGTGAGCAGTTCCAGAAAGAAAACTACAGTTTCCGTAGGGATCTATGGAAATATCCAATTAGAAAATCTGTACACCATCAAATGTACTCGAAACTTTATTTTATTAAATTTTTTTTTTTTTCATCCTTAACATGTTAAAAATACATGGACAAAAGGATATTTCGATATCGAATGTATTTCACGAGTTACTCACCGATTTGTTTGTTTGATCACTTAGCAAGACTGTAGAAGGTACCGCGTCTTTCAACTCACGCCGATCGCGGCCTTACGTCATAGGAGTTGGAGATCTTGGAATTTTTTTTTTTTTTAAATTCACAATTATTTTTCACTTTTATGGATATAAAATAAATATATATTACTTTATATCCAAAAAAATCCTGAAATTTAGGCATTTTTCGGGCCTTTTAACTGATACCTCTCCTTGATCAAAATTATTAACAAAGCGGTTATAAAACTTTTTAAAAAGAATGAACACAAGGGAAAACATTTGGGGAAAATTATCACTGTTTAAATTTTTTTAAACAATTCAAAAAATCTGCCTAATTTTATGATTCTTCTATGTGTTGCCTTTTCAGTCAGTAAATAATGTTCGTCAAATTTCTTATTTCCATTTCTAGTTAAATGAAATTTTCCACTGGCAAGTGAAGATGGTCTTGATTGATTGGCGCAACCTTTTCGCGCAAAATGATAACCATTGAGGATGGTTAGGGGCTGAAACAATTTCACAATAAATTCATAAAAATAAAACAAAGTGATAGTAATAAAATCACAATATTTATTGTTATATCAAAAGACGTATTAACTTTTACCACGTTTAACTCAAGAAAATGATTCATTCATCCACTAAAAGACGCGTTGTTTTCGTACACAATGAAACTTAAAAATTTTTGTTAAAAAAGTTTACTAGGTTTTTTTTTCTAGTTTATATAAATTTTTCATCCAAAACAATTTTGCCCTGATAGAAATCGGAAAACTTACAACAGAAAAAGAAAAATGTGAAATAAAAAACAAATTTGAAAATAGAAATTTAAATCAAACCGCTTAAAGTTCGTCGGCAATACGATTTTGTCCGATTGCGAACGTAGTAAACGCATCAGCAGTCTGATCGCCTTTGTGTTCTCTTTCGAACTGGCCACTTGTAAACCGTAAAATTGCCGGAAAGCCGTTGATATGAAACTTTTCGACCAGATCGGAATTTTCTTCGGCATCGATCGCAGCGAAAAGAATATCGCGATTTTCCGACCCTTTCGAAGCCTCGACATACTCAACTTTGGCCGACTGACAGTGTTTGCACCAGTTCGTGTAGAAGAAGACAACTACAATGTCCTTCGACTTGACCATTTCGTCGAAATTTTCACCGGTCAACTGGGCTACAGGGGTCGCATCGAACGATATCGTACTTTCAGGTGAACTGCTTGCCGTTGCGCCTAACCGCGTCAGATACTTGATAAAGTCCTTTTCGGTACGGCCACCTTCGTACGGTGTAACCGTTTTTAAGTAGCTGAAATACTTTATTGTTGGATAGCCTCGTACTTCGTATGCTGAACAAACGGCTGAATGGCGGGTACAATCCACCGCTGAGATAGCGACACGTGGATCATCGCTGAATTTGTTTGCGGCTGCGGTAAATTCGGGCTTCGATCGTTTACAGTGGCCGCACCCTGTAAGTTTGTTCGGTTAAAATCGCCGGAATTTTAATAATAAAAAAAATGCTTACATGGCGCATAGAACATAACCAGTGCGTGTTTCTTCTTTTTAAGGAATGGTTTGAAGGTCTCGTCGTTCAAGTGAACCACTTCGGATTCTTCTTCGTCCCACGGTGTTTCTGGCGGCGGTGGTGGTGGTGGCTCCCTTGGATCCTACCAAAAAAAAATTATCATAATAACAACAAATACGAAATCCAGCGGCGGCTCGCCGCAAAAAGCTAGTGAGGCTGAGCTTTAAGCTTGTGTTACACTGTATGATCAATGAGAGCTTTCTACAAGCTCGCCATACATTTCACGAAAATATTTGCAAGAAACTGGGAAAAAAGCGAACAGTGTAACACAAGCTTAAAGCTCAGCTTCACTAGCTTTTTGCGGCGAGCCGCCACTGACGAAATCGGCACAAAACTACGAACCTTCATAAATGTAATAATTTTTTCAGCATCTCGCACGTTCACATCAAACTTGAACTCTCCATGGACGAAATATTTTACGGTTGGGTACCCCTTAACGCCGAATTTTTGCGCAATTGAACTTTCTTTGGTTGCGTCCAGAGCGGCAAGAATACCGGGCACCTGGAAATAATAGTTTATATGAAAATGGTTTCGAACAGTTCGTTTTCCATTACTTGTGAATTTTTCATGACCAAAGCCGCCTTCTCATACTCCGGCTTCATTCGCTTACAATGTCCGCACCACGGCGCATAAAACATAACCAAAACTGATTTTTCATCTTTCAATGCCGGCTCAAAACCAGCCGTCGTTAAATGGACAATTTCCGACGATGTATCCGTCGACCAGTCGTCCTCTTTCGGTTTGGCAGCCGGTTGAGCTGTTGGGTTTGCCATAAAGGCCATGATGGCATCCTTCTTGTTCTCACCTTCGTACGTGTACTTGACCTTGCCGTTCTCGTAGTAGAGGAGCGTTGGAAAGCCGGTAATATTGTACTGGCGACGTGCAACCGTATTCTCGGGACGATCCACATCAATAGCCGAAAGAATGTATTTCGGTTTCAGTTCGGTTGCAGCCAGCGAGTATTCGGGTTTCAGTTGCTTACAGAAACCACACCATGGCGCGTAGAACATTAGCATAATTGGTCTGCTCTCCTTCTTTAATAGTTTTGATAAGTTCTGGAAAAAAATTGGTGACCAATGAGCTATCATTGTAACTTAAAAAAAAGCCCAGTAAATATTATAATACCTTCGAAATATATACAACAAATTTAACTCAATGGTTTACATAATAATTTAGTAATATGATGGTCTAAGTCAATAGTTCTTAAGTAATAATTGTGGATATTTAAATGTCTTTAATTGAAATATAAATAAATAAAATAAGTTTAACTTACATTCGCGTCCGTTATGTGAAGAACATCGGCACCAGCTGGATCCTCTTCCCACGGCAGATCACCAGTTGGATCACGCATGAAATTCACCATACTTTGAACGGTCGTCTGGCGATCGTAGTCCTTGTGGAATTCGCCATCTTTGTAGTGCTTTAATACCGATGGAGCGGGCGATACTTTTAGTTTCTTGCAAAGTTTTTTCTTTTCGCTGGATAAGAATAAAGATTGGAAATTAATGGCAAGGTCAAATTGATCAGGAAAAAAGTAAAGAAGGGTCGATGTAGCTTCTAAGACGCAGCAGTTTTTTAGTTTTCGATACAAAGAACAGAGTTTTTTGCTTCGTGTCGTTTTTGTTTTAGAGCAGCCTGTGAGCTAATAATAGGCTATCAGTGAGACTTGATGTGAAGCCTGACCACACCCCGGTCTGGCCTGGCCATCTGGTTTTGGACGAACTACCCATGGTGCATGAAATCCCTTCAGGCACCATGGGTAGTTCGTCCAGACGGCCAGGGGTCAGGCCAGACCGGTGTGTGGTCAGGCTTCACATCAAGTCTCGTTGGTAACCAGCTTTGGCCTGCCCTAAGAGCAATAAGGACGAAGTTCGTCCTACTCAGCGATAGGAATTCCCTACGTTTCCCGATTGGTGAACTCACGGGTCACTGCCTGATCTGGCGTCATGACAAGAAACTGGGTATAGAGAACGTGGCAGATCTGTGAATGTGATCCTGAGGAAAATGTTTTACCTTTACATTGAGGCGGGAACGTAAGCTGGGAGAGTTCGCAAACATGAACCTAGACAAGCTGCTGTCGTTAGTCCTGCACTTGAGGAACCTCTTCGCTAGCTTAGCATTAAAATTCTGCACCGCTGTGGACAGAGAAAAGTTTCTTCTGAATATTTCCTGCCATACACAAAATGGTTTTGGAGTCGAGCTCATTTTATAACGCCTGCTACTGTCCTCATGTGTGGTCTTTATTTTTGCTTTCACTAGCTGTTTTACGATAGGAACTCCTTCCCCAGGTCACAACTTTACTGAGTCTCCCAACGCTTGTAAACGCTTCAGCAGTTCATAATCCTTGCCGTGCAACATCATGTGATTACCAAACAAAACCTGATAAGGAGAAAACGCAGTGGCTTGGTGAATTGAACTCCGAAGCGCATATCCAATTTTGCTTAGGCTTTCATCCCAACGTATCGTCTGGTCATCATTGATGATAGCTCGTAGTCCAGCCAGGATGGACTGATTGACCCATTCCGAAGCATTTATCTGTGGTGAATAGCTCGGGGTGTACAAGTGCCTCACTTCCCTATTTGGATAACATAGAGTCTATTTGGATAGCATAGAGTTAAACATATTTGAGTTGAATTGAATGCCATTATCGAAGAGAATCGTTTCTGGTGTTCCGAACGTATGGAAGATCTGCCCCTACAAGTGGGTGGAGATTTTCTTAGCCGTGATTTGCTCTAACGAATGAAGAAGTGGGAATTTGGAATGATGGTCCAGAATAGTTAAGATCGCGATTTTACCTCACTCCGTTCGAGGATAGTCACAGTACGTCGATTTAGAGGTGTTTAAAGGGCTGATCCGTTCCAAACGGTTTACCCATAGGTGCTTGGCCGATTCGGGGACTTTATTTCTTTACAAGTGTCGCACGCCAGAACGAAGATGCGTACCTGTGTAGCGGGTCATTACAAAAATCACCTGACTCGCTTTAACGTTTTGGCATAACCACAGTGGACCGTGGTGTTTGTCTCGTGCGCCTGAGCAATCGCAGTTGACGTTAGACCTATGTAGTTTGAAACTTTATGGCTTCGATTTGGCGGTTCAGTCCTGTTAGTTGACTTTTCCGGCGAGGTGCTTTGGGTATTCGTCTTCTGCGTGTGGATTCAGTTTACTTGGTGTTTTTTTCTTTCTTCTTTGACTGAGTAACAATCTTCTTGATATTGTCCAATCACTTATTGATCCGTCCACGGATGGGTGCCCGTAGAAATTCGCGAGGAGCCCTGAACAAGACCATAGCGAAAATAACCAATTGAACAATGGCACGTATTCCTCCCGCAGATAAGGTCAATACACCCACACAACTGGTTTCTAGCGAAAAATAGACGACTAAAAAAAAAACCGAAGCGATAAAAGCAACCGCCAACCGGAACTGATACCATCTCCGTTCCCATCTCAGATAACCAACTGGCAAATGTTTCCGCAACGACAAACACAACTTTTCCATTTACCTATTCGAGCAATCGATCAGCACCATCGTTCCCTGGCCCTTAACCACTTCGGCAGCATCACGGAAAACTTTCACCGCGGTCTGCGACTCCTTGAGATTCGCGACGAACAGAAGCAACATGTTCGTCTTGGTGCGTAGGAGCTTCTTCAGCTCCTTGATTTCGGCAACGTTTTCGATAACAACATTTTGTGAGTTGGTCTTGGCTTCGATCCGGTCCAGGTTGACGACGATGAGCACCTGTCGAAGAAACACGTCAGTCGGCGAAAGAAAATGCGATTTTCGGCGAAACTTACGCAAACCAGAAGCGCACAGATTGTAAATTTGGACATTGTTGGCGCCGAACAAGGTTCTTCTCGGGGTAATTTAAGTGAAATTCAAACCGAAAACTAAATACGGACCGGCATCGCAAAGGGTAAACACCTCGCGACACTGAGAGATTCGAGATTCAAGTAAATGTGATGACGTTTCAACAAGGTCGCGGCACTGTAGTAAGGTTAAAATTTGTTTGGATGGTTTTTTTGACAGCCGCATCTGTCGCAGGGTTGGCATGAAGTCTGACTGGATCTTACGGTGAAATTTCCGAAAGATGGCACTAGTCGGTTGATGGGGGAAAACCCGAATTGAGTTTTCGTCCGTTACATGTTTTTGCAGTGTATTGTGTGACGATTTTATCGTGTATTGTGTGACGATTTTATCGCGATTTGTTACTCAGTAAATGTTTTTAAGTTTATTTAACCCAAAAGCAAGAATTTTTGATATGTTTTTAACTGTCTGAAGCTACTATAAATTACTAATACGACTTTTGTCTGATCTCTGGCTATTTATACCATACGTTTATAATCGAAATTTTCAATGAATAAATATTATTATTATTATTAAATTACTAATACAATTTTTGATAGGAGTAGCTAGGTAGTGGTCATTTTCATATCTCAGATGAAACTTAGTAATATGTAGATGTGATGCTGGAATAATTTGAACTAAATTAAAACAAGGGGAGGATCTTGTTAAAATACCAAGGTTGCAAAAAGTATGACCACCCATTTTATGTAAGTAGGGTCGCCGCTTGTTAAAATACCAAGGTTGTGAAAAGGATGACCACCCATTTTTTATAACGGCCCCCTATTTAAGAGACCAAGTTTCCATGTTAAAATACCATGTAACCAAAAAATATGACCACCCATTTTTCATAAGTGTTCCAATTTGTTAAAATACCAAGTTGCAAAAAAGTATGACCACCCTTTTTTCACGAGGTTCCACCCTTGTTAAAATACCAGCTTGCCAAAAAAGTATGACAACCCATTTTTCACGAGGGTCCACCCTTGTTAAAATACCAAGTTGCAAAAAAGTATGACCACCCATTTTTCACAAGGGTCTCCTCTTTTTAAAATACCAAGTTGCAAAAAAGTATGGCCACCCATTTTTCACGAGGGTCCACCCTTGTTAAAATACCAAGTTGCAAAAAAGTATGACCATCCATTTTTCACAAGGGTCCACCCTTGTTAAAATACCTGGTTGCCAAAAAAGTATGACCACCCATGTTTTACTAGGGACCACCCTTGTTAAACACCAAGTTGCAAAAAAGTATAACCACCCATTTTTCACAAGGGTCTCCTCTTTTTAAAATACCAAGTTGCAAACAAGTACTACCACCCATTTTTCACAAGGATCCACCCTTGTAAATACCAAGTTGCAAAAAAGGATAACCACCCATTTTTCACAAAATCACTTAGCTGTCAATTTCGGTTTTTTTTTTGGACGATATTTTGGGCGACTTGCCCTGTACAGAATTCCGGTACTGACCTTTGAAACATTATATTTTTCATGATGTTGGTTTTTAACTCCCTAAATATGGTTTTACACTGAACATATAGTTTGTACTGTAGTATTAAAAAAAAAAAAATTGTGAGACACATCTGGAATCTCTGTTTTGCTGCAAGTAGCTGAATTGTCTATGCCTTCCTACCAGCGACTTCATGAAAAACCAATAAAACTCGCATTCGATGTTCCCCATTCCATCCAGCTATATAAGGGATGAAACCCATCATCATCGGTTTCATAAGTCAACGATAGCTCTGTTGTTGGTAACATCAATGTACTATATGTTGCACCGCATATCCTTAGTAAATTTCTTCGGAGAATGTCGTCCATATAAAAACTTCTTTTATGGCAATAGCTTCCATTCTCAAGTTAACGATAATATTACACTTTGCAGATGGTGAGCTGCAGTAACGAATCGAGTTAAGGACAACGATGTGTGCTACTCCTGATGCTTCGCTATGCAAATAATCCCGACAACATTACAATATCAGTCCTTTCTATGTCACAAGTAGTTTGTCCATATTTGATTTCAAAGGCCAAACTGAACAAGCATTGGTGTAAGTAACTGAGATGGTGTATATGTTGCTCCCAGTGTTAAACCACGTTATCATCCCCACGAACAAATTGCTCCGAAGAAAAGTTTTCCTTTAGCAAAAGGATAATGGTAATTTTATTAGGAAGGAAGTTACTCTTAGACGGAGACGAAAAGTACATAGCAATTACAACACCGGAGGAGTGTTCATAACATAATTGCTTTTATGTTACGAAGTTTGAATTCCAAGCGTTTAAACTGAAACTACCTCTTGTTATGTCTCGAATTAATGTGCTCAGGGCACATTTACAATTAGGTACAAGAAAGTAACTGGCTTAATCCCAGGTTTATAATATGATTTCACTTTGTATTTTGGCAATAATATCACTTTCACTCTTACTCTTTCCGAATTAAAACCAAATTCCTATTTTTATTAATTAGTGTCAGACGTTGAAACCATTTTTAAAATCTTCATAGTCCTATCTTAGTTCACTTTTTATGCCCTTAGTTTTTTCAACGTCCTCTGACGGCCATCGATGATCTCCAAGTTTTTTGCGGAGCCCTTTCATCAAACTACTGAACGTGCTCTCTACAGTATTGCTTCAACAATCATCTTCCCAAAAAGAAAAAAAAAATGACATGAAGGTACTATCCTAATACTCCTCTTCTTAATGGTCTTGACCTTATTTTATCCAATTTCAGCAAGGTTCATACTAGAAAATTGAAGCATGGAATATGAACAGGTGCGTCCTACAATTTTTTTTAGTGAACAAATTAGATTTGCACAGCCGTACTGATATGGGTCCAACGAATTTTATTTCAAAAATATCGTCCCTTTAGGTACAAAAAACCGTTTGGAAATTTTCCAGTGCAAACTTGGTACATATAAAATTCAGAAAGCCAAAATTAAGGGCAAAAAAATCAATGATGAAAAACAAATTAATTTTTTTTTTTAAAACTTAGGTTAGATTAAAAAAACTTTCGAAATGTTGGACGAAAAATTCACAAAAATCTAAAATACCGAATTTTATCTTTTTGGATTTTGGAACCTCTGAGTTTTATCTCTAGATTTTGTCTGAATATAATTTTAAATTTTCGTATTTTTAAATTTACTAGATGTTGTCCACTTTGGATTTTGTTTTAAATTTTGAACTCTGGCTTTGTGTATTTTTGAATTCCAGGATCTTCTCGTTCCAAATTTTTTTATATCCAAATTTTGATCAGTTCTGGATTTAATCTCTTGTGAATTTTGTCTTTTTAGATTTTAATACTTTCGAGTTTTGTCTTCATGACTTTTAAAATTTACAGATTTTTCCTAAATGATATTTTAAATATCTGTGTTTTCCAATTTACTAGATGTTGTCGACTTTTTTTTTATTTCCTTGAAATTTATCTTTCTACAACAAAACAACCGAATGATTTTTTAGCTTTCGGTCAAGAAAATTCAAGAAATCCAAAACATTCAATTTAACAGAAATATAAAATTCAAAAATTTTTGAAAGCCAAATTTCAGAAAATGTTGAAATAGAAAGAGAAAATACAAGAATTTAAAGCTGTTATAGACTGCACGAAATCCTGAACAATTTTTATTTGTAGTATTTGACAGTGCAGCGTTTAAACATAGTGAAACAAAAAAATAATAATTAAAACTCTAATGCCAGCTACAGACTTCTCCTGATTTTCTGGTTTTTCACATTTCGTCGTTTTTCGTCTTGTTTCACGAAACACATGAAACTCAGGAAAAAAGTCATGAAAAAATCGTCTCGCAAATTTTTCGTCTCTGTCTTGTAAAGCAAAACCCTTTAATGTCGTCAAAAAACCGAGAAAACTCACGATAAGCGAGAAACTCACGGAAAACCACTACACACTATTCACAAGAAAGACGCGAATGACACGAAATAGGCGAAACGTGATAAGTCGTAGCTGACTATGAATGAGGAATTCTTTAAAAAAAAATGTTTGCCCATTTTTTCTGACATCTAGAGAAATTTTAAACATTTAACGTTTCTTTCAATAATGTTGTACCATTAAACTATCTAAGACCAGATGTAAAATGTACATTAATGAAAATAAAATAATTTTTCTTACTAAGGTAGCTAAGTAAAATAATTGGAAATAAATTTCTTGCTAAGAAACTTGAAAGCAAGAAACATTTTTCAGGTTTCAATCATGTTCTTATTTCAGCAAGGATCCAGCTGAATATTGAACTTATAGAGGTGCAGTTGTTTTTACACAAGACTCCGATCGCTATGGTGATTATGAAAATAGTGCGAAGCCAATAGAATTCATTCTCTTCCGACTTTTTTATTTAAAAAAGAATATTTCCGAATTTTTTTTTAAAACAAAAAGGTAGATCGATTGGAGCAAGTTAAGCAATAAGCCATAGAAGTTACGTTTATAGGAGCGAACAGGAAATCCACGTAATCAATGGATGGAGAGTTAAAAGCGAGAACACAATAAGTTCATAATTTATGTAGGTTGGTTTTTGCTCCAGACGCCATTAAATTTAGCAAAAAAAATATTCTCCGGTCACAGATTATCAAAAAGATGCACTTGTATTCAGTCCTCTTGGTGATTCAAGGAAAAATTAAATTTTTATTCCATTCCTCCCCTTCCTTTTTTTGTCCGTTTTGTCAACATATAGACGTTGATAGTCCAAATCAGGCACGACGTACAAAAAAATTTTCAATTCGCTTTAACAAACCAGAAACGACTCAAAAGCGAGTAACATTTTTACACAATTTATTCTTTTATTTATTTAATTTATTTGTCAAGGGTTTTCAAAGTATAGTTTCGAAGAAGTTTCAACAAGCATGAGAAATTTCAAGAGTAGAAGGTACAAAATAGTAATCATGCCAAAAATACATATTTTCAAAAAATTTTTCTTTCTTCTTCTTTTGGTTCTATTCTAAGCGATTTTTCACGGTATTTAGAGCAAATTTTTTTTAAAATACACCAATTTGCTGAAAATCTTCCAATCTTCCCATAATCTATCAAATCAAAAGTAGCATACCAGGACATCACGTGGAAAATACCATCTTAAAGGTCATGACGAAAAGAAAAATCTTCTTTGTAATAATTTGTTGAATTCACAGCAAGCGACTTGGCTCCATGCAATTACAGACGACCCATTATCATCATTTTCATTTTTCTGACATGAAGGCGAGCTAATTATCGCGTCTATACCGAATACTAATCACGAACGGACAACATTACGAGCTTTTCTCGACAAACAATACGAATGGACCAAAGGCATATTAACGACGACACCAGGTAAATATTTGACACTGTGCGGATACTGCCGGTTCCCTTAAGACATTGAAGCCGATAGGACACATATTTTTTGTTACCAGCTGATTAAATCCTTGGTCTTCCGATTGAATAAATGGACCGGTTCATTAGTAACTCACCTGCGAATGAACAGAAACACTATAAATCGAGACAACTCCATAATTAGACAGCCCTACGCTGGGCGCCGGAATGACTACTGCTTGTACAATTGGATTTTGTCTGTAGTGGTCTAATTATTTTTTGAAGACACATCCTTATCAACAATTATGTCCTTTTGTTTTACTTATACGGATAATTGTTGGGCTTTTGATCAGATTTTTGGTTAGTAAAGGAGGGCACCTGAAATTTTGGGCGAAAGCATACCTTTTTGAGCCAACCACTGCCAAATCGTCAATTAATTGTCTGATCAGTTTTTGAAGTGCTTAACTAAAATCATAAAAATTTGATGGAGATCAAAACCTTAAAATGACCAGGCCAAAATTTTTGGCGTTAAAAATTTTTGAATATAGTTAGGAGCCGTAATTTCTCTCTTAAAAAGAAAACGTGTAAATAAGGTTGGATTGCGGTAACACAAATTTGTTGTCTACCTTTTAAAATACTGTGAAAATGCAAGAGGAGTGCTCTTACAAAACTGAAAAGGATCTAAGCTTTAATCTACAAGCTCTGTACCCAGTTGAACATATAAAATACTCACAACTTAGTTAAATGAGTTCCATTCAACGCTAGCTGGAATTTCATCCTTAGCTCCATCCAGCTTGTTGTATGGGCACGCTTTTCGTGTAAATATCCTTCGTATCCTTGCTAGCACGTATTTGCAGTACAAATTACATCTCAAAACACTTTGGAACATAAGTAGAGACATTTTATGTACACCATGTATTTTACTTTTCTTTAAATTCGAGTTTATTAAAGAATTTTCGGAAAGGTGTTGTTTATGAACATCGTCGATTTAAAATAAGAATTTACGTTCTCGGAATTTTAGTTTTAGAAAAGGATAAAAAAAATCAAAAGTTTTAGAATGAGTTTTGTATTCCTTATTCAACTTCACAAGGAATTAATAAAACCGAAAAAATCATGAACGTAAAAATTCAGAAAAGACAAAAATAATTCGATTAATTAAATCCAAAAGGTTTAAAGGGGGTGGGTGTAAATCCAGAGATCAATTTTTTTTTTAATTTTTTTAATAAAGTGATATTTATTAGAATTAGTTTTTAAGGTATCTTGCTAAAAAAAAATGTCTCACTCGCAGTGCAGTGGCTCTTTCTTATTATTTTTACTTTAAAAAAAAAAAAAAAGAATTGCTCAAGTGGTACAATTGTTTTAATTAACGTAGAACGTATTGAAAGTATATTTTTTAAAATAGTTAATACTTTTCATTTATGATGTTGAACTCATCGTCAATGGCGCGAAAGCCCAAATCGGGCCAGGGCTTGCAGAATACATTGTCTGAAGTCATCTCGGCTCAGCGCCCGCGTCCTCCAACTTTTGCATCTAAGAAGCGATTCGCAATCTGATGTAGTACTCGTAGTAGTATTTTCTTCTCAGTTTCAGTTAATGACCAGTAATAGAATTGTTTTAATTATTGGTTTATAATGTTAAAATTATTTTACAAAAACGAATTTCAACCACGCCGCTAAAAAACATGGAAACAAAGATGAATTCTCTTCTTTCGAATTCCTTTCTATTTTTTATGCTATATTTTGGCGATTTTGAAAAAAAAATAAGATTTTTTTTAAACTAGCGAACTAAAATTAAAATTTCAAAAATACAAAATTTTAATATCTATCTAGCCGTAATGACTTCTTCTTTAGTTCCGGAAACTTAATCGCTCGAACCAATGTTCGTTTCGATAAGAATTTTCCCTGAAAGTCGATGCTTGTTTTTTGAACATATTTTTTTTCCAAGTTTTTAAAGAATCCGTTCAAATCTTTGAATTCAAAGAAAATTTTTCAGCAATTCAAGGTAAAAACGTAATAGGTAAGAGGAAGTGAAGAAAATCTAATATGTCCTTCGTGAAGCTTCTTTTCAGAAGTTGTAGTCCCTTTCATGAGTAGTATGGATACACCGTTTCTGGCAATTGAGGTGGGGGAGGAAGAGGCTTTTGTATGGATGACGTCAAAGACTTGAATGAAACTGATAAGGAATTCACTCCCTCAGCTTTTTGACCTGACCTGTTCTGATATTAACAGCTTTTTGAAATGACCTATTCTGATACTAACAGCTTTTTGACCTGACCTGTTCTGATATTAACTGCTTAATGACCTGACCTGTTCTGATATTAACAGCTTTTTGACCTGACCTGTTCTGATACAGCTTTTTGACCTGACCTGATGGAGTGAATTCCTTATCAGTTTCATTCAAGGCTTTGACGTGATCCATACAGAAGCTTCCTCTTCCCCCTCCTCCATAGCCAGAAACGGTGTATCCATACTACTTGCATGAGATAGGAAATCGAAATTTTACACCAATACTTTCACTACTTTTAGCAGCTTTCATACAAAAGTCCTTTAATTATATGGTTGCTTTTATTTTCAATATTATTGCAACAAAACGTTTCGCCGCGATTTTAAATAAAAACACAATTCAGTTAAACTAATAACATATATTTTTTATTTCATAAATTAATTAATTTCATTATTACCGGATTAAATTACTGTTACACTTGGCAATGTTTCGCTTTCCAGCTCAACTGAACATTGTCTCGCTTTCGCAGTAAAAACTAATTCCTGTATGTGAGCTTTGCTGAGGTTTTATATAATGGTCGACTTCATGTGTAGAGCATGAGGGACGTGTGCAGAACATGTGAGAAGTATGTAGGGCTTTTTACGTTTTTCTAATTGGATATTGAAGGACTGTAGCTCTCACTGAAACTACTGATTCCATTTAGTATTTCTAGGGTATGTATGCATTTTATTGACATACGACGCTACTTCGAATAGGTATAATAAAATCAAGGTACATACTTAAAAAAAGCGTGATCGAGTTTACCCAACTAAGTGACCCTTCTAAAACACGATGATCTTTAAGGCCTAAATTTTATATGATTCAGTTCAGGGCAAAAATTGAGGATGGGTGTATTAATGAGTAAAGAGTAAGGCGCGTTTCTCTTCATAGTTTCCCTTGGTTAAAAAAAAGAATTGCTTAAGCGATGAAATTGTTTTAATTAAGGGCGATTACCTACAAAAAATTAATAATAGTTCGAAGTCCATCTTCTCTGTGAAATAAGCTCACTGTATATATTCTTCATTGCTTTGCTTCATCTCCAACTAATACCTAAATTGTAGTTCAGTATTTCAGCTAGAATATCATACGATTACCTGCTGTTTATTTTTACGAACTGCATAAAAATATTTAAAAGAAACACCATAATTTTTTTTGAAATATAATTTTTATTGGCTAAATTGTTATCATTTTTCTTTGTCTTTTGTTGTTAAATTTTTTTTTAAATACTGATACATATTACATAATAAGAATAAATAATTTTTTGTTCTCTTTCTTTCACCATAGTTATGAAAAACATAATTTTATTTCTGTTTTTTTGTTTTTATTTATTTCATCTCCCAGTTTATGAGTCTTTTGTATGATTTTTTTCTTCTTTATTAAATAGTATTTACATTTATATACTTATATAATTTCTCATAAATAGAATAATATTATTTAAAATAATATTTTTTTTTTTTGTTTTCTTTTCATACAATAATAGTTTTAAAGTTTTTAATATTTCTGTTGTTTTTTGGTTTTTGGTGACACAACATTTTGATGGTAGGATAATTTTTACTTTATTTTTGTTTTTAATAATAAAGTATTTTTAAAGTTTTTAGAAGATTGGCATAGAAATTAGTAAAAGGTACATTGTATTTTTAGTTTTAATATTTCGAGTAGAATTTTATGGCTTATGGTTTTTATTTTCACAGAGAGCGAATTGTAACAACTATTTACATACAATTTGAAATGCCATTTATCATCCATCCATTTATCACTAAAATAATTGGAAAAATAAAAATGAAAAAATACTTTATTATTAAAATAATAAAGTAAAACAAAATTTTAACGTCAAGATTGAAATAACTTTGTAAATCATATTCAAGTTCAAAACAACAATATTTTAGAATTTATTTTCGAACAATCATATTCTTTGTATTTTGATATTTAGGTATGAGATTAGTAGTGTAGTTATTTTTTTAGATTAGTATCTAATTTATTAAGTTTTGTTTGGATTTTCTTTTCCGAAATTTGCACAATAAAAATTAACACGGAAAATAATTAATTTGTAATTTCCTTATTTATTCTGGTTGCAATCCGATTATTTTTCTTGATGAAATCTTCTCAGTATTTTTTTTAATGGTGTCTAGAATATGCAATTTAATCAGAAGCTCAGTGACAACTTGCTTAAGACGAAGGATTGATTTGATCAACGTGTTTAGTGTCCTGTTTTAAAATAAAAATAAATTTTCTCAATTAATATAAACTATTTTTGGGGGTGAATTTTTGCTACTTACATGCGCTGGAGCGGTGTCAACACTGCGACCCCATCGAAGTCGTAGTGGCGCCGGTTTTCTTGATTCTCGGATAAAATCCTCGGAATTCATTTCATTGTACTCGACGTCATTCAAAGCTTGTAGAAGGCCGGCTAATATTTCACTATTGAATTCGCTTGTTTCCAATGCCCGAGCCTGCAAGGTGAACAGAATTAATATATCTATTATCTTAGAATTTTGTAGTTATCCTTAAATAGCTCCCAGCACCCGGAATTGCTTACTTTTAAAAATTTACCTAAAAGGTAATTCTTACGAAAGGGAATCCTAAGATAAATTTATTATTTGAATAAAGCCCCCTTATGAAATTTGAATTCTTTTCCATCGAATTCGAATGGAAAACAATTCAAATTATAATTTCAAATTTGTTATTTATACCCGAGTTGAAATAGGATATTATTTTGATTTAAAATTGTAATTATTTCTCTCATTATAATAAGCAAGCAAGGTATCGAATAAAAATCGAGCGATGAACTTCATTGTCAGATTTAGGGAGTTTTGAGTTCAGAACACCCACCAACTAAACCGAATACTTTCGACAAATTTTCTGATGAGCACCATGAATCCATATTGTGACCTGTGGCATCAAAGACTCGATCATGTGCTGCTAACTTGTACAAATTAAATTAAGTCACAATTAGTTTGGCCTGGCCAATTAAGAGACCCATGTTATTCACCTCTGTTTCCTTGGAGAAGTTAAAGACGCGCGTGCAATACCCATACCTTTATTGTGTCCAAATATATGAACTCCTCTTTTCCAAGAACTTTGAACCAATGTAGCAAGGTGGATTGGATTTCTTGACCACATTCTCAGTTAAATAGGTTCAATTAAAGTTGATTAAAAAATGTTTTGACTAGGACCAAATTTAATTACCGAAAATAAGGCCTAAAAGCTGCGAAGGTTCTTTTTCTTCGCTTACTGATTCGATTCCTTTACACCATGGATTGATTACCCTCAGACTAACATAACAACGGCAATTTCTAAAATCTTTGTAAATAACACAAGATTCATGGAAATAAAACTAAATTTTTGAAAATTAAAAACTATATTTAAGAATTTTTGTTTTCGGGCGGCAAATGCTCTCTTGGATGTACATAGTCATTGAGGTAATAACAGTTGAAAACTGGTCTAACTAGTTCCGAAAGTTTTCTCTCTGTTTTTATAGTCCCCTTTTCAGCGAAAGTTTTTCAAATGTTATTCTCTCAATGGAAGTGCTCACGGCAGCGATCGATTCTAGTTGGGAAGGTCGTGTGGGGTTTTCAAAGTCGTGGTTTTCAAAGTTATGTTTCTCAAAGTGGTGTTTCTCAAAGTGGTGGTTCTCAAAGTGATGGTTCTCAAAGGAGTGGTTTTCAAAGTGGTCGTTCCCAATGTGGTGGTTGTCAAAGAGTTGGTTCTCAAAGTGGTTGTTATCTAAGTGTTGGTTCTCAAAGTGGTGGTTCTCAAAGTTCTGGTTCTCAAAGTGTAGATTGTCAAAATGGTCGCTCTCAAAAAATAATTCCTTAAACTTTTGTATACTTACAGCCGACATTTTATTAGGATCGCGTCCAAAGCGCAGCCGTAATGATGGTGCTCGCTTATCTTCGTTCGTTGTATCACTGGCGACATCGCGACGAACTCTAACACTGTCCTGATCCTGAAGTCCTTCATTTTTCAACTGATTTCCGGCATCGCGTCGAACACGATCGTAATTCTCGTCGGTATTATCGAATTCATGAATCTGAACCAACGGATCGGAACGTCGACCGAATCTTAAACGAAGAGACGGCGAACGTATCGGTTTCTGATGAACATCGCCAAACCATCGTTTCTCAATCGATTCAAACATTTCGGGGTCGCTTCGACCGAATCGTAGGCGAAGCGACGGCGAACGTTGCGCCTTTCGTTCGACTTGATGATTCGGAAATGATATCGGACCGGCGTACTCGCGTTGTAGAAGATTGTCGTAGAGTTCGTTTAGTGTATCTGGAGTGGACGAGAAAAAAATGTATTTCTTAGTAATTGTCTTAGGTTCATTTACGAATACTTCATTTGTTAACTTATTCGATAAATTAGTCTGTGTAATAAAAAACTTCAAACGTATTGTAGTCAATTTCAGAAAGATAATCTAAACAAGAAGTCCTGCGACGGATTAAAAATTGTTAGATTCTCCTATCTTATACAATTATTACAGACAAATACTGCCAGTCTACAGAACAATATAATTGTAAGTAAAAACATTTACAATATGCTGCCATAGGCTTAAAAAGTTCGTGCAGATACGAAATAGTTTCTATGAAATTACATGAAATTTCTTTGTGGAAGTCTACATTCACGCAAAGGTAGTAATTTTATTCTCTTTAGGTACTACTAATCTTTCCATAGCTGTCATACAAATGTGGTTGAAAAATTTAATCCTTTAGGCCCCGATCGACGCCAATATATTTTTTAGGTCAGTTATTTCTTAAAATATAAAATACGATATAATAAGATAACTCAACAGGTTAATCTTAGTTAGCAAACTGTAATATTTTATACGTCAATTAACTATTGCCATAAAATAATAAATTCGATATTTTGTTGCAATTAAAGTTTGGTTCAGTGATAGTCAAATAATTGAAAAAAAATGTCATCTTTTAATCCATACTACACCAGTAGATAACATCGGAAAATATTATTAATTTATGTATTAATATTAGCTCTAAGAAAATATCAAAAATAAGACTTACTGTCGAACGATGACGGTAAAGCTGAAATTAGGTTTATCGTCATCATAAAGATAATTATAAAAGACGCCGTGATTTTCTGATAATTCATAATCTGAAAATACAAACAAGAAAAGTATGAATAAATCAATTGGGAAATTTTATGAATATATCAAAAGAAATTTGTTCAAAGCCAGAAGAGAGTTACGTTTTTTTTCCTGTTTAGATAAACTAAAATATATACAAAATATCTTATTTTAAATAGAAATTACAATAATTTTGAAATTCATCCTGTTAATAACTGCCAAAGTAACTCGACCAAGTAGCAAACTGAACTGTTTATAAAAATTAATCTCCATACTTGATTTTATCAGATTATCAACATATTGAGATTAGATCGAATTTCCTCGATAATACGATAAAACTATGTTTACTATACATTATACTATCGAATGTTGTTTCCCCCGAGAAAAAATCGGATTATAATTAAGTGTGGATATAAAAGCCATAGCACTAATTAACTATCAATGTATCAGATAAAAGATTTTAAAGTAGGTACAACAAAGGGCAAAGTTTATCTCTAAATATGTGAATATTTTTGCCAATCACGATAGACATGTTGCTGAAATCAGTGACGTAACCGTACATACAATGTTATACATTTGGAGTGCAATTATAGTGAACGCGATGCGCGCGCGTAAAGCAATGCGACGCGATGGCAGTTGCCTGCAATTCATGTTATAGTTGGTGTAACCATAGTTCAAATATAGCTGGATAGGTGCTGAGAAAAATTTTACCTAATGAAGTCTGTTTGTTTTGATTTCAGTGGAGGCGTAAAAAAAGCTAATAATTCGATTCTGGACAATTTAATTATTTTCAAACCCGAAAATCTGATAAAAATATAAAGGAAGATGTAAAAAATAAATTGTTCAATATAAAAAAGTCTTTTCAAACGCTGTAATTAATTTTGTTCAACAAAATCGAAAAAAGAAAAAAAATATCTTACTATATCAAAATTAAATTTTTTTTCAATCCCTTTTAGCTTGCGAAAAAATCAAAAATCGAATTTTTCTTTTCAAAAAAATGCCATGTTACCCCTTGCCAAGTTTTAGAGCAATTTTTCCAAATTCTCTCAAAACTATCCGATTTCACAAGTGACCACTTGAATTAAAGGTACTGGCGCTCCCTTATCAAATCCGCAAACAGGTTTAACAAAAATTAAAATATAATGCCAGGAGAGGCAAAAGAAGAGTCACAAACTTTGATTTTTTTTCCAACACTTTTAGCTAGCATACCACCATGACAGAACCGATTTTAGTTTTCTTTAACTTTTTTTGGGCATCCTTTGAGCTCTCCTTGCGATTGCGAAAAAATCAAAAATCGGAAAAATTCACTTTTTAAAAACCTTGCCAAGTTGTTGGGAAATTTAACCAATTATTTCCCAATTTTCCAATTTCGATAAGTGACCACTTAAATTAAAGGTACAGGCACTCCCCTTTCAAATCACAAATTTTTGATTTTGTTTCAAGAGTTTTGGCCCCATTTTTCATCCGATTTTAATTTTGTTAGGGTTTTTGAGCATCTAAGCTCCTCTTTCGTTGTCGGTACCTTTCCAAATTTCTTGACAATTTTTTTTCCATTTTATCTCCAAATTGTCCGATGATAAAGTCGGTATGCTGCAAAAACTTCTCCAGTCACAAACTGAATATTTCGAGGTTTTAACATGCTGCTTCTGAAAACTGCATAAATTTTACATCAGCAAAGAACTACTTCGAAAAAATGTAAAAATGCAATTATATGACATTGACATCAGGCAACTCTTCGTCCTTGTGAAACAGAAACGTGAGATGCAGCTTAATGCAATAGAAAATGAATTTGTGAACGGATCTCTATCAATTAGTCCGTTTTGACTTTATAACCATTGAAATGAATGTCTTAAAAAATTGAATCATTTATTATTCATCGTTTTGTACTTAAATATTCAATTTTCCTTTTAGTCATACAGTGAAAATTAGTCCTGCGATGGCTGATAAAAAAAAATTGTTTTTAACTCGCACTATTCCAATACTTTAGTAAGTAATACATCTTTTACTTAATTTTTTTTTGTTTTCAAAAATAATTAAATATAATATAAATATAAAAAAATATTAAAAGCGGTGGTGACCAGGACTTTCGGCTTTGCCAGTTAGTTATTCGAAAACGTTCCATCATCAACTCTTGATTCATGAAAAGTACGAGAAGCATACATGACTTTTTCACCCTTTTTTTAGAACGCTAACGCCATTTAACAAAATTTGTGAACCATTGCGTAGATTATACCACTTTTGTTCTCTTTTTTTTAAACACTTAAAGCAAACAAAGAAGCAGTTGACAACATAATCCATGTCTACAAGCTCTCTCTCTTCTCTCTATAAAACATAAGTTCTTCTTCCTCTTTATATAATTAAGATAGTGATAATATAAAAAATAAATTAATTTTTTCCGATACAACGATAAAATCAAAGTGTGTAAATAATTTTGTTAGCTTGACTATCGTCGCCCCATTGATACTTTATATATTTTGGAACAGACAGTGTGCATGATAGAGTTTCATTGCGGTACAGACAAACTATTGATTTCTCTATTCTTTTTAATGAAACATGAAACGGTTGGGTGCACCAGCTTCGAAGTTCGGACAAATTCTTTTTGGGCAAAATGGTTTATGAAATTTACAGTTACGAGAAAAAATGCGAGTATATTTAGAGCCCACTTCACCTCCTAGTGTTCCGTTGGTCTCGAAATGAAGTAACTCTAGCATTACTTCAAGGCCTAGGCCTGATTTGGGCTGTTGCGCCATTGATTATTGATTATATTTAGAGCACATTTAACTAGCACCTAGCATCGCAGTCCATGTTAGGTTTTATGAATCGTTTTTTGTGAGCTATTGAATCTTATCCTAATTATTAAAAAAATAATCGAGATTTTTGGTTATATTCCTACGCATTCGAAAGGCTTATGTTCTGACTTATGAACGCTAGATATTTATTCCTTATACTTTAATATAGCTTCTTGACCTATTCTCTATTTTTAGATCATCTTTTGGTGACTCAAAATATGAACTACTAAGACGAGGAGAAAATGGCGCCCAACGTAGGGTTATCTAAACCTCAAGTGGAGTTTTTGATGTGACAATAACCGGGAAACCGAAAAACAGAGCGCAAAACTTGACACAATTTTTCATTCAGTACCATAAAATATTAGAATACTATAATTAAAATAAGCAAATCATCTCTGAGAGTAATTGGCAATAATATACTAAAACGCCACTTCCAATCTTATTGATGAAATTTTCATAATCAAGATCTATACATTGTCCACGAATTCACCTAGTCTAAATGTGGGTAAAATTTATCGCTTAATACTTCAAAAATCATTTTGTTGGAATTAGGTACTTTTGAAATTCATCATTAATAACATTGACGACGAACACAATTAACCAATCGCATCCTTTTCGACTTGACGAAAGTGATTAATGATTCCTTTGATTTCAATGGAGAGAATTGATGCTTCCCTCCACGCGCCTTACTGTTCGAAAATTAACGACAGACGCTACCCTTATTTTGTACCGAACTGATTAAGTTGAGATTTAATTAGAGTTTGGGATGGAGGAGTGTAGGGTTTGAGGAGTGTGACAGTAATGAGCATGGCGATTATACTACTGTGTACACTGTTTTTATGAGGCTATACAGGTGTTCAAGGGGCTGCAAAGTGTATGAAGTGCTGGCATAGATTTGTGATATGGAAATCGAGTTGGATTCAAAGGATTCCATTGAATTGGATGCAAGTTTGAGGCCAACACACGTGTAGGTACTCTTCATTCTAAACTCTAAGAAGGGTCTTAAATACGCTACCGGTTTCGAAGAATTATTTCTTTATCAGACGTACTTACATAGGTATACTTCCGACAATTCAGTATAGTCTTACCAGCTTAGTCCAACGCCAATAGTTTGTAACGAATAGAATAAATCATCGAACAGAAAAACCCTTATACTGATATTCTATGATTGGTGAAAATATTGATCGCAAACGGTCAGGACATTCGTCCTTTCATTATTTGGAAAAAGCTTCCCTTCGGTCCAAGTCCCAGGTATTGTCAAATGTCATTTAACTCAGTAGATGCTTTTCACTCAAGTGATGTATTTTGATGGCTTTCAAATTTTTCACATGTACCTACTCTGCGATGCAAACACGAGATGGGAGAAGAATTGTTCCACGGTGAGGCAGTTCTACTGAAATTGTAAGGTCTCAAATAATTTTGATATCAAAACCCCTCTGGTGCCCACTTTAGTCCAGCTCTTGAATGGGGCCCGATTGGAAAGGAAATAAAAATTCTCTAGAACTTTTCACAATTCCTGCTTTCTTAAAGATTGCAAATTGAATACGTTATATGAAGTTCCTCGCTGAAATTATTGACATTTTCATTTTCAGGAATTTCCAAAGAATCCTTTAAGGGAATCCTGAGAAGTTGCATACAATGGAGCACCAGTGAATCTCCATAAAGTTTGCTGTATGCAGTCGATAGCTCAAAGGTTTAGTATTATACTAAAGTTTAAGAAATATTTTGTAAGATACAAAAACTGTGTCATGTTCGATTTTCCTTAGATTCGTATTTTTCATATGAAAAAGTCCTTTAGCCACGTACAGCCGAGCCTTATCTCGTACAGACTTCTCCCGAATCTGTTTAAATTTTCAATTGCTGAAGTTGAGCAAATATATTTTGATGGTGTCCGCATAGGTATCAAGGTAATCGTTTGTAGTCTCGAAATTTGCTGGTTGTAGGTTGATAAGCGTCATACTAACTTCACAAATTCTACTTAGACTCCTAAAGGATGTCATGAATTTCTCATTAAACGGACTGGAATTCTGCAGTCTGCTCAGCTAAACTGTGAAGGTATAACATCAAAAAGAAAAGGACTAAATTATTCAGTTGCGAAGTTTTTCCTGCATCCTGTGTAAATAGCAAAGTGTAGCACAACTACCGCATTTTGTACGCTTCATTCTCCCAGAAGTCTACTTCTAATGAAATGCTAAAATGCTTTTGCTGTTACAACACTAAGCAAATAGCACTGGGTTCTATTACTAGACATTCTTTTTTCCGCAAAGTAATAACTAAGCTGGAACCGAGGAAAAAAACTACTTTATCCTTTGCTACTTTAGATGGCAAATTTTATGCAGCAATTACCCGAACTTTGGTTCGAACAAAATTGCACAATGCAACAAGTTAATTGAAGTTTTTGTTGCCGATTAAAATCGCAATAAATGCGAAATAAAGTCACAACTTGCTTGTTGGTAGGACAATATTTGCGGATAATCTGGACGCAACTTTAGTAATTTCTGGGTGGAAGATGTTAATTTCAGGCGATTATAATAAAATCGTATAAGATCTAAAAGGAATGTCGAAATTCGTGAAAATATTTTCTAACGATGGACGAGGGATGTAGAAGGGGGGAGAGGGTTTGTCTCTTCGAGTTTACTACAGCGAAAAATTCTGAAAATAGTTCCTAAGCATTGATATAATAAGAGGTTCGTAGGAAAAAAAATTAATTAAATATCTCAGCAAACCTAAAAAATATAACGAAATTCGTGAAAATAATTTCAAATGGAGGACGGTAAGTGTAGGAGGAGCGGGGCGATGACTATTCGAGTTTATACAGCAAAAGCTTGTTGCTGAAAATAAAAGATGTGATGAAATTCGTGAAAATATTTTCAACCGGATGACGTGGGATGTAGGAAGAGGGGGGTCATGTCCATTCGAGGTTATACAGCAAAAACTAGTTCCTAAAATAATTTCTTGAAATTTATACGTAGTAGCTCGTAGGAAAAAAAAAAGAATTCAATATCTCAGCTAACCTAAGAGATATGACGAAATTCGGGACAATATTTTCAAACGGATGACGAAAATGTAAGAGGAGTAGTGGAAGGGTGATGTCTCTTCAGGTCTATACAGCGAAAAGTCCTAAAAATAATTTCCAAATATTTGTATAAAAAGTCCGTAGGGAAAAAAACTATTTCCATATCTCAGCTAACCTAAGATATATGACGAAATTCGTGAAAATATTTTCAAACAGATGACGTGGGGTATAGGAGAAGGGGGTGATGTTAATGCAGCAAAAACTAGTTCCTAAAAATAATTTCTTGACATTTATACGAAAAAGCTCGTAGGAAAAAAAAGTAATTCATTATCTCAGCAAATCTAAGAGATATGACAAAATTCGTGAAAATATTTTCAAACGATGGACGATGGATGTAGAAGTGAAGGGAAAGGGTGGTGTCTCTTAGGGTTTACACAATAAAAAAAACTATCGTTCCGTTTTTATTTCGTGTCAAACATTCGAATCTTATATCTTATATGAATTACTGTTCTAGATGGCGCCCAGCGTGGGGTGGATTAGTGATAGCCCCACGTTCTGTGCCACACAGCAACTGAACTTAAAATATTTTCGACTGCAAATTTTACATGTGTGTCTACCAATGTCAAGAAAAAGGACGCAATCTATACGTTAGGAAGAGAACAGAAATCTGAAGGACAATTACAAAGTTGACCACCGTTTTACCTATCCGACTGTATGTTCTGTCGATCGGCTCAAAACTTCCCACCTGTTCAATATACATAGGTGTAATCCATAGGAGTGAAAAATCTCAGTACACCTTCCTGTGGATTTTTGCCGCTACCAATTGAATCGATAACGTTCCATCGGTCAACATAATAATGGCTACATAGGTGATACGATGTTACGACATGGTATGTGCGTGTTGGCTGTATCAAGATGTCAACACGGATATACACATGAAGCTTATCCAACCGGATATTGTCCTATCTGATGGAACTACGTTGTCGGTACTTAACACCTTCCGGCACTTGACAAAAACTGTGACCAACTTCCAATTTTGAACGACTTTCTTGCCTTAAATCCTTCTCCGTCGGGTTCACTAAATGGTTTTGCTGAAACGATTACTGGGCGACCTGGTCCAAGTAGGCACATAAGATCAAATCATGGGCTTCATGCATGCGTTGTTTTAATTTACTTTTCTACCGGAATATTTGGTTCATCAGTTTAAGGTAGATATGGAGAGGTTATAGGGCTTATCAATTTTGGTAAAAAAATACAGGACTCTGTCTTTCGAAGGGATGTTGCTACCCTATGCCCTGGTAACGCAAAAATTGCTAATATGAAGTTATAGGTGGCCATCGAGTCTGGTGTCAATGTAATGAAGTTTTTATGGTGTTATCGCTTTACCAGACTGAACTAACCAGAAAATATCTGGACTATTACAGGATTTCGAGTCGCGAAATATTGCTTCATTATTCAAGGATCAAACTAAAAAAAATCCAAATAAAAAATAAGGGTTAAAAACTCACTTGTCAAAACTGGATAACTTTGAATAAATTGCCCTTAAATTTCATCTTTTTTCGATTTTCATAAATGATACCTAAAGGGAAAAAGAAGATCAACGCCGAAAACCCTTTCAAAATTAAATGAGGAAATGATGCTCAAAATGTTGACAATGAAAATTCTAAATTTGGCAACTCTTCTTTTGCCTCTTCTGGCCGCAAATTTAAAAATTGTCTTAATCTGTTTGCGGATTTAAAAAGGAGGCGCCAGCACCTCTAGTTTAAGTGGTCACTTGTCAAAATCGTATAATTATGGATGAGTTTGGGAAAAATTTCTCTAAAATTTGGCAAGAAGTAAACCATGGCTTTTTTTTTGAAAAAATCAATTTTTTCGATTTTCTTTTTTTTTTCACCGAAAATGAAAAGGAAGCTTAACAGATGCTCAAAAATTCAAACCAAATTGAAATCGGATCAAAAATGGGGAAATGGTGTCCAAAAATAAAAAAAAAAACACACTCATAATTTGCGACTCTTCTCTTGCCTCTCCTGTCCGCAAATTTTTAAATTTTTTAAATCTTTTTAACGAATTGGAAAAAGAGACTCCCGCACCTTTAATTTAAGGGATCACTTGTCTTCTTTTCAAAATCGGACAACTGTGAAAGAATTTGGAAAAAATGGCCCAAGAACAGTCAAAATTTGCAACTCTTCTTTTGCCTCACCTGGCCAAATATTTTTAATCCACTTGTCAAAATCGAAGAATTGTGAGAAAATTTAAAAAAAATCGCTTTAAATGAACTCTTACAATTTTTCAAGAATATCAACATTTTTCCTTATTTCGCAAATTACACCTCGAACAAAAGGAGAGCTCCCATTCATATGTCGTTGAAAAATTAGTGAATTAAGCCCATACATATTGCTTCATAGCACGATGACACTTTGGCATATTACAATTTAACATACAATTTTCATTTTGGGAATTCTCTACGAAATTTGATATCCAATTTTTGGAGATCACGAAAAACCCAGAAAGTTAAAATTCAAAATAGATAAAAATCTCAATTATTTGGAAAACCTAAAAATTGTGAATTTTAAAAAAGAAATAAAATTAAAAAAAGGATAAAACCCAAAATTCCAAATTTATAAAACTGAAATGTAATTTTTTTGGAAGAGCTTTGTGTTTAAAAATTTTCCAGTTGTTTTTCGGTATGAGGGAAGTTTTTGGAAGATCACAGATTGGCGTGGATACTCCAATTGGGGGTGGTGGAGGGGTATTAAAAATTTCGTATAGATTTGGTAAAAACTGTTTTTGCGAATTTTGAGCTTTCTTGTCCTTATTGATGGAACGATATTAATCTTTGCTCAAGTGCAGCATTTGCTTGTATTTTACAGTATTTTTTACATGAACCCTGCAGTTTTTTTGACTCCTCTCCACCATCACCTCTCGGCTGTAAAAGTTTTGTTCATCAAGAAAAATTTGAAAATTTTGGAAACAGTTTGAATCTTTGCTTAAGTTCGGTATTTGGTTTTATTTTACAGTATTTTGAACATGAACCCTGCGGTTCGAAATTAAATCACCAGTATCTATTTTTTCTTGTCTCCTCTTAGCCATCACCTCTCTTTCATCGGCTGTAAAAGTTTTTTTCATTAAGGAAAAATTTGGAAATTCTGGAAACGGTTTTATTCTTTACTCGAGTGCAGTATTTAGTACTTGAACGATCCAAAACTCAGTGTTCCATTGAAATTAAGTTCGTAGACTGTTACCCAAGCTGAAAATGGATTTCAAATTTTGTAGGGATTTCCCAAAATTCAAAGTAAGAAAAGTACCAATTTAAAAGACACACTAATAGTTGACAAAGTTCCTATTTGTGATAGAGTTTCGCAAATATCTGGGAAAAAATAGAAAATTTGATGGAAATCGTGATGCCAAAAAAAATATTACATCTGATGATGCCTAAATTACTACTTTATTTCCAAAGCTGGACTTATGCTGGACATGAGTACATACTTAACCCATTCAATCAACCCCGAAAAATCCATAGAGTGAATGAAAATATTTTCCCCTATAATCTTATGAATGAAACATCATAATTTCATGAGGTGGGCAGGGTACAACAGGTGTAAACACTTTGAATAGTTGAGTAGCTAATTGAATACCTGTCCTTCTTGCTAACTACTCGTATTTCAAAGACAATATTCTATCAACCTTGTCCCGGTTCCTTCCAATTCACAATAAAGCTTACCCCAAATTTGATAAGCATTTCACAATTCCTTAGATGAGCCGAAAGCCACCTACCATTCTACCAGGCCAGGTAAGAGACAATTTACGCTTAATTACACTATCGATTAATTATCGTAAAATCTTCTCATCCATTGAACAGAGAGCTTATTCGGTTCGATTATGGTGTGTGGGTGGATGAAATCGAAGGTATCGTTTGTTCTGGTTTACCTCGTCTATAAAAAAAAAAAAATCACAACAGCTTTACCTGTTCCACTTTGCAACTAAGCACTTTGCTTCGGGAAAACTTTACCACCTGAGCACAATAAGTAACAGATGTAACGTCTATTTAATGCTCGGCAGGAGTGCCAATGCCTACATACATTTCATATTCAAATTATCCCTGGATTACGTAACGATTTACCTGACGTAAATCGAATAAGATATAAACTCGGAATCACTATACTACACATATTATTAATGCACGATTGAAATCGACATTTTCTTGTGTTGGTTCTTTACAATGGATGTTATGCCTACTCCCCCTGCTAATCTTTTGGGGGGGGGGGAATCCAAGAAGGACTAAGGATACTTGTTAACATCCTAAAAACTTTCTGCATTCAGAAGAAATTTTCTGCTCGTGACAGCTTACGGGAAAAGCAACCCCCACCTGTGGAAATCGAGAATATCCTCAAGTTGCACTGCACAAAATTGATTAATACCGTCTCAAGTAGAAGTTTTAAATTTTCATTTTCTATTCAAAACAAGTAGTTGGAGCAGTCGATTGAATAGATACACCCTTTTATGACTTGACCAATTTTCCGATTTTTCCGCGTCCTTCCATCGAATTGATCGATTTTTAAACATATCCTTCGCAGTCGATCTATCATATTGTTGAATAGCTAAAGTTTACAATATCGAGAAGTATGTAGCCTTCCCAAAACGCGACCTTATGACTATAACAACCCCTAGCAGGAACGTGGCTAAGTTGCGGTATGAACTTATGCAAAATTTATGTAGCAGGCGTATATCGGAAAATGATAAACGGAAAATGTTTATTGTAAATTCGTCATGAGAACGTACTGGAATCGATTTGAAATTTTTATTTTTTTCCGGTTTTTTTGTGTAGACAACTTTACTTTCTACAAACTGGAAAAGTTTTCGTCTATTATTCATAACTCTATGAAGTCGAGGAAATGGAAAAACTGCCTAGAAAATCGTTTCGTTCGAAGAGTAATTGGAAAATGTATGCTTTCTATTTGATGGCGGTATGTTTTCATGCTGCGAAAGTCTTGAAATCTTTACGATAAAAAAGTTTGCTCGTAACACCTCGAACGTGTTAATATACTGAACCGTAAAATATTCTATCAAAATTAATTTACTTTTTTTCGGGAACAAACATTATAACGAATTGCACACGTGTCTAGACTGCTATTAACAAATTCAACCTTAGAACTTTATGTTTTTCGGTAGAATAGAACTCGAGTTTATTGCCACCCTTAAAACAGTATGTAATATTTTTCAACTTTTTAGTGTGCGTCGTTTGCAACCCTACCCATCTTTAACTACATCCAAAAGATCAAAACTTTTAACTTCCATTCTTTCAGTACTTTTAGAGATGAAAAGACCAAAAAGACCAGGATTTTTTCATTTACGCCTTTACAAAATTATTGCAAAAAATCTGCCAATGGTCTGGGCGAGACTTTATTATTTTTCGGGTCAAAGTTCGGGAGCGGTCAAAGTCGGACTATATCATCAGTTATTTCGTGGAAAGTTAGTTTTGTTCTTAAAAAAAATTAAAATTAAAGATTTTTAGCCGATAAAACATTCGAAAAGCCCATGTAGTACTCGTGCTCGAATTTCTGTATATTATTTACACTAAAAGCCCATAGAAGTAGGGAAGTCCTGCCTTACGAGAATTAAGAAATATGACGAAGTTGGGTTCGAATTTCGTTAAAAATGTGAAATTGGGAAATCTTAAGAGGCAAATTGATACGTACATCTCATGGGATATGAGGGATTTTGAATTAATTGCAAAAACGTTAGCAAACCCTTTACAACCACTTGGTTTTGGAAATCCGAAAGGAAAAACCAATTCAATTTCTTATCACTTCTAAAAGATATGACGGAATTCGTGAAAACCTGGTCAACGCTTATGAGATATGAGAAAATGTTTTTAGATTTAGATTTTTTTTGTGGCGGGGACATTCATGCTCCACTGACCCGTTAAAAACTTTATTCGCATCAAACTTCATTACAGAAACTGAATTTTATTCGTCTAGTGGAATCTAAAGTTTTTCACCCCCAAGTTGCAAATCGATCCACTATTGAACCTCTATATAAATGCTTAGTTTCAGCTTTCTAGCGTAAACGATTGCAGCGATTGCAGCGATCTAGAACCCAAAATTCCCGTCTAAAACGCTTCCCCTACTTCACCCCTCACACTCCCACCCTTGAAAATAATGACAACTCTAGAGGCCTACCCAGTCTATTCATAACAAAAAATTCAATTGAATAACTCAAAGTGTTTGGGAGATACGAACTTTCAAACGATTTTGCGTACACCGGTAGACGTGGGGCGTACGGCGGACAGACGGACTGAAATTTTTTTGTTGTCTTTTTCTACTAGTCATGAAAAATGAAAAAAAATTTCAATGTGCAAAATTTTTTTTCATAGCGTTGAGCTTCATATATCCTAGCGAACAACCAAAAATTCCACCAAATTGGTTGAAATATTCGGTGATCTTTAGTTCCACCTACCTTTAGTATAAGGATGCGATGACAAGAATTGTGCTCCAACATAATTCGCGAAAATGGAATTTAATTCAACATCGCCTATATGGAATATTCCTAAGCATACTTAGCTGTAACGGTGTTTCGGATAGTAGACATGATACACCCTCTGAGAATCTATGCCTTCCGAGGACGAAACAGCTTCTTCGGACCTACTCTAACACAATCTTATGAACTGGCCTATCCACTCAAGGTTTGCCAACTGTCATGTCCACAAAGCAGCAATTAATCAACAGTCGGGGATTTCCAGTTGGGGTTTCACTCCACTGACGCCGGAAAACAAAAAACATTTCTTCAATACTATATTATTAAAATAATAAAGTAGGGATTGGTAATACCTGGAAGAGTTTTGAAGTATGAACAGACGTTATTGTACCGCTTAAAAATTGTATGTTCGGTCTACATGGGCGCTACTCACAATCTACTAACTTTGCCCTCATTTGTACACCACTGCACATTTTTTTATGTCCTTGGTAGTTCTTGGTAGCCTTTTCTATACCTATTCCATTAAATTAAGGACGTTACGGTCCTTCCTTTGTACGAGCAATTTTATTCTCTGGAGGGTCCGAAACTAATAGTAGTTTTCTACGAGGGGACCACAATAGATCCCCAGTGATCTCTCGTGATAGACTGTGACAGTGCTTCAGTCCACCCCTCTCAACCTAATCTAACCTAAATTGTAGTTTTTTCGGAGATAGGCTATTAGTTTATAGGTCAACCAATGAAATTAGAGTAATATTTGTAACTGTGGTAAACCTTAGCTATTCATAAGACTCAGATAAACATATCCTCGGTAATTTACCAGTTATTACTATCGGGTATCATTCACTAGGTAGTACTCTAACTAAGTCATATGCGACTTACAATAAGATTTATATTTATCTGTATGAAGAGTGGTTATAATTCAGTAGCCAAGACACACGCATGTCTACCGGAAGGTACAAAGTGTATGAGTAAATTTTGACCAGATGGAAAGATAACCGTGAATGATGCCTAGTAGTTACCGTATAGTTAACTGATGAAAATTCTTAAGGTATTGCTTCAGACTTACAATCCCTTCCTCCAAATTATAGAATATAAATCTACTTTGATTCTGATGACGCTAAAACCAATACATGCAAAGGAAAACGTTTTGATCAATTCGGGAGCAATGCGTAGTATACAACCATCAATGATAGCATCGTGACAAAACAATTAATTTTGTCCATAATCGATTGTAGCAGCCGTTGACTTTGTCATGTTAATAGTCGTTATGGGTACTATTACATTTATAATTTGTGTCCTCAATTCCTACAATTCTAGGAAATATGTCTTAAAGTCACGAAATAGCGTTGAAATTATCTAAAACACCTTGTCTACCAGCCGATATACAACTCAATTGCCTAAAAAAAAATTCATACTATTTCCAAGGTAATTCCCGAAGGAAGGACACATCCCCCGAGCTCAATTTTAAGACAAAATATCGCTGAAAAATTCACACCATTCACAGGTTTCGGCAGTCAGTCAATTAAGGTTCCCATTACACGTTTGCCGGTACTCACCCCTATTCTAGCCGTATCCTTGGCATAAGGAGAAAGTAATGGCAATCTACTTGCCGTAAGATTTTACACTCCTACATCTAAGCGACTAAGTCCTGGAACGTGTTTCCGAACGGATAATGAGAAAAACATACGCGTTAACATTTGACTTTAAGACGTTGGCATTTTCTTTTTCGTTCACCCTTCAAGCACCCGTATGAAGATATGTTGTATGATTTTCTTTGGCATCTAATTCATGAGCTTCACACATCAATTTTTCAGAGATTTTAACAAGTAATCAAATGTTCACACAAGTGGCGTGATCAAAAATTAAACACTTTTCACTCGTCCTGATTTGACGAAAAAGAACAAATTTCTTTTGGGGTTGTTGTGTACAATTTTCACACAAGCTATAGCAACCGAGTTTTCCCCTTTTCCCAAAATCACAAGGATTCAGTCTCGTCAAAACATTTAGATGTAAGGATTTTCTTGGTTCGATAAATTTTCAGCGAGTTAATTGAGATGTAATGAAATTTGATGGAAAATTCGAAATATAAACTTTTTGTATAATTTTCTGATTAGTTCGTCAAGAAGATGAACGTCTCAGTTCTTCTGGGAATTTTTCGGAAAGGGGTTCCTTTCTATAAATAGCGAGTAGGCGCGAAAACTGAATAGAATTTAAGTCATAAATCATTTCTCAATCCAAATACTATAAATTTATACTCATAGTCGGTCCAACACCTGAAAATTGAAAATAAATCAATTTTATCGTGCCGAAAGGTGTAAATCTTCTTACGTCTGGTTAGTCATAAATCTATCAATGAAAATGATATACAAATGGAACTATGAAGTGATTTGAAATGGTAACATATTTGCTTCAATGGATTCCTCACAGCAGATGATCGAGCAATTCCAGCCATCACAATTCAATCAAATTTTGAATATTATTTTTGTTCAGGGATTTTCAAGAGCCACAAAGGCGGTTACTTTCCGTCTGTCTGTCTGTCCGTGAGATCGGACGATAAATCAGAAGTTAAAACTTGAACTATCTTCACTAATAAGGCCGTTTCCGGTCAAAATTGTTCTCTTCCTTCGGTTAGCTACAATACAAAAGTTATTAAAACGTATTTTAAGCGCATAAGCTCGATTTAAGATAGTTGCGGGCTTGAAAAGGTGGCGACAACACCTTTAATTTTAAGTGGTCACTTGTCAAAATCGGACAATTGTCAGAGAATTTGGAAAAATTGCCCTAAAATTTGGAAAGCAGTATCATGGCATTTTTTTTAAAAATACATTTTTTCGGTTTTCGATCTTTTCACCGCAAACGAAGAGGAGCACAAAACTTAAAACAAAATTAAAATCGGATCAAAAATAGTGGCCAAAAACGTCGAAAAAAACAGTCAAAATTTTGCGACTCTTCTTTTCCCTGCCCTGGCCGTAAATTATGAAATTTTTTAAATCCTCTAGAGGATTTGAAAAGGAGACACTCGCACCTTTAATTTAAGGGATCACTTGTCCACTTATTAAAATTGGAAAACTGTGAGAGAATTTGGAAAAATGACCGTAAAATTTGGCAAAAAATCCAAATTACGATTTTTCCACTGCAGCTCAACAGATCCATAAACCCAAACAAAATTAAAATCGGATGAAAAATGGAGGAATGGTGTCCAAAAATGTCGAAAAAAAATAATTAAAATGTGCGACTCTTCCTTTGCCTCTCGTGACCGTAAATTTTTAAATTTCTTAAATCTGTTTAGGAATTTGAAATGGAGACACCCGCACGTTTAATTTAATGGGTCACTTCACAGATTGGTCAATTGTGAGACAATTTGGAAAAATGGCCCTAAAATTTGGCAATGAGATTTTTTTGAAAAATTTGTTCCCTCCATATGTCAGCTTTCCATCTTCATCGAGAATGCGCTAACCAAAGTTACTTACTTTTTCAGAGTCTTGACTACTCTCCTTTAAAAGATGTGCTCACAGGGTTGGTACATGTTGTCGGCTACAATTTGGCACTAAACATAAAATCTTAACATCAAAATAATGACTACGTCTTCAGTAGTAGTCCCAAAAACCCAAGGATGAGGCTCATTTGTCTAACAGCAGGATATCGCATAAAATCTAACCAAACATCAGGACAAATTAGTTTGTTTACATGTCTGAAACCGAAGTGGTCTCTGTCAATAGGCCGTACAAAACAACAGGATATTTTTGGCTGAACAACCCTTACTTTCGAAAAATAATAATTGCAACAAAATGATCACAAATCTCCGCATAATCCTGAAAATACATACCCCACAAGAGTTTCCATGAAAATCCAGATAATGTCCAATACGCCCAGGAACCCACACTCAAATTTTCGTCAATTTTCCCATTAATCCTACCCCCGTAATTATCTTTGTGTTTAACATCCGTTTAAAGGGATTCGAATAATTAAAACACGCCTGGGTAGATTGTATCTAATTTTGTAACGATGAATTTTAATTGCGGAACATCTACAGAAAATTATTGCATATTTGTGGTTTCTAAAGTCGTGTTCTTGAATCCATGATTAAATTGAGTTGAATTGGGAAAGAAAATGCCGAAAGAAAATGCCGACAGAAATTTCGAAAATAAAGATTGCAGTCAATTTTCAAGTTAACCCTTTAACTTTGCAACAAATTGCTTTATCATAGAGGCAACCTTTAACGTCTACGAGTATATCACAGGTGATTATCATAACAAAAGAAAATTCTCCGACTCAGATAAATGGCATAAGTATCAGCCTTTGGCAAAATTGGAATATACGATCTACCCACGAAAGGAAGTTGCTTAACCAATTTAAGGGTTAATTTATTGGCCGTGTTATGGCATAGCGTAGCTAGTCTAATGTTCGAGGACCTTTTGCTAAGAGCAATTCTATACAAACGTTCTATAATTGATCATTTGGGCTTTTATGTTGGAATTTTATTGTTACGAAATTGTTGCAGATAAGGACACCTGTTAACTCTTTTGTTCGTTTGGGGAGAAAAGTTCAATTACTTTTGTACCCAGGTTTTATTTTTATTTAGTTCGGAAAATTGTTGAGTTTTTTCTGATTGCAGAAGGTCTCCTAAAAAAATCTAGGAAACAAAAGTTTTTGATTTTTAACGATTACTTCAAAGATTTTTGTCTGTCAATTTTTCATTACTAAAAATGACCAGCCCAGTTCTCCAATACCTGCAACAAATTAGACATTGAAAACTTTAAAATTTCTTTAAGACAGTTTGATTAATCTCCAGTAAAAGGAGAGGAGAATCGCAAAGTTGTGGTTCAATCTCAATTGTAGATTGCAGATACAATAGGAAATAGTAGAAATAAATGAAACTGTCATACAGTAAAACTGAAACTAATTTAAAACTTTCCTTGGAGAAAGTTTCAACTGCTTTCGAATTAATAAGTTTTAAACTGTTTAAGAAAATTTCCGCCTATCTTTCGAGGCAAATACGTAGTCGGTTTCGATTCTAATCAAACTACAAATCTCGCTAACGCTCTACACTTGAAATTTTAAATTTAAAATTTTAATTTTTAATTTTCAAATTTCAAATTTAAAATTTCAAATTTGAAACTTAAAATTACAAATCAAAAGTAATTTGAAGGCAGGAATGCCCATCTTCATGATTAAACAGGTGCATCTGTTTTTATAATTTAAAGTCGATTGCTAGCTTTATGTTAACAACATATCAAATATAAGCCACTGGGTTCTCAATTTAAAAAAATAAATCAAACCAACCCTGTAAATAAAACTCACTGTAATTGAATGAATTAAAAAATTGTTTTTTGTTCAAACTGAAACTATGTCTCGATTTGTAAACAATGATGAATCCAACAGAGGCGTAAAGTTTTTGATGTGAATGAAATTTTGTTCGAAATGAAAATATGTGGCATGGGAGAAAGCAACATGGTGGGTTGAATATTCAAAAGCTTTGAAATAGAATTTTTAGCGATTTTCTGATGAACCACTAAAAGATTTTGGGGATCATGAAAATTCAGGGACTTTCTACACCCCATTGGAGGTTGAATATTTAGACGTCCTGAGTTTTTGGTGACAGTCTAAGGAAAGAAAGGAAGTGAAAACAGGTTCGATATAAAATCAGAATTAAAAGATTTCGGGGATAATAAAAATTCAGGGGACTCTCCATACCCTGGACGTTGAATATTTAGAAGTCCTAAATTTTTGGACTGTCTAAAGAACCCAAGAAAGTGAAAATCGAACAATATCAAATCAGAACTAAAAAAGTTTGTATATCATGAAAATTCACGCGACTCTCTACACTTCCCTAGAGGTTGAATATTCAAAAGCCTTCAAATAAAATGTTTTGCAATTTTGTGGAGAAACATCAAAAATTAATATTTTATCGATTATCTAAAAAATTAAAATAAGTGAAAACCGGTTTGATATCAAATCGGAACTAAAAGATTTTGAGGAACATTAAAATTTGGTGATCTCTTTACACCTCCTTGGAGATTGAATATTTAGATGTTCTGAATTTTTGGCGACATTCTAAGGAACTCAAGGAAGTCAAAACCGATTCGATATGAAGTCAGAACTAGAAGATTTTGGATAGCATGAAAATTCAGGTGACTCTCTACACTTCCTCATAGGTTTAATATTCAAAAGTCCTGAAATACAATTTTTGGCAATTTTCTGAAAACCCCAAGGCAGTGAAAACTGAATCAATATCAAATCAGAACGAAAAGATTTTGGGGATCATGAAAATCTTAAATTCAGAAATCATTTTTAAACGATTTCATAAAAAGAGCATTGAATTAAACATAAATTCTATTTCCCGTCAATTTCAAAAGATGTGTCGGAATTCGTAAAATCGTGTACAATCCCTTTTCATCTTTTTAGTGGCTGAATAACAAAAAATGCTGCAAAAACTTGTTTGTGCATTTTCTATGCGTTTTCTAAGCGTTTGCTAAGCATTTGCTAAGTGTTTGCTAAGAGTTTTTATAACGAGCCTGCAAAAGTAAAAATTCGAACTCTTAGACCCAAAAGATTTGACGGAATTCGTGAAAATACATGCTTCACCCTATCACTAACCATTTTTTTTTTAACTCATCACCATCTCAGTATAAATTCAGTATCTGCAGTACTTTAAAGTGTTTACCTTTTGCGAGATACAATTTCTTACGGCTTCTTACCGAAAAATAACATCCATAGTCTACCTAATTTGTCTCGATCAAAATAAACTCAGCCAATTACACATCCTTGAAGTTAAAACGTGGTTTATAATACCGAAACAGTTAATAAATTCCAAGATCTTAAACTAATTGGGCACTTTCCTGGATGTAATTTACGCATTTTTCTCCAAGGAGTTAAAGTTCATTACGCGAATTTAATTTTTAATAAGTATGCATTGTTCTAAGCATTTTTCTCATAATACTTTTCTTAAAAGTGGCTGAAAAAATTGTTGAGATCCTTTAAAAAAAATGACAATGTAGTAAAGGACAATCGGCAGGATGGCTGGAAAAATTGGGCAATGTAATAAGGGAACTTCTTTAATTAAATGGACGAGAAAATTGCGTCATATATCTTTCAATTAGTCGCACTTTTTACATGAAAAAAAGAGACGTGTATAAAATTACCCCTAACACCAAAGTGTGAAACAATGTCGGCGGTGTCGAGGAAAAAAGGATAAGCTTTTGCCTAACAATTCATCAGGGCATTTAAATGTTTTACCAGTTCGGCCATTAAATTCGCCCTAGTCGCCTTTTTTTTAGACCATTTCCCGCCCTGTTTTGTAATTTCAGATTATCCTGAACGTAAAGTACTCCTAGACGTTTGGAGTTGTGCTATTAAATAAGTGATTATGCATTACAGGTATAAGTAGGTACCTCGTACATCAGTAGCTTCTCACCTCAAACCGCCAACTTTTAAAATATTCACAGAGTCGGAAAATTCCGCTTCAAACTTAAGACTCCTCTCGGTGTCTTCCAGGGACCCTTAAAACTGAAATAATTTCACTTTACTTTTCGGTTTTTAATATTCAGCCACACGAGGTCTCGAGTTTTTATAGCGGCTCGTAATTAAAAGCCTAATAAATGTAGCAAGGATATATAGGGATATCTATATCTTGACTATACGCGTATAATGGCGAAAATTTGTTACTACCGTCCGCATCAACACCGTAAATTTATGGGATTTTACCGGGTAATGAATGGCTAAAAGGGGGGTAATGGATAACCGTGACTCCTCGCGGATCCTGTGAAACCTGTAATAAATATTTACGCGCTAAGTACAAGGATACAAGATGCTTTCCCCGAATAAACAAATCCTATTTCCGCATTTGGAGATATTTTTAACTTTGGAACTTTAAAAGGCGAATGATGTAATTTCGGCATATGGATATACTCCTTGAATTGCCAATTATATCCTTTTAATTGTACCGATATCGTTTGGCAATAAATTTTCTAAGTAGACGTTAAATTTTATTAGCTCTGAGGATATAAATTTAATTTAAATTTCTACTTTGAAATTTCAAGAAGTTAGAAAAGAAAGTATGCGAAATGGGTGTTTTAAGGTGTCTAATAGGCACTAGATAAAAACATACCTATGTATCGTTTCAAAAAGTATTTTTATCGCCAACAATAACAACTTTATGAAATGATTCGAGAGAACATCGATTGGATGAATCGTATATGAATCGTTGCGGTAATAGTTTTTCTCATCGTTATGGTGGACATTTTACGAGTCACCACGAAGCATTGCATTTCATTATTTTGTAAATTGTTACCACCCAAACTTTTTCAATTACTGTTGACAGATAATTCCACTAAGATAGGTGCTATTATTTTTAGCAATTCGTTTTCGAAACATGACTAAAATTCGTATTTTTGCAAAAAAAAAAAAATCCCAGCATTATTTTACCTTAAGCTGGTCAGCTTCATTTCAAAGGATTAAGGAATATTCTAGATATTTATATACCATTTATTTATTATTCAAAAATGATTCGAAATTAAATCACTTAAGCGAATTAACTTGTCAAAAGCGTTTTTTTGCTACTCAAAATCGGCTTTAATTTTGTATGACAACTAGAAAATGATTGACCTGCTTGTAGATAGATAATTGCACTGAAATCGTTTTAACGATTCACATTCGAAACATAATCGAAACTGGTATAGGTATTTACAAAAAAACTGATCGTCCTTCTATTAAAAAAAACTTTAAGCTAGTGGAAATTTGTTACAAACAAATGCTTAAGGAATATTGTGAGTATTTATTCATCATTTATTGTTCAAAATGATTCGAAAATAATTCACCAAAACGAATTAACTTCTGAAAACCGATTTTATTTTGCCATTCAAAATTGACTTTGTGAGTATTTATTCATCATTTATTTATTATTAAAATATGATCATGATGATATTATGAAATATGAAAATAATTCACTATAGCGAATTAACTTCTGAAAACTGATTTGTTTGCTACTCCAAACGCCATACGCCTAATCTTCACAAAAGCGATAGAAAGATAATTGCACTGAAATCAGTGCTATGAATCGTTTTAGCGATTCGCTTTCGAAACATTATCAAAATTCGTATATTTACAAAAAACTGAACCATCTCTTAGTAAAACAAACATTTTAAGCTGATCGTTCAATCAATTTTAAGCTGATGGGGCTTGTAACAAATGCTTAAGAAATATTGTTTATACTATATATGCCATTTATTATTCGAAAATGATTCGAATATAAATCACGACAGTGAATTAACTTCTCAAAAGTGAATTACGCAGCTACTTGAAACTGTTTCTAAGTTTTTAGAAAATGTTTCACCGAATGTTCATAAAAGCGATTATACATATATTCACTTTAGTGAACGTTAAGCGAATCCTTTCCGATTTATGTCGGCATGTGTATACAATTCGCACAGAACTGATGTTTTGAATGGCTTAGGGGGGGGGGGGAATATGCCAACAATATTTATTCATTAATTCATAGTTACCTACCAAATAAAAAATCTCATACCCAAATTCATAGCAAACTGTTTACTGGATATTTTCTTCAAGTATGTATAACTTCGAGAAAAAAATTATCTTACTTCAAAAAAATTTTGGCCTACAAAGTTTTACCTCAACTTTCGTACAAAGTTCCTAAAGTCGTGACCACAATTTTAAATTTGTAATTCAATTTAATCTTTTCGAAAGTCTAACCTTTTCGCAAAATAAGTCGGTAACATATCCTTGATATCCTTGATCCCTTCTGTCTTATCAATTAAAGAAATAAACTATTAAACGATAGGACAATGTGGGTGAGAGGGAAGGGAGTTGTAAAGCCGTCCCAATTAAATTACAAACTGTAAACATAGGTGGACGTAGCTACATGAGCAATTCGAGCAAATAGGTTCGCCTAGCTTCGATATATGTATAAATAAATAAATAAAACCCGTATCAACCCCTACACGGTTCAACCTACACCCAAACGTAGGCTTGTTCCAGAATACCACATATCCGAACCAATAAAGCGGACTAATAAATCGTGTAGCTTAATTGTTGTGTGAATGGAATCACGAACATGTTCGTGGTTCGAGTATATAGTGTGAGCCGGAACACCCCAACCCCAACCAATACCTTTTCCTTTATATCGTCGATTTTGAAATCACACCTGAATTGATTCCACCCGGTAGCTTTTATTGCAATTTTGTTAGGCCCTAAATCCTTACAGATCATATCAACACAATCGAGTATAGGTGCTAAAAAACTCACCCCCTTATCCTAGCTCCTGAGATACAATTGACCCCTGGTCACTAACCGCGGACTTTAAGGATATGTGGAAATTTCCTTTCTCTGGAAATCGGCCTTTTTTATGATTAGAAAATCGTTACTTTCCGGTTCAAGTACTCGAATCGGCGGAAAGGTCATACTTTTGGGTATAAAAACTGGGGAAAAAATTCCGTCAAATAATGTGAAGTGGATTGTATTTTTCGCAGAAGGAAAAAGATACCTCGTCCTTGGCTCCTTGGACATTGGTAAGTGGTTTCGGCGAGTCTTTTCCATGGAAATCCTTTTTTTTTACAGAGATTCTTAAAGAAAGATTAACTGATTGTTTGAATTTTACCATGATTGGCCATTTCGGCTTTGTGCTACAAAAAGGACTAGATTTGAAATATTTGAGGATTTATTTTATGAGTACTTTAGGGCATATTGTGAATTCAAGACATTTTGTCGGATTTTTAGTAGTGGATAAATTTTTAGATGTATCGTTCTACAGAAATTGTTCCTTTTCAAATTTTCAGGTAAAGTTAGAAAATGTGGCTATATTTATTTAAGCTGTTGTAAGACGTTCATTATAATATTAAATAAAAATGGCATTATTAAATTTATATAAAAAATCTATGTTCTTAAAAGAATGGTAGTTAAATATGCAACGACATTTTCGAGACGATTGTGGAGAACTCATATAAAGTACGTTAATTTCACCTTTCTAATATAAGCCATCTCTTCTTCTATGTCGAGACAATCGCATCTTGGGCCCTTTAATGATGTCCTTTTTTGTCGTCCCACTGAATCTTTCCTCAAAGCTCTGTTGGTTTTCATTCCGGAGATGTATAGTTAGCATAACTCCGAATCTCAATGAAAGGAGAAGGAGGAGAGGTGGGGTGCAGGGGTTTCGAAAGGTAATTTTGATATGTGAGAAGACAGAGTAATTAGGTATAAGGAAAAGCGTTGAGCCATGTCCTTTTTTGATCATCCCTCTGAGTCTTTCCCTCTTTCATTCTAAATCCTTAATAAATTTGACCATCTTGTCATGCCCTATCAACCTCAGATCTTCCAAACTGTCGAAGAATAGACTGCCTCTGAAACTCAATAAAAGGAGAGGGGGTGCAGGGGTTTGAAAGGTTTGAAACCACTTTAAGCGCCTCCTTGCAATCGCCTGACATTCACACAAAATCTGGGTAATAAAGCTATGGTCTTGGTCAGTTCTTACTATCAGTACTGATTTCCTGGACTCTACCGGACAGCCATTGGAGTTTGTAATTCAGGCTAAGTTCTGGTTTTTAAGACTGAGCCTAAAAAGTTCAATGTTTACTAGAAATTTGTTCAACTTAGATAAGACGAAATCGATAGAGTGGTAGAGAAAAAATAAATCCGTCAAATTGTAGTTCAAAAATCGATTGATTCGTAAATCCTTTAGAGAAAGGATAGAGCACCCTTAAGGCAATGAACATTAAACCCGATATTTAAGCTTGCCAGTCATTCGCTTGCGTTCTATCTCAATATATTGAAATACCCTCAGCTAGGCCGGTTAATAAGGGTTGACATTTTGACTTCATTGTTAAACATCAATATAAGATTCTGAACTTTTGCAAAACTTGAGCAATAGTTTGACTACGTTCTACGGGAATTTCAAATCTACCCTTCCCTGTATTCCTTCCTGGAAATCTGCTAGGAATTTATTAACTGTGTGTACTCAACTCGACTCTTGTAAGATTCACTTGTACCTACAACAAAATAACACAAGGACACCCCCCATTATCTAGGCTTAGGAAAATTCGTAAAGATGGTAGATATTCGGGTGAAAACATAAAAAAACGTTAAAAGGCATTTCTTCCATCTTATCGTGATAACAGAATTTTTCCACTCAGGTAGCGATTAAATTTGCCAGAAGGAAAGTTTTTTTTCCATCTTCCCCGTCGGGAATCGAGCGATGAATCTTCTGTATTATTGGCTTTAAATGGGATTACTTAGGGGGTGAATTGAGAAAGAATGTTATAAGGGATGATTTTTGTCACGTTCAGTCAAAAAAAAAAAATCACTGCCTTTGGTGTTTGCCATTTAAAAGGACGAACGGCACAGATTTTAATGGTGTAACATTCGAGGCAAAACATAAGATCTTAATGCGTTTTTGTGATGAGATGTCGGAAGCTTATTGAAGCAGTAAGCAAGATTGTGAATCTAATCAGATATCATTGTTGTTACAAGCAAGAGGTAGGTATTCATATCCTACAAAATTTGATTTTTTCGTAAGCTACAACTCCACAATCTTACAATAAATCTCAAACTGTGCAACTATAGTAAATATTTCTCCTGCTCCCAGTATCTATTCACCGGAATAGAGTTAACCGACAGAACTCATCTCTGTAAAATTCATTTCAACTCTCGTTATAGTTTACTCCCTTAACGGTGTGATGGAATCTTTAGGATTAGAGAGTGGAACATCAAAGTAATCAGAATTTGTGATTTCTTACGAAAACCGGAGGAAATTATATGTTATTATATCTCTGGGTAAATATGAGATTTTGTGGATTAGATTAAATAGGAATTCAACTGAGACGAATAAATCTTTAAGTTTACAGAGATCATAGTGGAAACGATGGGAAATTTAAGAATAAATTCAGGGTAGTTTGATAGCTAGACGAATTCGAGTGATGTTTTATATTTATTCTGGTCCCTTCAAAATTGATCAAAAATTTCTGTTTTTTAAAGTGTACAAATAATTTTGTTAGCTTATAATTACAGTCACTCATTCTTTATGTATATTTACATATTTATTTACATAAAGCCGGCTACATACTTATCGAGTTTCGCCTATTTCGCGTCATTCACGTCTTTCTCGTGAATAGTGTGTAGTGGTTTTTGGTGGTTTTCTTGAGTTCCGTTATTCGCGTTTCGCAATTCGTGAGTTTCCTCTACTGTAGGTGGTTTTTTGACGACATTAAAGGGTTTTGCTTGGCAAAGCAGTGACGAAAAATACGCGAGACGATTTTTATTTCTTGCGAGTTTCATGTATTTCGTGAAACAAGACGAAAAACTCGCAAAATGTGATAAACAAGGAGAGCAAGAGAAGTCTGTAGCCGGTTTTAAAGTATCTATTCTTGATCAAAAGCGGTTTTACATCAATTAGAAGCAAACATGTAGCCCACAAACTTAAACAATTTGTTTTATTTATAAAAAAAATTTATATTTCAATATTCAGCAACCCTTGTTTCATCCTTCTGCTAATTAAATGTAGCAATTTATTCCAATTAAGCTTCAGGTGCTATAATTGAACTAATGAGGATATTGTAAACGAAAATTAAGGAGCGGAAAGTTCCATGTTTTTGAAGTTTAAATTTAATCCGTTCGTTTGTGAAAATTTCCGGTCTTAAATCGAACATGACGTAAAGTAAAATCTAACTAGCAAACAAAGAATAGTGACTGGGACAAGGTCGATTAGTTAAGTCGACACAATAAAGCCAAAGCCAAAGTATTATCCTCATCATAATCCAACCACAATCCCCGATATCGATTGTAACTAATTCTGTTTTGCCTATTTATAAAAGTTTCCACACCGCAGCATAATCACCTCTATCCTGAAGGGATGAAATCCTGTAAAGTGTTGTCTTTGTACCTCTTGACAGAAAGGTAGATAATAGGTAGATATAGGTATACCTGTAAAGTTTCGAGTAGACAGTGTAAAGGACCAGCAATTGATTAATCGGAAGTATAATCAAATATTTGTTATCTTGTTCAGTTTAGTTCTATGAATGGACTCCGGCGAGTTCAGGTTCAGTTCCGGCTCTTAGGATCATAGAGCCTTGAATTGGGAATTTCAATCAGAAGTCATTACAGCAATGGTCCTAAATATAATTGCGCATAGACCTAAAGAAGGTAGGATTTTATACAGAAGGACAAAATACGCTTCAATAATCGAAATTTTAGCCATTTACCTTAAACAACTGTAGAAAACTATTAATTGAAGAAAATGTCATCTCTATTTTACGAATTGCGCCATATCTCCACTTAAATAGTTTAGATATGACGGAATTTGTGAAAACTTATAAGACCTATTTAAATATCGATTATACAAAAACCAACGACGTAGAAAGAAAAATAAATTCGATGTCTGAACAGACCTAGTATGAAAAACTCAAGAAAATTTTTAAACGATTTTATACAAAAGCACGGGGAAATAAGAACGAATTCGATATCGAATTAGGCCTAAGAGATATGACAGAATTCGTGAAAATGTCTGCAACGTGGATATTGAAAAGTTCTGTAGAAATGAAACTAATTAAAATTTTTTGGCGAGCAAAAAGAGTTCAACGTTTAAAGCAGAGATGTGACGGAATTCGTGAAAATATATACAACCTCTTTTCACCTCGTCAGAATTTAAATATCGATTATACAAAATCCAGGTAGAAAGAAAAACAATATTGATATCTCAACAAATCTTCTATCAAGAACATTAAAAGCTTAGATATGACGGAATTCGTGAAAAGGTGTACAACCTCTTTATACTCCGCCAGAGTACCAGAAAACCATTTTTAAACGATTTTGTACGAAGGAATGTGGAAATTAAAATGAATTCAATATCTAACCAGACCTAAGAGATATGATGAAGTTCATGAAAATGTCTGCACCGATCTACGCGGTTGAATGTCGAAAAATTCTGTAGAAACTAATTGGAATCGTTTGGAGATGTTCAACATTTGAAGCAGAAATATGACAGAATTCGTGAAACTTTTTCACACCAGTCATAGTTTAAATATCGATTATACAAAAATCACGTAGAAGCAAAAGAAAATTCGATATCTCAACAGACCTAATATCAAAACTTCAGATAACAGTTTTTAAACGAAATAAAAATGAGTTCGATATATAACCAGACCTAAGAGGTATGACAGAATTCGTGAAAATGTCTGTCTGAACTCGTGAAAATGTTTGCAACGTACTTAGCGGTTGACTGTCGAAAAGTTTTGTAGAAATAAAACTAATTGGAATTTTTTGGGGTACAAAAAGTGGTTTAACGTTTAAGCCAGAGATGTGACGGAATTCGTGAAAACATAGAGATTCAATATCGATTGAATAAAAACCACGTAGAAGCAAAAAAAAAAAAAAATTGAAATCTCAACAGACCTATTATCAAAAACTTCAGAAAATAATTTTCAAACGACTTTGTACAAAGAAAGGCACGTACATAGAAATGAAAACGATATTTAACCAGACCTATGAGATATGACAGATTACGTGGAAATGCCTGCAACGTTCATAGCGGTTGAATGTCGAAATTCTGTAGAAGTAAAACTGATTTGAATTGTTTGGGGTAAAAAATACGTTTAACATTTAAAGCAAAAATATGACGAAATTCGTAAAAAGATAAACAACTTCTTTACATCCCGTCACCTCGTAGAAGAAAAAAAAATTGATTTCTCAACAAACGAATATAAAAAATTCCAGAAAACAATTTTTAACCGATTTCGTATAAGAGCCGGTTCATATAAAAACAAGTTCGATATCCAACCGGACCTAAGATATATGACAGAGTTCGTGAAAATTACTGCAATGTCTTTTCTGGTTGAATGTCGAAAACTTCTGTAGAAACTAAACTAATTGGAACTGTTTGACGTAGAGAAAGAGATTCATAAGTTAAAACACGGAGTGGCGAGGAAATTGTATAAAATATTTTGTAGCGCTTTAATAGCTCAACCTTTTAGGCTATCGATATCAAAACTTTTTGTACAAACAAGAAAAAAAATACAAAGTTAAGTATAATCCGATTTTTTTATTTAACAATATGAACATATTATTTTCATCGCGATATCCATGCCATCGGGGCAAAGTGGCCAACCCACACGTAGTTCAAAAATCTTCTAAGAAAATATAAACATTAAAACAAACAAACTTCTATCAGCTAATTATTATGTTAATCAGAACAGGAAATTTTCGCAACAGAAGCTTCTTATCCTCTAAAGGACGACTTCTTTATCCTGACATGTGTTCGGTAAGTAAGACTAAAAGATTCTTCCTTCCTATTTTAAGTTTCACATGCGAGAGTCAACAGCATAAACAAACAAACAAGAGGTGAACAAACATGCCAAGTTTCTATGTCAACAGTTCTAAAAGGTGTGCGATTTCATCTTTAAAACTTTATAGGAGTTTGTTCGAAAAAAAGGACTTTATGGAAGGATTGGACTTTATATTCTTAACATAAATATGTAAGCAGAAAGTACTGTAACTGGAAATTGAAGCAAGCATATGGTGTACTCTGCATGGGATTCAATTGCACACTTTAGTGGATACTTTTTTTTCTCGTTCCGCTTTTTAATAGTTGGGATAGTAAAGTGGCATATCACTTGGAAACCGCAATTATGTCTAGTTCTAACAATTCATCTCCGGTAGATACTTGTGGCCTTTAAATAAGGAAAAGTCCATTGGTATATATAGTGGGTAGATATGTGTACATCGGTTACATCCATTTCACTTTGAGTTCATCGTAGAATCGGTGTTTACTTTTCTCGTTTAACTGCGTCAAGTTCCATGACAAGGCTCCTTTTCCCTGGGAATGTTTCGCTTTCTCCACAACTGCAGTGACAGGAGAATTTTCCTTTTGGCTCTGAGCTGAAATTCCTGTTTGCTTTGCTGAAAATTAGCTCCAACTAACTAGCCCAGGAGGATATTTTTCAGTTCAGTAATTAACCTTTTTTTTCCGGAATTTCGGCGGAAATTTGTGGAAGTAGGTAGTATCTATGTTTGGTGGTAGTCATTGCTTCCTAATCCATTTTTTGGACAAATTTTTAACAAGCTAAATCCCTCACTAGAACCAAATGCTGCATAATACAATTTCGCATAATTGAGCCAGATCTCGCTTGTTATACACAACGAAAATGACCGAAGCGCATATTAAACAATAATCCATTTAACTACCCCTAACATCCTTTCTATAGAATACTTGTTTCTCAGCTATATTAGCTAGTATACGCTATCATGGTTTGGCCTGGCAACACTCCGTCCATTATCTAGATACTATAATAGTATATGTCCTTTTTCTGTCCCTTAAACAAGCCCTAGTCCTGGCTATAGAAAATTCAATGAATTAACTTACCAAGCTGGTGGTTTTGTTGATCATAACTTTGTTTATTAACAAGTCGGTTAATAGGTGTTTGAGCGAAAAGATTGAGATGATATTTCCTTAACAAGCACTTAGTACTTTGCCAAATTACATTTAATAAATAAACGAATTCCGGAACACTTTATCGCGGTATCGATTTTCAAGTAGCTTCTGTAATACAGACACTAGCTTAATTCAACAATCCGTTAGATTTGATTAATCGAAATCCTGTAGCACACGATTGACGAAGATACCAAGATGAAATGTTGCTAGAGGTACCTTTTATCACCTGAAATAAGATGAACAAACTATTAATAAATCTTACTTAATTTATCGTAGAATAAAAATCTGTCAGCAGTTCGGACGCACTATTTCGCACTCCGGAATTCTACCCAAAAAATTATTGAACGCTTTTTATAAATTCTTATGAAAACAGAGAATACAATATCTACATAATTCCTTAGGCTTTCAAAAACAAAAAAAATCAGTATCTCATCAGACCTCAAAGATATGTCGGAATTCGTGAAAATTTACACATTCATTTTACACCTACTTAGGGGTTGATTACCGCAAAATCCTGAAATAAATTTTTCTACTATTATATAAAGCCATGGAGTAAAATTAAATTCGAAGTCTCATTAGACCTAAAAGATTTGTCGGAATTCGTGACAACTTACACAAGTTCCGTGAATATCAAGAAATTATTCAACAGATATTTAGGCGATTAAATTTTGAGCCCATAGAGATGAACGCGAATTCAATTTCTCATCAGTTCTAAGAGATATGTCAGAATTCGTGAAATGTACACAATCATTTAATATTAGGAGATGAATATCGCCTCCAGAAATGAACTTTTCCGCGAATATATTAATTTGAAGTAAAAGTGAATTCGATATCGATAGGCCTAAGAGATAAGTCGGAATTCATGAAAATGTACACAAACATTTTACACCTATGTACTTTAGGTTGGATTGTCGCAAAATCGTGAACTATGCTTTTTGGCGATTATATCATATAACGCCATTGAAGTAAAACTAAATTCGATATCTCATTAGATCTAAAAGATTTACCGGAATTCGTGAAAATTTACACAACCAGCGCGAATATATGGGTTAATACGAGTTTGTGGCATCAAAACGGGCATTGAGCTAATTCAGTTCCGTCTAGAGGACAGAGCTGCCACCCAAACCAACCAAACAATATCAAAAAAATCTAAAAGAAGTTTTTAGGCGATTATATTTAGAGCCCAATTGCAAGCAATTCTATATATTACTGGCCCTAAGAGATATTTCGGAATTCGTGAAAATATAGACCTAAAGGATTTTTCAGAATTCGTGAAAATTTACTCACCCACCGTGAAGATCGAAAAATTATGAAACAAATTTTTAGTTGATTATATTTTGAGCCCATGGAATTGAACGCGAGTTCGATATCCATTAGACCTAAACAAATGACGGAATTCTTGAAAACGTACATAACTACTGTACACCCCATTAGGGGTTAAATTTTAAAAGAACTAGAACATAATTATGTGTTATATAAAGAGCATGCAGACCTACAAATTATTCGATATCTCGACAGACATAAAATATATGACAAAATACGAGAAAATGTATACAATCCATTTTCATGGATTTTTAAGTTAGCTCTCTTCATTTGGCCACCTAAAAAAATGTCTCTAATTGGGTAGAGTTCAATATGAAAGGTCATGTCCTTCAACAAGTGTTTAATATATTGTATTCAAACGTTTTAGAAAGGTAGTAGATCAAAAGCAAAGGTAGGTTGTTGGTATATTTGATTGTCCGATTTTTTTTTTTTGGGCCAAGACACCCTGACATAACTGCCGTTAAGAGCTGGCACACGCCAAACAAGAATATTTAAATTCAAAAGCGTAATAATATTCGTCGTCGGTTTTCTAGGCAATTAATGGCTTATAATTATCGAAATAATTACAGTAATTTCCCTGCACTGTAGTAAATTGTATACTCTGTTGAAAAAATCAATAGAAACTGGTAAAATTTATATTATCAGTTTGGTCTACCTAGAAAAGTGAAAGTGACTCGGTTTTCCAGGAAGCCAATTTACTACAATCAGACGTCGAATTCATCAAAATAAATAGAAATTGATTTAAGAACAAAAGGGTATTTCGAAAAGGTACAAAAAGAAATCGGATTTAAATAGAAATCAGTTGATTAAGCAAGATTTTTTCCAAATAGAGAAGAAATACTAAGTTGGTAAAAATTTATTGATTTGTTTCTATTGTTTTAGGTGGATTTTCGATGTTAGAACAATCCGTGAAAGTCCATTGTCCAATTTTAACTCATACTGGTTGAGAAATTTTATTCGTCTATGACTCTCAAGTGACGGAGTCACGCACTTTAGTAGTTTGGTATTATGAATGGAGTGTGACTCCGTCGGATCTTAGGACCAAATTTGACAAAGGAGAATATTTTTTTTTTAAAACAATTTGAAGCGTTTCTTTCGGCTTAATGACCATTTTTTTTTTGTAGATTGTGTTTGTGCATTATTTTTCGGTGAAAACAATGCGACATTGCCGAAATATTGCCGCAACTAGCACGAAATTGCCCTGCATTGCTCGATTAATCGCCCCCATAGATGAACATAATGTCTCCATATTCTTCATTGGAGTACTTAGACATTTTGAAATTATTTTCTAAATTCTACTAATACCTTCTACTTCTAGCAAAGTAACAGAAACTGATAAAAACATGAAGGTGGTTTAGCTTTTATAGCTGTTTTATTTTGTTAGGCACCCCACTAAAAAAGCCAGAGTACTGTACCTAGTTTTACCAACCACATCCAGGTAAGTTTTTACATTGAAACTCATTTATATTTCATTTATTTCCTCGCTACTTAAAATAGAAATAAATGAGTAATACAACTTTTTAAGTAAAACCAAAAATTCAAACCAGTTTTTTTAACGAGGGCCTCTTTATGTTATGTATAATTTTTTAACGAGAGTCTCTTTTTGTCATATATATTTTTTAATTTTTTGTATATTCGCCTATTATTTCCAATAAAGTAAAACGTAACCCATTCCTTTGTGTTCAGCTTCTTTAATATTATGGTACATAAAAAATGAAAGTAAACTGACTTTTTTGTTTTCTGAGAAAAAAGGATTTTTTTTTTTAAATTAAGACAATTTTCTCAACAAAACAAGGTCTGTGCAAATCAAATATTTTCGAAAACAAAATTCTGATGATTCCACTGTTTGCATTTGACATCGAAAATTGTCATATATGAGTATTTGATGGAATGACATACAGTCTCAAAACAAGCTTCGGTAAAAAAAAACTCAGAGTCAGAAGGTACATGATACAACCTTAAAGGACCGTCGTTGGTGATAGTTGCCGCGAATGATAACCAAGTGATAATTTCTACAGTAATTCTTTATTTTTTAGTGTTTGTTTTAAGAACTTTCAAAAATGATTTATGGTATCAATAATGGATCTAAAATTCAATAGAAATACAGGTATCTATATTATTATAGAAAAAAATTAGTACCTCCCCATACACAGTCGACAATTAAATTCCCAGGACTTAATGTCAATCAACGTCACCACAACCCATTAAGAGTAGGTTGCAAAAATCTCTATAATAAATTCCGTTTGAAACAGTGACATATGTAAAAGTAAAGCGGATTCGCAGTACCTAAACTGAAAATTACAGTGGATTTTATGGTTTTGAATTTTTCATAGTGGGTTTTCCTTAGGGACTTACTGCGAAGATTATGTAATTTTCAATGTATTAATCGTGGTATTACGAATGTTATGACAGTGGATTTTTAAGCAGATACGTTCGTAAGAACAGATACACCTACACCCTTCCTAAAATAAACGACATACATTCAAGTGAAGCTAATATTTAATAATGCCGAGTAATTTACTTGTGACAAAATCTCAAAATCTTTAAATTATTTACGTAGATTAGAGGGAAAATTATATATAATCTTAACGCTGTTTAGGTGGATTAAACTACAAGCGTTCTTGAGCGAAAATTAACCAATTTTACAAGAACTTTGGTATTTAAACTACTCGAATCCGTACCTGGTGTTGAAGGAATTGTAACTTCTAATTCATGATAATAAAAAATTTATATGTAACTCACAACTGTATATTCTCCTGCCCTTTCAACTTTCGAATAATGAGTGTGACCAATTTTTTCAAGGACTTTTGTATGGCAGATATAGCAGAGCAATATTTTTAGGGTTCGTAAAAGTCTCTCAAGCGCAAAACAACTTGATTTGTAAATATAATCAAAATTTCAAGTTGATACGTCATTGTATTCTATAGTTAAAGACGAGGCTGATGGATCGAGGCATAATTTTTTTAAGGACATTTGTGTAGAAGCCGGTCATACTTGATGTTGATAGTAAATTAAAGGAGCTTAAATTCAACAGTTATTAAATGAATTTGGTACGATAGTCACGTGTAAAAGCAATTTTAACCATTTTTTAAAATAGTTTTCGGTGTTTCGATGAGACTGATGAAGAATGGTCTTTGCGGTTATTGGTCACCAAAGATCAAAATATAATTTTAACCCTTTTATGCCTGATGCTTCCTTCTAAACGTTAAAATTTTTTTTTTTTTACTACCCTGATATAGTCTGATCTAGAATTTAAAAAAAAAAATGGTTGGTGGAATTTGCTTTCAGTATCTAGTTTTTTGCTCTCTATCCGGTACAGAGCAGGTTAGCAAAATGCGAAAACAACAACAAAACGCAAAGGGAAAAGAGCAGCTACACCATCTCAAACAGTGGTGCAGCTATTCTAGCTTATGACAAGATCAAAGCTAAAACTCAAAGCTAAAAGCTCCAAGCTTCTACTGTGCTCTAGCTAAAGTCACAAAAAACATAACTAAAATAAAGAGTAGTCAAAGTTTTTCACTTTGTTTTATCTACAATGGATAGTAGGTAGCCTTCTCTAGTAGGCGATTCTGTGCGTTGTCGAAATAAAAATTTTCTGTCAGGAAACATTTGCAAAACATAAATACATATATGTACATCAATTTTAAAAAAATAAGGGCGTAAAATTGATAAATTCTTGAGGGTTAATCTTGAATTGTGGGGAGCTCTATTGCTTACTTTTAACTCATGTGGTGTTTTAAAAGAACTGATTTTTGTCCCACCTTCTGTTACATAGCTTTGCTCATCTCTTATTATTATTTATTGTAATTACATACATGTGGCAATAATTATTAATATTTGAGTAAATGACAACTTCTTCGTAATTAGGTTCCTTCCATACCAATTTGTAATTAATTAATGATAAATAGGTTTAATTGAGCCAAGGGATGAAATTGCATAATATTTCATTTTAGGGGAGTGAACTGGGAAGGTTCATAAATTGTAATTAATTTTTCATTTCAGTCGGTAGTTCCGTATAAATGTTCCAAATATTTGCAGAAATTGTTTTGGCTCACTTGATCAATTGAAAAAGAGTTTTTTGTGTATGAAATATTGGAAGTAAGTTTTCAAACAATGGTTGCAAGCTAGGGGTTCGCCTAGATATAAAATCGATAGAAATAATAACGTTTTTTTTATATGTTATACGTTTTATTATTCAGACTATTCACAACGCTGCCCGATTTTATATACAACTCGATCATTGCCTCCTGGTTAGTTGGTTGTTTGGTTTGGGTGGCAGCTCTGTTCCTAGACAAAGCACAATTAGCTCAAAGGCCGTTTTGATACCACAAACTCGTTAACCTGTATGCTAGGGGTTGTTATGACTCATTGCCTCCTAGCCCAATCGCTTTACAAATACTATCGCGTGAAAACTGATCGTCATCGCGATAGATGGAAGATGCAAACTTTGCCGCGCGTATATACTGCATGCGTGGAGACGAGAGCTTTCCCGAATATTTCGATGCCGTGTATTGAATATTCAGAAAATGTTCAAAAAAATCCCAGGAGAGGAAAAATGTTCGAAATGAATTTGGATAATTTCCCACGCCGTTTTCATTGGGTATTATTATATCGCCAATGGAATACTTTCTTGCTAGATATTACCAGGTTGATCTTTTTCTCACTAGAAACTGATCGAGTTGCGCTGGTTGCTCATGTTGCCAATATTCATGTTACAGTATGTTATTGGAGACCCATTTGATAAAAGGCTTAATTCTCATTCAAACTTTGCTTTCATAAAAAAAATGGCAGTTCTATTCAAATACACTTTCACCACTCGATCAAATTCGAGCTCTATTACCCCAAAATCCTATCACCACCGGCAAGTTTTATTATCTTTATTACAAGAACCAAAAAAATGGGCAACATCCTGTAGTCGTCACAATGTTACCTTCCAATTTTAAACCACACGTTCTAATATTATTTGGAACCCTTTTAAACCTTATGTTTACATAAGTGAGTGTAATATTTGGTAAAGACTTCACCACTTCACCTGACCCTTTCTTGCAAAGGTCCTTTCCATTCGGTCTTTTGGGAAGATTGCGGACCACATTCATATCCTTGTGCCCATTGTCTAGAACATTCACAGTTTTCGATAATTTTATCGAGTGGGCATGTTTTCAGGATGATATATCCTGAATTTCATATTAAATGGCTTTTATGGCCAGTTTCGGCAATATTTTCGGAGTGGTTGGTTAAAGTAAAACGGATGTAGGTACCTTTGGATTGCAAGGAATGGTTTTATTTCTTAACCAAAAGGACACATTTATATGGCGTGGAAAGCTCTAAATGGCCCTATGAAAGTTGGTATTTTTCAGATCTTGACTACTCAACTATTCGAGACCTATAAAAATATTTGAATGAAAAAGGTGTGAAAACCAATAAAACGAGCTAATCTGAAATAGGGCAGTTAAAATTGAATTACAGATGTATGAAAAAAAGGACATATAAAAGGTTACAAGTATTTGTAGAGCAATTGTTAGATGTGAAGTCAGAAAGCCTTTAGTAAATACTAACAGATATTTTTTTATGAATTTTTTCCAGCAGACAAAAATATACCGCAGTTACAATAGGTACTCAAAATTACAAGTTCCTAGTCATGCCAAACTCTATTTGCAGCTTTTGTAGTATCTGTAGCCAAAATGTAGCAGATTAGCTGGCATTGAGGGAAAAATAACTCAAAATCAAAACGTGGAGATAATTAGAAACAACATCCTCTTCACTAAACAGAAAATTTCATTTCAAAATAATATGGCCAACACTATGGCATTCAGGTGAATAGATTGAAGTTTACCTTCAAATTGAAAGCATGCCTGTATCTGCGGCTAATTTCCACACTGATGAGATTAGTTTCACGGCAAAAGGTAAACAAAATTCATAACCGAAATGAGAACAAAAGCCAAATATGAAAACAACTGAATTTCCGGGATTTTATTAGGTTAATTAAAGAAGTACGTCCACGTTGACCAGTGACCAAAACCAGTTTCGCTTCACTGAGCCCAGACCTAACTGGAGCAATGTGGCTCTGATTATAATGAATTGAAGTATAGCTTGTGTTGAATGCAAATTGCACAGTAAATTTCATGTCAAATTAAAAAGTATGACCGTGATTAATATTTAAAAAATTAACTGCCTTACCTTTTATTCCATTCGAATTATTTTTAGATATAATTACACTTTAGATTGGGCTTGAAAAATACAATTATTTCCCCAAGCCATCATCCTTCGTCGTATACCCTAATAATTGCTTGAGATATCTAAAAATATCAAACTTCCCTTCTACTGTATGTTCCGAGCTCCATCGTATTGATTTTAAGAAGAATAAAAATTTACATACGTTCCTACATAAATTACATCTGCCAATGGCAGTTCCTTTAAAAAATAGATTATTTGCGAACAATATCCGACTCCACCGACAGTAAAAAAAAAAAATCATTTGTACGTCAGTAATGTATCGAAAGAAAATTCATTTTCAATCTACCTGTTGTTACACGGACAATCTAAGATATCAGCTTGGAACGATAGTACCATAAACTGCGTGTGAATACATATGTCAATTTTTCAATGAATTCTGATGTTCGATCAAGTGAACATATTGAGATGAACATAATATGAACATATCGGTTCATTGGAAGAATAAGGAAGTTTTGAGGGTATTTTACTTCTTTCAAATTTTTCGCGCCTGTTAGCGTTTACCATAAGAACAAAAGTCTTGGAAAAATGTGTACATTTATGTGAAAACTCAAGAAATGGGTCAAACAGGAAATCGGGATCACCAAATAAGAAAGCAGTGTACTTGACTACGCAGTTGGCAATATTTAATTTCTCATTTGTTCAGAATACAGAGAGAAAACTGCATTAATTCGTCCTCGTTTTGACTTTTTGGTGAGAAATTTCTCACTCATAAGTTACAGAACTGTGCTACTGTTCCAACAGTCAGTTTCAGTGTATTTTTGAATTTTGGTTGGTGTCTTAGCTTAACTTGACTAATTTTACGTTAACTGACGAAGTGGATGAGAGAGCCGACATACAAGTTTTATTTGATAAAAGAAGCAAAAATATAAATTTTTCTGCTGTTAGTATGACGAAACGTTAGGCTGGAATATTTCTTTCGGTTCTATTCTTGCCTTAACTAATTTAAGACAATTGACGAAGTCATCGAGAGAGTAGACTTAAAAAAATATATTTCCTAAAAAAAGCTAAATCTAAATCTTTCTGCAATAAATATGACGAATAAAGGAATTAAAAATTAAAAAAAATTCGTCATATTCTCAGCAGAAAAATTGTGAATAATGTTTGCTTTTTGTATTAAATACAAATTGTTCAAGTTTACTCTCTCATTGACTTCGTGAGATGTCATAAAACAAGTCAGGCTAATTTAAGACATCAACTAAACTTTAATTTTCACATTAGGACAGGTTTTAAAACTAGAAAAAATATTTTATGAAATGGAAATTGAAGCCTACTCTCTCGTTAACTTCTTCAGCTATCGTAAGACTAGTCAAGCCAAGCCAAGACACCAACCATAATTTAATTGGGGCAGTGCTGATGCTGACTATTAGAACAGGTCCTAAATTAAACTGTTATTTTTTACGTAAAACGTGTACTCGTCAAACAATATTCGTTAATTCGTAAATTACGTATCGGAATCCTTTGACAAAAGAGAATTCAACCACATTGTTTACCCCAAATATCAAGTACCAAGTGATCAAAACACAAATCTTTCACCATTGTATTATATTACAGTGTCAAATACCTGTCAGTGATATATAACTCAAGTCAACAACCCATTTGAAATTAAGCGCCAAAGGACACTATGAATAAACGCTACCGAACTAAATCAATCAAATTGAATTCTCAGGATTTTCGCTACAGTAAAGGATGCGAAACGAGTAGGAGAAATATCCTTAAGGGATTCGTTGTGTTCTGTAGGTATTTGTGCTGTCTTGTGTTGGCGAAAATTCTGGACAATACAGACTAAGTGGCAACGCCTTTCTTGCTCTATTCCCGCAATTGAAGAAGATAGAGTATCATCATCACCTTAATAAAATTATGTTAAAGTTTGTTTTGAATTAATATCACTGGTAATTTCTTGAAATCCTCTAGTATAGTAAGTTCATTTGTCTTTCACCTGAAGAGTGATAAAATTCTGGGTATCGTCCTTAATGCAGCCTATGTTACTGACTTTATCGGATGAGCTTATCCTAGACCTGTATGGTATTTTCCTAGTCCTCTAAGAAAGCTAGTAGGAATTTTGGAAGCCGATTCTGGGGTTTCCTGAAACATTGTCCAAAACTAGTAGTCCAATAGTTTCACCAAGAGAAAACAAAGTCAACCAGTATTACTGTTTCCACAAATAATTCGCTCTAACAAAACATTTCTCGCAAATCCTCATATCGGAAATTATGACTTATTATTGATTCATTGAAATTTCCACTTGTTCCGGTAACCTACATTCGATACAAGTGTCAATTTTCTCAGATGAAATATTTATGCAAGCCTTTAACGGCGTACAATGTGAACGCGAAATGCGACTATCCTTCATAGACAAGAAGGATACTGTGGTCAGTAGAATATAGATTTTCTGAAGTTAAGTCTGTTTGAATTTCCATGGATTTTCCGATTTGGACAATACAATACAATGTGCAGCTATGAATGTTACTCTTTTTAAAGATTTATTAGTTTAGAGTCAAAAAACGGTTAGCCATCTACTGGATAGAGTGAAACCAACAGTTGGGTGAGGGAGTTCAAAATAAGACGCGTATAGTGACGGAAAGTACTCCTATTGCCTAGGAAGACCATCGAATAAATCCGGAAAATAAATCAAATTTTTTGAAACTCCCACCGTGTTATTACTTAAACCTACTAAAATAAATCTACTAAAATAACCTACTACCCTCAAATTTGTTTTTTTTTTTCACCCAAAAACAGAAAAATGTCCTTCAGTCCGCCGTACTCAAATGAGTTTGAAGAATCGTTTATCACAAACCCGTGGGGATGTTGATTTCAAATTTCTTGGTGGATAGATCGGGTGGTAAGTGGTAAAATGTTCAAGGTGCAGATTGAGAGGTTCAGTTAATTTTTTTTTTATTTAACAAAGTGTTTTAATAGATCTGGAATTTTCCTGAAAAAATAGATACATACATTCAAATTTCGTCAAATTACACGTTTTACGGTCAATAGATTCAACAATAACAAAAAAAGTCTGTCTGTCCGCCGTACAAACGCATTTGAAGGCTTGTATCTCAGAAATCCTTTGAGATGTTAGGCTCAAACTTTTTTTGGGTGTACATTGATTTGAGATTGGGAGGATCCCAGGTGATGTGGGTAGGGTGAGAGGAGAGGAAAAAAAATTTGAGCTAAGGTTTGTGATAGATCTGAAGTTTCCAAAAAATTTATACTTTCAAATTTTATATTTTCACGCAAAAACAGAAAAAAGTCCTTCTGTCCACCGTACTCAAATGAGCTTGAAGACACATATCTCTCAAACACTTTAGGATTTTGAGCTCAAATTTTTTCGGTGGATAGATCGCGTAGATATCCATAAGTGGTTAAATTTTTAGTGCGTGGCGTGAGGAGTCCATATAATTTGTTTTTATTTAATTAAATATTTTAAATGATTCGGAGTTTCCTTAAAAAAAAATTCAAATCGAAATTTCGTCAAATTTTACGTTTTAGGATAGATTCCAAAATAAGAAGAAAAAAAAGGCTGCCTGATCGCCGTATACTCCGTATAAACGCATTAGAAGGCTCGTATCTCACAAATCCTTTGAAATGTTAGGCTTAAGTTTTTTTGATGGGCAGATTGGGTGAACCTCAGTAAATGCTGATTGGGGAGGTGAATTTGGAGAGGCGAATTTAGGGAGGTGAATTTGACGGATAACGATAAAGAAAAATGTTGAAAAAACGATTGTGAAAGATATAAAATTAAAAAACAAATTTGTACCCTTAAATGCTGTATTTTCACGATTCAGGACTAGATCTTATAACATCAAAAAAAAAATCTGTTTGCACGCCGAATACGCTGGCCGTACTTAAACGCGATTGAAGCCTCGTACTTTGGAAACTCGTTGGGATATTAAGTTGAGTTTTTTTTATTATTTAGATTGGGTCAACCCTATGAGTGGTGACTTTTTTTATAGTACTGTTATAGATCTGGAAGATAGATGCTCGAAATAACAAAAAAAAGTCTGTCTGTTTCTCCGTACTTTTTGAAGGCTCGTATTTTCGAAACACGTTGGGATATTAAGTTGAATTTTTTACTGATGCTGAATTTTTTACTGCTTTGATTGAATGGACCTCTATGAGTGATGAGATTTTTTGCGTAAGCGGTGTGAGAGCGGACCAAACATTTTGACTTTTATGTCTAAGGAACAGCTAATTCTAGAAAGTTGAAACTTGGTAGTTGCAATAGTATAGCCATTTCCAAAATATAGTCAACGTATGTGGGGCATTACAGGAGTAGGGTGTAAACATTGTGTTTGGAGAGCTTGAAAGATGGAATCAGGACATTCTAAGATCCATATTTCCTGAACGGTTAATGTCACAAAGTAAGAACTTGGTAATTTTTTGTATGCATAGTGAGACAGTGTATTAAAAATTATACTTTTACGAGGCAGTATCGTGTAGTGGTGGAGGTAAAGAACTTTGGATTGCGATATATCGAGAGCTAATTGCCCAGAAAAGATGATAAGAATAATATCGATATAATTTAATCATAGAGAATGCAACCTTCTAGAACTAAATGCAACTAAATGATTGGTAAAATTACAGTAATTATTTCATTTTGGGAAGCCATTTTTATATCAATCAAAACGACTATGACCTTAATATTCACCTCATCCACGAAATTATAAACTTTTAATTAACTAATGCCTCCCCAAAAGGCCCCCCCGGTATGCAATCATAACGAAAATATCATAGCAATAAAATTATTGATGTTGACAAGGTCAACAAAACTGCCCTTTTAAAGGACAATCGCATTGTCATTAAAGTAAGCGCTTCTGACTATACAGAAAAAAGAGTAGGCTGGAAGCATTATACGTACATGCCACGTATGTGGGCTTCGTCGGAATTAACTTGTAAAAAAAAAAATCGAAATTTGATATATTAAATTGTATGAACTAGCGGCGAAAAATATACTTTCTGAAAAGCAATACCGACTTGAAGCGAAGACCACTTCAATTTTGGGTGGAAATTAAAGATTGGGTTTCACGTTGTCATATTGTGAACAGTGAGTTGATAGCTCAAAGAATTTGGACTAAGTTCAGATAAAGAGCAATCAGGCATTGATGGAACAATACAGGGGCTTGGGTGGAGGCCAACGATCTAAGCCCTCAACCTGCTATTTCTAGAGGAAGACTTCGGATATGTTCTCTTACCACCATTCATACAAGGATGCAGCGTGTTCTCTTTCCCCATTTTTCTCAGGATCCTTCCCGAATCTTGGAGAGGATGACTCCTGATGTATTCTCTAAACGCCATTCCTCCAAGGATGCAGCGTGTTCTCTTTCCCCATTTTTCTCAGGATCTTTCATGGATCTTCCAGAGGACGATCGTTGATATCCTTCGAAGTACATATGACATTCAGGATCTTTCAGCAGGATATACTTTCTCTATTAAAGCTGCACACAAAAACTTGTAGCTTCCTTACGACGATCGCGTCTTAGATGCCCCAATTGGAGGACGTGGGTACTGAACCGAGATGACTTCAGTCAATGCATCCTTGTCCGATTTGGGCTATCGCGCCATTGATGATGATGATGATGAATGTAGGTGACCATTTTCGGAAGTAAGTGGGTCGTGGTGGTGCAAACGAAGTTTAAAGTTTTAAATCAATTGAACTACTCCGAAGCGGAGGACACCAGAAACACAGGTCCTTATCGCGCATATTAAATCTACATCAAAGTTTCAGTTATTCACACTAGTTTTCAGGCAATAACTCATGAATTAGTTCTTTCCACAAGTTTTTGATTTACGAGTTTTGTTCAACAGCGAAACTTTAAGGTTCCTGTACAAGTCAGCCTCATCCACATCCTTGACTATAGACCACCTTATAACGCTTCTTTATCCGGTGTTTGGCTTGTGACATTTCAGTTAACACAAGTTCAACAATTTTCTAGTTCCGAACTCCAGCAGGATATCGAAATGAACCGACAGTTGTTCCCAGGATAAAACTTAATGTCATCAATGAATTTTGAGTAGATGAATTTTTAACCCAAAAGAATGCTATCCAAAGACAACGGGAGGACAAGATTTTTCTGTCTTATCTTAAAGTTTTTAAACAGTAAGAATTGAATCCAAGTTAAACAGGTCGATAACAATACTTTACTATTGAAATAATAAAGTAGAAAAACCTTAGAAGTCCAAGCTATTAATTCTGCCAAAAAAAAAGGAAACCAAGGCTCTACATCTTTCATGCGATTTTTGTCGCTGATCTCTTCCGAGGGAAATATATGGTGACTTTACGTCTTAAATTAGCCACATCTTGTTCAGAAACGATATTGTTAAATCTTACTCGAAATACTCCTTCATACGAGTATTGCTACCATACAAAGGTTATTAAAAAATGTGTGCTAGAATCCGCAAAAAAATCGTTACACTTCGAAAACGCGCTGAGGTTGGATGTCTTAATGAGTGATATATTATTTATGATTTTTTTGTACCTATGTAACCTTTAGGTAGCTGATAGTGGGGTCAAAAAGAGCACTGTGTATTCTACCAATCTAATATAATCAGAAAAAAATCTAATTGTCCAATCAAAAGTGATTCAATTATTTTGCAATTGAAACCCTTGATGGAATAAGGGGTCAAATCGTTTTATTGGATTAAAATTATTGTATTGAATTTTTTTATGATTTCTTTAAAATTATTAAGGATAATATTAAATCATAAAAGGCTAACTGCATTAGTTGAATTTTCTCTGAAAGCAGTTAGAGGTCAGAAAAGTCAAGCCGTTTCATGGTTTTTAAAAATAAGTTGACCCCTTATTCCACTAAGGGATTCAATTCAAGTTTGTAAAACTATTGGTCATTGCATCTGGTGTACGCAATTTACGGACCAAAACATGTTAATTTTGTCTCTAGTTTTATTAAATTATCTTCGAGAATTTATTTATTGTATGATTTGCACGTCACGTGGGTAAAGTTGAAGCACAGAACGTATTTGACGGTCTAGTAGGAGGAATGTTCTCGAAATAAATTTTTGCAGCCTTTCTTCGCACAAGTAGCTATGTAAAATATACCATGTTTATCTTGCCTTGTATAAAACCTTTGAATTTTTAAAATAAAGAAACGAGGTAGAATCTTATGCGCACTAAAATATTTTGTTTTTGATGCATTGAATTTGATTCTGTTTTCAATGTCGTAGTTAAGAATTTTAAGGATGTCAGAATTCAATGAATCTGTTTTTGAATAAATTAGAAGTCATCAAACATAGGTTCTATATCAAAAAATCTTAATTCAAAAATTTGGGGCCGCGAAAGAGCCCAAAACTTAGACATAATTTTTTTGGAAAATTAAGGTGGCTACTAAATATGATTTAGGGATTAGAGTTAAAGCGTTTTGAACAAATACAAATTAAATTAAGGAAAGCATTAATCTGATTGTTAATAAAATCCTTTTCCCGATAAAGGGTTTAATGTTAATTGCAGATTTTTCGTATGGGGTTAAAAAGGGGTTTGAATAATTTTTTTTTAAGTGAGAGTAGCTATCGGTTTCTGTGCCTAAGTAAAGAGGATTTTTTTTTATTTGACTGATTAACCCCTGAATCATCCCGTGAAACCGCCCCTTTATAAAAGAGGGGACAACTCACATAAAGAACCCACCACTTTCTTCATTTTTAATCTAATTTCTTTCTGTTTGATTTTTGGAGCAGCTGAAGACCTCCTGTTTTAAATTTGCATGCCAAATGTGAAAAAAATGAAAAAAAAAATTTTTTAAACAAGAATAAAGACGAAAGAAATTTTTTGACAAATTTTTTGATTTTGGTGGTTTTTGATCTGATTTTAGTTCTGTTTGGTTTTTCGAATAGCGGAAATATATATTTTTTAATGCATAAGGGTCAAGGAAATTTTTTGATTTTTTTAACGATTTTGGAGGACCCAACATTTTCTCATTTTTGATCTGATTTTGATTCTGTTTGGTTTGGTTTTATGAGCAGCCTCCAGTTTTAAATGCGTATGCCAAATGTTGGAAAAATGTTTTTTAATAAGAATAATGGTCATAGAAATTTTTTGACAATTTTTTTGATTTTTGAGGACCCACCATTTTCTCATTTTTGATCTGATTTTGAATCTGTTTGGTTTTTCAAGCTGCTGGTGACCTCTCGTTTTAAGTTTATATGCCAAATATGATAATAATGTTTTTTTAAAACTAGAATAAGGGTTAAAGAAATCTTTTAATTTATTTTTGGTTTTGGAGGACCCACCATTTCCTCATTTTTGATCTGATTTTGATTCTGTTTGGTTTTACGAGCAGATGGTGACCTCCAAAATATGAAAATAAATTTTTTTAAGAAGCATAAGGGTCAACAAAATTTTTTTATTTTTTTTTGTACTCATTTTTGATCTGATTTTGATTCTGTTCGGTTTTTTAAATAGCTGGTGATCCTCCTTTTTAAATTTGTATGCCAAAGGGGAAAACATTTTTTTTAAGAAGCATAAGGTTCAAAGAAATTTTATTGAGAAATTTTTTGAATTTTTTTCGATTTTGGAGGAACCACCATTTCTTCATCTTTGATCTGATTTTGATTCTGTTTAGTTTATCAAACAGCTGGTGACCTTCCGTCTTAAATTTGTATTTTAGATGTGGAAATTATTTTTTTTTTAAAGCATTAGGGTCATAGAAACTTTTTGACAAATTTTTTTGGTTTTTTTTTTTTTTTGATTTTAGTGAGCGCATTGGTTCTAGCACTGCGCTTCTTCTTGAACCTAAGCCTAAGGGTACGTTAATACTGCGGAAGAACCGTTCAGTAAGAGTATTTCCAAGAAGATACCCATTACAGCCACGAGCTAGCCTTAGCAATGCGGTCAGCATACTTAGTACTGAGTTTCTGAAGCCCCAGAACCAAGACTGTTTAGATCAATTCCAAAACGGTTTTATAAAATAAATTAAAAAAAACATTTGGTTTTACCCGAAGAATATATTCGATATCAAGTACAAACAATCCAGATGCTAGATAATGGTAAATTCATGACTGTATCTCGATGTTGCGAATTCAATCAAAGACTCTTCATATTGCAGTCAATTTTTGAAGATTGAATTCTTTTTAAGATATTTCCATTAAAAATAATTCTAGCATGGAATTGTCACCTTCAAAATTATCCAAAGTCCAAGACTCAATACTAAATTCCCAGGTTATTACTATCACTGTTTTCATTTTACCGGTACTGAAAAGCAGATTTCCACAGGAACTAGTTTCTAGTACTGGACCAATTTTCTTCACTTTGAAAGTTAATGATAAAGAAGACTTACTACAGAAATGATCCTGTGATAAAGTATAATTTTTTTCACAACAAAATTTGTGTGCTACACACCTTCGTATTGGAAAGCTAAGTAAAATTTTTCATATACAGACTTTACAGACTCTTTGTATTTTAGGATTTTTTGCGCACAATCCACATCCATTTATTTTTTAATCGTGACTACTCATTACTCATTTTAGAATAAAAAACTAAATTCACATTTCTTAGATCAATTTAGAACAATTTAGAACAATTTAGAACAAATAGCTAAAACTATATATTCAAAGTAACCACCCTTAAGAAAATACGAACACTTTTCAAACCTTCTTCGGCTCCTTTTAATCCGTTGAACAAACCCACTGTCTTACTGATTGTAACAAAAAAAAAATATATTGTATTCACCTTTTTTAATTATTTCCCTTAACAAAGTTTTACCAGTCGTTAAAAAAAGTCCGTTGTGACACAAAAACACTTTAAAAGCAGCAAAAACTATTTTCACCTGGGACACAAGAAGAACTAATTAACTTTTGTGGGCAGATTGTTTTTTTGTTGATATTTTCACCGGGAAAACGAACTTCTCAGTTCGGTAGATCCAAACTTTGTGTAATTGCGATATGTGAAGCGTCACGTATTTATAGGATTTTCGTAGTTATCCGGCCGCGGTGGATGTATTCCAGTGTAAGATCTAAAATAAACGGTTAAGAAGCTTGACGAAAGTTCAACCGTTTTTAGTAGCTGATTGCGCTAGAAAATGTCCTTAAATTTTTTTTCCCCAGCTTGTTGCTTGTAGCGAGTAGTTTTGCACGTTTTCGTAGCCGGTAGAAACTCGTGCGCACTATAAGGGCGGATCCTTCGGAGCTTTGGGGATGGTACATTAGCTCCCGCTAAAAATATTCAAGCTTTCGGCCGAGTTTCGTTGCTGTAACGTGTTTAAGGACACGTTTTCAACAAGAACCACTTGTAGCGCGGACCCAGCATGGAATAGGTGGAAGTAAGATTGCAGGAAGAAGGAAAAGGATTCATCAACACTAACAAAATTGGGAACCTGTTGAGAATCCTTTGATGACAGGATTCAGGCTCGAACGTGGCAATGACCATGCTGGCTGGTTAGCTGACTCAAGATGGCGCTCTTCCTTCAGAAAGTAGGTCTAGGATGCAACCTCCAACTCATTTCTATCTTAGACTTCTCGGTACTAGGTATACAAAACCATTGTGGAATACATCTTTGACCTGTTGTTTACATGGAGAATTTAATTTAGTTCAGAAATACTTCAGAACCTATTTCTACATCATCAACCAAGTTTAAACTTAGTAATATGAGTTACTTGGGAGATGTCTCCATTCCGGTTGTCCTCTTCTTGGGCGCTCACCTGTATTTCTTTTTACAGGACGATTTCCTTCCAAAAAGCTACCACAGCTCTTTACAAATTCCAAGTTTCAACTTCCTAGCATAAGCGATTCCTGAGATATAATAAGTCAAATTTGTCCTACAAAATCTTCACCGTATACTCGAAACCCATAAAAAAAAATTTAACTTCATAGCTTCAAGAACTCGTAAAGCATATCAGGCTACAAAATGCTTTTTACTTTATTATTTCAATAATACAGTATAGTGATCGATTTAAAAAATAAAACAAAAAAAAGCTAACAAAATTTTCAGTCTGTCTGTCCGCCGTACATCGACCGGTGTACGCAAATTTGTTTGAAGGCTCGTAGCACCCAAACCCTTTGAGCTATTGAGCTGAATTTTTTTTTCGTGGGTAGAGTAGGTATACCCCTTTAAGTGGACATCTTTTGATGGGTGGGGGTGTGAAGGAGGATATGGGGGGAAGCGTTTTAGATGTAAAATTTTGGTTTCAAGATCCCAGCAACCGCTTATGCTAGGAAGCTTATGCTTATGCTAGGAAGGGGCTTCAATAGTAGACCCATTTGGAAAAAAATTTATATGATTGATATTGGTGAAGGGGTGTGGGGGTGGCAATAATACGTTCAAAACGAAAAAAGCCGAGATTGAGACATTCTTAAAACCATATCTCATAAACGGTTAATGTTACGAAGTTAAAACTTAAGAAACATCTCTAGATGTACTAATAGAATAAATCGGAAACAAATTGTTTAGTGGGGCAGTGTCGTACGTTGGTGGGAGGGGGGAAGGGGTGTGAAAAAATTTAGAAATTTATGCTAAAAAGTGGAAACTCGGTGTGTATATGCAAATCAACTAGAAAAGAAATTCTGATGAAAAAAAAATTGGCATTCGGAAGGGGAGGCAAAAAATGATCAGAGAAAATTGAATGCAAATATTTTCACGATTTTCGTCATATCTACTAGGTCTTTCCAAACATTGAACTCATTTTTATTCTACGGATTCTTCATATGAATACCTAGAAAGTGTTTTCAAGATTTTTTAAAATTCGACCCTTAAGAGGGTGTAAAGTGGTTGTATACTTTTTCATGAATTCTGCCATATATCCCATGTCTGATCAGATATCGAATAACTTTTCACTTTTACGGGCTTGTTTAATAATCACCTATTTTCAAATTTTTTCCTTTTTCAACCCCTAGACCGCATCTCGGAATTTGACCCAATTATGTATAATAAATCATATGTTATTTTTATCAGCGGCTTAAGTATTCTGGCACGACCCTATTCTAGCCACTTTCCGACTATTTTGTTAGGTTTTCAATCACATAGTAACCTACACCGCATCTCAGAATTGAACGCGTCCTGAACTTCTACTGAAAAAATAATAAAGTTGCGCCCAGACTGTTGGCAGATTTTTTTATTTATTTTTTTGTTTTTTACTTTTTTATATATTTATTTATTTATTTTTAAATAATTTTTTTCCTTACCTTACCATACAAATCACGTTATCTTTTAGCAGCTTGTGCTTCGTTCTTTCCTTTACGAAAATAAAAAAGTAAAATATAATGGAAATACACGTTCTTGCACTACATATTAATACTGACGCCAAACTAATACATTTTAACAACAATACGCACAATTTGCTTCTAAAGCAAAGTAAGACTGGCAGCTAACAAACAAAGAAAGGAAAAAATTTGATCATTGTCAGAAGCCATTAAAAAATATGGCCAAAGTCATCTATGTGTGAAATCAGCAAATACTTAGTTGCCACGAATTTTTAAAGGACTTTTCTAAGGAGAGTTATTGGCCAGTATTGATGAGCACGTGTTTAAAGCTTTGGTATGAGAGCCAATGGAAGGATTGGTTGAGGAGACCTTAGTTTTTACACTAAGCTAATTCGTGGATGATTTCTCCTCTCTTCTGTTGAGTTCTGAATCCCTAAATTCACAAATTTTTCAATGACTCTTGTTTGGAGACCATAATAAAACATTTTTATTCTTATTTCTATAGTTCAATTACAGGTTGATATTCTTTTGATCGTTAGTGAATAAACCTTAACAATTGCAGCACTTGGTGGAATAAGGGGTCAACTCGTTTTTCCAACAACATACAAAATTTGATTTTACTGAAGCCTTATTGAATTAAAATTAATTTATTGAATTTTTTTTATGATTTTATTAAAATTATTTAGGATAATATTAAATCATAATGGGGATCAGATGAATTTCGTCCGAAAGCAGTTGAGCCGGATTGGAGGACAGGAGGACAGTAAAGCCCATTCATGTTTTCAAAAAAATTAGTTGATCCCTTATTCCGCCAATTCAATTGTATTTTGTAGGACTATTAAATTTACATTTTTCACTTTAGCACATTTTTGTTTAATTGATTTTTCTGGAGACTATCCGATGTATTAAATGAATTTTACCAATCAACATTGATTCCTATGCACGATTCCTAGGATTGGATGCACTATTTTTTTACCGGGACATTTGTATGGTAGTCGGAAGAGTAGCTCCGTTTTGAAAATTGAAATGATTCTGTTTCTGAAAATCGTAGAAAATAGTTTCATTAAGAAACTTAAGGACACTGATGAACTTTCCCCAAGCCAGTTAAATTTTTTATGAAATTGAAATCTTGGCTGGGACCTGGTTTATGAGCTCCTTGTTCATGAGATCGAAACATAGAACTTGACTGAAGCCTGAGTTATGAGTGTGTCTTCCATGAGAATTAAGTATAGATGCTGCGACGTTGCGAGGCTTCGTCTAGGACCCAAGCCAGCTGGACTCCTTAGCAAAGTTTTCACCTTGGCTTAGAGATGCGTCGTTCAGAAGTGAACTGTTCCAAAAGATCACTTCATTAAAGCGAGTGAGTGAAGTAACTCAGTCCTTTTGGTGAACTGTAGTTCCCTTGGACAGTACTTGACCAGTATTTTTGTTTTCATCATCTTTTAGATGTACTGACCTTTTTTCGTTTTTTGGTCATCATCTTGTAGGTCAACTGACGAAAACGATGGAACGAAGAGTTCCGGAACTACTTCACTGAACTAGTTCAGACCTTTTTTTGGTTCGCATCTTCAAGATCTACTGACGAAACGATGGAACGATTTAATTGAAGAGTTCCGAAACTACTTCACTTAACTCTAATGACCTTTTTTTTGGTCCACATGTTCTACATCTGCTGATGCATCGGAACAGTTCCGGAACTACTTCGCTGAACTCTTTTTTTTTTTTTTTTGTCCTCATCTTCCTACATCTACTGACGAAACTATGGATCGAAGAGTTCCGGAACTACTTCACTGAACTAGTTCAGACCTTTTTTAGGTTCGCATCTTCTAGATCTACTGACGAAACGAAGGAACGATGGAACGAAGTGTTTGGGAACTACTTCGTTGAACTTTACTGACTTTTTTTTGGTCCTCATCTTCTACATCTGCTGATAGAACGGAACAGTTCCGGAACTACTTCGCTGAACTCTTTTTTTTCTTTGTTTCTGGTCCTCATCTTCTACATCTACTGATGAAACGATGGAATGAAGAGTTCCGGAACTACTTCACTCAACTATTCCAGACCTTTTTTGTTTGATTCTCTTCTTCTAGATCTACTAAAGAAACGAAGGAACGATGGAACGAAGTGTTCGGGAACTACTTCGCTAAACTCTACTGACCCTTCTTTTTGGTACTCATCTTCTACATCTGCTGATGGAACGGAACAGTTCCGGAACTACTTCCCTGAACTCTTTTCTTTTTGTTCCTAATCTTCTACATCTACTGACGAAACGATGGAACGAAGAGTTGCGGAACTACTTCACTGAACTCGTTCCTTAAAGTGACTCGGTGTGAAGTACTTCACTGAGAGGAACAGCTTTGCCCATCTCTACCTTGGGTATACTAACAAATGAATTATTTGATTCTTTCGAATAGAAGTAGAGACGTAACTGCAAACAGTTTTTAGGAGGCTTCCTCCATCCCCAATCTGGTTTAAGATGTCTTCCTAATTTTGACTAGGCAAGCGTATTTGATACACTGCTGCTCCTTACACAATCCGGCTCATCTCCTCATTGAAGTTCATTCCTTTGCTAGACGTGCTGGACGCTTACTTCACAAGACTTTAAGTTTTTAAGTTGTCCTTTCAATTTCCGTAGATCCTTTTGACTTCTTGACGAAGCTATAATCTTTACAAAATCCAAAACAAGCGTACGTCCAGACAAAAACAATCGATTGAGGAATTTGTCCAATTCTTCGGCTCTGTGAGCTACAAAGTTTTGGGACCAATGTTTTTTTAGGCAAGAAGGGAAGATCCTACTGAAATCAAATTCCGGCAACATTCTAGCTAAACAAAAGTTTTGTGGAAAATATCTTAAATCCTATTTTCTTGAAAACAAACTACTGATGCCCTTTTCTTCACAACGCTTCTATAAAATCACCCAAAACTTTATCGGCAACAGCTCGACCCATGAAAAACCGAACAAGGAAAACTTCTCAACGTCGGAACTTTCAAAAAGGGACTATACTCCCAACTCCTTCGCTCAACCCATTCGAACCGAACAAAAACTATAAATCTAAAAGGCATTAAAATGCTCTTTCTCTTCGGTCACTTGAAAATGTCACGGCACAGTATTGACCGAACAACGAAACCCACATAATAGAGCAATTTCAAGTTCTCCTAGTTCGAGTATCGGTCAATAAATGTTCGCTAGCTATTAAAACGCCATTAACAATATATCGTTCAGTTGTCCCGAAGCAACAGTACGGACGATCAACACGGTGTCTATGCTGATGATGGCGCGTTTGTTTGTAATTTGACACGATTGAAACCTCCTTCGGCAGCATCATCATCAACAAGTGGGAAAGTTCAATTGGTTTTGATTCGAAATCGTATTTTAAAAGCGTTGACTGGATGCCTAAACGTTCCTCGAGGGAAGCTCATTAATTACCGCTTTGTCCGAGTTGCCACTCCAGTTCGCCGTGTTTGAAGGACGATAGGCTTATGGAGGTCCATTTTGGATGAAACTGCTAAACGAAAGGATGGGTTCATTGGAATTCGATATGGCCATAGGCAGTTGAGTGAAATGCGTTGTATTTTATAAAGGAACAAACTTTAATTTCTTGTTATCTCGCAAACTTAACCGATAAACATAAAATCGTACAGACTAAAATCATTAGAACTAATTTAAAGGTACAGAGAATTAAGAATTAAACTTACAATTACTGAACGATGTAATTCGGATGAACGACCAAAAGTGGGTCTTCTTGCGTTGTATCTGTCGATACAGTCGATGATTTAGACTTGAGACCGGACGTGGTCAAGGGAATAATAACCTGATCGTGATGAATCAAACGATCGATTACCTTATCGATTAAGGTCTTACGCTCGATTAACTCTTCCTCGGATTCGATTTGATCGGCAACCTGTTCGAGATACCAGTTGACAATATCTGTTCGCCGCATTCCGGTATCATTGCCCTCAACCTCACACCGGGCCTCCTCGTTTCGCATATGGATCACCAACATGTTCGATATGTTCTTGTAGTCTTCGAACGATAGCGTTAGCTTCTTCTTGTGCAAACCGTTGCCAGCGGGCGTTTCGCTATCGCCATTCTCGCCATCGGTTCCCGGTTGTCCGTTGGACGGACGATTCTCGACATCAGCCATTTCAACATCGTCGGCGACTTCGTTCAATTCATCGTCGTCGTCGTCCAAATGGATGTCGGGCTGTTCGACGCGAATGATCGACTTGTTCAGCAAACGGAACGCTTCTTTTACGTGCCGCAATTGAACTTCGTTTGAGCAGTCCAACTTTGCCATCGCTTCGCTCAAACGAATCATACTTTCGAGTTGTCGTACGGTAATACGCCAGGTACTTCGACCGACCGTTCCGGTATCGCGTTGTCGCAAATGTCCATAGTTTTCGACAAGCAGTTTCGCTGCATCGGCACCGATTACCGGCTTGAATTGTCGCGCGAACATAATATACCGCAAAACTTCTTCGCGCGTGTAAATTTGTTCAACAGTATCCTCGATGTTCGTGTGCAGATCGATGATTTTTCGTGCGATCGCATAGTCCACCACCTCGTTGCACTCATCGACTAAAATAAAGAACAAATCGAAACGCGACATAATCGGCGCCGACAGTTGAATATTCTGTTGCAGCGACTTCGAACGATCGTAGCGTCCATTGATCGGATTGGCAGCAGCCAGAATTGATGTTCGGGCGTTGAGTGTGGCTCGTACGCCAGCTTTCGCAATGGATATGGTCTGCTGTTCCATAGCTTCGTGAATAGCGACTTGATCTCGCGGGTCCATTTTATCGAATTCATCGATACAACAGATTCCGTTATCGGCCAACATCAAAGCGCCCGCTTCGATAACGAAATCAAAGCTTTCTTCGTCCCGGACAACGGCTGCCGTTAGACCTGCAGCAGATGAAGCCTTGCCGGATGTGTAGACCGCGCGGGGCGAGAAGTCGGCCACTTGTTTCAGGAATTGTGATTTCGCCGTACTCGGGTCGCCCACAATACAAACGTTGATGTCACCACGTAGAGTTGTTTCTGGAAGGAGAGAAAAATAAAATAGTTTAAACGTGAAAAATCAAAATCAAGGACTATAAAAAGAGGGGACACCCGGGTTTGAACCGGGGACCTCTCGATCTGCAGTCGAATGCTCTACCACTGAGCTATATCCCCGTGCGAAAATTCAACTCGAACAACGAAACTAGAAATCATGACGCACACGCCACCCCCGCACTCAACCCACCAACATTCTAACGTTGTTGGCATTCAATTAAATGGTTGTACAGTGCGAGGATTACGGAATGGCTTCAAGCAAATAAATATACATGAAACGCTACCAAACAAAGTATCGAAATACTTTCCACGTACCGTTGATTGGGAAAAGGACTTTACCAGTAAATGAAACCGAACATTGTCTCGTCCACCTACAAGCCAAGGATGAACCGAACAGAATTTATGGATCAACCTTAAAACTTTAAAGAAAAACTTTATTCAATTAAGGCTTTGAAGTGATTATTTTGGCTTGTGAAAGGATAAATTGAGCTAGTTCCGCCTACGTTCCAATTGGTGGCTCTAACGCGGCCTGCCGTGATTCTCTTGATGACGTTCCAGCTAGTTTTGGCTGTGGGTACTTTGTTCGAATCCTATATCATAAACCCTTGGCTGTACAGCAAAAATAATAACACCGACTTATCCGTGGTGTTGAGAAACCGAGAGGTATTTGTTTGCACGTCCTTGTCAGGGCGCTTTAATGTTTAGCGTACTTCATAACTTAGTCATAATGCGACACACTCTCACGATTTTCAAGTTGAGAGCTGATATGAAAACTTTAGATTTTTGGAAAATTTTGTGGTGGAAATTATTAGTGCGCAGCCCGCCTGTAGATCTCCTTGTACGAAACTCACTAATCTGACGATTGCTGTCCATATATCCGACACTGTAATACAATAAAGCGTTGGAGTTTCGTGCGGTAAGGTCACTAAGTTTATAGAAGAAAGAGTCTCATAGGTAAGAAGTCCTCCTAGCGGATAGAGCTGAATAGAAAAGATGACTATGTCTTCTTATATACTTCATTCAAGCAGCTTATACAGAAGTATAGTGATAATGACGCCAAATTGAAAGCCTTCACGGACTTATATTGTGACCTGTACAAGGAAAGGGTCCCAAGTCACGATGTAGAGGTCGTTTTCCCGGTACAAAACACAATGACAGAGTTTTTAGAATCTAGTTTGGAAGGAAAGCTTTTTCACCCCTCTATTATGTTAAATATGTTTAACAATGCGTCGAGGTCAAGTGGAGATTGTACCCTCCCCGGAATTATTTTTAAGATACCAAAACTGATCCTAAGATCTCTAAATAATAAAAAATTAAGTGTCATTTAACTTTGTCCTCAAAAAAATTCGTGATGGAGCTTTGGAATTTTTGCAGATCATATTCAATAATTGTATAAGCAATGGTTACTTTTCGAACTGTTGGAAAGTAGCGAAGCTCATTCCAAAACAAAAAAAAACCTAAATTCCGCAGATGTAACAAACTTTCGCTCTATTTCTAATGTTGTCTAATGTTGGTAAACTTTCCAAAAAAATTATTGCAGAACGGCTGGATGAGGATAACTCTTTGATTCCGGATGAACAGTTTGTTTTTTACGTTTTTTTTGGGTAATTGTTTTGGAGAGCTAAATAAAGATACAAATGTGAAATTTTGAGCACATATTTATACACACTTGGAGCACACATTAAAATTTTTTTAGTCCGAAATTGTCGCTCATTGCTGAGGTAGACCGGCTACTATCCACTCATTTAAAAAAAAAAAAAAAAAATTTGTTTTCGGTAGACACGAATTGTGGGCAGAAGACTCGTGGATTTTGCACCATGATAACGCACCGTCGCACAGTGCCATCATTATTCGTAATTTTTTGACAAAAAAAAGCAACAAATACCATCCAACAGCCACCGAATCCACCTGATTTGGCTCCCTGTGACTTCTTTCTGTTCAATCGAGTTAAAAAAAGACCACTACGGGGAACGCGTTTCAGCAGCCGAGAGGAAGTAATGGAAAAATCGCAGGGAGCACTAATGGTCCGAATATAAAAAATGTTTCGAGGATTGGATCAGGCGCTGGCATAAGTGTGTTGCAGTCGATGGGAATGACTTTGAAGGGGACAATATAGATTTAGATGAATAAACTTGTATTTTTAATTTTCTCAATAAATTCCGGGAACTTTTTGATATACAATTTGACTTTACCAAATGAGCCCGGCTCCGTCCGCTAGAAAATTTTCTGATAAATTTAACGAGACTTTTTTTTATATAGTACCGAATAGAGGGCTTGGTCCAGTCCTGCTCTGGATCTTCGTACAGCTCCGTAACGATACACGATATGATTAAGCGTGAAAGCAGACGGAGTGCGTATTTTAAAAAAATCAATGAAAGAAAGGCAAAGTGCTGGAGACTGTTTTCTTATTCTGTGGTCACTGGTTTTCAAATTTGATCTTAGCTCAAAATTTGTTTAAAGTTGGTTTGCGTTTTGTGTAGTCTACCTAATTTTTTTTTTTTCATTTAAGTACAACAGTTAAAAAATTCACTAGCAGATCCAGACAACAAAAATTCCATTTCCATTTGTACGAAACTATCTTCAAGGCTTTCTTCGAATTCATGCTGAATTTCTTGTTCATCTCTTTCCCCACATTCCTTTCCTACGGGCCAAAGCAAAAGAGAAAACCCAACAAGTTGTGGAAGCAAAACGGCGCTAGTAAAACTCTGTCTGACTCATTACCTGCCAAGCAAACGAATTGAATTCAACAATTAGCAGCCATAAGCGTAGTGTTATCAAAAAAAAGGGTGGGCTTATGATGAAAGCCAGAATTTGAGTAAGGAAAGACAAGAAACTAAGTGGACCTCTAAATTCTGGTATTTAGCAAAGCTGTAGACTGTAGCCTTTTGGCAAAAGCTCTTCTTAACAGTTCATCCCTTCTGCAGTAGCGGACCAAAGCAGTTTCCCTTTCAGTTCCGTTTAATTCTCGCCAGAATTTGTGAAATTTTAGTAGTTTTAGGAAGGGTCTCCACTCTGAGCCGCATCGCACACTAGGTACCAAAAGAGGGCCCATAGCGATCTCTTCGGAATCATTCGTGAAACAAGCGAAAATTGTTGGATCAGTCCAGAACTTTGCTCCCAAACCCAGTTTTCCGCAGAAGAAGAACTTTGAGCCGCTCCGGAGTAATTTTTGGAGAGCTCGCAGTTATCAACGCTTAAAAATGAATAAGCAAAGGTAAGAGCACAAGCAGGAAACGCTACAACTAACAAAAGAAAAACCAACCAACCGTCTCATACTCACTTTCATGTGTAGTCTTTCCAACGCCGCCGAACAACTGCAGCAAAATCCCGCGCTTGACCTCATCGTTCCCGTAAACGGACGGGAACAAGCTGCCAATCAGGTTGGCATAGAGCGCCTTATCGCGCGACATCTCATACACCTTGTTCCACTCGGCGTCGGTCATCTGTTTCTTCATATCCTCGGCCGTTACCTCGCTCATCGGCAAATCGGTACCGCCGAATCGTGACGTTGTCGCCTGAACACTGCACGCCAAAAACGCCATCCGATAGTTCATGTCACGTACGCCCAACGCTTTCAAGCCGCGCACTCCTTCCGCCTGACCATCACCGTGCTTATGCCGGGATCCAAAGTCCGCCTTAGCGCCGGGCATATTCAAAACCGCAATATCCGGCACGACAATCAATGCACCGGTGAAGTCGTAACGATCGCCAGCTTGAACCGTTTCGACAATTTCCGCCCGTAAGATAATCTCAACGGAACGGGGAATACAACCGCGCGGCAGCTCCGATTGCGTTTCCTGAATCCGAACCTTCTGAAAGTCAACGAACAGGCTCTTCTCGACGTCGAGAACGAACCGACGCCGATTCGAACAGACCGGATTCCGGCATATCGTCGGATTCGTGTACTTGAACTGTTGCTCGACGCCGCGAATTTCGGTCTGGCAATCGAGACAAATGAACGTTCCGGTCACCAGCTCCGGATGGACGGGATGTGTCCGGACTACTTGGCCCGAAATTCGGATTAGGGTGCCGATTTTGGCGGTGGTTAGGTCGCGGACTTTGTGGCGTGTCGGCACCTCAACGAAGGAAACGTAGCACTCTTTGTCCTTCTTGAAGCCGATTCGATCCTTGGCGAAGTTCGAAACGGCTTGGCAGAGGTACGGGAAAATTCTGCAATCTCCTGGTTAGTGTCTGGTGAGTTGGTAATGGATTGTATGCCGTCTTACCTGTAGTACTCCTCGATTATGGTCGTGGCTAGATTCTGGTTGTAGCGCTCCACGTCCTCGAAGCTCACCTCCAACGTACTGCGATCCGGTGACTCCAAGTCCTGCACGGGACTTATATACTTCACTTCGCCGTCCTCTCGGAACCTGTGGCAAAAAACGAACGGGTTAGAGCGGGCGCTAACCGACGGGCGCGCAAAACTTACTCCTCAAGAAAGTCCTGGAAGAGCTTCTGGCATCGAATCCCAACGTCGTCCTTCACACGAAGCTGTCCTACATGAGCGTCGGCTACATCCATGGCGAAAAACGACTTTAAACGAACGAAATCAACAAATTAAGCAACAAAACCCAACAATAACTTAAAGCGCGCACGAGTACTTTTACCTGCACAGGTATCAAAACAACTTTCCCGCCAAATCAAACGAAATGTCAAACTTTTTCATGGAGTTCCAGTCGTTTGTGGTTTAGTGGGTAGATGTCACTTGGATCGACTTCCGTTCAAGCAACGGTTTTATTTGGGCGGAACTGCTGAGATTTAAAAAAAAACGGTTGGAATTGTTTGAAACTTTACGAAATTGAAGTTAAATGTTTCCACCGTAGTTTTCATGCAACGAATTTTCCACTAAAACGAGTTCAACGCAAACCGATTGAGTTATGCACACCGAAGTCCAGATGGCGTACGAGGGACTAAAGTGCGTGGAGTGACAGCGCGCCAAAACATCGGCTTTTGTGTCATTTTTCAAAGGCGAAATTGCCATTGCGCTCATTCTTTGCGGAGTGGTTCTCCAGTGATTTTCTTGTGCTGATTTTTTCCGCGAAAAATTTCCCAATTAGATTCAATTCCTTTGTTCAAAAGTTCTCACAGTTGTTTTCAGTTGATCTAAACCAAAAAAAAAAGCAAGAAAATGTTCGAAGCACGCCTAAACTCTGCCACAATCCTGAAGAAGGTCCTCGATGCCATCAAGGACCTGCTCAACGAGGCTACGTTCGATTGCAGCGATTCCGGTATTCAGGTAACTACTCCCCCACCCACTCGCAATTGTACGAAAACCTTTTTTAACTGCGTAATAATTTTGCCGCCCAGCTCCAAGCCATGGACAACTCGCACGTTTCGCTCGTCTCCCTGACGCTCCGGTCGGACGGTTTCGACAAGTTCCGATGCGATCGGAACCTCTCGATGGGCATGAATCTCGGCAGTATGGCAAAAATTCTGAAATGTTCCAACAACGACGACACGGTCACGATGAAGGCACAGGACAACGCGGACACCGTCACCTTCATGTTCGAGTCGCAAAATCACGAAAAAGTCTCCGACTACGAAATGAAACTGATGAACCTCGACCAGGAACATCTCGGCATTCCCGAAACCGACTACTCGTGCATTGTCCGAATGCCGGCGATGGAATTCGCCCGGATTTGTCGCGATCTGGCACAATTCGGCGAATCCGTAATCATTTGCTGTACGAAGGAGGGCGTTAAGTTCTCGGCTTCGGGCGATGTTGGCTCGGCAAATGTTAAGCTCGCGCAAACATCGAGCATCGACAAGGAAGACGAAGCGGTTCTGATTGAACTCCAGGAGCCGGTCACGTTGACGTTTGCGTGCCGTTACTTGAACGCCTTCACCAAGGCCACACCGCTCTCGAATCAAGTGCAGCTGTCCATGTCGGCTGATGTGCCGCTCGTTGTCGAGTATCGGATTCCCGACTTGGGACACATTCGGTACTACCTGGCGCCCAAGATTGAAGACGATGAGAGCTAGACGACCGGATACTGTTTCTACCTCGGTCCGCTTGCTCCTGTAATCTGCTGGCATTTTATTTTATTTAATTTTATCGTTTCTTTATTTCTTATTAAAAAAAAAACACTCATTTTGTACAATTCTAATTGGTTTTGCCTTTTCGTCCGCTTCTTTCGACAGCTACAGAAGATTTTTCGGTGGAGGGAGTGTTCAACTCCATGTTCCATGTCCTTGGCCTTTAAGGTTTTCCCCTGTGATGGAATTTCAGTTAAGCAAGTTGATAAAGTGCTGGATGGAAGTTTGAGGTGTGTTAGGGTTCGAATCCACCTCAAACTTCCATCCAGTACTTTATCGACTTGCTTTTCAAATTCCCAGCCATGGTTTTAACAAGAATGACCTTGTACTGCTTTAGGTGGAGAGATAGAGCCAAACCTTCCAAGGTTTTGTTTATTTTTAACAAGAAGTAAAAGCATCGAAAGCCTAAGTCAGTGCAGGACTTGTTTGGAATCAAAGTGAACGTTAATTTCCCATTGTTCGCCCTTCCTCCCTCTTCAGGCACGAGTACAAAGCGTTGGGAGCTACGCGCCTTCAAACGATTTTGAGGACGGTTTCCTCGGCTATGAGCACCTTACAGTACACTACAGTTCGATCGACTACAAAGAAACTGAAGCCAAGAAAAATTAATTTTTAGCGATGACGAGAACCCGTTCTAATAACGGCTTCAAACCCTTCACTACGAAGCTATTCACATCTTCTAGTTAGTGACACCGGCTCCGAGAAGGAAGTGGCGGTTAAATCCGGATCCTTGCATTTAGCCGATCCAATCGCATAGAAAACCGACCAATGGCGAACGGGCGGCCTTACCCAGTTGTTTGACATTTCAGTTACGCCATGGGCGGATGGAGGGACGCGGCAGTTTTTCTTCGAGTTTCCGTGAATTTTCCGAGTTTTCCGGCGTCTAAAAACCGTTTAAAATATTTAGACCACATCGCCGTGTAAATCGATAGGTTTGTTTTCAGTTTTTCCGACAGTTTGAGGAAAATTCAGCTAACTTTTTTTTTCTACATCCGAATTTTGGCGGGACAGGAAATTTAGAAAAAAGGTATACCGAGATTTTTTTTGGTTTTAGAAGTATGTGGAATGTTGGCGGAATGTTGTAGGGTGTTGGCGCAGTAGTAGTACCCCCCGCACCTCCTATGATTGCATGGTATCAAGTACACTACTTAATAAGAAGGGAATATGTGCGTGCTCTTGAAAAGATGCTATGCACTATGCACATCATCCGCCCTTAAAATTTAGGTACTCATGCAACTCTTTTATTTATCTAAGGGATGGCAAAAACAATGACAATATATGCAAACCCTTGGAAGTTTAATATCGAAAAATTGTGATATGAAATTTTATAAAAAGTATGTGGAAGCATAAAGTAGTCAAATATCTCATCAATCCTAAAGAAATATATTGAAGCTTTGAAAGGCATAATTATAATTTTTTTTCAACATAATTAAAAAATCTGCCAACAGTCTGGGCGCAACTTTATTATTTTTCCGGCAGAAGTTCGGAACGTGTTCAATTCGGGGATGCGGTGTATGTTACTATGTAACTGAAAACCTAACAAAAAGTTCGGGAAGCGGTTAGAAAAGGGTGTAACATATGAATTAAATAATTGGGTCATATTCCGGGATGCGGTCTAGAGATTGAAAAAAAACAAAACTTAAAAATAGGTGATTATTAAACAAGCCTGGGGAAGTGAAAAGATATTCGATATCTGATCAGACCTGAGAGATATGGTGGTGTTTATGAAAAAGAATACAACCACTTTACACCCCCTTAGGGGTCGAATTTCAAAAAATCTTGAAAACACTTTCTCGGTATTCACATGAAGAATCCGTAGAATAAAAATGAATTCAATATTTGGAAAGACCTAGTAAATATGACGAAAATCGTGAAAAGATATGCATTTTATTTTTACTAATAATTTTTTTTGCCCCCCGCTCCGAACGCCAATGAATATTCGATTTTTTTTTATCACAATTACTTTTCTAGTTGATTTATATATACGTACCGAGTTTCAACTTTCTAACATAAGCCGTTCTAAAGTTAGAAAAAACAACCCCCCACTCCTGTACCATTCTACCCATCAAAAAAATTATATTTTTCCACCATGCAACAACTATAGCAAGTCTCAGCTTTATATCATTATAGGTTCTTAAGATATAAACATCGGAACTTTTTCCTTTTAACCCCCACCCCCGTACGCCATTACCCCCACCCAAAAAATTTTTTTCAGTCTACTCTCCTAGTATAACTACAGATATTTGTTAAGTTTTCATTGCTTGCCATGAATGGTTTAGGAGATATGGATTTTAGAATGTGTCGATCTTGACTTTTTTGCGTTTCGGACGCATTGTTTCCCCCTCCACTCCCACACCCCTTCACCCATATCATCAGTTTTTTTTTGCAAATGGGTCCACTATCAAAGCTTTATAGAAATTTCAAGTTTCAGCCTCCTAACATAAGCGGTTGCTGAGATCTAGAAACCAAAATTTTTCGTCTAAAACGCTTCTCCCACCTTCCCCCTCTCACCCTCACCCCTCGAAAAAGTTTCACTTCAAGGAGTCTACGACGTCTATTCATAAAAAAAAATTTAATTTAATAGCTCCACTGGTTTGAGAGCTACGACCCTTCAAACGAGTTGGGGCGGTCGACGTACGGCGGACAGACGGACTGAAAATTTTTATTGCTTTTTTCGTGTCTACTAGTCATGAAACGTGGGAAAAAAAATTTTAAGGGTAGCAAATTTTTTTTTTTTTAAAAATAGATAACAATACTGTATTATAAATAATAAAGTCAGAGCACTGATGTTCTTCGATTTTTTTTTAACCCAGAGATCCTTGAGATCCCAAGCTAATTTTTTGATATGTTTTGAAAAACAGTTAAATACACAATACATAAAAAATTAAAAAAAAAAAAATTGGCTTTCTGAGATATTCAAGGGTCATTCCACTTTTTCGATAAAGTAAATTGAGAAGCACTGATGTTCTTCGATTTTTTTTAGCCCGATCCCATTGAGATCCCAAGTTGATTTTTTGATATGTTTTGAAAAATAGTAGATATAATACAAAAAATGTAAAAAAATAGAAGAAAAAATAAATTGGCATTTTGAGATATTCAAGGATTAAGGGCAAAATCGTTATCCTTGGAAAAAAATTTTAGAATAAATTTTATTGATAATTTTTATTATTTTGCGACAACCTTTCCCTTTAAAATAAGTTCTATTTTGTTATTCTATGATAAAAACTAGCAGAGATATGAATTTTCAAAGAGGACTTGAACACCATTTTTGCTAAATCTTTAACATACTATAACTAACAAAAAAAAAGGAGATGGGGAAAAAAAATTTAAATTATATATTTTTTTTTCACTAGTTCTTCAAGCAAAAATTTTTTCAAAAGAATCGGCGATGGTATGGTCACAGCTTCTGCGATTTTTGATGGAATGACCCTATATGGTAAATTCCAAATCTCAGCTTCCTAGCTTAAGCGGTTGCAGAGACTAAAATTGGGGTAATAATCACGGACGAGAGTGTGGCTGACTACTTCACCTTCTAGCAAGGGCGCCCATAGAACTTCTTCCAGGGGAGGTGCAAAAGTTTTATAACATAACGCCCCACTCTATTTAGAATCTGAACTTATGGTTGAAATTTTTAAATTAAGTTCGTTAATTAATAGTATTAGCTGATAACTTCGGAACGCTTAAATCGCTCAAATCGCAGTCATGAAGGTGTTTGTACACGAGCAATTTTTAAAACAATTAATTGTCCGACGAATATTGTCAAGACTAGTCGAGCGATTAATGGAGCAATACAGGGCAATTGCTAGTAGCGGCAATATTTCGACAATGTGGCAATGTTTTTATAGATTGCTGATATCTCTCGCGCTATACTCGTAGTTTCTGTATTTGCAAAAAAATGTTATCCCTTCCACTTCCATACTTCATCACCTCCTTAAAAAAAATTTACTTTATTTGTCAAACTTTATACAGAAACCGAATTTTATTTTTAAAGTGCAATTGGTTCGTGAGATATTGTAATCAAAAGCTGTTCACCCCCCCCCCCCCGCCCCTCTGGAGGTGGGTGCAAGGAGGTATACTTTTTCAGTAATTCTGCCATATCGCCCAGCCCTGATATGATATCGATTTTTTCTTCACTTTCATGGGCTTAAGTAATAATCGCCTAAAACTAGTTTTGAACACGTTTTCACGAATTCAGTAATTTCTATTAGAAGTGGCAAGAAATTGAAGTTGTTTTTACTTTTTCGTGCTGTCTTTCTATTTATCTATAAACTCTTTTCAGGATTTTTGAATATTCCACCCCCAAGTGGGTGTAAGTAGGTTGCATATGTTTTCACAGATTCTTACATATTGCTTAAATCTGATGATATATTAAATTCCTTTTTAATTCCTTTGGTTTCCTATATAAGTGCCAAAAAGTCAATTTCAGTATTTTTAGATATTCAATCCTAAGGGATGTAAAAGGGCTGTATGTTTTTTAAAACTTCGACGTATTTGTTAATATTGATGAGATATTTGATCGCTTTTCACTTCCACAGACTTTTTATATAATCGCCTACAAACCCATTTCATAATTTTTGATATTCAAGTTCCTAGGGTTTGCATATGTTTTCACAACTTTGGCCATCCCTTAGTTCTGATGAGATATGAAATTGGTTATTTCTAGTTTTAACTACCTACATATGTAAGTGTGTATATTTATTTTTAAAATAAAATCAATTTTTCAAGAAGAGTCATAATCTCGAAGCAATTGATGATATACTCCGATTTTGATCGCTCCCGAACTTTGACCGGAAAATTATTAAAGTTTCGCCCAGACTATTGCCAAATTTTTAAATCGATAACATTACTTTATTGTTAAAATAATAAAGTAAAATATATTTGATATCAGTGGCAGAACCAGACCTTACTGTTGGAGGTGTCAGAATTTTTTTTAATTTGTCTATTTCATTTGATAAAGTTCTGTGTTAATTTAGCTACATAGCTGCACTTAGCAAAAAAAGGGTCATCTGAAGAAGGGGTCATCTGAAGAAGGGGTCATATTGTTCTCATCTTACTATGGGTCATTCCATCAAGAATCGCCAAAGTTGTGTCCTTACCATTTCTGATTCTTTTCAAAATTTTTGTACTTGAAGAATAAGTGAAAAAAATAATTGAAATTCAAGGTTTGGTTTCTATCTCATTTTTTAACTAACAAACACAACGTTTAAATACTTTATTATTCAAGGATAAACATAACCAGAGATATGAACTTTCAAAGACGATTCGGACAACGTTTTTGGGAAATTTTTAACATACTATAACTAACAAAAAAAAATAGGATAGAAACCAAAAAATTGAGATCAAATTTTTTTCACGAATTCTTCGAGTACCCAAAATTTGAAAAGAATCGGCGATGATAAGGTCACATTCTTGGTGATTCTTGATTAAATTACCCTTTTGCTATAAAATAACTAAACTAAAGTCGAGGCATGAAAGATGTGTACAATAATGGTTAATGGTAAAATAGTTGCAACAATGTTTGGTATATAAAATATGATTTGTCTCAACTTTAAGTGATGGTCAAATCCAGGAGGGGGGCAAGTACCCCTTCTTGCCCCTACCTGTGGGCGCCCATGCCTCCTAGTGTTCCGTTGGTCCCGTAATGAAGTAACTCTATCTATCATTCTTCAAGGCCTAGGCCCGAATGGGGCTGTTGCGCCATTGATTATAATTATTATGATTTTTTTTTTTTAAAAATCGATAGTTTGTAAAGTGATTTTGATTGGTAGCAACAATCAAGTAGTCAATTAAATCGAAAAGCGTTGATTATTGAATACGAAAGTTTTTAACCGAATTGTGTTTTATTTGAAATTCCGTCGAACCCCCAAGTCGCAACAATGCTTTTGTTTGACTTCATCCCCACGTGGATAAATGCCATCGGTCATTCCGATTGTTCCAGCTCAGATACAGCTGCCAAACAGGAAGAAGAAGCCGAGTACAGATAAAGGGTGACTTCCCGTAAAGATGCCTGAAGGACAACTACGAATATGTGCTAAAACTACTAAATTTCAACAACTCAGGAATCTTCGATTTGATATTCAAAGTATCGTGATCAAAATCAATATCGAATACAATTTCCGATTGGAATTTTATAGAACACCCCTTACATCCTAGTCGAAATATACACCTTTGATTTTGATTCATACTAGAGACAGGGAACTCAATTTATTTCCGAAATTGTCACATGCCTGAGTTGTGGAGCATGTAAAGCAGAAAACCACATCAGTAGTGACCGACCATTCTGTAGTTTAGAACGCTACAGAACACAATAATCAACTATATGACGAAGGGAAACACAGTAGTCATGTTCTTAGATAATAACATTGCCCAGGTTTAGTAAACAGGTGAGTTTCGGATTTTAGAATAGAAGAGGCCTGCCCGCTCGCTTGTCCACCTCTAAATCCTTTTGATATCCTCTCAGGTGGGTGATATGGACACTCTATGGACAACAATCAAACAAGAAGGATAGAAGCGACTATATTAGTAGATACAGTGACTCGAAATTAAACCTGATTTGCATAAACCAGTTCGGTTTTGATACTAACCAGATACCGAAGAGGACAAGGACGGGAAATCGGTATGATACGACGGGAGGGTTTGTACACCTACTCGTAGACATGGCAAGCAGGTTTTTGGTATCTTTGGATCGAAATCGCAAAGAGGGTATCTAATCTGGGGTTGTTGCATTTGTATGGAGATGTAAACGGAAAATAAACAAGAAAGTCCAGGCCACAATTGTAACTTGTATACGCCAAAGGACTCGGTATCTACAATATTCGGTCTCCGATGTCGTTACAATTAAACTTATTGATTAATTATTTGTAAACATATGTAAGTAATAATTGTCTCAGGAGCATTGTCGGTCACATCTGACCAATCTAGCAAACCGATCAGGCAAAAAGCAGGAATTAAGGCTTCTCTTGCATTAAAATCGAATTAGTTTCAATCGATTTGGTCAGGAATGATCCGATTTCTGCTCTATGGTTTCAATAACTAGAGGTGGTTATTTGGTGTGAGCTGCTCACTCAAGCATACACTGTATGGTATGCTGTCAAATATTTGACGAAAATCTCAGTCAAATTTTTTCCGTCAAATCAGACAAATCATTCGGTCAAATATTTGACCATAAAAATGTGACTGAATTTGATGTCAAATATTTTTTTGACACGCTACCCGATTGAGATATTACATTATTTGACACATACATATGACACCATCGTCAAATTTTACAGGTATTAAAAATTACCAGAAAAAAAGTGGTATGCAGTTATTATGATGTTGAATTTGCTTGAGGATGGCAGAAGTAGTTTAAACTAATTATTTATTTCTCCGATCTCCACAATAATTTAAATATTCAAGTATGACACTTCCTATTTGACCCATATGACAAGTTGTTTTTTCCATAAATCGCAAACGCTCATATGTGGTCAGATTAATTTTCAAATGGTGTTAGACGGCGAAATGAAATATTACGTCAAACTACATTTGATCATTACACTATCTGATAGCATTTGACAACAAAAATGGTCAAATATTTAACCGCTTAGCATACGGTGTAATACTAGCTTTAAAGAGGCTTGACAGAGTTTTTTTATATACACGTCGAGTATTATTTGAACAGTTTGAGCCCCACTTTTACAACTTTTTGTATGGGGCTTACTGTGAAAAAATCGAAAACCGAAATAATTTACTTTTTAAAAAAATGCCATATTACCCCTTGGCAAATTTTAGGGCAATATTTCTGAATTCTCTCATAATTGTCCAAGTTTAACAAGTGCCCCCTTAAATTAAAGATAATGCATTCTTAGAGTAATTTCCTCCAATATTTTTTTTTTTAAATGTCCCTAATTTGAATTGAGTTTTCTCTACTGAGTTTTCCGGGGTTAAGTTGCCCAAACTGCGATCATTACCAGCTCTTAAGATTTAAAATCCAAAGCCTCCCAATATATCCTTTTTCTACGGCGCTACAGTTTAACATGGGCTTCGTCTTCTGCGATAATATTTCATTGGTCGGATTTTCTTCTCACTTTTGTCCCAAACCTACTCATCGGATTTTTCCAGGGATAAGTTAACAGCCTATATCTCAACCTCCTCAGAAGACATTCTATGAGCAAGATATTAACAAATGACCTTTGAGATCATCATCAATCATCAATGGCACCATAACCCAAGTTGGGCACTGGATTCCTGAAGTCGTCGCCTCCAATCGTCCTTTGAGATGATAGTCTAAAAATAATACCTAAACTGGGTTCTTGTTTAAAGTTCAAATTTCAAATTCAAACTAAATCACACAAATATAAATTTCTAAACCAAATTGTTTCTGTTTCATGAACAAAGTTTCCACTGTATAGTCTCACACTCGTAGTGTACTTCTCTTTCAAAACTTCGTAAAGTATGAGTCGAGTGGATTCAATGACTGCATGAAATATTTTCCCAATAACTTGAACGCCCTTCTTCAATGAGAGTCCAATTACTGGGGTATCACACACACGATGAAGTAAAACGTTTATTTAATATTAAATAACTAAAGGAAACTTGGTCCATTCAAACGTATCGTTCCTTAAACACCAAGAAACGATAGTATAACTCGCTTTCAACAACTTTGTGAAAAGCCTAGAAGTTTGTTAACGTGTTCGGCTATGATATGGTTTTATTTGCTCCAGTTCTTAATTTTTTCTTTAAAAATGTTTACAAATTTTTTTTTCTTCGCCCAAGTTTTTACAGTCTGAAGAAAGCGGTACTGGCTAGATAGTGGATAACAAGTGTTCTTTAGACATTTATTATAACAAGGTGAAAATCCATTCAGCTATTTTTTCCTTTCGAAAAGTGTCAAAGTTTTGACAAATTTCGTGAGAGCCTGTATTCTTCTTACCTTACCTTTTTTAGACATTATTCAGATCGCACGAAGAGCAGTTTTGCTACTTGTAATTCGACCGGCAATTCTAAGAACAGTATGCTATACACGAGATTCATTGCGTCCTTGACCTAACGCTAAGTTAAAAACCGTAATAAGTGGCGCCCAGCGTGGGGCAACATGTAAACAATTTCTGTTCAAAACTGTCAAAATAGTCAAAATAGACGACACACATTTTTTTTAGTTGAGATAAATTTTACTACTCTTTAATTTTGACGTATGAGCAATTTTTTGGCGCAGAATTTAACTTCCTTTCACATCAATAATAAAATTCTAATATAATAAAATATTAAAATAATATAATAATATAATAATAATAATAATTCTTTATTGTGCTACCCTTAGTATAATAAAACAAGCTTACCAGCAAAGTTAAAGAGTTAATATTTAGCTACATGCAAATGAATTCAAAGTGCAATTTAAAATTGAAGTAAAAGGGTTAAAAAACCTTAAATAATATAATAAAATAAAAACAATTAATAAAATAAAATAATTTACTCTATTTTCATTGTGAAATAAAATTTCCAAAAAAATTTACTACCCTGAAATTGTTCATTTTCGCATTTAAAAGTAGTAGACCGAGACAAAAACAAAAATATCCGTCATCCACCGGATGCCTACTCCACCACAAAAAAAAATATCCGTCGTTAGCACTACTATTGCACCCAGAATTTGTCCCAAAAAATAATAAAGTAGGGCCCAGACTGTTGGCAGATTGTTATTTTTTTGTTGTTACTAATTGTCGGCTAAAAACTCGTCACCCTCCTTGCCTTTGCGAGTAAAAAAAAATTGAAAACGCTTTTTTTTGCAATGCACGACAACTGAAGAACTAATAGGCCCAGCTACTTGAGAGGTAGTACCTCCAATGGTTGATACAATTTGAAAGGCTTAATTTTGGAATCTAGCTTCCATACAAAAGTAATTGAATTATTTGCTTACGACTATTGCTCGATATGATTAGAACGATTGACGCCAGAAATGAGGTTTTACGTATTGGAATTTTCAAAATAAACGCACTCCTTGGAGCAATCAAATTTTGAAAATAAACTTAGAAGCTCTTCGAGCACTCACCATACGAAAGTCCTTTAAATATTAGTAAGTGCATAAGGCCGATCGCGTGATAGCCGAAACAATAGGGTCTTATACAAGGCCTAAATTTTTGAACATATTAAAAAAGGTATCAAGTGTGTCCGAAATTCCAGTAGTTTCTCCAGCTAAATTGAAATTTAAGGGTTTATTCGTTGCGACATCCTGACGTGAACTGATTCAAACTACAAGTACCGAGAGTATAAAAATCCGAACGGAAAATTTCCCCACTTTCGATTTCTAGCAAAATGGTATAAAATTGTTATAAGCACCCTTAACGTAGGGTGGTGGGGAGGTGTGTTGCGCTGTAGACGTCCTTTATTAGAGGGGGGATACGTACCACGTGGTTTCGGAGGTTCTCACATATCACTCGGCCGGAATGTGAATGTGGTATAGTACGTGATTTAATGAGGTATACATAAAACGACACTTTTTGTAAGTGTGCTTAGTTTGATATTTTGTATCAATTAATTCCATAGTGCTATCGAGGACCTTCACTAGATTAACCCAACTACAACGTGTAGGTAATAATCTTTCAGGTAGGTATCCTCAAATTATCGAAAACGTGTAAATAGTTCGTTCAAAGGTTTATTGTTCTTAGTTAATTGTTACAAAAATCGCAATTGAGTTTGTTGTAAAAGCTGGTCTTTATTCTTTTTGTTCTTATTATCAGTTTTCTGTAGATAATAATAAAGTAATTTGTGAAATAAAAATTACTTTCATGAGCCATGCTATTTAGTTCTTATAAGATGTTGATAGCACGTTCGAAGAATCCTTCGAAAACTTTATGAAAGCAATGTTCTCAAAGTAAATCCATATGGTCTCAAAAGACTCTGATTGGGTTATTGGTTGGGTTATTACATTTCTGACGAATATACTGATCGAATCGCCAATTGAACTCCTTATGGTATGAATTAAGCGGAGATACTCGAAGTCGCGTTTTCGCTATGCGACAAAAACACTATAATCCGTACGCTAAAATTAGGTTTCTGAAGTAACCTGTGTTTTCAGCTTACACAATCCACAGAGGTTTAAGCGAAATTACCATTACTGTCAGTACGTGCAACTTTAAAGCCGTCTACAAACTTATCGCGTTTCGCCTATTTCGCGTCTTTCTCGTGAATAGTGTGTAGAGAGGTTTCTCGTGAGTTTCTCGCGTTTCTTTGCTTGCGATTCGTGCGTTTTCTCTGCTGGAGGCGGTTTTTTCACAACATCAAAGTGTTTTGCTTGACGAGAAAGTGACGAAAAATACGCGAGATGATTTTTCGTGTCTTTATCGTCGTCAGTTTTTGGTTTTTCGTGGTTCATGTCAAAAGAAATGGATGCTCTGCTAAGCTGGTTTTCTACGAAAATACTTCACGAAATGTAGTGAGACCACGAAAACGCGAAACTTGCAAACTGTGTGTACAGTTCTTTCTCGTGTTCTTGGACGTATCGTGTGTTTCGTGAAATAAGACGAAAAACTCACGAGATGCGAAAAACAAGAGAAGCAGGAGTTGGCTGTAGCCGGCTTTAGATGATTCTCTATGAAACAATTTTCGCATGCACACAATTGAATTTGAAGCCCTTCAATTAAACATGTCCATTTTCAATAATTCCGATCAAAATCGGAATCAGCGCCATTCTTCACGCCACATATTGCCGATAAAGTTTTATATCCATTTGGGACAACATAAAACCGGAAACCCAAAAGGAATCCACAGAACCCTATAAACTCACCCCAACTGGAAAATCAGCAGTTAGTAAATCCCGGAAAAGTTCAGTCAAATAAAAGACATAAAAAGCCGATTATCTCTTCCCACTCGATCTGACCGGACTATGTCCTTATCTGTCTGTCTGAAGACAGATAATGAAGGACGTATAGAAGTAGTCTCGACACAAAATAGCTAGGAACAAAACATCCCTCTTATATATGCATGAGTCCAACTGGGTTTCATCGGGAATACAACTGAAAAATCTCTCGCTTTAAAGGACCCGAAACCATCTAAAAAAGGATCAAATGCTAGTTGTATTCTGTCCTTCGGAAAAAAAGCTACTCTGAAGCATTTCGCCGGGATAAAAAAAACACCCCTCCCAGCAAGGACCTTCAACATATTACAACAATCCCAACAACTGATGTCCTTAACTTGGGAAAAACTATCGAGGGCACAATTCAAGACTGGCAAATTGCTGCCAGGAAACTTATTTCAATTACCCAAAGGTAATTTTCCTTATCCTTGAATTTATTTTGACTGCTGCTGACGTTGCTGATGTTTTCACGTTTTCTGTCCCACACCCGGGGGGCCTCTACTCTACCCTGACGAAAAAGGACGAAATCGTTGAAGGTGTGAACCGGTATTCAGTACCGGTGCACCATTAAATTGACTTAAGATTTCGTACGTGTTCTTCATTACCTTCTCGGTATCATATTCCATATCTTCGGATGACTCTAGTACTAAGTTAAATTTGTACACATAGTTAAATATTTGGGTTTGGGGTTAAATGTAGCGTGTGCTATGCATTAGATGGGGTATGTGGTTGCAGCAATCACGGAAGAGATTACCATCTTGATGGATGGTAATTGTTAACGGTGGATTTAAGGCTTTGTGGGCTATTATTGAATCGATTTCTTTTAGAGCTGCTTTAATAAGAAAAATAATTTCATCTCAATTATTACCGGAGGCAAACTCCCCCTTAAACTTATAAATTTAGTGAAAGAATGGTTAGGTTAAAATTAAATTAAAGGTATTTGTTCAGGTACAGAAAATATGTTGTCTTTCCAAATTATTTTGCATTATTTTTTAAAAAAAATTCCAAGCTTGGAAAATTTACCATATACCTAGTCCTTTGAAACTCTAAAAATAACAGACGAAAACTACCTTTTGGACAACAAACTATAGTAGGTCGATTGATTTATAAAAAATCAAATCAGATCTGAGGGATAGAGTTGAATTGGCGAAAATGTACACAACCCCTTGACATCTCCTTAGGCGTAGAATTTTGAAAAATCCTGAAAACACTTTCTAGGTATTTATCTGAAGAACTTATAGAAAAATAATTAATTCAATATATCGAAAGACCTAAGAGATATGACGAAATCCGTGAAACATAAGTAGATAAACTAATAAATATTGATTGATTGATTGATTGATATTTGAATTATTTTTTAATTAAATTATTTTTTATCTACATATGCCGACCATGTTTCAAGTTTCCTGCGTAAACCGTTCCATAGATCCGAAAATACCCTCTCCCACCATCGTACCAAACAACCACTATTGAACGGTGGATAGACGGACAGCAATTTTAAATGTTATTTTGAAGTTTTTAGCGTAAGCCGTTCCAGAGATACGAAAAACCATCCTCAACACACCACTACGTATCATACAACACCTATAGAACGGTGGACAGACGGATTGAAATTTGAAATGCAATAATACCTACAGTTTGTAAAATGGCTCTAACCTCTCTGATCTGGGATTATACAATAATAATTATATTTATTGGAAGATAAATCATATTATTTATTGCTGAATTGATCGTAATCTACGATTAGATTAATATCCTAGTGAACAACCTAAATTGGTTTAAATATGAGGCCAACTTCAGCGTATATACGAACCAAGAATTGACTATGCCAAAATTTAGCTTGTTATATTATAACTCGTGGAAATAAAATTCATTTCAAGATCGCACATATGGAGGGATCCTGGGCAATACCAGCAGCTGCAAAACTGTTTATCTATATCTTGATTAAAAAAGAATCTTATGATACGACAGCTCATTGGAACTTTTCAAAACTGATCTTTTCAGTGGATGTTTTTGAAGTACTGTGAATTACCCAGCCCAAAATTGAAATAAGGCTCTTCTGACGCCGAAAAACTGGGAAATTTGCTCTAATTTCGTATTATTAACAAACAACAAAAACAATTTGAGCAGTCTGAGCACAACTTCATGATTTTATTGACTCGAAGTCTAACGCGCATTTCAGGTCAAATAAAATACCCTATTATTAAAAAAAAAAAATTATTAGAAAATAACTCCTTCTTTAAAGCAAAGAATAAAAATGAGGCGTTTGAAAACAAAAAACATATCGACATGCAAGTCGACTCTTATATCGAAATGAAACACTCCGAAACTTAATGTCTCACTAGAGAAATTTCGTGACTAAGCAGCATTAAAAGAAAAATCATTAGTTTCATCGAATAAAAGTTGAAAATATTAGAGGTACCTGAGTTACCTGTATTCTACTCGTATGTGAAACGTACTAAAACTTCCATTGACGTCTGATGAAGTGCTCGTATGTATATTATTATTTTTCGTCCTTTCTCCCGGTACCGTCACAAATGTACTCCACGATGGCAGAATAGGACTGTATTTTCGTAAGTACCTACCTATGGCTGCACTAAACAAATTTATGTAATTTTTAAGAGTGGATTTTGCCAACAAAATCCAATCGAAAAGTACTCAAACATTACTTTTTAGAGCGTTTCAACAGCACTGATGGCTTCAAATAGATTTTTTGAATTTATGATTTAAATTTGATTTGGTGTTGGTAAATATTTCTGCTCTCTTACCTCGATGGAATAATTGTGGTCTGTAGCTGTTTAAACAGCTAAAAGGACTTAAATTTATGAAAATACTTTAATCTTGAAAGTAAATCGAAATTTGCATATGATTGAATAATGAGGGATTACCTTTTTCATTGCTAATAAAGAAATGTACAAAATGTATCATTACATCACACACAAATAGTAAAATACACTCAAAAAATTTCAAATATAAAAATCGGCAACTGTCATTCTTTCAAATTTTTGATGATTTTAGTAACAGATGGCAGTTAAGAGAAGGCTATATCAGCTAAAATTATCGAATTTATATACAAGGAAACCGGTCGCATATCACGTTGTTATCAGCTCGTTGGCGTATTCATATTATTGGGTGATACACTGATGGTATTAACGATATTATGATTTGTATACAAGCAGTGTATCCATGGTGGAACATTTTGATGATGTTGTACCGAAAAATAGTCATCAAAATCCATTTTCACAAAAATGGGTTTCAGCAGGAAATTAGTCTCAGTGGTCGGGATCCCGTAATGCAGTACTTCCAGCATTTTTATCTATTTCACTGTTCAGTCCCACAACAAGAATATAATGTCCATTTCGTTAAATCCGATGCCATGTTCCTTTCCAGGAAATTCCCCCGAGAATCATTGACATCCTTAAAAAAGTGCGAGATTTTTTTCCTCCTCCATCTCGGCACTCAACATCATTTCGAATCATATTCGGTCTATCTTTTTAGGCATAGGTAAAAGTATCTAATTTTCGTTTTTTCACTAGGTTGAGTGGCGGAAAACACGAAAAAGGCATATTAAGGGATGTGAAAAAAAAATCTCCCACGTATATAAAGTAATTTACCACAAAATCTCATTGTACCATGTTTTTGTTCGGCTCAGTTTACGACACATACGTGTCTGATTTTGGAAAAAAAAAACCCGACACACAGCTTCATACAAGAAAAGTAAAATAAATTTTCCATTTTCGTTTCGAAATGAAGACACGCATCATGGGAACACGATAATTAAGATGAACGAACTGCCAAAGTGTGCACTTGACTTTGTTTGACAAGGCGTATAATATGCTAAAGGTACTTAACTGCACGTGTATCCCGAATTTTTCAGAGGCATGTGTGTGGAGAATTAAGGCTGTGCTCCCAATATAATTTGGGAAAATTTTCATGTTTTTGATAGACATAGGAAATTAACGCTGTAAGGTGAAAAATTCACTCGTCACTCCGGTCCCTGCTATTTTGGGAATTAATTTTGAAACTTTCCACTTTCGGATATTGTCGACTTCAAAAAATTTCAGAGTGTACGATAGCGATGAAAACTTTTCGTGAAAAAATCTGAGCTTTTTAATAATGTCTTGTCGCAATTTCATATCAGATTGATTGGACTAAGCTGTCTTCTCCGATTTCCAAGTCATCACCGACGTTATGATAACGATTTGATTTAGTCGTGACGACTAAATAGGGAATGGATTTTTGGTCGTGCCGACGTCGGCATAACTATGCTCCGACCCTGGTGAGTCTTCACGACTTATTAAGGAATTGCTTTTTGGTCGCGCCAACTTCGGCATAACTATGCCCCAAACCTGGTAATTACTATATGATTTTTAAGTAATCAGTTTTTATACAAAATACTTTATTATTAAAATAATAAAGTAAATTTACTAGATAGTTGCAAAATAACTAATTTTCATGCAACATTTTATTACATGCGTGAAAAATTTATTATTATTATTTATTATTTTCTACTTTTACATATTGTCGGCTTTAAAAAAGCAGTAAAATTTTTTCGTGAAAAGTTTGTAGCTCTTAAATAATGCCTTGTTGTAATTTCATATCAGATTGATTGGTCTTCTCCGATTTCCAAGTCATCACCCCTGTCACACCGACGATGTGATAACGTTTTGACGACGTCGTGACGACTAAATAGGGAATTGATTTTTGGTCGTGCTGACGTCGGCATAAGTATACTTCGATCCTGGTGATCACTATCCGATCTTATGTCTAATCAGTTTTTACTTTGACTAGCAAAAGTTTACTAGATAGTTGCAAAATAACTAATTTCCATGCAACATGTTTGGACAATTTATTATTCAATTTTATTTTACTGAATAATTCATGGCAAATTTGTAATGGATATCGGAGCCTTGATAAGTTTGATTATTACAGGACCACATAGTACAGTCCATTTTTATCGATTTGTTGTAGAAAATGCTATAAATTGAAAAGAAATTTTATGTATTTGTCTAACTTCAGTTTTGTCTTTTGTTCTTCAACATATTGTACCTACCATTTTACAGTAGTCTTTTACAGTGGTCTCTGGTGTCAAATGAATCTAAGAGAATATTTAAAAATTAGTAGGAATTATATCAATGCTACATTTCCTAAAATAATGTCCAAATAACTTCCTATAACTTAAATATGACTGAATATAAAGTCGTCAAAATTACAGTGATGCCATATTTCCTAAAATAAAATGTAAGAAAAACTACCAAATACATTTTAAATACCACCGTCTAACAATCTACTAAGTCATACTTATTATAATAATATGTAGTTGTACATATTTATAACCACGAAGTCGTCTTAACTACTTAGGCATATTTATTTTGTACTAGCGACCAAAAAGTTTTTCAAATAACCGTAACTAAAAAGTCAAATTCACAAAACAAATAAAGGGTTAATATTCGTGATATCATAGGAATAACTTACATTCACTGAGGCCGTAGTGAATAAGGATCTTAGATCCTGCTCCACTATCTACAAAAATTACTTAAAGAAACATATTTTTTTGGTTACTTTAAGACCAATTTTAATTTTTGTTGAATTGAAGGCTTTTTTGTGAAAGGAAAACTTAAATTTAGTTACAATAAAACTCAGCTACAACTTGTTAACTAAGACGTTACAGCGACGTCGCACCGACGTCGCCCCAACTGAATATTTGAAAAAAAAAATTAAATTGGATGAAAATAAAGTTATATTTGTTTCTTTGTGGATCATAATAGCTTTAAGGTTATCGAAAGGCCACATAATCCAAGTGTTAATTGACTTTAGCCCAACTTCTACAATATTGAATTTATTCAAAAAGTTATTTATAATATCCAGTGTGAATAAACGAGGAACGTTACACTAACTCGAAACGAACTCCATCCACTTTGTTTATTTTCAATAATACGACACTACTACTCCACAGTCTGATTTTATTTGCATTTTAGTGATTTTGTCGAGATGTGTGAAATCTGTACGTTGCGGACATATAAATTGAAGAGATGCTTCCGTACTGTAGTCAAAAAAGAAGTGAATAATTCAATTTTGCAGTGAAACTTTCACCACATCTCGCTACACTTGTCGTCCTATAGAAAAAAACACTACCCCTTTTGAACCTAACATATGAAACTACTAAAATTGATTATTTTGGTATGCATACATAGTCTGTCCAGGTACCTATCCCAGGTAACTCTTTTTCTGTGTGTCGTGATAGGTGTGTGTTTATAAAACAAAAATAATCCGGTCTATCAATGTTTTGATGGAAAACTTTTCATATAATTTCGAAGGTACTCTCGAGTACTCGTATGTTTAGTTGGCACTTTGAATTAAATTTCATAGCGACTATAACACAGTTTTGGACTGGAGATAGTTTAAAATCGGAGGAAAAATAAAATAGCTTGGTAATTTATAAATTATTGCGAAAACATTGCACGTAGATGCTTTAAATCAGCCTGCGTGTAACATAAGGAACAATTTTCACATTTTTACTATATGGCATATGTGGCACTTCACATATTATTATGCCCTGCCGATTGTTTCGGTGTATTCCGTCTTGCAATCTCGGAGGATTTTAGCGAGAAATTTTGCCTTATGGTGACAATTGATATTTTTTATGCAAAGCATTCACCGAGAGATAAATTTTCCCGGATGTACCGGCAACAAGGACGAAAATTGAAAAATTAATGTTATGTTTATTATCTCGAGTCCTTTTATGTATCATTTTAAAAATATAATTTTATTCTCACTGCTGCTGAATTAAATGTCTTCCATAGATAAAATACTGAATTTGTGGGGAGTTCGTGTGGATATTAGCTCATCTTTGGTGATCAAAATTTGAAATTCATACATTAATGTCTTGTTTAGCTACTGGGTAATAAGTGGCTCAACACGCTGTTGTGAAAAAAATTTTGCATGCCGGAAACCGATTCGAATTTCTTAGAATGAATATCTATTTTCAATACTGAATTCGATCAGAAAGAAACCCAAACTTCTAAATTTATTTTTCTTAAGTTTTTCTTAACAATACTGTATCGGAATGGCATAGGTAGCATATTCTGAAATAGTTCTGTGTTTCAGTACTGAAGAAAAATTGTGAAAATCAATATTAATTTTCTGTGAAATCAGTACTAGGGAAAGTCTAAATGCATCTATATGGCAGTGGAAATAGCAATTTATCTTTAGGATTCTTTTTTTTACAAAAGAATTTAATAATGACTGCAAAATGAAAATATCTTCATCATTATTAAATAAATCGGATATTGCTTCTTCTTACATCTTACATCTGTCTATTCAGTGATGCCATCCGTCTTTCTCCAATATTTTTAATAATGTTTTCTTTACAGAATATCTATACTATAATAGAATCCCTTAATAGTGAAACGATTATCAAGTATAGAATTCTTAAATTCAGTATTGTACCGGTATAGAAAAATTCAGTATTTACTGAAAAAAAAATTTAGTACTAAAAATATGTCGCAAAATTTGAAGTAAATTTTCAAACAGTAGAAGCACTGACATTCGATGTTGAGTTAATTTTGTATAAAAAAATTCTGAAATAAGAATTGAGAAGATGCTTTAATTTTTCTAGTTCATTATTGTCCAAAAAAAAAAATTCCGTACTGAAAATATATCGCAAAATTTGAATTAAATTTTCGACCAATTGTGGATAATAAAATTCAGTCGGTATTCAAAATATTTCAGAAGAGTTTTGCATGATTCATTACTGGTAAGACAAATGAGTTCAGTTTGAATTCCGTTTGAGTACCGATGAATTTTACGAGTACCTCCTTTAAATAGTTTTTCACGGGAAATTTTTCTCTCAATTTCCAAACAACTTTTTAAGAATTTTTGGGTTAGGAAAAGGCCCGAAATTGGCTCTATCACCTTTGATTTAGTTGAAATAACTTTTTTCATCACTTCTCCAAAGTCATAATTAAACATTCGATGATATTGTTATAACCACACTTTTGATATATGTGTTTCTTGTGAAGTTTTGACGTTATAGCGTGCAAACGATATTTTACAATTAACACTAACGTCCGGGAGTGCCTTCCCGTGATACTCTCATATATTCCGGCCTATAAACGGGCACATACTTGAAAACTTTTCGAAAGTAATTAAAAGGCGGAAGTGGATGGTTTTCGAAAGTACACATAAATGCAGTTTGTACGTTGCGAAAACCGATATTCTATGGTGATTTCGTGACTGCAATATTTCATATTAACATTAGAATTGTCTGCATGATACCTTCATCAAAAGGCTTGTAAGGTGTACACCATACGGGCCTTAGAATTTGCCTTATTACCGACTTGAGAAAATTTGATTTATTATGACATTCAGGATGTGCATGCGATTTAGCTGGAATTGGATATAGTGTGTGTAAAATAATGGGGATAGGACTGTTGTTGTGTTGAGGATTTTGGAAATTTTGCAATTTCAATATCCTGTCAGAAAGTTGCGACGATTTATGGTGTTCTTATTAAAAGCGTTGTAGTGTTATATCTAAAGTCAAACCAAATATTGATTTACAGTCAAGGAAATAGGAAACTTGTTTCACCTACTTGCAAACTGTGTAGTAGCTAAAATGCGTAAAATGGTTTCCAGGATAAAGAAATTTTTAAAAAATTTTTCGAAAATTTCTAGCGCATCTTCACTTCATCATACAACCTAAGCCTGGACGTCCACATCGGTACCTGGCCCACGTTGGGCGCTATTAACAAATATCAATTTCTCAATGGCCAAAGCTACGAAACTTAAAGTCTTCATTCTCAACAAGCCACTATGCAATAAATAGTCTTTGCAAATCTATCGATATACGTATTATGCTACCATACGTGAAATATCTTCTAAAAGTAGTCTTAACATATTGTTACATGCTTCCCTTCAAACACGCACAACTCGATCAGTGTCCAGTGTGAATCAACAGCTTTTTAATACTCAACTAGAGGGCAGTGAAAAATATACTATTTGGCTAGGCCATCGGACGCCAAAATCATCAAATATTGATACAATCAGCCATTGTATATTTGTGGTCACGAATTTAACTCCGAAGATACTAGGTCAAAAAGAAAACTAAACAGTAATTTTTGCGACTTCTTGGCTACGATTGTGACTTTAAAGTTATTCTAGTAACTTTCTGAGAAGAAATATTAATTACCTTTTTTTTGATTTGATTTTAGAAAAGTTTTTGAACGAGTTTTTTAAATTTTTAGTTCAGTAAAAGATAGAATTAGATAGAAAGTTAATTATGTTAAAAACGAAACTTTAAGGTAACGAGTAAAACTTAAAGCTGTCTAGTTATTACGAATATTATAAAAAATCAATTTCTAATTTCAAATCATATTCTTTCCAGATTGTATTCGGATTTGATATTAATAAATCTTTTACGTTATTATTTTAATAATAAAGTATTTTATTTTTAAAAATTTGAAAAGTATTCTAATATGCTTTGATTTCAAGTCGAAAGAGTAACAAACTCTTGAATTTTTAACAAAGAAATAATAATTGCAAATTTCTAAATTTTCATTACAATGAATTTATTCAATTCAAAAATTTCGATTTAATGATATATATAATATAAAGCAAGCCCGATGAAGTGAAAACCAATCCAATGTTTTATCAGTTCCAAGAGATACAACGGAATTCGTGAAAATGTATGCAACCCCTTTACACCACTTTGGGGTCAAATTTCTAAAAACCCTGAAAACACTTTCTAGGTATTTATAACAAGAAGCCGTGGAATAAAAATGAATTCAATATTTGGAAAGACCTAAGAGATATGACGAAAATCGTGAAAATATATGCTTTCCATTTTCACTAATAATTTTTTTTTTTATTCCCTTCCAAAGGGCAATGAATCTTTTATTTTTATATGTCAAAATTACTTTTCTAGTTAATTTAAATATAGATACCGAGTTTCAACTTTTTTGAATAAGCCGTTCTATAGTTAGGAAAAACATTCCCCACCTCCGTACTATACTACTACCACTATACAAAATTATATTTTACCAACAAGCTGCTACTATATACAGTAGTTCAATCTTAATACCAAGTTGAAGTTATGCATGATTATAAGTTCTTAAGATCGGAAAATCTGAACTTTTACCTTTTCTTCTTTCCCTATCCTCACCGTCTTCACCCTCATCTCCCTAATTTTTTTCCTGCTAGAGATCTATAAAGCCTACTTCTGGTAAAAATTCTTAGCATCTATCTTACACTGTTCTTGAGATATGAGACGTTATTTTCTAAAAAAAATTCTTATCCACTTCACTTCCCATTCCCGCCCCCTTAAGAAATTTTACTTGTGGCAAACTTTATTTGTTATTTTTTATACAGAAACTAATTGGTTATAAGATCACTCAATACAATGCAAAGAAAAAAAGTTTAGTCATTTTATAATTAATTTTTTTGAAATAAAATTTGAATTATTTATTGGTCACAATATCACTTAACCACTGAAGTGGGTGCGTACTGACTGTTTCATATACAGTAGAACCTCTATATAGTGACCACCCATGGGACTGGACAACTGGTCACTTCATTCGATTGGTTAGATTATAAAAATACATATAATGTTGCTACAGTCTCTGTCAGAAACCTATATTATTCTGTATTGACTTTTCCGCATTTAGGGAACTGCGTGCGTACTGATTGTTTCATATACAGTAGAACCTCTATATAGTGACCACCCATGGGACTGGACAACTGGTCACTTTATTCGATTGGTTAGATTATAAAAATACATATAATGTTGCTACAGTCTCTGTCAGAAACCTATATTATTCTGTATTGACTTTTCTGCATTTAGGGAAAAAAATTCTCATTAGTTGTAAGAAAAAAGAAAAACATTTAGACTACAACAATTAGAAAACGCTTATATTTCTCAATCAAACGCCATTCGTACCAGATAGACACTGTACGCACTTTAAGTGTGATAGTCCGCATATATAGCGAACATCCGACTTGACAAGACCACAACGATGGTGGTCAGCACGGGCTCGGTGCAGAACTATGCCGACGTCAGGACGACCATGAAATCATTCCCAAATTGGTCGGAAAGACGTCGGTGCACCGCTGTAAGGGCGATCAAATGGTCGGTGCAACTAATTCGTGATATTTGTGTTTGTATTACTTTAATTAATAGTTACTGAGGAATGATAAGAATAGACGGTAAGATAGGTAAGACTTATCACATGGTGAGTTACCATAAAAACTGTATTATACCTAGTATTTTCTCAGAAATCGCCTAAAAAACAACAGGTTGTTCATTCATGCGAAGAATAAATTTCAGTGATAAAAATAGATATAACAATTGTTGACAACTTGGTACTGTTTTTGTGAAAACTTCACCACTTTCGCATTTTCTTCCTACTATCGTCAAATTTTATCATTTTTCTTTGCCACCCCCTAGACAATTTTCCACTCGAAAACTTCCGATATTTTCGAGTAAACGGCAAAGTTCGTCATCTATACACTTGAGCTCCGAACACGATGAAAAATTAAGTTTTCCGACCGAAACACACAAGGTAAATTTATTTTCAGTTTTCTTCATAAAACAATATAGTGTGGCATTCGGTTTGTATATGTGTAAAATTCTGTGAACTCCTTAAAGTCCCTCGTATGTAATTTATCAACAATGAAAAATTCTTTGGCGCCATATTTGGTACTTAGCACATACTTTGTTACAGAATTACGACAGTGCAGGTTTACCATCGTCACGTAAAGCTTAACAGCATTCTCAGTTTTAAGTTTTACACCAAATTAACTGACGGTTATCACGCGAGGTGTGGCCAGGTGAGTTTCGTACCGTATGAAATTTATACTTCCCTTTTCACAATTTTTTTTTTTTTCATTTTTGTTCAATTGCCAGGAATGAAGTGTCTTGGGGGGACGATGGGTGGTAGTATCCAGGTGGATATGGTTTCAAGATGCTCCTCGTCAAAATATCCTTAATTTGATTTCAACTGAATTCAAAACTATTCGAAAACAGGAAATTCAGGTCAATTTCAATGCAGTAACAAAACCAACCCCTACTCGAAGCCAACATACAATATTCAAATTTGGAGTTTGCAATCAAAATATTCAAACCTCTGCATATCGATCAATAAAATAGTTTCCACTATACCGTCGTAGCCAAGAGTTTCATGCATAAGACGTTCACCTTAATAATGACGTACACAACTGCACAATTATTGTCCAACAATTGGAGGGTCAGAAATTATACCACGGAAACCTATAATTTCTACCCTCAAACTGATTGCGTGGGATTAAGTTTTGTATTTGCTTTGAAGTGCGCCGCATGAACGTCTAGATATAAAATGATATCGAAACCTACCCGGGAATTAGTCTAAGGGTTGATATAGCGTGATTTCAGAAATTCATTTGCTATCAAAAATTCGGAATGCTTTTTTGAAATAATTTGTTTTTCTTCGTATCACTGTAAAGTTTGAAATCAAACCGTATAATTTCGAAATGGGAACGATTTTATTTGAATTATAGGGGGATAGTGTGGTGTTGTCATAGCTAAGGGTTGTAAATTTATACCACGACCGAATTTAAGATTCAGTTTAAACTGAAAACTTCTTAGCAACTTTACTTTTTCGTAAAAGTTAATTTTCTTGCGATCAGTTGTATAATTGAAAGTTCAGAAACTAAATAAGTTTACTTCTTGCGTCATTTATATGAGGGTGGCAAGAGACGGACGAACTTGTAGGAGGCTTGTGCACTAAAGGCCGATTTACATGGTGACTACAAACAATTTTCACTGAGATTGTGAGGGAGAAGGAAAATCTCTAATGAGAAACTGATCAGGAGTGAAACGAACGGATATTATACTCATCAAAAAATATTGACGATATTTGTGTGAATGTTACTTTTCGCAGTGGGTGCTTTCTACTCCATTCAAAGCTCAATAAGCTAGCTCCCTCGCAATATCAGTAAATATTGTTTGCAGTCGTCATGCGACATCTAGATAAATGTGAATCATTTTCCTATACCACCAGCTGTTTGTTTGACAGTTGCTTGAACACGCACGTTTCGAGTCAAAGTGCATTTTCGCATAAAATTGAAATTTTTGGTGTGATTTAATCCTTTTTTGGAAGAGAAAAAGAGCAAAGGAGATTTGTGAGAGGATTGGTCCTACGAAACTGTAAGACGTTGAATGAAATTTTGAGACAAATATGGGCACATCTTGGGGTTCTCAAATTTAGACAGTGCTTGCGAAGAACCTTCAAAAAATTCAAAGGAATGTGATATTCCACCACGACAACGTATAGGTCCCTTCAAACCTTGTCGCTCGGCAAAAATTGACTGGAATTTGACTAGCTCAGACTGTAAAACTGTCCCTTCTGGACAAAACCTTGAATGCTATGACGAAACCATCTACATCGAAATAGGACGAAATGGGAAACACCTACGATGAACTTTACTGTCTTGAATATTGAACTACCCTTGTAGATTTCTACGTAATTCAATAATACCAATTGCGTAGTTAGGTGCTGGTATGTGAAAAATGTTTGTTGGATCATAGCACAACTAATCCTCTGTTTTCACAACAACAACAAGAAGGGATGTGAGTCGAACAACTTTAAATGGCAGCAGGTACGGTGTACATTGTAGACAAATTTACCTGTGTAATTATTACCATACAGCCCTGCAGGTATTTAGCAGCATGTATCCAATACATGTTTATATAATTATTGGTTTAATCTAGAACAATGTTGATCAAATATTCATACTTAATCGACTGTTAGTTGGCTTTGTAATCTCGTTGACTTTCAGTGTGGAAAGTTTTCGCTCAAGAAGGTCATAATTTGGTAAAATTTCATTTACTGAGCAACGAGCAGCGGAAGTTCAGAATTATGAATAAAATCAGTCAATTACGTTGGTCCAACAAATACCGTGGATATGCTGAAAATGTCTGCATAAATGAATGCTGGTGTTAGAGACAATCCCACGGATGGAATGTACACCCAACGGAGTTCTTTAACTACCCTGGGTGAAAACACTTGGTTGATCTTACGACAACTATCGGTTTTAAATCGAAACACCCATAAATCACGGTAAACTACCATACATATTTCTACATAAGCCCATAGTGGTGTTAGGGACAAACCCAAGGGTGTACTGAACACCCATCGGAGTTTTTTCAACTACTCTATGCTGAAAAGATCTACATAAACCCATAGTGGTGTTACGAACAATCCCAAGGTTGTACTGAACACCCATCGGTGTTTTTTCAACTACCCTGGGTGAAAACACATGGTTGATCTTACGACAGCCATGGTTGATCTTACGACAACCATGGTTGATCTTACGACAGCCATGGTTGATTCTACGACAACCATGGTTGATCTTACGACAACCATGGTTGATCTTACGACAACCATGGGTTTTAAATCGAAACACCCATAAATAAGGGTAAACTACCATACATATTTCTACATAAACCTACGGGTATACTGAACCGCAACCAGATTTTTTCAACTACCCTGGGTGTACACACATGGTTGCTCTTACGACAACCATGGGTTTTAAATCGAAACACCCATAAATAAAGGTAAACTACCATACAAACTTCTACATAAACCCCTGGTGGTATTACGGAGAATCTCACGGTTGTACTGTACACCCATCGGAGTTATTCAACTACCCTGGGCTTCAAATCGAAACACCGATAAATAGAGGTAAACTACAATACATATTTCTGAAAACACCCATGAATATGGGTGTACTGATGCTAGGAAACTGTCATTGGAATTATTCGACCAGGCACACTTCGTAACTATACCATTTGAATGATAACTAGAAAATATGGCTATGAATTTAATGTTTTGCATAGTAAACAAAATTTAATAACTTTGTATACGGCGCGAACACCAATGGGTGTTTCACGAAACAGGCATGAGTGATTCACCAAACACACATAGGCGCTCTTACGGCAATCAAGGGCGTTTCTCAAAACACCCATAAATATAGGTGTACTACCATGATTATTTCTCGAAACACCCATAAATATTGGTGTACTGTCTTGGGTGTTTTGAAATATGGGTGTACTGAAACACCCATTGAAATTATTCTTCCAGGTATACTTCGTAACGAAACCCATGGGTGTTTCAAGAAATACACATTGGTGATCTCACGACTCAAACGTTTATCGAAACACCCATAAACATTGTTATACTGCCATGGATGCAAGAAAACACCCGTTGAATTTATTCGACCAGTTATTCAGGCAAAAAATTTGAATTTTTACATGAAATTAGTTTGAGTTCAAACTAAGGTTGAGTCTCGTTACTGGAAAAAAATTTCCGTTTGGTTACTCCCATACAATCTCGTGTTCACACTTATTTTGTAGCTCAGCCCAGTATCCAATGTTCATGGCGAACAAAGGTTATTAAAAAAAACCTGTAGAAATTGAATTTTCACTTCTGATCATTTTAAATTTTGTTCATCATTTCTACGTCCAATTCAAAAAGAGTCTCCTGTCACAAAATACCCAATTCAAAGTTTATCGAACTAAAACAACCATTTTTCGTTGTATTTTTACCTGTAACAAATATTTTTTATTTGCAACTCAACAGCTTCAAAGGACTAATAAATGAAAATTCGATTCATCAAACTCATTGATTGAATACTCGATAGAAGTAGTTTTTTCACAACTTTCTAGATTCAAAGCAATAATATCAAGACTATTTAAAAAAAAATCAATCCAGTTCCGAGCTTCTACGCGCGCCCAGCAATCGAGATCCTCAATTAAAAAATTTCACCTGATTGGCAGTGGTATAGTGAACGATTGCTCTAGTAGTTCCCAGTATAAACTCAATGGCCACTTGAAATGAAGCCAATCCTTTTCATTATTAAATTTCAATGGAAACTCTGTGATTTTCTCCAATAGACGGGAAATTTACCTGGGCTTGGAAATACACTTTAAAAAGGTCAAAAATTAAACCGTGAAAAATACACATTTTTTTCTTCAATCAATCTAAAACTATTACACGAGCATGATAACCAAACCATGCATTAGTTAATAATTACAAATGTATACAATCGGACAATTGTATGTCGAGATAACGACCGGATTCAAATGTACACTGGTCAAGAAATTAGCATGCAAATGAAATTCATATGGAGCATATATCATCTTTCAGACATATCGCCTCCTTGGTATAATCCTCAGACCACCCTGGAAAATAGGAACGGTATTATGTTGTAATAAGGAGTTAAGGAGCCCACTTGTACAAATACATTTTGATCAAAATGTATAGGTTTCAGTAGTTGTCCGAGCACCTCATGGGGAGGCGTAACTTTCAACTAATTAAACAGTCGAGTTTTCGTTATTTATTATACGATATCTGAAATAATAGTTAATTGGATTTGTGATAAAACTGTGATGGATTATCCTGGCAAAGACAAAAATATCTGCATTGCAAAGTTTAAGGCCTGAGACGGACGACTTCTTCATCAGATTCATGTCATTCAGTGTTATTTCCAAACTTTTTCTAACTTTACTTCATTATTTAAATAATACAGTATTTTAAGATAATTTCATGGTCAAATATTACCACAAAATTTTGTGTCCTTTGTCTACATAGACGATTCTTAACGTTAAATCCCGTGTTTTTGAAAATAAATTTTTTTTTTTAAGGTTCCGACACAACGCTGTACCAGTGTACAAAATTGTATGCGACTAAATCAAATATTTGACAATTGTCTTCTCTTCAATCGTCAAATTTTCGTTTGCCACTTTCCGTAAATTTTTTGAAGTTAAATATATGATAGCATACAGAGTAGTACTAGCCCTAAGGCCTATCTATCATTTTTTGACATTAAACTTGACAAAAAATATTATATCTCTTCTCGTATTTTTGAAAACAATTTTATGGTCCACAAAAAAATTTAATTTAATATATAATTTAACACTTTAATTTAAAAAATTTAATTTAAGTTAAGCCTCTTTGCCACTAAATCATATATTTGACAATTCTCGCTGGCAAATGCAGTCAGATATTGTAATCGTAAAAAAGTTGTTTAAGTTAAGCCTGCACAACACTACTTAACTAAGTCAAATATTTGACAATTCTCTTCTCTTCAATCGTCAAATTTTTGTTTGCCACTTTCCGTCAAATTTTTTAACTCAAATATATATTTGACGCTCCATGTCAAATATTTGACAATTCTTGCTGGCAAATGCGCTCAAATATAGTAGGTAATGTATACAAGGTCGCTTTTGCGGGAAAAAATATTACTGGACTTTGCGTCAAAATATTTGACAGCATGGCATACAAAATAAATGCAGTTTCCCTAAGAGTCTTAGATATGACAGTCTCAGATTTTCAAAGATCGTCCCGAATGGGTCAGATACCCATATTTGTATCTATCCGGACTAGTGACCTACTTAATTACCACGGTTTTTCCTGTAGAGCACTCAATGGCTTAATTTGCATAGTTTCAGCCAAAGTAGCGTTCCACATACATATGTATGTCAAGAATTTTGTAGGATACTCTGATTCCGATACTTAGAAAAATTCTTCATCTTGTCCACAACCAAAGGAATATTTCGCTTCGAAATAATTCGCAGAAACAATATCTCTGATTGGTACACACATAGCCGAGATCTCACTAAACACCACCAAGGTTTCAGCGCTCTTTCAGGCAGCTAATGAGACGGGGACTTTACCCTATCTCTTGAAGAAACTGCAAACTTCACAACCAAGTTTTTTTAAGGATACCGAACTGGGCTTAGGATAATAATCAATGCAGTATCAGCCCAAATCGGGCCTAGGCCTTGAAGTAGTGCTGGAGTTACTTAATTACGAGACCAACGGAAAACTAGGAGGTGAAGTGGTCAGCCACACGCTCGTCCGTGACGGGACTTAGGAGGTTAGCCTTTAATATACTGTAGTGTACAATCCAGTCCGCTTAGGGATGGGAGGCCAAAAATCGGGACGAGTATGACAGTGTAGTTCAGTACAGTTTTTCACCTGTCATACTCTGCAATACGCTACTACCCAAATTAGTTTGACGTAGAGAATGATCAGAACCGCTAAAGCTCAGTATTTTGCAATTTCAGTAAATGATTAAAATAAATTAATCAATCAAAACAACGTCACATCAACCTCGAATATTCTTTTCCCGAAATTTTCAAACACCTCGAAAAATTGACAATAACTGACAAATATACATCGGTAATTAGATTTTCTCCGCTCAATTGGAACGCCATAAACTCAATAAATATCTCGAACAATTAGAGAAAATTTCTTAAGTACAATTTTCCTTTCTTTTTCCCTTGTTTGTCATCAGTACACTAATCAATTTCACCCTCAATAAAGTCCTCCTAGGTAATGTTTTCAATAGACAAGCAACAGCTTTTTGAGCAAATATTTTGTTTCGGCTCTACACATAAAATAGGATACGAAACGAAGGGAAACCTCCACCCCGAAACACCCCCCACAATAACAAGAACAAAAAAAAAATAAAATTTTGTGTGTAGGGATGAAAGTTTTAAGCGTACCTTAGTATTCAGTGAGCGTAAAATCAAATCTTTTTTCCGTGAGGGTGATTTTACATTTTCCCCGGAAAATCGTGAACAAATACGCTACTGATTTTGAAAGTTCGCTGTATATTTGTTGGGGGTGTGATATGTTTACAAATCTGATCATAACGATTATTGTTGGTGTGTCAAGGTGATTTTAGTGATTTTTTTGCGGTAATACGGATTTGTTTGCGAGATTGGCAGTTTCGATTTGATAATAGAGTGCCGCCATGATATCGCTGTAACTGAAAGTGGTGAATGTAGAAACGTGAAAATTATTAATTAATTCGAACAGGTTTTTTTTACCTCTTGAATAGACTGAGTTTTTCCGTAATTGGATTTAGGTTTATTGGCAATAGCATCGACAACTTATGTTCCCTAAAAATTTGGAACTACAAATTTTCTGCAGAAATAGATCAAAATGTTGACACCTTTCTCGCAAGAAGAGCTCATCCAAAAAAATTGAAACTTTGGTTTTGTACAGAAAACAGGAGCATCTGCAAAAACAAAAATACTATTTTTCATTGCTGTTTGGAGCTTGGAGAAAAAATTAGTAAAAATAGAAAGACAGTTTTCTCGAATTTTGTCATATCTCTTAGGTCTGCTGAGATATTAAACAATTTTTTCTTCTGGGAGCTGTCCATATAAACCCCTAAAATGATGTCCAAAAGTTGCTGTACAAATCTGGGTAGGGTATTTTGTAAAAATGAAATGACTGTTTTCACGAAATTCGTCATATTTCTGTTGAGATTTCGATCCTATTCTAAATTTCGATCCTATTCTAAATTTCGATTCTATTCTAAATTTCGACCCTATTCTAAATTTCGATCCTATTCTAAATTTCGATTCTATTCTAAATTTCGACCTATTCTAAATTTCGATCCTATTTTAAATTTTGATCCTATTCTAAATTTCGATTCTATTCTAAATTTTGATCCGGTTCTATATTTCGATCCTATTCTGTATTTCGATGGGGACGTTGCTACTGTGAATTTGACCGGGGATACTTGCCAAATATATTGCTTCAAGCTCCGAGTGGAATGGGAGTGTGAATGATAGTATAGGCCTAATATCCTTAAGCAATAGGAATTATCTCGTTAGCGTATGAGCTAACCGATTAAGCGATAACTGAAATTTCTGTCGTGATATCTGTGTAAGTATATTGTTGCTGCTCTGAATTTAACCGGGGATACTTCCCAAATATAGGGCTTCATGCTCAAAGCAGACGAAGTACGAATGATGGCATAGGCCTAATACCCCAAGGGAATAAGAAAGCTCGTTAGCGTGGGAACTAACCGATTAAGCGATGGCTTAAATTTCGATCGTTAAGTCCGTTGCTACTATTTAAACAAAAGAGAAAATGTATTTCGCACACAAAGCAATACATAATTGACTTTTTCTAATTACTGTTCGCGGTTTTTCATGATTAGTGTCCAACTGGTAAGCACTGAAATCACTCACGAAGCCAAATTTAAACAATTATTCCGTCTCTCTTGCAGTGCACTTGAGTGGTGAATGCTTAATGTTTCGTCAATTTGTCAAAACTCGTATAGCCGTATTAGCTTAACATAGTTTGAATAAAGACAGGCCTACCTCCCTCGGGTCATTGCATAAAATATCAATTTTCCTAACAAACCAAAATCCACTCAAAGAAAACTACTTTTCGCATAAATTCATTTCCATATTCAGTTATTGTCGTTATTAAAGTCTCAAGTATCCTGTCATCATTTAAATATTCATAGAGGTACTGAAGGCTTACCGTCGCAAATAAAAACCACTTAACTTAACTTTCTGTGTAATCTGTGAATACAACCTGAAAAAAACGGTGGAACTTAGTTAGGTGGGACAAAGAGGTCAAATACTAATGTATCACCCGAGAACAATGTTATATTTCTGTGATATATGCGAATTGTTGTCATTAACGTTGTATGAATAAGTTTTTGATTAACATTTCATTGGATTACAGGTATGTATCACCGGTGATACACAAGTGAAATCGGCTGTACCGAAATTAAAAACAGATTAAATAATCTCCTTCATTCACTCATTACTTCTTCTGGGATTATTATTCCCAAACGTCTAGAGAGACGGTTTAGTACCTCTTACAATTAATACACTCGCTTTAAAATAATTATTGCGATGCAATCTTTAAAATTACTTCAGGGTAAATGGTTTCACCACGTTACTTTGCCGTAATTAAGCGATATCTAGCTGAAAGATTTTCACGGAGTGTGAGAGAGATTTTCCACCGAACGAATTCAGAACGAATGCTTATATAATAGTCGGTATAATGTAGATGTATATTCTCACCTACCCTCCTTTATTCATCCCTTGTGGGTAGAGAAATGAATAATTGAGAAATCTTGTAAGGGAACTACTTGTGTGCATTTGAAGTTATACTTTGCCTTGGGGGTAGTTTTCCGAACACGGTATACTCGCATGAATATGAATACGGTTATATGCTTCGCCGACATGTTGTCATAATATTTTCGCCAACGTTGGCGTATAGCCGACAGGGATGAAAATTCCCTTCGTAACGATATCAGCGGTATAATGTGAAAATAAACTTCAAAATCCGGATATTGTCACTTTATGAGTAATACCGGTAATGATAATTTTCGTCACTTTCGGAGCTTCCTTTTGCGGCGGAAAGAATCTGGAAAATCGGAAAATGTTCTTAAAAACTACGTTAGTTGAAAATAAATAGGACAAAAATAGACATTGATTGTACTAGGTTGTTTCTGCTCACTCGTTGGTAGCCGTAGCTCAAAATATTCCTGATTTGGTGCCAGATTTTAAAATACTTTTGTATGGTAGCTTCTAGGTTGGGCAATAGTTTGACCTGTTTTTCCTTCCTTCCTTCCAACAATTACAGTGCACAATGTAAAGTAAAACGTTAAATTGGTAGATGTGCAGGACTTTGTGGCAATCTTTTCTTTACAAAAACAAATCTAATTTAAGAACTGTAAGTGAAAAACAATTTTAAGCTTCCATCGTAGTTATTCATGTATTAATATAAAAATTTAGTAGAACTTAAGGTAAGGTAACAAAGCAGAAAACAGAAAACCCATCACTTCTTTCTTCACATCTTTTGATCTACTCCCTGGGGCCCCAGTATATGCATGCATTAAGTTTCAAGTTTTTGTTAGAAGCTGTGCCTACTTGAGTTAAAAAATATAGTTACCGATCACCTATTTACACTTATTTTCAAATTTGAAATGTTACCACTGGAATAGTTTCAAGAGCGGCTCTTGAGTTGTAGGAACTAGAGCTGGGTCGTACACTAGTGAACTGTTCCAAAAGCACACTTCATTGAAGTGAACGAGTGAAGTAACTCACTCTTTTTGATGAACTGCAGTTCTTTTAGACACGTGAGAAAAAACTGTACCTACCTATTTTTTTTTTTTTGCTCATTATCTTCTAAATCAGCGGACCATGTCTTTTTGTTGCACATCACATTCTCTCCTCAAGTTGAACTAAAACAACGAACTTATTTGCGAGAAACGAACGAATGAACGAAAACGAACCATGGAACGAAAACGAAGGAACGATGGAACGAAAACGAAGGAACGAAGAGTTCTGGAGCTACTGCACTGAACGAAGAGTTCTGGAACTATTGCACTGAACTCGTTCCTTCAAGTGAGTGGCTCGGAGCGAAGTACTTCACTGCTTTGCCCATCTCTAGGAGCACTTGACAACTGTCTAGGCGTAACTAGTAAACAAAAACGAGCGGCTAACAAAAAAATCATTTCTAATTTCACTAACATGAAAAAATTTAAAGTTGCGGATTACCAAATAACCTATAAGGATTTAACACCGGATATCGATACTCCAACTGAACTGAAATTTAAAACAGAAATTTTGCAGTACCTACAGAGTATTCAAAAAATGGCATTGAGTTAATTTTTCTATATCAATTCCTTAACTTTAAGCACATATGTGTAAAAAACTTTACCTGTCTAGGATGGATCAAAACTTCGTAGGCTCCAGAACAGATTCATGTAAAGACACCCCCTACAACATAGGATTTTATAAAACTGTCTTTATCATTATGAAACATTTCCCTTTTGTGTATATAGTTTCAATCCTTCCAGTTTTGTATCAGTACTAATTTTGAGTATACGAAAAAGGCTCTTTCAAAAAGTTTTAGGTGAAGCAATTTTAGAAATTTTTTGACTTGTTTTGAATGTGAAAAACTTTATATTTTATTTTCGCCGATACATACCAACCATTTCCAACACGATGTATTCAATACACGATGTATTCCTTAGTCCCGAAATATTCTCAATTTAGCTGAAAATTTTATGGGGCAGTAAATTGGATTCTCATGTCAATTTGGAGTGACGATTCTCAACGTTATCTTTTAAACATATCCATGAAATTCTGAATATACAATATGTAAATTTCGGATAAACTATTAACATAATGCAAAGAGCTCATTCACGTTGAGATTGAAAGGCACTTATTAAAACGGAAGCTCTCATTCCACAATTTGAAACCACTTTTCCCGATCCAGCAGTATGTCATATATGCAAAATGTTTGAACAAACCTTATGATACCTTATGAACAATATATAGGACCATTCAATTCAACAAGATTATGATATTCCATATATGCGATTACATATGGTCACGTATAGAATTTTTTAAAGAAAAAAAAAATGACGTTATAGTCAAGGGATGGATTTTTCAGGAGGGATGCGAAAATATACGGAGTGACACATAAACGTGAATTTTATGACCATTACTTGACTTTGGAATTTTCATTATTCACGACCATGTCTGCTATATATGTTCGTGCTACAAGTCGAAAAGTCCTTAACGAAATTTCTTTAAGTAAAGGAAAAATTTTTATGTTTAAAATTGGATGTGATTTCGTTAAAGTCGGTTTTATGTGTCAGTCGTGACCGAATTTTAATTTGCAATTTTTGGGTCATTAAAAAAATCGCGTCATATTTTGTTTTAAAATTTCTGTCATCTTTAATAACTTTATCAACAATTTTTCAGTAAGGCCTATGAGTGAGTCCTATCTCGTTTTAATTATCTTAATATTTTCTTTATGCAACTTCCTTCAAATTGAAAGAAAATTCTCGGAATAAAAAAAAAAATCAATTTGATTAACATCTTTTCATAACCTTTTTTTTTCCATTTCAGGGACAAATCAGATAAAGTATCCTAAAGGAAATTAGGTACCATCAGTTGATTAGGTGATACCTGAGAATATTTTCATTTATTTATTACCACCGAAAAAAAAGGATTTTATCCTTTATCTTGGGTTGAAGAAAATATGAAAGTTGAGTCTTGATGAAAAAAATAAATTGAATATTTCTAAGCGGATATTTAAGTGATTGAATTATAACTTGTCAATCCGTAGCCGCAGGATATAGGGTCATTCCAACAAGAATCACCAAAGTTGTGACTTTACCGTGGAATGAAATGGTTCTCTAGATGTAATGACAGCTGGAGAACCATTTATAAAGGTACCAGTAGCTCTCTAGCTGTGATTACAGCTGTGGAGCCATTTATAGGGGAGCCAGTGGTTCTCCAGCTGTCATCACAGCTGAAAAACCATTTATAAGGGTATCAGTGGTTCTCTAGCTGTGATCACAGCTGAAGAACCAATGGTTCTGCAGCTGTGATCACAGCTTTAGAACCATTTGTTTGATGTATTTTACCATTTGATTATATAAAGTTGAACCTTGGTATTTCGATATAGCTATTGTAGTGACATGTTGGAAAAATATTTTTTTAGGGGTAATATGGTACGGGGGTGGGGGGTGTTTTTCCTAACTTTAGAACGGCTTATGCTAGAAAGTTGAAACTCGGTGCATATATATAAATCAACTTGAAAAGTAATTTTGATATAAAAAAATTCGAATATCCATTGGTGTTCTGAGGGGGGGGGGCAAGAAAAAATTATCAGTGAAAATAGAATGCATATATTTTCACGATTTTCGTCATATCTACTAGGTCTTCCAAAATATTAAATTCATTTTTATTCTTCGGCTTCTTCATATGAACCCCTAGAAAGTGTTTTCAAGATTTTTTGAAATTTGATCTCTAAGAGGGTTGGGATGGTTGTATAATTTTTCATGAATTCTTCCATTTCTCTAAGGTCTGATCAGATATCGAATATGTTTTCACTTCCACAGGCTTGTTTAATAATCAATCACCTATTTTGAAGATTTTTCCTTTTTCAATCCCTAGACCGCATCCGGAATATGACCCAATTATGCAATTCATAGGTTATTCTTACCGCTTCCCGAACTTTTTGTTAGGTTTAGCAACCTACACCGCATCTCAGAATTGAACGCGTTCCGAACATCTGCCGGAAAAATAAAGAAGTTGCTCCCATACTGTTAGCAGATTTTTTTCAAAGTGCTTTACCAAATTTATTTGTAAAAAAAAGCAGCGGAAATCGTTTTATCAACTACGAACCATAAAAATTTAAATCCGAATATACCAAGCATTGGAAGGATAATTTTAAAATGGATGCACGGTCTTAATTGAAATGTTGATTGCAAATCGATCCAATAAGCTTTAATATGATAAACTTGTAGATAAATTGGTTTTTTTTTTTTGAAAAAATACAACAAACCCATAACAAAATAACTTGTTCGATGAGCACTATTAAATTTTTTTTAATGATTTTGAAAAGGAGTTTATTCCCTCAAAAAATATCAGAGGTGTAGTTAGTCCTACTTTTATCAAAATTCATGTTTCAACACACATTTGGTAAAAAGACCCATGTATGCAAGTACAACCCATGTATGCAAGTACAATATATTCATAATGCATAATATCTTATCTTATATATCTTATATGTATCTTGCATAATATCTAGAAAAAACTAAAATGACGTCCCTAAATGTATCCTGCAGGCTTTGGCACAATTTGCGCCATCGCTCCATTGATTATGATGAAGAAGTCGGCTTAGTCCCTATCCCGTACATAAATGCCATCAAGCAGTTGTCTAAATAACCTTAAGTCATTTGTATTACCAGAAAGTTACTGAAATATCTTTTAAGTCATGTTCTAATAACTTTTAGTCATATTGAAATCATCAACAGCCCTTTTTGGTTGGTTTTGAGTTGTAATGAAACTTGGTTGTGAAGTTATGTCTAAGACGTCATGCCGACTTGACATTCAGAAAACTGAAATGTTTGACTATAAATTTATATGTTTACTAGCGGCACGCTTCACGGTCCTAGCTTCTTTTGGGTATGGTGAAAAATGTGCATTTCTAACATATATACCAAATTTCGGGAATATAATTACGTTCTCAACCTGTCCGGTAGTCTCGAAAATGTATATGCAAAATTTGGGAAGAAACGCTTCACAGATGTAGATTTCCATTCGTCCCAAACATTGAATATTATATATTAGATGAGACTACACGAGTCGCACCGTCGTTTGACAAGAAAAGATTACATTTAGAGTAGTAGCAAGTCGTTTCAGTTCGCTTGAAAGAACTGGGCAACCCCAAATAATTCCTTCTCCCATCTAAAAAGTAGAAAATAAATTGTTACTTGTAATAAAAATATGCTCCACTCACTTTACAATCGTATTGTTTAGAAATTTCCACAAATTACACCAACGTTAAGTACTTTCAATTCTCTTCCTCTCACGACAAATTCCTTACATTTTTTCCAACCATATGTCCACAATACAAAGTAACACAATTCTCATATCCTTTTAAACAAAGCAAGGACCTATTGTCGAAATATACGCCTATTTCACCTGACATATTCATCACAAGGAAACCAAAAATAAGAAAGAAAAAAAAAATAAAATCCCGCACAACAAAAAAAGAAGTCCTTGCACCAATTCAGGAAACAAACAAAGTGGTCTGAAGAGACGTTAAGTGGAAAAAAGCTTTCCTCATTTTTCACTTTCACGATTTTCATTGGAAAAACACTTGAAAAAAGCGAGATAAGTTGCATTGTTGCAATCAACCATCACATGGCTTTGCAAGCGATCTTTGCAATGATGACTACGATGATGACTATGTTGTGGATGGTGAATGCGGTTTTCCACTCCGGGAAATCTTTTTACACAAAAGGATCCGAGCCGACTGGATGGGTGTATAGAAGCCTGACGAAACACCCAAACAACATATCCTTTACGATGGTGTACTACATTTTGCAGCATAGATTTTCCTTTTCACTGCAATCCAGGATTTGGCTTTGTTTGAATTTTTTTTTTAAAAAGAGAAATTCGTCAAATAACAGGCGCAGTTTTCAGTGTAATTTTTAACACCATCCGAGGATGTTGTGGCGTTTTTTTACATGTTTACATTAACATTAGAAAGATTACGTGGTACTTCTAGAAATAGAATGAAACTTTATTGTTTTGGCCCGTCCGTTGTGTTCCAAATTTTATAACATTTCAAGGCCTATGCAGATTTCTATCAAAAGGTGGAATTCAATTGCCAAAAGTCCTCTGAGTTTTTAAGGTTACTTACATTAATTGTAGGCAACAACAAAAATATTGTTCCTGGAATCGGAAAGTTTAATGTGACTTGAAGCCACATAGATGACTCTGCCGGCTTCTTGGCCAGTGAGTAATAGCTCGTCGGCAACAGACGCGTGGGAAATAGCCACTATCTCCAATTACCAGAAGTCCTTTGAGTTCTAAGGGTTACTCACATTAGTTCTACGGAACAACAAAAATTTTTCTCCTGAAAGCGAATAGTGTAATGTGACTTCAAGGCATAAGTGGCGCTGCTTGCTTTTTGTCAATACGCACTAGCTCATCGGCAACCGGAGCGTGGGAAGTAGCCACCATCACTAGTTACCAAAACTCCCTTGACTTCTTATGGTTACTCACATTATTTGCAGGGAACAACAAAAATATTGTTTCTGAAATAGAATAGAATAATGTGACTTGAAGGCATAGGTGGCTCTGCCTGCTTCTTGTCGTACTGGCTCGACGTCAACTGGAGGGTGGGAAATGTATGTTTCCAAAAGTCCTTTGAGTTCTTAGGGTTGCTCACATTAATTGCAGGGAATAAAAAAAATATTGTTCCAGAAATCAAATAGTGTAAAGTATCTTGAAGCCATAGGTGGCTCTGCCTGAAATCGAATAGTATAATATGACTTGAAGCCATAGCTGGCTCTGCCTGCTTCTTGGCCAGTACGTACTAGCTCGTCGGCAACTGGAGCGTGGAAAATAGCTATCATTAACTTGATTGATTTATCTTCTAGATACATATTTATACCAATGAACTATACTATCTATGATACTTTTCAATGAAATGATTTTTTCTACCATTGTATTTATGAAAATGACATGTTAACCATTCAAGAAATACGTAATAAATGCACTCAAAGAACTCGTACTTAAATATTTTAAGAAAATTTTAAGGGTTGTTCCTCTAATAGCTATTTTTTCAAAAACAATTTTGAATTTTTTCTCAATGGGCGACCTAGTTTACATACCAGCTAATAAAGTAATGTTCTTTTATTTTGTTTTTTTATTGATATTAAGGTGGAAAATTCACAAAAAACAGCCATAAATCAATAAAATCAGCAAAGACAAATTAAGGTTCACTAGATTGCAAGACGTGAAAGTAAATTCCTTTGCAATATCTTTAGCGATGTTTTGTTCGAGTGGATGATTTCGAAATATGATTAATGAAATCGAATTCTTTGGATTAATGTATTATTCATCAATCCTTTGAACCGATTAATAATTTTTTTTCAGATGGCCTTATTACTCTTATTTTTCAAATTTTTTCCAGTAGATCCGTCGACTTTCTCCCATTAGGTCACAATTTTCTCGCACAAATTTCATTTGGAATTTTATCGCTGCTTTATTCCTGGCCGAAAAATACATCATAAATATTAATGGAACTCTTTCGAAATTGAATAATTTATAATTAAAAAACCGCCAGTTTCGTTTTCAATTTTCATCGAATTTTATCGAATGGAAAATATGCGCATAATATCCCTTGGATAATTGCATAAAACACCTATATGAAAACGTAACACTTGTCGAACTAATAGGACGGATAATGAGTTCCACCTTAGTGATCATCGTTTATGGGGCCGATGGACATTTAAGCCGGAAATTACGAACTTTGATTCGGTGATCCTTTACTTTGTCACCGCAAAATGTGATAATTTTGGCATCATGCACCGGGTTAAATGGTGTGAAAATATTTCCGGAATCGAAATATCGTGGAAATGCGATCCGGATAGTTTGCGGATTTTGTCCGGCCGAATAGAAGAATAATTGAGTTTAATATGTTGGTGTGCCTTTTCGGCTTCAACAAAAAGCTTTTAATTATAAATCCCAATAAAAGATGAGCGCATCATATGCAATATTCGGTTGCTATTAATTTTTAGATAATTATATCGATTTGGGCGAGGACAATTGATATTGATAGAGTACTGATATCTCTGAGTTTCCATTTCCGACCATTTTCACAAATATACGCAATTAAACTGTTCATAGAGTGAGAAGTAATTAATTTCCTACAACGATAATAATAGCCCCGAATCGTATCACAAAACTGACAACTTGAACACTTTCAAAATTCAACCCTCAATGCTAATTTCATCCAATTAAAAACAATTAGGTGTCAACACTGCCAAACGAACAACAACAACACCAACAACGACAACAAGCTTAAAATTATCATCATCTGATTTATGCGGTTAATTAAATTTGCAAAAGTATTTAATTTCTAATTGCAAGAAGGAACGCACATAACGAAGACATGATGGGGGGAGTTTTCTTCGAAAGCATTTAAAAGAGATTATTAGAACCACCATAACATGGACTAAGGTTCATATTTGAGGGGGTTGAAATGTAGCAATTGCCCAAAATGAGGGTAGTAAATATTAACGTTTATAGAGTTTTACGTAGTCTTATTTTATAGACTTGTAGGTACTTAGAGAATACGACTTTTGGGTATCTTTTGACAAAGTCCTGACACCAAATCATGAATAATAAGGACTAAAGATTGAACCGAACAAAATTTTATAACTAATTGTTGAAGATTTAAGTATTTTTTAGATGAAACTATTTTTGTTTAACGATTTTAAATGTCTGCCGGATTTTTATATGGAAACTGCCCCAAGATACTGGGCTTGTAAGACCATATTTTATGGAATAAGAATCGGAGAACACAGTCGCATCATGATTCGAAAAAAGTTTTTCAGATACCCCCAAATAATTCAATCATAGGTTATTACGTGGCTTGTAGTAAACCTTACGATTATGTTTACATATTGAGATGCACTGTGGTTACCTCTAAAGATTTCCAATGCCTGAGAATAATGAGGAGAATTCGTGATTGGAAAAAAGTCGCTACTACCGAAACAATCAGTCCTAGGTTGTTCCGCGGCTTGTAGTAATCTTAGAATTTTTTACGTATTGAGATGCACTGACCCAGCCTTCTAAAATTATCAAAAAAATCAGTCCTAAGTTATTCCGCGGTTTGTAGTAATCTTACAATTTGCGTATTGAGATGCACTGTCCCTACCACTTAAAATTCTGGAAAATAATAAGAACAATTTAAGATTGGTTGTGCTGGTAGAGTACCAGAACGACCAATCTCAAATTGTTCCTATTATTAATGGGGGATAAGGTTTTACGCCGCTTGAAGTAAATCTAAAATTTCTTTTACATATTGAGATGCACTGTGTTTGCCTTTAAGGATTTCCAATGCCACAGAATAATGAAGAGAAATCATGATTGAAAAAAAGCCTTTCTTGTACAACAAAATATACAGCCACTAGTTCTTAAGCGGCTTGAAATAAATCTTACAATTTTTTTTTAACATATTGAGAAGCATTGTAGTTGATTCTGAATATTTCCAATGTCAGATAAAAATGAAAAAATTCGTGATTGAAAAAAAGTCCTACTGGTACCCCCAAAAAATACTGTCATTGGTTGTTACGCGGCTTGTTGTATTTTTTTTTTTTGTATATTAAGATTTCCAAGGTCAGATAACAATGGGTGAATTCTTCATTGGGGAAAAAAGTCCTTTTGGTAAGCCAAAATATTCTGCCATAAGTTCTTACACGGCCTGTATTAAATATTAAATTTTTTTTTACATATTGAGATGCACGGTTCCTATCTCGAAGGATATTCCAACACCGAAAAATAATAAGGAGAGTACGCGATTGGAAAAAAAGTCCTTTTGGTACTCCCAATAAGTTCAGTCATAGGTTGTTACGCGGATTGTGGTAAATTAAAAAAAAAATTCATAAGTATATGATTTTGTTTAAACGGTCCATGTGTTAAGTAACAAATCAAGTGATAATACATGACATTGAAACATGATGAGAATGTTGATATCACAATGAAATACTATTTTTTAAGTTTTTGTATTTATTTGTATTATTTTTAATACTATTTTTGTCTTTTGATTTAAATAAAAAGCTCTTGGTTTTTTTCCATTTTAATTAATTAATTTTATAAATTTATGCTTAAAATTTTTTTTTTTATTTTTAATATTTTATATATAATTTTTGTTTTCAGTTTTAAGCTTTTAAATTTATATGACTCATCAGTGGCGCCCAAATCAGGCCAGAGCCTCAAAAATTAATTTGACTGTGTGTAGTTATCATCAAATCTTGATCTATTTTCAATTTCTAATTTCTATTTTTTAAAGATATTTCAACTCCTCGAACCTAACAATTACTAAATAGTTTTCCTTTCATCCATCGACAAATTAAACACCAATTTAAATCAAGAAAATAAAATTTATACCCCATTTAAGAATATTGCGTGCACTAATATTTCCTTGCATTTCTTTCGCCATTTAACCACAAGAACAAACGTTGAATTCATTCCGAAATGAACTTAATGCGGAAAAGTTTAAGTATTTTTCTGGTATGTTAGTTGGAATTACTTGGTCACGAATGGGAAAATTTTTCATTCGGATAAATAATGTAAAAATGCTAATGGATTTAATCAAGCGGTTACGGCTGAAAAGCTATGCGATTTACGTTTAGTACTTGATATTTATGCATAGATGGTGTTTCGAAAGAAATTTCTTTTATCTGATTTATTAGGCTTATAGTTTGGTTGTAATAATAATTTCAGGATTTTATTTTCTTGGAGGTTCTAGTAAGTTCAGTGTTTATTTTTAGTTGTTGTAATTAATTTTTTTTTTAAATTCTATATAAAAAATGTATTTTAAATTTTAGGTCCTATCCCGGCATCTACACTAGCAACTAATCTGGCAATGGCAATGAAAGCGGCAATATTGACATGTATAATACAAATTATACAGTATAGACGATGCAATCGTATATTGCCATGGCAATCATTCACATATCAATGTTGAGAGAAATATTGCCAGAAAACGCATTGTTAACTACAAAAAAATTATTTTAGTCCACCTGTCCGTCGTACATCGTCTACCATCTACAAGAGAGTTTGAAAGCAAAATAAAAATAAAAATAAAATAAAAATATTTCAGTCCGTCTGTCCGCCGTCCGCCGTCCGCCATCCACGAGTTTGACGTCTCGTATCTCCTAAGCTCTGTGAACTATAAAATTGAATTAAATTAACATCGGATTTTTTTTGGCCGTCGAATTGGGTTGACTCCTTTAATTGGTGTCTTGGTGGTTGAAAAGCGTTTAAGACGAAACATTTTGGTTTTTATATCTTGAATCTGAGGAATCATTTATGACAAGCACTCAAAAGCTATAATCGAGACATTATAAAATCCCCATCTTCTGAACGGTTCATGCCAAAAAGTTGAAACTTATGATTTTTTGAAGGTACACTAGAGGAATAAATCAGTCATGTGTTCGATTGGAGGGACGGGAGGAGGTCGTGATCAAGTTTACATTACAATTTTTTTAGGAAAAGGTGAAGCGTAGAAGTGGATTGTAATTTTTCTGAATTTTTCTGATATCTAAAGAAGTTCTTAAGATAAATAGGATTTAGACTTAGATTTAGAATTCAATAACGTTTCTTATATACACATTCATCTTATTACATGCCATCCAGGCAATCTGTACTACTCGGTCAATTTTTACTGATAAAAATAGCAACTCCTCTGGAGAACAACATCAAATTGGCCACCTTGCAATGCCCAATAAGAAAGACATTGCAAATTCTGCAAAGATCTCTATAGTTCCAAGTCCTCTCGAACACTTTTCCCCTTCTCGGTTGTTGTCTCGAACATTCCACATACACCAGCAAAGAGCTTTTATGCATATGAAAGCTCTCGACTCAACACATGCATTATGAAAGCACGAAAAGGTTTGAAGCCAAACACAGTTTTCTACTAAGGTGAAGACAGAGGATGGTCAGTTCTACGCGATAGTATTTGTAAAAAGAATTAGGATTGGTAGCATCGATCGAAGAAATCTTAAATTTTTACAGAAATTGGTAACCTAAAGCTACAAGCTTTGATCGGAGAGTGGCATCGAATTGGGAATTGATATTTTTTTCCGATGACCTGCCTTTTTTTCGATTCAAGTACATAATATCGACAACATTTGATTAACTCGTCCCAAAAACTACCAAATATTTGCTGTACGGCAATTTGTGTCTAGACTGACATGTTTAGGATTTTGAGCTATAAATATCGATAATAGCGAGTGTTACGTACGTGTTAAGCCTTATCGATTTACGTTCGGCACGTACTATGATCATTACGTTGTTCGATTTTATTTGGTTCGACAGGTCATCAAATGTGAGATTTGTGCACCCTCCCAAATATTTCGCTTGACCATATTAAATATCGAACGTTTCGCCATACGAATGTGTTCAATTGGCGGGCCAAAAAGCAACAAAGTGTACTCGTATAACAATAGGTTGGGGTTAGGGGTGAGATTAAAGGGCTCTTAATATAGGCGCCAAATATTATCCGATCGAGGGTGAAATTTTAGTGTTTGCACTAATTAAACTTGTGACGATTAAATGGGGGATATTCAATGTATAAATAGCGCGAAGTGTGACATAAGGACATTATATTTAAAAAGAACTGATTATAAAAATAATACAAGCTTGTTACGGATAGATGATTCAGCTCCACTATAAATCGGAATAAATGGCTAGAACATGCGAATTAGTCATTTACTGCAGAAAAAGTTTCCTTTACTTTACAGGTTGGCTACCAAACGTAATTAAACTAGTACCGCGAAGGAGTTATACATTCAAAAATCATCCGAAAAAAAAATAGAAAGAAAAAAGAAACTAACATACATTCCAAGTCGTTAAAACTTACACTATTCTTGACTAGCGTATTTTCGTGTAGTTAATCATTAAATTCGGCACCATAATCAAAGATAAAGGCGTAAGTATCAAAGAAAACTTTCTTATATTAGAAATGTATACAAGAAGTGTAATTTTCTCTGAATATATGGGTCAAAGTTATTAGAAGGTAATTGCTGTTAAGTAAGAAAATGAAACTTTTTAGTTCTTATGGCGGTCGATTAAAAATTTCATTGTTCTGCTTTCATTTTGAAAGCACCTGTGATATGTACATAAAGGTGAGAATGCTACAACAGAGGGAAAAAATGAATCATTTTAAAGGTTCTTGCCTAAAATTAGTCTTGTTACGCGTTTGCAGTTCACTCCGATTTTTAGTAAAAATACAATTTGATTTAATTAATAAAATTACAACGCTTTTTTGTAATCGAATTTAATTATTATTAAAATTGGCAATTTTCCGTGCTTCCGTTTGTTTACTACACGTTCGGTGTGGTCAATGAAAACCACTTTCCAGTAAAATTAATCAAAGATCATGTATAGAAACCATGCAGCGCTTCAAAACTACATGTTTTGATTGAAAAGCTTTTCAAAATATTCGGTAGTATGAGTATTTAGATAGTGTTTCGATTTTCGTTTTCAAGCCATCTGGACGTAGTTTTTCTATTGATTTCCTGGCCCAATACTCCACTAAAGAAACAGTCTGCCAACAGTCTGTGCGCAATGATACGACACCCTATGGACTAACTTAGTTTCATATTTTAAATTAAAGGAAAAAGTGGATTTTAGAATCTAATCAATAGAAAATATTACGTTGAATATTACGTTATTTTCATATATTTTGTTTGTAAAGATTACAACCACAATTTGCTATAACATTTTACATTGGAAGCTTATTAACAATACGTATGTAATTTTACTGACTGAATTTAATCGGATGTAAAATGTAAAATTACGCTCGGTTTTAATTTTACACTTTTTCGTGTGGCAATACACTATCAACGATAAATGTTGTAAACATTTTTTACTGTGTGGGAATAAGCTAAGATAATAACTTAGGCAGGACATAGTAATGATTACAAAATCGATACCGTAAAGACGACATGTAAGTCCCACCTAATTTATTCCACTTTGCCTAAATCAGATTATTTTTACAGAATTCAAATTTTAAAGTTAAAACATGTTTAATTTTTTCAAGTAAAAGTACACATTTGAATCACTTTTACACGTAATTACTGGCATTAGTAAACTATTCATGTACTTATTCAACTGATTCGTACAAGTTACTTGAAAAGGCTCACAGAATTTCGCGTAAAATTAACTATATTTAAATATGAATTGTACTATTTAAAATGTAGAGTGGTTTCTAAGCTGAATAAGTAAGTTTAATGTTAGTTTTAATTTCTTATTAATAGGGTTTTAAAAACAATTTTCCCAAGTGAAGTATCACTTTAATTAAAAACATAATTTGCCAAGAAATATAAATACTACACTATAGTTGTAAAGACTATAATTTTTTTCCCGTCAGATCTCTGCAAAAATTGTGAACTAGAAATATTTTATAGAATAACTGTAATAATTAATTTTAATTGAAAATTACTAGTTTCGTGTAACTCTACTTATCTATTTGAATTTAACGACGAAGAACATGTAAAATATGATACCACGAAGTTGGATGCTTCGTTCGATTTTGTTTTCTACTGAAATGAAAATTAAACGGGGTAGGGGTTGGAGTACGAAAGTGGAGAGATAACAATTTTTTGAAAGAATAAAATCAATTTTCATATCTCCAGAATTGAATCAGATATGAAATTTTGCAGATGCCCAAAAGACCTCTAGCGGAGAAAAAATGTAGTTGGTACGGGTGTAGGAGGTGATGGTGTGAGCGTGTGGAAAATTATGATTACAGAGGAATCCTAGAAAAATAAAATCTTTGGTAAGAGTTACAAGGTGCTGTGGTGAGGAATGGATTGTATCCCGAAAACGGCTTATGCTATAAAGTTGAAACTTAGCACCTATATATAGCTGTACTACAAGAGTACTTAAAGTAAAGACATTTTTAAACAGGTATAACAAATTTCAGAGAAAAGTGTTTTCTGCTTTCAACATTAAATACGAATCAAATTGAACAAAATTTTCCCGAAAAAAAACAAACTTTTCTCGACAAATTGCTCACAAAATCCCAACTAATCTTCGAAATTATACTCCTATCAGCACCTACTGAATTATTTACAACTGCATTAAACTGAACTAAATTTCCATTATGGAAAAAGAACACCCACCGTCCCCAAATCGGTCGTCAAATACCGTCCTCGAGTATTAAAACGTTGAAAAGAATGACCCTATCAACGTGATAATCCAAGCACGTAACTCTACCGAAAATCTGAAAACCTAAAGAAAATCCAAACTTATTGTGCTGTGTGTCTAATGACCAATGAAAATTCATGAAATTATAATCAAAAAATTGACTACAGAAAGAAGCTTGCCGACGACCATAAGAAATACACAAGACACCATCAATTCATATTTCGTGTTTTTTTTTATTCCGCCGTCACCACCCCCTAAGAATTTTCCTCCGGTTGTAGTTCGAGGTATTTTTCCATTTGAGGCTATTCGAAGGCAAATCCTTTTTTATTGCCGAATAACTGAAATAAAAAAAAGGAAAGGAAAAACAACAAAACACAGAAAATATGAAAATAAAAAGGAAAACCTGGGCGAACGTGTCGCGTTAAGGGTAGAAAATTTCTGCTTTTGTGAAAATTTTCACGACACGCGAAGCCAATTTTCCCTCAAGTTCAATTTCTGGTGAATTTGGAGTTAGAGTTTTCGTCCTTTAACTTCAATTTTACTCGTCCATTACGGATTTTCTTTCTTTTTTTTATTAGTTCGAAGTTGAGCTTGTGTAGTATCTACGTGACAATTTTTTCCTGTTGTTCCTTACCTTATTGTGACAATACGATTTAAGGGATTGTCTGATTTTTTTAAGAGATTTTTTTTTCTTAGGATTTTGAATTGCAGATACTGCAGTCCAATAAAATTTGTAGTCGGTTATTTTGCGAAAATAAACCACGGATTATTTAAGTGGCATCAAATTTTCTTGATGTCTTTGAGTTTTACGATTTATTCTCGGATCAGACGTACTAAACACGGTGATTTAAGATGGAAATAGAAACTGTTTTCTACTATCCCGCTCTCAGAAATTTGTTGAATATTAAATCAACTATCGCATACCAGCTTGTCGCAATCACACACCTTCAGAAGCTTGTCAAAATTTTTAAATGTTCAACCCCTAAGAGGGTTCAAAATTGTTACAATTTAACGAATTCTGATATATTTCTTAGGTCTAATACGTTTTTAAGAATTCCGACATATCAAGCATTGTTCGGGCTTTCCATAAAATCGCATGAAAATTGGTTTCAGATTTTTTTTTTTTTTAAATTCAACACCTAAAGAGCTACATCGATATTTTATCCTCAATGATTTACATGAAACTGAAAAAAAAAATGTAGTGAACAAATAAAAAAATTGGGCGCAAATTAGTTTTGGTTTGTGGGTAGATTTCCTAAACGCGTGTAGTTTACTATGCGACTGACATACAGGTTTAAAGTAGTTTGACTTTAGTTTTTCACGAATTCCAATATATTTCTGATTTCTTATTATTTTCTTTAACTTTTAAATGTGTTTAATATAATCGGAGAACAACCTGATTCGAGTATTTTTTGAAATTAAACCTTTTGGAGGTGTAAGATATTAATCAAGTTTTCACGAATTCCAACAAATCTTTTAGGTTTAATGAGATCGAATTCGGTGTTCCATAATTTTACTTCTGTAATTTACTTCTATAATTTACTTCGTATAATGATCTAAAAATAAATTTTAGGATTTTCCGATTTTCAAGCCCTAAGAGGGTGTTAGATGGTCGTTACAGTTTTACGAATTTCGATATATTTCTTAGGCCTAATCACAATAGTATTTACTTTTACTTCTAAATATTTTAAATAAAATCGGAGAAAAATTCGATTTAAGAATTTTCGAAATTAAACCATTTGGTGTTGTAAGGTATTGTTCAAGTTTTCACGAATTCCGACAAATCTTTTAGGTTTAGTGAGATCGAATTCGGTTTTACGTCTATGGGTTCTACATATATAATGATCTTAACATTAATTTTAGGATTTTGTGACATTAAAGGAGGATGACTGCATCACCGCCCCTTATACCATACCATACCACACCAAACCCCGAAAAGAGTGTAAAATGATTGTGTTCGTTTTTACGAGTTCTGATATATTACTTAGGTTTGATGAGATTTCGTATTGTTTTTGTACTTTAACGGGCTTTTCATATAATCACCAAAAAATGAGTTTGGATTTTTTCTTATATTTAACCCCTAAAGAGATATGTCAATAATCTATCACCTAAATAGCTAAAAATTTTACAGCACCATATGTTGGCAGTTCTGTTTCAAAAGATCATTTTCATCATTTCAATCATTTTGATTTAGAATGCACGATAAAAAGACCTCAATTATTTTCGCGCACACACGCTTTCCTTCAAGGCTTTCGATACATTTCGAGTAGTTTTTTTTAAGAAGTTTGATTAAAAATTAAAAATTGTAAATGTACAAATTGCAGTATATTTTTCAGAATTTTTAGTAGTATCATTAGAATTTAGAGTTACGTATATTTCATACAGTCGAAGTAAATTTCCAATTACTTTAATGTAATAGTACATTTTACATAAATTTCTGTCGAAATTTACACTCTGTTTTAAATTTACATACTATTTTTAATGTAATACTTGTTGTAAGGATCGACAATTTCTTATATCTTATCATAAGTAGCTCTGCTCCGCGATATTATCTGTTCATACCGCGTTTATAGCTCTAATTCTTCTACAAAGATAAGCAGACCCCAGAGGTAATCGCTAAAAGTCGGGGCGATTGTTCTGAAGTAGAACTTCTTCTCAGGTGGGCATTTTTCCGCGCTTCCTACGTAATTGAAATTAATTTCAATTAAAAACTTTATGGATTTTTGTTTTTCATATCTTCAATTGATTTAAAGCATTTTCCATTAGGCAAATTTTGAAGCTCTGTTGATAGAATTCAACAAGTTGCCGGAATGCAGTGAAAAATTTTCCTGAACGAAAAAGATCTCCTCCATCCCAGAAACGTAAAAATTTGTTTTTCCCCGAATAATCTCAAGTCCTGGCTGTTATAGTCAAAAAATTGTTTTTTTCCTACTTTTTGGTTTCAAATGCTGTGTAACTGGTTTCGAAACAACCTCCCCAAAGGATAGTGAGTGCGCTAGGAATATCCTTTACTTTACCGACTTGTTGTTTGTAGCGTATAATATTTTTTTTTCTTCTCTGCACACGGGGCAATCTTATATTATTCGTCCTTTACTTCCGTAGAGTTGTTTGCTCTTCCTTATGACTGGCAAAGGAAATAAAAACGAAAGACACAGCAGCACTTAAATTTTCTGCTGGGCTGTTGATTGCAGCAAACTCTTTTTTCCCCGGGGACTCATTCCTGGGCGAAAGTTAAACAAGCCTTCGTTGCCGGTATTTGTTTCTGGTTTAACACAAATACACCGACATATAGTGGAGCCAGGAGCTAAACAGTAGCAGGACCTTGCAGATTCTAGTGCCAGTCTATATAGTACGCAAAACTTCATCATTCCGCTGGATGGAAATGGAAACAGAGAGCAATAATTGGATGGAGCAAGTCGGGTATGTACGGAAATTTTTCTATCAGTTTATTTTATGTTTTTGCTATTTTATTACCGGTCCTCGTTTACCGGCGTAAATTTGAGGGAGTTTTGTACAGGATGCTTTTTTTCGGGGGGAAACATCTAAATTTAAGATTGAAGAATGAATTGGCGGATTATACGATGAAACATGTCAAATTTAAATAAATGTAAAGAAAGCGAGCTAATAATAATAATTGGAGGGGTATATTTGAAGTACGAACGTACCACCCACGTACCCTCCAACGAACCGATGAGCAAATAGGCTGAGATTTTTACAAGTGATCGCCTTAATTAAAATTAAAATTAAATTCAAATCCGCAAACAGATTTAAAAAAAATCAATAAACTATAGGCTACTTTATATTGTCCTCGAATTCCGTTAAGGTACTGCTTCCATACAGGTTGCAGTTTGGAGTCCGAATTTTTGTCGGAGACACTGTACATAGGGAGCACTCTTGCACAACCATTAGACATGCAAGCGAGAAAAAAAACCACTGTGGTTCTCAAAAGGTTTTCGCTATAGACCACATTCTGGGGAGTCTCGCTGAAAATTAAAAAATTTAGCTTATCATCAAGCTGCATGCAAATAAGAACTTAGATTATAAAAGGTATGCCATTGGCTGAAAAATTATAATAGAGACAAAAAACTTAAATTTCCTAGTTTTTTCCACGGACCAGACTGACCTCCGTCATGGAGCACATTTTCCTCACAGTCCGCCCATTGAGAAGCACTTTATTAGACACCCTAAGATTTCTTTCTCAGTACCAGAAAAACGGGCCTGATAGTCCGGGTCTAAATACTGTTGACGCAACCGGCACATACTAACTAATTAACACCTAGAAAGTGACTATACCAAATCTGAGAACTAGTCAAATTTCACTGACTAAGTAAACCTTTCGACAACTCATTAAGGAATGGGAACACCGGAGTAATTACAATTTACTGATTGAATAATAATTTCCCATTTACAAGTTTATTTTGTCGGAAACTATTCTTCATAAAATTACAGCTTTTTGGTCAAATTCAATTAACCCGAAGTATTTTGTGTGTACTTAATTTGACCGAACCAGAGGGTAGTGTCCTATGAGAATTACACAGTCAGGGGAGCAGAGTAGCTCATTCATCAAACGCCTCATATATTTATTAGGCTCTGTATTATGACGTTCATACTTCATCGCACTAATTAACACATTACACTTCATATGAATGTACCTACGCACATATAATATCATTTTTTTCCTTTTTTTTCCCACCCGGTTGGTTTTCTTCAAGGAAAACTTTTCCTTTTATCGAAGTTCCAGAAAATTTGTTTGCATCATTCGGAATCAATGCCAAACGTAATTTATTGATGGAACGGTCTCTTTTGACCCATCGATTACGTCGAATACCGACCGATGTAATTTCGTGGGAGTGAAACTTTTATCGATATCTCGAGTGAAAACATCTTCATCTCATAGAAATACATCAAAGGTGTGTCCATTATTGTAAAGGTGAGGTACGATAAAGTAAGAAGTTGCGTCCAAGTGGATGAATGTACGAAAATAAGTTTTCTGATGCAGCGTTTTTTCCGAATATTTTATCTTTTGTGAGCTGTAACAGAAATTGTGGTACAGCAAAATATCTCTGGAACTAAATATTTCATTTCAGTCTTATGAAATTTTTTGAGCAAACAATTTATCAAAAAATCGTTGTGTTTGATGAAGAGCTTCTTCAGAACTGAAAATAAATTCTAAGGGAATTAAAATTTGGATTAAGAAAACAAAATTGTAACCTGAACTAAATGGACAAAAAATAATATTGCTGTGCTCAGTTACCATAGTGAACAACCAAATTGAGCCAAATTGGTTGAAATATAAAATGATCTTCAGTGCATACACCTACCTTAATCATAAAGTGCTATTGAAAAATTTCACTAGGCTATAATTCGTGGAAATAAAATTCGATTCTGTATCACACATTTGGAGAAATCCTTAACAGCTGTGAGAGTGTTACAAATAGTACACCTTCTAATGAGTCAATCCCATCCGACTACAAAACAGCTCCTTCGTACCGTAGCCCAACACAGTTTTAAACTGGCTTCTCCAGTGAAAGTTTTTCAATTGTAATGCACCCAATGCCAGTAGCCAGGACAGCGATCGATTCCACTCGGGCTTCATGTTGATGTTTCGCCCCAGAAACTCCTCTGACGCCGAAAAACAAACACCAATTTTTTTAAATTTATTGAATTGTAGTTTCTTAATATTATTTGCCATTTTCTCATTTTTAAAAATGTTTGAATTATAATATAAAAAAAATACAATTTATTTGTTTGTTTCTTAATTTTATTTGTCAGTTTATCATTTTTAAAAATATTTGAATTACCTATAATAAAAAAAAATGTATTAAATTATTATAATCAAAATTAGTGGATTCCACCTCTCGATTTTTTGGGGAATTCCAACTCAATTTACCAATAAATCACAATTTTCCAAATATTTCCACATTTCTACAAGTTTGTTCCTTTGAAAGCGTTTGCAGCACTAGCACAAATTTGTCTTCATTTCAAAAGTCTCATGTAGTAAGAAGTGACCCAGTATTTACGATGGGTGTCTTAAGGCATGTAACCAAGATTCAACTTAATCGGATTATTGTGAATTATGTGGTCAGCAAATAGCCAAAATATTATATACGGAAGTCTGTGGTCTGTTATACGTTAAATGGGTTAAAGTTAATCGAGTAGTTGCATCCAAGATATTCGTATATCACTCGAATGGGGTGAAATAATAGTGCTGCAAATTTTTGTTATGAAACGTAATGCTGTAAATTTCTAGACATAAATTTGTCTTAATTACGATGTGATGTCCTGACCGACTTCATCTTTGGCTTTTAATTTCAATAGTTTTTGCTCTAAATTTCTTAAATGCGTTCAAAGAGTAAAATCTTTTCTATCGTTAGTACATCATCATCATCAATGGCGCGAAAGCTCAAATTGGGGCAGGGCCTGCAGGATACATTGTCTGAAGTACAATATCGTTAGTACACCCAAACTCTATTTTTGATCAATCATACAAAATTTTGGATCATATCCAAACACGTTCTGGAGTTGTTCCCAGTTGAATTGAATCAGCACATATTATTTACTATTTTCTAACATATCTTGTACGGTAAGCTGTTTTCATGATATCAGACGTCGAATCAAAATTGTATACCAAATTAAGGCTCTCGAGATCAAAAATGTCAAAAAATCAAAATGTAGAAAAATTGACTTCCAAAAATCAAAATTAAAAAAATTTTATAATATGATTTTTTTGCGTCCAGTTAACTACTCGACTCTGCTGTAAAAAGAGCTTTGTCACTATTCCGAAGACAAATCGATTTGTTCAAATTAATTTTCTCGAGAACCAAAAATTTTGAAAAATCAAAACGTAAAAAGAAATCAAATTTTTAAAACTGTTTTGCGTAAAAAAAAAATTAATTGTAAAACCATTTTCCTATGTCCTTTAAAACACTCGATTTTCCTGAAACAAGTTTTAGTCATGACTCAAAATCATGAATCAAGCGTATTTGAACTCTTCAAAAAATTCAAAAAATAAATTTGCGTCCTGTTAAGTACTTGATTCTACTGTAGAGTTTTGTCGCGATTCCAACGACTATAATAATCTTCAATATTTCAAACTAATTTTCTATAGATACAAAATATTTAAAAATCAAAATGTTAAAAATCAAAAGTCCAAATTTAACGATTTTCAGTCAATTGGCACTCAAGTCACTAAATTCGAAATTGGTTTGGAGTTCAGAAAAAATCTTTCAATTTAATTTGAAAGTTAATGAAGACGTGTGTGTGTAAAAAAAATTAAATTGTTAAATAATTTTTTTTATATCCTTTAAAACACTCGATTTGCTTTTGAAGAGTTTTTGCCATGACTCAAAACCATGAATCAAAACCATTTAAACTTTTGAAAGAATTGGAAAAATTCAAAAAATTAAATTGCTCGATTCTGCTGTAGAGCTTTGTCACGATTTCAACGACAAATCAAAAATTCTGTTCAAACTTATTTTCTCCAGAACCAAATAATGAAAAATCAAAATATTAAAAAGTCAAAAATCGCAATTTTAAAAACAATTTTGTGAAAAAAATGCAATTTTTGATTTTTGTGTCCTTTAAAATACTCGATTTGGGTAGAATGAGTTTTTACCATTATTGCGACGTCCAATCGATTTATTTGTCTAAATTCATTTTCTTGAAATCCAAAATGCCAAAAAAATCAAAATCCAAAATTAAAATCAATTATAGTTTCAAATTAATTTTTCTATTCAGAGCCTAGGCAGTTGTGAAAGATGGTATCGAATAGAAGTAGGAAATCTTGAAAAAGAATACGTTTTTTGAACTTTGAATTTTTGCAGATTTTTTGATACATAATTTTTTTTTTACATGGGCTAGTGTTTGCTTATAACTTGAACTATTGGCAGTATTGGAGTTGGAAAGTGTAGATATTAAATTTTGTCCATCATACAACTTCTCCTAACCCATTTTAAAGGGTTTTCTTGTCACCTTTACCATTTTTTCATCAAATTTAACTTTTGTTGGTACCAATCGCCATGCGATGAAGATATAATACGAGAACCGAACCCTTAACTACCTATACTTAAAAAAAAACAAGTATTGTGTTTCGCCCTAATTCCTTTCAAATGATTACGAACCGTTTTTAAAACCTATAATTTCGCACAAATTAGTAAAAAAAAATTTAAATTAGCTACTACTCGTGGCAGTTCTATTTATGTTCCATGTCCCTCAGGCTTCAAACATCTACCAAATTTCGTGTTCAAAAAAACATCATTACAATAATTTATAACATTTCTACGCCTCTTTATGCCCGGCCTTATTTTTTCCTGAAATGTGTAATATTCCTATAGGATTTCAGAAATGTGTACCCAAAAGTGCGTATTATCCAATACGTTAGAAGGCGTCTGACACAAAAAAAAACACACTGAATACCGAAATAGGCCTATAGGTCGGGATACACTGCATCGGAAGTTACCACCCCCGTACATGTGGGAACACTTCGTTTTGCGCAAGCTTTCTCAATTTTCATCGTCGCCTTTTCTCGCATCAAAAGACCTCGTTTTTTCTTTAAAAATCCGTATAAATTTCTTTATAGCGCATGATATGTGACTAACGAATGTGTGACTGTTCTTTCTTTGGTATTCCTAAGACTGTTTCTTTATAAAGGACTGCTGAAGTTGAATTTTTAAAAAGACATGATTCATTTTAAAGCGCAAGTTGAAATTTAAGTTATATTTTCATCTGTCCTTCTTATGAACATATTCAAGAAGAGTCTTTTAGGGTATACCATAATAAAGGAAGGCCAGAACCAAATAATTATTTAAGTTTATATAAAATAAGAAAAAAACAATGATTTATTGTTAATAATCGCACTACTGACAAATACTGCCCAATTTTACTACTATAATTTTAAATATTATAATAATTTTAATTTAAATAGTCACTTGTAAAAATCTCAGCCTATTTGCTCGTGGGTTCGTTGGAGAGGTACGTTAGGGGTACGTTCGTACTCCCCTACGTACCCTCCCAACGAACTTATCCAGATTTCTGCTCTTTTTTTTTCAAATCTGTTTGCGGATTTAAATTTAAATTGAATTTTAATTTCATTTGTAAAAATCTTAGCCTATTTGCTCATGGGTGCGTGGGGAGGGGGGTACGTGGGAGTACGTTCGTACCCCTCAAGCCACTTGTAAAAATCCAATCCAATCCTTGCTCATGGGTTCGTTAGGGGGGACGTCGAGGATACGTTCGTACTCACCTAAGTAACCTCCCAACGAACTCATTCAGACTCTCACTCTCCTGGGCGCAATTTTTTTTTTTTAAATCTGTTTGTTTAAATTTAATTTTAATTTTAATTTAAGTGGTCACTTGTAAAAATCTCAGCCTATTTGCTCATGCGTTCTTTGAGGGGGGGGAGGGTATGTGGGAGTACGTTCTTACCCCTCACGTCACTTGTAAAAATCTAAGGCTATTTGCTAATGGGTTCGTTAGGGTGGACGTCGGGGGTACGTTCGTACTCCCCTACGTACCCTCCCAATGAGCTCATTCAGACTTCCGCTCTCGTGGGCGCAATTATTTCTTTTTTTTAATCTGTGTGCGTATTTAAATTTAATTTTAATTTTAATTTTAGTTTGAAAAAATACCATTATGCTGGTTTACATGACGAATGCAAACAATTTTCACTGAGATTGTGAGGGAGAGGAAAAATCTCTTACAACAGATTTAAAAAATTTTAAAAGTGTCGCGTAGGAGCAATTGAATTTTTTTCAACGATTTCGACCACCATTTCCTAATTTTTGATCCGAACTCAACTTTGTTTGGATTTTTTAGCATCTGTTCAGCTCCCGTTTCGTTTGCGTGCAAAAACGAAAATCGAAAAAATTGCGTTTTTAGAAAAATTTAAAATTTGCGGCCATGAAAGGCAAAATTAGAGTCGCAATTTTGAATTTTTTATTTTTACGTTTTTTGCAACCACTTCTTATTTATTCTAATGCAAATATAAATTTTTATTCAAATTACTCGCATTTTGTATTTAAATATATGTACTAAGTTTTAATTCTTTAGCATAGAATGTTTCTGCGATCGAAAGCAGTTCCCGATGGTAGTCATTCTATAATTTCTCTTTTTAAAGGCTTTCAAGATGTAAAAATATGAGTTTTATGGCTAAGCTCTGTTAAAAACAAGTTATACGATAATAAATTCAGACTACTTTAATTTTAAAATTTTCAAAATCCTATTTGAAATTGGTTTTAATTTTTTTAAATTTTTTTTTTTGAGAAAACATATCTCAAAAATTTCAACTTTATTTTGTAAATTTCTTCGGTTTTTATTCTTAGAGAGTTAGATCAAATTTGATCTATACATTTATTTTGAAATTTGGTAAAAATAAAGGACTATGTACATAAGTTCGGGATAAAAATTATCAAGCCAATGCTAGATTTTATATTCATTTCAAAAATAATGAAATGAATGAAAATGAATGAAATTTGAAAGGCCTCTCGTTGGAAGGACTCTGAAATTCACTGAAAAGGAAATTAGGAGTTATTTGCGCTTAAAATCTGTAAATTTCTTTAATCAATAATCACTTCATTATCACAATTTCTTAATTAATTTATCCTGGAATAAATAATGTTCAAAGCGAAGAAGAAACGATAGCCCTTTGCCCCTATTTACAATGCTGGGTTCGTAAGGATTTTCACTTGAACCTAAGTAATTATTCAGCCAAGAATGCTGGTGGCTTGGAGTGTTCTTAAATTGTTACTAAGGTTAGTAGGAACATACTATTCAAATAAACTTCAAGAAAATGAATTACACCGAAATATTGGCATGGGCCGTTATGAAATGAAAATATCATGAAAGAAAAATCGGACCAAGGATCCATGCACTTTATTTTGTACCACATTGTGGTTTGGGATATTTCACTGAGTCCTTCCTGCAAACAAATATACGTTTGCATTGGTAATTTTTTTTCGAATGATAACTTCAAAGCTCAATGTCTGTAGATGTGCAGTTTTTCGTACAGAGTGTATTGTATATTGATTCGTTAAAAGCTTTTCAAATAATGAGTGGGTTATGATTGGGGGGGGGAAGGTGGAGGGCAGGCCGCATCAGATTCTGCAGCTATATTTGCTTGAATTTCGTTTCGAAGGCTTCAATCCTTTTGATGGTGAGTAAGTTCTTTCCTTCTACCCATCCCCATCTTGAATTTTCCTTGCATTTTAACGTCTGATGAGACTATCGTCTATTGAGGACCTATAAGAGGAAAATGTTTTCCTTTCGGAAAGTCAAAGTGAAAATGAAAAAAAAATTTGTTTTTCTCGGAGAATAGGGTTTTTTTTTGCCTGTTTGGGAAGAGTCTTTTAGGACGCCCTTTCATACTTGAATAGAGGAAAGATTGTTTCGAGAATTTAATGGTTCAGACATTGTAAAATGCATTAGTTAAATTACGGATGCAATGATCCTTTATCGTTCGTTTTTAATCGAAAATTTCAATCGTTCAAATTGGAAAATTGTTCTATCTTTGGTTACACTCTATTATTACCCGATATTGATTTATTTTACCCGGTAATGGATTTTACCTGGTAATGGATTTTACCCGGTATTGTATTAAATACTACCCGGTAATGGATTTTTTCTTTGGCATGTTTTTTACAATTCTAGTGGCAATGGAAGTGAATTGTATTTTATTCGAAACGGTTCTAGTATTAGCTTAACTTGTCTATGATCGCAGCGCTGAATCTGGACTCGACTTGTGACGAAACTCTATGGGATGATTGAAGAAAACTCTGGGATCATGGAAGAAATACTTCTCTGTCATAATCATAAATTGTACTCTTCCTCAGCAAATAGGTAGTTGCAATTTCAACTCTATCAAAATCATCATCTATTCAGTCGGGTCTTGGCGATTTATAGGAATCTTAAAGAATTTTTGAGTGAATGTTTCACTAATATAAAATTGCACTTTGCAACAAGACACTCTTCTAGGCTACGATGGTACCTTGCAAGTTTTATACATTTACGATTTCTTAACAATTTATGTCACGTCTCTATGATCACGTACATACCTGCCTGAAACGAAACACTTTTAACGATAGTTCTTCAATTTTAAATTATTAAAGTCCTTTTACCTTGGAGTTTGCCGAAAATTTGGGCATAATAAATTTAAAAAAAAAACTGTCGGTTTTCTATGTTTTTATTTTTATAGAAATAATTTGATGAACCTTTATTGACCAGAAAATTTAAAATAAATGCAATTTTAATGCAAATTTCTAGTGTTATATTTCGACTAAGAACTAAGACTCTAAACTCTTTCCTAATTTTATTTAAAATCCTAATATCACATTTTCGCTCATTCCGTACACTAAATATTTGATATCACACTTACATATATATGCACCTCATCATACGGAATAACCGCCGGTAATGTAAAACGTTCGTTCGCGGTGAATGAAAAAGTTTTTGCACTTAATTAGTTAACTGGTTCGTTCCATGGTAATATCGTTGTCTGGTTCGGAAAACTGTTTCCAGTGAAAATTTTCATCACGTCCGATTTTCAGTATGTACAATTCCTAGGCTACTGCTTCTAGTCTATCGTAAAATCCTACGGGATAACATACAACTTTTCCACTTCTGCGCTTCTCATAATTACAACAATTAGTGTCCTTTTTTCGGAAGACTCCTACTTTCCACAAAGACGAGGAAATTAAATCTTTAAAATACCGGTTAGTTTCCACTATAACTTAAAGCGAGAAATGCTTTAAAAGGACTTGTGGTTTTTTTGAAGGGTTGTTATTAATTTTAGGATTTTTTTAAAAGTCTAAAACTATGAAAAATATTAGAAAAACGTGAGTCTGTTCTTTGGGTAGTTGGTTTAACATAGTGAAGCAGATGTAAGTCACGTACTCTTACTAGTTAGCACACTATGTAGAAAGATAAGCTATGTTTGGCGTAAGGACTGTTTTGGAGACAGATCAAAAATTTTCGAAAGGCAGCAATTATCCCTGAACTCTAAGGCTAAATTTGACCAAGACAAACTACTTTGATAGCACTTGGAACCTATGACTTGGTGGCAGTAATTACCCCTGGAATCTAAGGCTAAATTTGACCAAGACAAAAAACTTCGGCAACCCTATGAATCTGATATGGAGACAGATCAAAAAATTTCGAAGGAGTCCAAGGATAATTGCTGCAATATATATCTGGTATCTTGTATCTTATATTTTGTATCTTTTATCCTGTACTTTGTATCTCGTATTTTGTATTTTATTTCTTGTATCGTGTAGCTCGTATCTTGCATCTTGTATCTAGTATTTTGTATCTTGCATGATACTGCGAATGAGCCTTAAAACAGCCTTAAGAAGTGTCAGGTACGAAAAAGGGGGGGGGGGGTTTCAACCAGAATTGATACATAATTAGCCTCTTTGATTTATGTTTCAGTTCTGGTTGATACCGCCCCTTTTTCGTGTCAGAGACAAATAGCATCAGGAATCAGAAAGGAAGCGTATCAACTAGAGATGTGCAACGCAGTTCCTTTCAGTGAAGTACTTTACTCCTAGTCACTCAATTTACGGAACGAGTTTAGTGAAATACTTACATTGAAGAGTTCACTTACTACTCACTAGTCATAGTTACTAGTCGCGAAGTACTTCAATAGAATTCTTCATTCCTTAGAAGGGTTCACTCACTCACTCACTAGTCATAGTGAAATACTTCAATTGAACTCTTCCTTCCGTCGTTCACTTGTCACTTCAATTGATGTGTTCAATCACTCTATTCCCTTCTAACAGCCGTTAGCCACCGGCCGGTTAGTGTGTATGTCAGTTTTCTTCTAAAAAGAGCTCACTTAATCACACACTAGTCAGGCAAAAGTTCATAGGGCCTACTACTTGCACGTTAATTGAATATTCCTGTATTGATATCAAAAAATAAAGGTTTAGTTCCTTTATGTTGAGATTAACACCATCTAATTTTAGTGCTCGACCTGTTCTTCATTCATGCGTAGGTATATCGTTCTTAATTTATGTCACGTGTTGAATTGAAAAAAGGGCACAAATTGCACATCAAATTAAAGGGGTGAGAGTACCAGCTACTCAAAAAATCAAACAGAATGAAAGTCGGGTCAAAAATGAGGCAGTGCTGGTTGAAACTGTGGAGTGCCATTAAGCCGAAATTCGATCTGATTCGATTGAAAACTTGGCAAGGGTGAGTTTCGCCCATTTTTCGGAGCTACTTCACTCATTCACTTCGATGAAGCATTATTTTAGAATAGTTCACTCGTGAACGATCCATCTCTAATATCAGCTTGAACTGATACTTGAACTGTTACTTGAGCTGATACTTGAACTAAAACTTGAACTGATATTTGAATTCAAATTTCAGTTCACCAAAATGAGTCAGCTACTTCACTCACTCACTTCGATGAAGCATTTTAGAATAGTTCCCTCGTGAATGATCCATCTCTAGTATCAGCTGGAGCTGATACTTAAACTGATATGTTGAACTGTTACTTTGAACTGATACCTGAACTGATACTTGAACTGATACTTGAACTGATACTTGAATTGATACTTGAACTGATACTCAGGTATACTAAATTCAATCGGAAATTTTTTTTTTTTTTTTTACTTTAAAGATTTGTTTATGTTGAATGCCGTGAATGAATTTATGGAGGCTTAGGACAACTCTAAGATCCATCAGCAAAGGAAAATTAATTGCTATAACCACCATTAGAATTTCATCTTAAATTATTTTAAATGCAACAAACGACTTGCAGACTTTGTTTTACTGCCAAACTAAGCAGAACCTGCTGAAATTTCAGATTTTTTTTCTTCTCTCCAACTGAAAATGATTTAGAAAGGAATCTCATGTTTCCCATATGTGAACCATATAGAGGACGATGGTATTGTATAATAGCTCGCCTTTTCAGGATATCACATAAAATACTCCCCAGAAGCCATAAACTCACCCCAGAATCGTCCCAGCAATCCCTAGAAACAATAGACGAGAATGGCCAACGATCCGTCCGAATATATAGTTCACGAAAAGCGAAGCCCATAAAAAGCAGATTATCATCCGTTTTTGATCCCGAACCCATCGGATATGGTGGAAATTGAATTTGACATGATTACTTGGTATCGGGGGTGGTGGTTGGTTTTTTTTTCTTGTTTTTGCATTTTTTTTAGGAAAAGTTCGACTGTCCTCCGATTCTACATAATACTCGTTTTTGAACATTACCACATCAGAATTTGAATGCGTTCTTTGAGAGCATTGACGTGCAGATGGGAAAAAAGAAGGATTTTTGGGGTACTTGTTTGCTATGGCGTAACATCAGTCCGAACTCAAGGATGAAAAGCACCCAAAATAATTAGGCTACCTAGCGAAGTTTTCGGGAAAATTGGATAGTGTTGCTGAACAAAAAGCTTTTCAAATTATCCAAAGCTAGTTTTCACTTATCAGGTTTGGGTACTGCATATACTGAGAGATTATACTCCAGTATTACTCTTAAAACATTATAGGTTTATGCAGTCAAAGTCCTGTTCATAAATACCTCCAACAAGTCCCATATCAAACTGTACCATACACTTTATTAAAAAAAAGAATTAAGAAAAAACTGCTGGAAAATTTTAAATTTAATAATTTGACCTCAAAATGAAGCTTTAAATTTAATGCAATCAAAATTCCTCTTGTACGCGATTGCATTTTGACCGCATCCTGAAATGTCCTACTGGACTACGACTACTACAAGTCCAGTGGCCTAATTGACCTATACTGGAAAATTAAGGTTGTATGAGAGAGATGGAGAGAGAGACAGAAATTGTGGAAACTCTTTGCATACAATCCAAACCATAACTAGCGTCAATCTAAACATTTTCCTAATTAACCTTACCTGGCCGGTTGCATGTGTTAATGAGTTTGGCATTGATTTTGCGGTTAAATGGCAACATGCTCGAAGCGTAACTAGTTTTGAATGAATCCGGTGAATTGGGGTTAATTCTCTCCTGGTTCGATATGGAAAGGATAAGCGTCACGTTGAAGGTATATTGTAGTAAGCGTGGTACGACAAACAATTGGCAATCCCGGATTCTGTAGGGATTACAGTCTCGTGAATTCCTTTTTATCTGATTTTTTAGAAAAACATGAAGCTATCATATTCAAAACAATGTGTGATTTTGTTCTGTTTGGCTTCATTAAGGACTTGAATCGATTTTTAGTATACTTCACTTGTGGACCAGTGCCCTTAGAACCAATCATCGTAAGAATGCGTCTTATCATTTTAGTATCAACTTTTTCTTACTCCTTCCTACCAGATGTAAGAACTTAAAAAATACCAAGAAAAAAAGCCGAAAATCGGAAGAATTAATTTTTTCCCAAAAAGGACATTATTAATGACATTTTTTAAAAAAAATTTGGAAAATTTATAACATTTGTCACATAGTTTATTACAAAAGATATTTTTGTATCTATATTTTTCGAGAGTTCGAGGCCATTTCAAACGAACATCGAGTAGAAAAATTGTTGCATCTTTTTCACCTCTTCGACCCAAGGAAACTAAATTGAGTATTAGTCTGTGTTCCAGTTGGTCAAATATTTGTGTAATTGTCAAATTTTTAGTTTGTCATACATAAGGTTTTTTTGTTGATTCAGCTGTTCACATCATTTTTAAGGAAACGAAATCGAGCATTAAGGCTGGTTTACATGACGACTGCAAACAATTTTTACTGAGATTGTGAGGGAGCTAGCTTATCGAATTTTCAAAGGACTAGAAAACAACCACTGCAAAAAATGAAATTCACAGAAATATCGACAATATTTTTTGCTGAATATAATATCTACTCGTTTCATTCGTGAATTCCTGAATTCATAAATAATCAGTTTTGTCAACATCTTACTGCCAAGTGCACCAACCAAAATAAACCATAGTTATAAAGGCTTTAGATCAGCCTAATCTCTGAATATGAATTTATATGTCAGCAATGTATCCATTATAAGAAAAAAAACTATGAACTATGAACTATAATATCTGTTCGTTTCACTCGTGATCAGTTTCTCATAAGAGATTTTCCTTCTCCCTCGCAATCTCAGTAAAAATTGTTTGATTCCAAGGTGAGCTTCCGTTGTTTTTTTAAGCTTGTTTTTGCAGGGTAAAATATCAATTTTTAATTTGTCATAAAAAAAAATTAATTTTGGGCAAAAAATTTGACGTAGTTTTTTGTAAAAACTGTCAGATGAAATATTTGATTTCAAGGCGAGCTTAGGAGAATTTTTTTCTTTGAATTTACAAAATGTGAATACCAAATTTTTATCACATCGACACGCCATACACAAGATTTATTTTCTCTGGAAAGTTTGGCGTGATTTTTTATAAAAATGATTTGAAGAAATATTTGATTGCAAGGCGAGTTGATTTTTTACGCTTGTTTTCTTTTGTATGTTAATATGTCCAGCAGTTGTTCGAATATTTGTTTGACCGTCAAATTTTTAATTTGTCATACAAAAAATTTCTTTTCACTGAAAAACTTTAGGTATATCTCAGTAGAAATTTTCAGATGAAACAAGCTTAAAGGGATTTTTTTGAATTCAATTTTTTTGAATTCACTTAGCAAAAAGTGAATTAAAAAAATTCTGTCACATCGACACGCCAAAAATTAAAAATCCTTGCAATAAGTTCGTTATAATTCCACTTCAGAAGGTGATTTCGCGTTCATTCGCTTCAATATTTCAAATTTACGGGTGATAGCTACTCCGTTCGACTTTTGAGTTATGCATCAACCAGAATTTATCAACGACTGAAGTTTTGAATTAGTGGTTTACTTTCCAATCGTCACATACCTCATCGACTGCGGTTTGTTGCCATGAATAATAAATCAGGTCCCAAAATGAGATTTTCCGATAATTTATTTCCCTTTGGAAGAAGGACGAAGAGATAGTAAACGTGCCCAGAATCGAGGTTTCATCGACGATAATTAATTTTGGCCACCATTACTATATCCTCGTCAGAGGATACCTATGATCGCATATGTTTCCCGTATCGAATATCGTAACATACACACAGCGTACAGCAAACTCGACCGCCAAAGTTCATTTGTTCGTCCTGACTAATTGCAATTGTTTGCCCGCTGTAGATTGAAGGGAAAATTTTTGAAATATGACTGGTGGATAATAGTGCACAGGTGTGATATGATTGCGATAAAAATTTTGCGAAGTTTGCGGAGTACGAAATATGGTTTATTTGGTTTTAATGTGTGGCAGTAGATGCCTTATGCAAATATTATTGTGAAGTAGGTTTAATAATGCACGAGATGCAACAGATACCTACTTGAAGCCAATGCCTTTACTCTGTTTTACTATATATTATTGCACAGTAGTTTACATGGAAAAAGCGAGAGCGGATTAAAATACTTCACTTGAGGTAGAATCTCTTGTGAGTTTTAACCTCGTAAGCGATTTTGAAAACTATTTATTATCGAGTGAAAGCTTCTGGTTCATCTAAGAGGTGTTGTTATCGTATCATCCAAGTTTATGGATCTGATCTGTCTTACCAAAATGAAGGATGAAACTTCCACCGATACCGTCATTTAAAACATTGCAACGCGCCCCATATTTCCTAAAATAATTAAACCCGTTTTTGCCTTGTATCTTTCGTATGACATACTAGAAACTCTTTTGTAAGAGAGTTGTTAGTTTAGAAAACTTACCCTGCGTCTACACTGGCAATTTATCTGGCAATGGCAATGACAACGGAAATATTGTCATACAGAAATTTATCCATCAAACATCAACGCATATGACAATATTGTTCTCAGCATTGACATGGCAATCAATCATTGACATGTCAATTTTGACAACTATATTGCCTGAAAACGGCAATATTGCTATGCCTACACAAATTAACAGTGTAGAGGCATCGAACGCATATGACAATATTGCTCCCATGGCAATCACTGCCATGTCAATTTTGTCACTTGTCAACAGCTAGGAATAGGTTTTTTTTTGCTCGTGAAATGACTGAAAATCAAGTAGACTAAAGATAAACTATTGAACTAATTCATGTTTTTTTTAAAAAATAAATGTAAGACATTTTGCTTCGCTAGAGAACTTGATACTTCGAATTCACACGCTCAAATGAAAATTGACTGGCAATCAAATGCCCACTCATTATAATTTGAAATTTAACGCAATGGAAATATTGCTATTCTCTCTAAATACATTAGTCTAAATATCAAATAATAGTATGTGTTAAGAACATTTTTGTAAGTGGCAATGGAGGGAATAAGAAAGGGCAGGAATGAAGTGAAAATCGTAATTATGGACTGATGTTCGACCTGTTATTCGAAAATCATTGCGAAAAATCGCACCTGCCCAAAATGATATCCGTAATGAAAGTTTGCGTGTTGGACACTTTCTACCTTATTCCTTACGTACCTCATCCATACGCGCAAAATAACGATTTCAACTTAACCTTTTATAACAATCCGCATATAGCCACCCACTTGATATATGCCAAGGCAGGCGAAGAAATCCTCCTCCGCATTGTGAACGAAGGAAACCGATTTTCCGGGAGTAGTTTGCTAAAAAGGAAACTATACACCAGAAAATGTGCGTGCATTCGTTCCATCACCTGGTAGTCCTGGTACACCTATTGCTACTTTTGATTGATTTATTGGCAGTTTTTACCTATGGATAATAATGACGAGTAGAAATTAAGTATACTAAGTTGAGTAGAGTATAGTGGAAAATGAATGATGTTGATTAATTTCGCCTTGGTCCGATAATTGGCTACACACTGAACTAGTTCATTTCCAATACTTTGGCCGGCCCCGGGAAAAAATAGAAATGAACAGGTGATTGATTTATTACTTTGATTTTTCATGCTATAAGTTACGAAGATTTCATTTCTATTTTGCTATTGCGAACAACATTAATAATGCAAAATTTCGATTGATGAGACGATAATTAATTACACAATCGAAGAAGATAGTAAAGGCATGACTTCTTTCATCGGTAGAAAGTTTATCAGGAGTAATCAAAGTATTTTTTACATATTGGGTACTTGTGAAAAGTGCACCACTCTATTTATAATAAAACCTCGATTAGAGAAAAAATAGAAATAAATAATTAAACAAAAATAACAATATTGAAACTATTAAAAAAAAAATAATGAAATATAATAAATTGAGAAGTCTTAAAAATTAAAAAAATAAACAATATAAAAAATAAGAAAAAATTAAACGCGTTAAAATTAAACGCGTAAAAAAATAAAATAAATTTTCTACAACGTAATAAAACTTTTAATTAACTTACTATATGCACATTATTGGGTGATACACTGGTGATATTGACATATTACGATTTGTATGCAAGCAGTGTATTCATGGTATTACGCGCGCGACAAAATTCGCAAAGAGATCAAAGCGACGCGATGGTGGCGATAGGAGCGATGGTTTTGTTTCTATTTCGCTACGGATAAAATAGGAGAAAATCGTCAGATGTCCTTTTTTAGTTAGTCGCTGTGTTAAATAACGATAGTGTTTAATAAACAACCCTTATCAGCGCTATAAGGAATGTTAAACCACTGACTGCTCTACAACTATTCCACCTACATTCAATATCCTTTTTTAACGACTGTCGTGACGTCAAGTTGCATACAACATTTCGAACAATCCGACATACCTTCAATAACATTAAAAATTACCATAGCAGCAATTTATCCACGAATATTACCGAGAAAATTTCCATAAATACGACAGGTATCAATAGTGTCACGTAATGTCAAATGGCAATAAATTAAATGACTAATAACTTGTTCACAAGTGACATAAAAAAAATTTATGTTTCGTCTTTAATTTACATTTTTGTGCCAGGTGCGAACAGTGTCGCTTTTATTATAATATTATTTGCGTGTATGGAACAATAAACGCGCACGACGAGGGAATGACTTGTTTCCTAAAACACAACAACATTTTGCTTCGTTCTTTGTCACTATTTTTTTATGGTGAATTTTAATTGCACAACGTTGTAGAAAATATTAACAAATTCGGGGTGAATTTTTTTTTATGGAGAGTAGCACGAAGTAGGAAGGTACAACCGCTTTAATGCACACATGTTTTGATATTGTGATAAAAAATCTTGTAACAAAATCAGAAAGCTTGTGAAAAAACTGAGTAGCTACAATTTCATTAATGTTAAAAAAATTTTGGAGCTGGAATGTGCTACGAATGGTTTCTACAAGGTTTTTTCTCTCCAACGAAAATTTTACAATAATTTTAATTAAACACTGAAGTCATACTTCATAATAATGAACGATTTTCTTCAAATTTATTTCATCAATTCATCCATCAAATTTATTACATCAATTTCATCGGTGAGTAGAGCTTCAAAACAACCTTGATACCGACGAAAAAATTCTCGAGCATAGAAAATTGCACCACTGTAATATATACGAACCTAATGCACCCCAATAGAACCATGATAACACTAAGTTAGTTTTGCGGACAGGATATTGATTCTACTCAGATCATAGATCAGATGATATTCTACTCAGATCAAGGAAGGTTCAGTGTTTAGTGCTTCAAAATCTAGTTCCAGTCGACAAACATTCTCATGCATAGAAAATTGTACCAATGTAATATACGCAAACCTAGTGCACTACACTTCAACCGGTATAACACTAAGTTAGTTATGCGGACAGTATGTTGATTCTGCTCAGATCAAGGTTCATTGTGTACAGCTTCAAGAAAGCGTATAGTTCCCGACGACAAAACTCTTGAGTATAGAAAATTGCACCACTGTAATATATACAAACCTACTGCACCCCAATGGAACTGGAATAACACTATGTTGCTTTTGCGGAGAGGATGTCGATTCTACTCAGATCAAGGTTCGCTATGTAGAGCTTGATGAAAGCCTGGTTCCCGGCGGCAAAACTTTCGAGCATAGAAAGTTGCACCACTGTAATATATACACACCTACTGCACCCCAATGGAACGGTAATAACACTATGTTGGTTTTGTGGACAGGATATTAATTCTACTCAGATCAAGGTTCGGTGTGTTGAGCTTCAAAACCAAGCTGCTGCCGACAAACATTCTCGTGCATATAAAATTGCATTAAAAAAAAGAGTTCGATTTCTTTCAATTTGGAGCAATCGGTGTGACTTTAAAATTAATAATATGATACACATCACACCCGCAATTCATCCGCAACCACATTGTAAGCTAATATCCCATTGTTCGGTGCGGTTTAAACAGAAACCAAACATCACGCATATTTCAACAATGTCATACATTTTGTGGCATCATAGCTTTCTAGTCATATCTTACAAAACGTACAAGGACAACATTCCTTTGCAGAAATGGTTAGCGGTAGAGGTTAAACCAATCTAATTATCAGACAAAGATGTAAACGTACAAATAATATGGGTTTACCGAAACTACCTCGTTCTGTCGATTGTATGAACAAAACACCCCGAATAATACAAACAATGGAAAATCCTCTATCAAAATCCTCGCCTATTAGCAAAATGGCATAATTTTTCAAAGTTCCAACTGAAATAAACCCCACGTGAAAAGGATTCAACCGTGTTAAGCATTTTTTATTCCTTCGCCCACTCTAAAACTATGGAAAAATCTGTAATATAACAACGAAAACTTCACCCCCGTAGCGTAAAATATGGTCGGTATTTTGATTAAAGCGTTCCCATACATTTGTGCTATTTTTCACCCTTGGTTTCATCCGAAAGTACTTCAATCGAAACAGGGAAGGTGTCGTTTTGTTTATTTTTTTTTTTTTAGCACCCTATTACCCAAGTGGTGATTTGTAAACATTTTGTTAGATTTGTGTGGATTAGATTAGATTTGATTAGATAGTTTGTCGGTGCCGCGAAAAATTATTCAGAAAGATTTTCAACAATTGTTGGTTTAATTAAATAAATTTCCAGCACTGTTCATCTTTGGACGAAATCCGTAGGAACTACTCTAATTCAAATTCATTATTCGGACATTTCATCCATTTAATTGAGTTTCGTAACTTGATTCAGGCTTTTACCTTGCTTTTCATTGATAGTACTGGTACCTATCCTCACGCCATTGAATGCGAAATTTTTACCTTGAGAATTTCTTCTCAAAAGCAGCAGAAAACCGTCGACCTTAGCCATAAAACCGAGAAAAAAAAATACCGAAAAGAAAGTATCTGGGAATCTTTCCTTTTTGCATTTTACTAGGATATCTGTAGATATTTTATGCTTTTCGGCAATAACTTTCAAGATTTACCCAACTCCCACGGCTCTTTGGACAAGTAGACTTCCTACTTAGATTTAAAATATAAAATGAAAAAATATTTTTTTTTAGACATACCTCTGAGCGGACAGGTGCACATGTAACTGTAAGGAAGAAAGTCGAATTCAATGAAATTACTTTTAATTTGTTAATGGAGCGTAAGAGTGCGATGAACGGAAGCCTAAACATCCTATAAATTATATTTATTGAAAGCCTCTTATCTATTGAGTCAAGAAGTTGCTCGGCTTTCTTTCTAATAGAATTGAACTCGAGCGTATTGAAATCAGTCGGTGTACCATAGGGGAAAATACAATTTTCGAAATAATGGCGAAAATTAATTTGGAAGAAGTACTAAAACCTTTTGATTCGCACAAAAGTCGGCCAAAATCATACAATTCGATTTTGTTCCCAACTTCTTCCAAGTTCTTAATTTCATTAGAGGATCTTACAATACAGTTAGTTCACTCAATAAAATTTTCCTTGTAATTCATATTCAAGATTTTGAGATACATATGGGTACTTAGGTATGAATTCAAATTAATTCTGGATATACTCCTTAAATCTTTTTAAAAGTTGTTACCTATTCAACTAAAGAGCGATGGGCAGCAATAACCGATATATTCCGGTTATTTACTTACTAAAAGTATATATATTTAATTAAGCAACTACAAAATCAACTTGCATTATTCTTTTTGAAGCTATTGTAGCTACAAGTCGGAAATTCCAACGGAAGTCTAGTGGAAGTCGCTATTTTCTGTAGAATAATTGAACCCTACAAAAAAAAAACAATAATAATTTTATAGAAAAAAATAAATGAAACATAGAAGAAATATCTACTTGGTATTAAAAACATTAAACTACAATAAAATTCGATTTAAAAAAATTGAAAACTTAAAGTGAATTTAAATTTAGGCCTTTAAAAACAAGTAACAGAACAAAAAAAAATTGAATATAAAATGAAACAATTAAAGAATATGTTTAAAATTAGGATCTAAATAATTTTCAAAATTATATTAATTCTGAACGTAATAAAATTGTTATAAATAACTAAAATTCATTTTTCAAAATTAGATTAAATTATGAAAAAATTAAATTGCAATCGATTTAAATACTAGAAACTTAATATACTTAAAAAAAACGAATAATTAAATTTCACTCAATTTAGTCTTTAAAAAAATTATAAATACCTAAACTAAAAACCTTTAAAAACAAGAAACCACACAAAAAAATTAATTAAATAGTTAGACAATTTTTTTGTAGATATTTTACATCGAATACAGTATTACCAAACATATGGTACAACAATGGAGTACATTGAAAATACTTAAGCAAAAGTATTCTGTGTCTCTCTCACAGCGAAAGAAAGACATACAAGATAACTTAAAGTTATTACATTACAACAAACTTAAATAACAAACAAATATTAATCACTAACTATAATTACGTGTAAAAGATTTATGCGCTATAACTATAACATCAAAATATAAACAATAAACTCATTCTCGATTGCATGTAAACAAATTCATGTTTGTGAAAAACATCTGATCGAAAATTCAACAGATTCATACACTGATATATTAATAATAACATCCATTTTTTAATAAATACAAAAAAACCATCCTCACCAAGTTGTTTTCGATAAATATTAATTCGCCAAGTGAAATGAATTTTAATTTTGCAATTATATTTCGCGGTGAATACATCACGTTCGGATAGTCAACGCGAATGGTATATTTTGAGCCAGAATAGGGCATTTGTTTGTTTTATAATACGATTTTGCACCATTGAAATATTATTTGATATGTTTATTTTGCGGCGTGATAGTAGTAACAGATGTGTTGCTATAGTGATTGGTAAAATAAACTTGAAGTGGTTTTCATTGGAAATTTCGAGGAAAATCTACTATGGTATATGATTGTGTTTTTAATCTAAATTGAGAGATGTCAGTTTTTTTTTTAATAATAACGTAGTTTTATTGGCGCAGCCGGTAGGTTGTTTGGAATTTAGTACTTTATACGATTGTCTCTTTAATACATGTATGATTTTACTTTATTATGTTTCAACTAATCGCATATCTTCAATGCCTGTCATTCATTATAACTTGTACTTTCAATGGAAATACAATGGTCGAGGAAATGTCGAAAAATTTAACACAACAACGAATCCGAAGAGCTCGATTGCTGGAATTCAGACGTCTCCTAGCCTTAAATATTACAAAACCCTAATCAAATTACGATTTTTTAAATATCAAAAAATTTAAGGAGAAGTTATCCTGTACAATATCTCACGAAGCATTCACTGCATATTCCATTGAATTTACACCAAAAAAAAGTGTTTAATTAGCAACTCTTTACGATATACTTATTACTACTTTTAATTTTATTTCGTACTTAATTATTCTTAATAGATTAGCCACTGTGCTACGCAAGGCGTGTCATTTTCATTTTAGTAGAAAACACAATCGAACGAAGCGTCCAACTTTTACATGAAAAAGAAAAACTTTTACATGGAAAAGAATATAATTTTCAATTCATATATAAATCTAAATTTAATTTTACACGAAATGTTTCGTAATTTTTCGAATAATTTGCTAATACCAGTAATTTCGTGTAAAAGTACTTATAATATGTTGTTGAAAAAATTATATACATATTGTTGGAAATGTTAAGAAAAAATTGGATTAAAAATTAATTTTTTTTAAAACAGTGTAACAGTAGGCTACACACTTAAATATGATGCTTCAATGGCCACACTTTCCTAGAAGCAAGATACACAAAACTTAGGCAAAATCTGTTGGTTCGTTATCACTCTGTACAAATATTGATCCAAACAGAAACTGGTCCATCCATAGATAACCTTACAAAAAGATTTAAAGAATTTCCCTACTCAGTGGATCAGAACTCCACTTCCTCTTAACAAGCATCTGTTCCTCTGAAGCTCCCACCGCCAATTAATCATAAAATGCAATGCATCTTATCGGGGAGTACACGTTTGTTTGACAACCTGCTCGTAAATCAACCGAATCGTTTCCACCATCGTCAGGTAAATTTCCATGTATTCACTAGCACTCAAATCATTTCAACAAAAAAAAAAATCGATAGTAATTTGATTTATTCTCAATGGCCAGCAATTATTATTATGTGAATTTTTCTGACCATAAAAGTACGAACTTAATATTGTTAATAATAAAAAAAATCCAATCACTATATTACCTTACAAGAACATTACGTAAAATTACATTAAGTGTACCTCTGTACATATGGACATCTGCACAAATTACAGCTTCTGCGATGTCCACTCAGTCCTACTGCAAATTATAATATTTACAATAAAAAATAGCCCCCTGTCCCCCTCAGCCTGGTCGAATTACATCAGACTTCTATAATTCCCAGTACACAGTAGCATAAACCACTCATTATTTAAAAAGCTTTTAGCAAATCGATACCGCAGTTTATAGACATGCTTCCGTACTAGGAGAAATATCAGGACATATTGCATATACACTTAGGCCATCCTGCATACAAGGCGCAATCCCCTTCGTACGCCATCCTACACTGCAATGAAGGAATCCGGAAAATATGTTCCATTTCCTGTACGTATTCCCTTTTTTTATGTGGCCAGGATTTGCATACATTTCTTTCTTTATGAGACTAATACCGGCGCCCAATAGCAGCTAACATGCCCAACAGTCATTCAAAAAGTGTTGCAGATTTTCAATTTTCTCTACGATTTTTCCTCCCCGATTTCGATTTTCCATATTGCTCCCGACAGGATATCCTCTGCGAAAATATATGAGACTTTTCTTTTGCGATGGAATTAGGATGGATGTTTTCGATCGACGTAATAAGTTCTTCAGCTAATTACCGAAATCGTTGGAAGTTTTGTAGAAGTTTTCATTTCAGGGCAGGAAGGATTCGTAATAAGGCTTCAAATTACTAAAGATACCCGAAACTGAAGAAGTGTAGCGATTTTGATTTGAAGTCGATGACTTTTTACTGGAACCAAATTTAGTTTGAATTTTGACTAATTCACTGAAGAAATTTTCGGACCATCTCAATGTCCGGAAGGAACAAATTTGCAAGCTGTTTTCTATGGATACCACTGAAAAACATACCTTCGATTTTCTTCAAATTGATCAACTTTTGAGTTTCTAGGTTTAGGCAATCTTAAATTATGGCACAAAATTATGACCTACACCTGCTTTTATATTTGAGCCCAAAAGAGCTCGCTAACAAATATTGTATATCGGAAATACTGATATAAAAATTCCTTTCTAAGTCTCGAGTGCGACTACCATAGGCTCTCCCTAATCCATTTGGCAGTAGTCCGACATAGTAAATAAATAAATAAAAATAAAAATCCCTTTTAAATGTAAAACGTATGTTACCCCTTTACACAACCTTAGGGGTTGAATAGCACATAATCCTGAAATCAGTTTTTAGGCGATTACATTGAAATCCCATAGAAGTAAGAATCAATTTACTGCCTCATCAAACCACACAGTGATCTGCCCAAATTTGTGTATACAAACCGATTACATCCTCTTGGGGGTTGAATTTCTAAAAATCATGAAATTAATTTTTAGGAAATTTCATGAAATGCTCGTCAAACTAATAACCAATTTTTTGTAGCATCAAACCTAAGACGTATGTCGGAAACTGTAAAAACACGTGCAAGCCCCTTACACTCTCTAGGGGTTGAATATCCAAAAATCGTGAAATTAACTTTCAGACTTAAGGAAGCCATCGAAATAAAAGTCAATTCGGTATCTCGTCAGATCATACAAATATGTTGGAGTTCGTGAAAACGTGCACAGCTGCATTACAAGTATCCACCAAGTATCAAGTTTCTAGCGTAAGCTGTTCCAGAAATAGGAAAACACGTACCTTGTACAGCTCTACTTAAGTACCTATTCGTAAAAAGTTCGTTGGTTTTTTTTTCAGAAAATTTTTTATTTTATTAATTTGTAAAATATGTAAAATGAAAAAAGAAGTCTAAAATTTAAAAAATACGGCGTAGGGTAGACAGGCGGACAGGCGGACAGGCGGACTAACAATTTGTTGGTGTCATAAATGTGAAAAAAAAAAGAAATAAAATTTGAAAAATAATTGCATGTTAACAATATTACCTCTTTTTCGTTCGATTCCTTCTGTAATCATTAATTCACTATTACGTAAATAGCCACAGCAGTGCACCTTTACAATCACCACACACGTTCAGGCTTAATGTTTGTAAAGGAAAGTAAAATTTATTTGTCATTAAATCCATCTTAATACAATGAACTTCTCTGGTTTCAAGTATCATTTCAATTCGAGCGATAAAACAGATAAAGACAATGTGGTATTTTCGTAGTAAGTAGAACAAACTGTGGGTTAATTATCAGCCCCATCCCCAATTAAATTTTTTTTACACAACTTAAATTCCACTTTGCACAGTACTTATTTTAATATTATGTTTTATGTATACATTGTCATACTAATGAGCACCAAAAAAAAAAACATGTCCTCCATCCACATGACTATAAGTTCAGTAGCGTACATATCTATAATAGCTAACTAATTTCACCGACTTTAATTTAATTAAGTTTAAAGTTTTCGATTAATTCCGAATTCAGTAAATCTGCATGAAAGTTTTATCATATTACACATTTCTCTATCCTTGTAGGATTATTCTTATCCTTAATTAAAATATGAAAAATTGCATTTTCTCTTAAATCCCATGAGAAATTTGTCAGCTGACCTTCTTAATGATTTTTATCTTACGAGTCGCATATAAACACTTTCACAATGTGACCGTCGGTCGTTGAAGGTGGAAATTTATGAACGAAAAGATTTAAAAAAAAATTTAATTGTCGAACTTTAAAATAATGAAAATGGTTTTTTTCCTGATGTAATTACACACTTTATTTGCATTGTGTAGTGATGATGCATTTTATATGTAAAGTGCTACATTAAATCCACAACGTACTGGTTTCACCTGAAATTAAAAATTATTAAATTCAATCTTCAAAAACTTGTGAGAACTAACCGAAAAATTATGAATGTACCTTATAATTTATGAAGCTATAAAAAGATTCTTTCATACCGGCACAGATTATACTCTTATTAATCGATCTAGAAAACATTAACATTATTTTTCCTGTAATGACAAATCTTGAACCGCAGTGTCCATGTAGGGTAGAAGAAAAGCGATCAAAGTAATATACTTGAGCGAATACAACCTCTTCGTAGTTTTAGATTTTTCAATTCTTTATGAAGAAACATTTTTAAAATCAGTAGAGGCAATGATAGGTGTATTAACGAGACACGTATATTGCATGCACAGTAAATAAAAACTTAATTACAAAAATAACCATCGTAAGGAACAAATAAATTTTTATAAACTTTAGTTAAGTACCTACCTATTTTTTAAAAATTAGTTACTCAAACGCTTTCCCATTTTCATCACTTATTCAGGACCTACTTAAAAACCAGTAATATCCTTAAAAAAATTTTTGATCACCATCTTAGTGATAGAATTTAATCATCAAGAAAATGGAAAATCTTTGCGTTTTTTTGGTGTAGTTTTTTCAGTATCGTCTTCTTTTAATTTTCATCATCAACAACAACAACAAAATCATGCAAATTTCTCGACAAAAAAAAGTTTGCAGACAATTTTTTAAACTTGACGCGCCAGTTATGCATAGAATTTTGTCTCTTATGAAAAAACTTTTCGTCAAGATTCCTTCTACTGAAATTTTTTCTTTTTCTGTATACTCAGATAGATTTGTTGGTATGTAGTTTTTTGAGAATTTTCTACACATCCGTATACGTAAAAAAGCAGAAGGTTAAGAGTTTTTTTTACGAAAGTTGATTGAAAACTTCCTATCTGAATTTAGAGTTTTGGAAATTGTCGAGCAAGAGGTATGCTTAATAGTTTAAGAAAGTTTCGATATTAAAGTATTTGCGAAATGTTCTACCAATGAATTATCTTGATACGATAATCTGAATGTATTATCGTTTTTTTTACAGATGTTTCCGAATTTATTCAGCAAGATTTATCGACGTTACTCAATGTTGTATCTTTAGTATTTTAATGTTTAGATATCTTAGGCCGATTATAATTGGTGACCCCTGTATGTCAATTTTGAAGTTTCCTTTAATTCCCAGATGACGAATGATCTTTGCAAAATGTGCGAAGAAGCATTGTTTAATTTCAATTCCATATCAAATTGGAATTGTGAAATTTTTTTGTATTTTCGAACCAACGTCTAACTTAAACTGAAGTTAATAATGAATTACTAGATAAATGAAAAATCATTTTTTTTTAAACAGAGTATGTGATTCATTCATCCAATGGAAGAATACCTGCATTTTGTGGTTATTTAATATATTAAAATGAAGAGTATAGGGCCTAGACGGCTTCCTTGAGGTACTCCGAAAAAATGACAAAAATGCACTGGAAAATGGCTGAATGTTGTAATATCTTTTGAATTTGATTACTAAGATTGCATGGGATGGTTGGGAAATATTTTCTGAAATCAAACACATTCCTGTCTGCAAATCGGTAAAATTAAACAATTTCAAAATCGATCCTAGTGTGGATCCAAATGGGTTTCTTTAATGACTCGTGATTCCAATTAATGGAAGAGAACTGAAGGCGGACTGATAAAGCTATTGAAGGCTTAATTTGAGTTGGTTTAGTACTTTGAAGCATTTCAAACAAATCGATTGAAATTTTGGATTTTGTTAAATTGGACCCTTGATCAAAATTTTTGTTCTAGAAACCAAATATTTGTACAAACCCGAAGCTATTTTCCACAAATTCAAGAAAAATTCACTAAATATTTAATCGAAATTGCCCTTAAACTGAAGTTAATAATGAATTACTAGTTAAATATGGTTTAATATTAAACGAGGGAGTGTACGGCAAGCGATACCTTATAGTTTTCGGGCATCATGTCCTATGAATTAACGTCAAAGTTGCCAATTCATTGACTGCAGTGCAGCTTTATGTAATTAAACCGCAAAATCAATGGCAGACTCATTAACCCATGCAATCAACCCGGTATAATCCTACTCTGCAAGGATAATTAGGAGAATGTTTGCTGAAGGCCGAACTACTACCAACTGATATTCTATGTTATATGAAGTGATATACTCGTAGCCAATCTGTGACTATTTAGATATTTATATCGTATCATATGATATGTGAAGCGGAAGACCTTGGTCATTTTCCACTAGCTACTCTATCAGATTACGTATATGTGCATAACTGGCGCTGAATTTTCCGTCAGTCTGTGATGATAAATTCACCAAAATGTCCAGACAAATCCCTCAAGTTCCGGAGATTACACTTCAGATGGGAAAATGATTTCGGCTGTAGAAGGCTATCAGGGCTGGGCGCTCATTGCAAGGACGATAGGCTGCCGTGGTTTTTGAAGTACTAGTTGCCGATTTTGTACGGAATTAGGGTCATTTGTGCGGAAAATTCGACCTATACACGCATCAGAAATTCAAATCGGTCAGAATCACTAAGTCCAGTAGTTTTCCGACGAATGAAAATGTCTTTAATTTTTCTCGAACATTTTTTTTGGAAGCCATAAAACATAACAACATAAATTCAACCCTAAGGACATAAAATGTACGCGGATAATTCATTTTTTCGGTTGCTGACAAAATCTCTTTTTTTGTCGAGAGCAACAGTTCAGTTTTTTTCTTACATCCTCATTTCGGAATTATTTTCTGCGATGGAAATGTCGCAGGAAAATGCCTTAAACGACCATAAAATGGGCTGTTGAAAATTTGATTTATGAAGGAATGGTAACACCTTTATGTCTAGAATTTTGATTTATTTTCGTAGATCAGTTGTGGAAGATGCTGTCTTAGTTTTTACGAAATTGCTTTAGTTGTTTTTTTTGCTATTTTTGCATAAAATTGAAATATGTTTTGAAAATATTAGATTGTGTAAGTACGGAGTAAAATATTTTTACTACTCTCTGAATAGGCAATTTAGAGCCTACCCTGAAAGCAGTAAAATTGGCAAATCTTATTCTCTTGTGATTTTTACTATTAATGCGAAAGTTCATACATAAGTGTGGAAATCAATCGCTAAAAATGTGTAAATTTATTACTAGTGTGAAAAGGCAAAATTTTACAATGTGTAAAATTAAACACGGTGTAGAAAAACTACAGTAGGTACTACATATGTATGTACTACAAAAATGTGACATGTTTATGTTTACTTCTTATTATTATTAATTTATTGATAACATAAATGAATAATCTTCAAGCAAATGATTGGCAGATCAACTCCCAAACGTATTTTGAAGGACAAAGGACACAGCAATCGACAATTTGAGTAATTCAAGGAGATTAATCAACACATGATGCACAGTAAATAAAATCAATAAAAGCACTATTTTAAAAGAGTAATTTTTACTGTAGGGTTATTGTAATTTTACAATTAGAGCGTAAATTTAGGAAACCAATGTGCTCATTTGCTATACAATTTGTAAATGAGGCAATTTCAGTAAAAATTACATGACAGTACGTAAGTTTAAATGAAGTCATGCAGAATTCAAAGGAGGTGTGTATTTTTGCATAAAGTTACTCGATGGAACAAGTGAATTAAACAACGAAGTGGTCAAGTTAATACACATCACAAAAAATAAATTACTACGCATAAAATATCAAAATTACATGCCAAATGTGCAATTTCGTACACAACAATAAATTTTACATAGTAAATGTGGAAAATTATATAGGGTGTTACAATATTACTTCCCAAGCAGTAAATTTATGAATTAAATGTGTAAAAATACAAGATTTTAAGAACTGCTCTGAATTTTGTTAAATTTAATGGAAAATCGTAAATTACTACATCAATGCTTAATATTTCAATGCTTTAAGGACAGTAATTTAATTTTTTACTGTGATGCAATTAACTTCACTCGTTTAAGGTCCACTGTGAAAACCTAAGAAAGTACATATAAAAATCGAGAGCGACGCAATTAGAAAGTATGCAATCGAAACGACGCGCAAGAAGAGATGCAATATCACTACAACTGAACAAACTCTATTACATGGAATAGTGTCGCGTCGCTTCACTTGTGCGCGTCGCGTTCTCTATAATTCCACCATGAAAAGGCTCAGCTTAGGCTGACTGAAAGATGTGGGTCAAATCGATTTATTTGTTCAATGCATGCAACTTTACTGTGAAATTAGACAGTGCAACATGCATTTTTTTCAGCTGACATTGTGTCGTGTCGCTTCACTTGTTCGCGTCGCGTCCACTATTACTCCACTTTGAAAACGATCAACTTAGGCAAGCTGTAAGACCTCGGTCAAATCGATTGAAATGTTCAGTGCAAAAATAGAGCACATCGGTCAGTCATTTGCATAACATCTTTTGGACATTTATCTGTAATTACCTCTTAATATAAGGAGTTATAAATTTTAACAGAGATATTAAGAGCCAGCTTAAAGACGAGTAACTAAAACGCATACAACTAAAATAAACATCTTCTTCCAACAAGGAGTTTTCTTCACTTTATACCCATCGGTAATTCTCTGTACAACTGATCCTTAATTAGATGAATAATTCGCTAAATCGTCCAATTAAACAAGAAATATCTGTAAAGTTTATTGCATTTTCTCACTTCTTCCGAAGCATTCATTTAAGGACTCGAAAAAGTTGTGTACTAGTGCCGATGAAAAGTTGGACGCGAGACTATTTCCCTTTGTAAAATACTTTGAAAACTTCTTTCGTATATTTGGCAAAAGTGTTTTAAAATTTCCTCACTAAAGATGAATAAGTTCGTTTTTTTTTTCTTCATTATTTCGCCCAGCTGAAAGTTCCTCTCATCGTCAGGCACCGAGACGACAACTACGACTATGTCGAAAGCTGAACAAAAACGGACTAACTTTAATTTTAAATTAATTTCTGAAGTTTTGACTCTTGTTAAAAAGTTACAATTGGATTGCTCCATGTTTAAGTTCATTTTCTAATCGGTTCGAGTTTGAAAATTAGCTGGAGCGCACTTATTTCCATTGGAACTACTTGTTCGATTTTCGTATAAAGGAAATTTTCTGTACTGATACAGTACTGACATGTGGACACTAGGATACATAAGCACTTCTAAATTAGCACCTAACAAACTTATAATCCACTCCTAACCAGCTTAAATTCAGTTCAAACTATTCCCCCAGTTTCACAAGGCATTTAGTTCACTCCAGTAATTTAACGAACAAACAGCCCATTACCGTGCCCAAGCGAAATTTCCGCAAAGTACCTGTGGAAAAGGGTTGCAAGGTCGTCCGACTGTGGCAACTGCTTATAAAAGGATTACGACCGTAAGAAATAAATTCTCCAATTACCAAGGGATAAAGGTGTCCTTCTAAACGATTGGAAGTACTGAAAGGATTTCAAGAATGAAAAAGGTTCACGTATCGAGAAATGGACATTTGTTGTGTTCATATTGAATGTGTGGTTTGCTATTGTATGGATCGCATTAAAAGGACAATTGAATTGTGATGTAGAAAAAATGGTATAAGGTCAAACATACTTTTACTGTGTTTAGGCAACATATAGAAACAAATTGTTACTGAATAAAATCAAATTGAACTGAACAACTGAAGAGAAAAGGTGAACAATAATTTTCGGAGAATAAGGGCAAAAGTCTTTTTTGGACAAAGTGTGGGTTTCGAAAATACAAGTGGTATAGCAGATTTACTTTAGGTATGTGTCAAGAGTTAATTTAAAAAATATTTTACTAATATTACTTTATTATTTTTTAATAATAAAGTATTGTGATCGACCTAAAATTTCAAAAAAAATTGCTGCCCTAAAAATATATATTTTCACGTTTTAGGAAAAAGGAAAAAAAAAAAATTCCGTCTATCCGCCGTATTTTACTCGTATTCCAGTATTTAAATTCGACTCAAACCTGGGATCCAAATCTAAAATGCAAAATTTTGATTTTTCAAAAAAATTACATGTCATCCTTGGCAAATTTTAGGGTCTCTTTTCCAAATTTTCTTTAAATCTCGGATGTAAACAAGTGACCCCTTAAATTAAAGATGATTGCACGTCCTATTTGAATCTGCAAACAGATTTAAAAAAATTTAAATTATCAACCATAAAAGGCAAGTGAAAAATTTGAAAATTTTTAATTTTCTGCGACATTTTTGGCCACCTTTTCCTCATTTTTGAGTGAACTTTCAAATAGCGCAATTTTGCAGTGATACTTTTTATATTTTCGCACTGCACCTGACTTCTTATTGTTGATTTTTTCCACCTATGTCAACCCCCAACAATCCCCAGACTGAGTACACTTCTAGAAGGTTTTTTCAGTGTCGAATAGGTAACTAAAAATTTTTATGTTTCTTAAGTTCTTTTCAACATTTCTGGCAATTGTTATTCTCTCTGTTCATCAATCCCTTTTACACTAAACCAGCCCTAACTTAACCCCATTTCTCCCCCCCCCCCTCTGAGTTCACCCCAAATTCAGACAGAAATAAGCTATTTATACCGGGCGTTCGGTTATTTATTCGAGAAATTAAATTAACAATTTCCGTTTTACTATGAAAGTATAAAACGTTGTCGTCGCAATTGAATACGTCGCTACAGCCTATGGCAGGTTAGTACCTGGCTGGTGTAATATCTCACATAATAGGGAGACATAATTAACCCTCATTTGTCGAGACGTGTAGAATGTAAAGTTTGTGTGTCGTAAAATGTCTGCAAATCGTAAACATTTCACGTTTTTGTGAAAATAAGTGTATACAAACAAGGAGACGTTTTAAAGCCAGAAATGATTTCCATTGGCAAAATGTTTGTTTTACTTGAATTTGAAACGAGTTTGCCCTTAGGTGAAATCTTAGTCTACGGTTCAGTAACGTGCATGAATTCAAGGTAGATTTTGAGTAATTAAAGAGTACCTACCTATGTAGCTATGATATTTCTGAAATACCAAACTCTGAATTATAAAAATTAAAATAAGTAGTAGATACTCTCTATTAAGGACTAATGCATAGTCACACAAAAAATAGAACAATTGAAGCCCTTGGTGGAATAAGAGGTAAGCTCTTTTTTCCAAGAACATGCGAAATTCGATTTTTCTGAAGCCTTACTGAATTAAAATTATTTTTTTGGTTTTTTTTTGATTTTATTACAATTATTAAGGATAATATTAAAGCATAAGGGGCCTTCTGCAACAGCCCTTCTGCATCAGCCTTTTCATTTTTTTTTTTTCAAAAATGAACTGACCCTTATTCCACCAATTGCTTCAATTGATTCCAGTTTCAATTCTGTGACTGAATCTTCTAGGGTCACCCAATACCAATTACTTACATAATTTTTTTTAATTATAATAAAAAGGTTTTGCCATCTATTTAAAATACAGTGGATACCGCTTATTGTAATCCCGGATAATGCTTATCAAAATTTTGTTATCAAAACAGTTGGGTCCCATTCTCCACAAACGTTCTTTTTTCATTCGTTTTTCGTTTGTCTATTGTTATAAGCCGGTTAATGTTACTGTTTTTGGCTGGTCCCAAAGTGATTACAATAAGCGGTACCTACTGTATATTTAATATTTATTAGCGCCGGAGATGATTCTCCGTATGTATGTCGCTTTCGCTGTACTTTAGCTTTTATAAGTGCTTCAAAACATTGTGGTATGGATTTGTAGGAGTTAAATTGTGCAAATAAGTAGATATGAGGATCAAAGTCCTGTATCTGGCGCAATCAATTTCTGTCAATACCACTGATCATTTATATTGTTATACGGAAATATGAATATCTTTTTCCTCTTTGTAATTATTTCTTCACGTGCACCTACTGAATATGCGATTTTCTAACTCCTTATTATAATTTTTGAACTAGAACAACTACAGCACAATACGTTCGAATCGTTTCGTCATTAACTTCTTTCAAATGAATTTTTCATAGCCTTGTTTGCATATTATTAAGAACAACCTGGTTATTGTTGTTGTTTTTTTGTTACTTTTTCTATCTACACGGTTACGAGATTTATGAATATTCCCCTTACTGGGGCCCGGCTTGAGAATAATTGGAGAGGATACGATTAAACTTTCAGAGACATTAAGGACTATAAATGTGGCATTTTTATTAGCGAAATTAGCATGTCAGTGAAAGAAGGTGGCGAGTGTTTGAATGCAATTACCATGTCGAATTTAATGATACACTAAACGTTTGTGTGACCTGAATAGTCCAAGGTAAAAGCTGAATACTATTAATAAGAGGCCTTTCAAACCACATGGCTTTCAAGTTTTCATTTTCAAAAAAATTTCGTCCTGTTATTGATTCAGCTTTCCAGCGAACGAAACCTACGATGGAATGGCAGCACGGAGTAACCAAAAATGGAGTAGCCATTTAATCGCACAGTAACTGCAAGCTTTGAATAAGAAAATCATAAAGTTGTGAAGTCGGTAGTCTGTCAAGCGTATTTTCCTTTATGGAAACATAAAACCATCCCTTGAATAATATTATTATTATTATTATTATTATTATTATTTGGAAGCTAACTTTACAAGCAGGCTTACAGAGTTAACTGGGTAGCACTGGCTGCTTAGGCCTTTGGATTTTTTTTAATAATATTAATATCAGTCTTTTCAAGCAACTTAGCTTCCAAGTTTTAGTTTTCAAAAAAGTTTCGTCCTCTTATTGATTCCACTATCCAACCACCGAAGCCTACAATGGAATGGCAGCACGGAGTAGCCTAAAATGGAGTAGCCATTTAATTGCACTGTGACTGCAAGTTTTGACTGAGAAAAACATAAAGTTGTGAAGTCGGTAGTCTCTCAAGCGTATTTTACTTTATGAGAGCATAAGACCATCTCTTGAATAACATTAATAATATTAATTAAAAGCACCCAAAAAAAAAAAATTCGTCCTGTTATGGATTCAGCTATCCGACCACCGAAACCTACGATGGGATGGCAGCGCGGAGTAACCTAAAATGGAGTAGCAATTTAATCGCACAGTGAAATCGTAAAGTTGTTAAGTTCGTGATTGAAGTAGGTAGTCTTTCAAGCGTGTTTTCCTAGACGGGAGCATAATACCATCCCTTGGCATTTACATGTGATTCAGTTCACTTCATTATAGAGTTCCATAGTTCCTTTTCCTGTCCGAAAAATGTTCTCCCTTAGAAATTTCAATCTTATATCATTCCAAGCAACAGTATCGTTTCGTCCTGAAGAGTACAGCCACAATTAAATCTTGTTCACAATAGGATACCAGCAATTCCGCTATTTATAACTCACTGATACCTACGGATCGGAAATGTTCCCTCATCCTATCTCTCATGACATTTGACCGGCAAACAAAATTTGTGCACGTGGTTAAACCGTTTTTGGCGCATGATCCGGTTCAAATTGGTCGAAATGAGCTGAATTTCCCCAACTCAAAAGACGACCTTAAAGGATTCTCCAAGGAGCTTACCTGCGAGGTCGAAAAATAACACCCGTGTCAATTATTCCGTGTCAGCGTGGCCCCCAGAAGGGATAAAATTTCAGTGTTTTTGTTGGTTTGGTTCACCGAATTTCAAATCTCTGTCAGTCTAGCGACGTTGGTTGTTGCGTTTGGCGGTTTTCTAGCTCTGGATCTGCAGTTCGTTCGTGCGATACCGACGTGGACACGTTGTGTGTGCTGTTTCAAGTCGTATATGGCAGTACTTAATTTGAATATCGAAAATTTCACGGGGTGTTTTTTTTTAGGAGTGATAAATTTTGAATTGTGTGATTAATTTATTTGATATTAATCGCAGTGAAATTGAGTTGTTTATGATGATGACTTGTTACGTGATTTAGTTGTTAAAAAGTGTTCAATAAAATAGTGCGGTAAATAGGCAGATTGATTGGACTATCCTTTGGCTTTGTTTTTTGAAAATTTCAATTTAATTATGGAACCTCTTTCCTAAACTGTTTTCGAAAAATTAAACTTAAATTAAGTCTGATTTAATATGGCGATGGAACGTCATTAGAGAGTTGGTTTGTTAATTAAAACGGCTAATTATCACCGGAGATAATTAGCTGAAGCCCTATTTTCGGTATACGTAAAATAATTAGTATATTCCCTTCCATGGCATCTGCAATTACGCTTTCTTTGGATGTTGCTATTTTTTGGGTCTAATATTATGGAATCAAAGTTCTATAAATATTTCAATTGTTATTAAAAATAATCAGAAAGCTTCAAATTAAACGAACTAAATTAATGCCCTCGAACTCTTGAAGATATTATATCCAAGTGCTCACACTAATGCATTTTTTTTTGGGAAGTAGACAGTAGACAGTCTAAAATGTCCATTGGGATTACAGTTCTCAGAAGAGAATTGTAAAAGATCAGCCATACCTTTAGAACAACACATGTTCAAAAACTATCTCTTGGAATTCGTAGGGTTTGAAACGACTAAAGAAGTAGTCAAGAAAAAATCTGAGAAATTAGTAAGTCCTCCCGAGTTAAATACATAATGTAACAACTGAAAATCATCCACAAAATCTAAATATGAGGCTGTAATACGATCAGATTTCAAAGTAAAATTAATAAAAGTAATTTTTCAACTCGTTTTACATGTCAACGATTTGTTTAAAATTAATGATTTCAAAACTTTTGATTCAATGATGATTACAAAGTGTACAAATACTTTTATTAGGCTCATCGTAGTCGCTCAATTCATTTTTGAACACAAATTTCATTGAAGAAAATAACTAGGTAACTCTTTACTACAACACGCTTATTTATACACAATGGCTCTCAAAGTAATTCGGATACTTCTTGTCAGGTTTCGATAGTAGCTAAGACTTAACTTGAAGCCAGAACTGTGTGAAAAATCTGTTCAAAATTCAATGGAAATCATTTGAATCATTTTCAAGATATTGCGGCAGCACTAACCGAAAATTTTCTTTAAATTTATTCTTTAGAAAATTTGGCCAACAATTTTTGGAAATACATAATTCGATAAGACAGTTTTTGCAAATGTTACCAAGGTATGGTGGATTTTTCAGAACTCAATTTTAATCAAGTTCAAGACAATATTATGGTCTTAAGGCAAGGAATAGAGTTAAGACATGGAGTAAATTTTGAGTTGTTGTATTCTTGGCGTCAAGCAAAATACGATTCAGACACTGATGAAGTTAGAGGCAAACACCGGGGTCCTAGATTGAAATTTGAACGCACCTCCACTAAAGGAATAAATTAGCTATTATGAAAACGATGAGATATATTTCAGATACCATTAACTAAAAGAAAATTAGTGGCAATAGTGTGGATATACACAAACAGAACAGTAGGACGTTTTCATTAGGTTAGGCCAAGCTTTCACCTAAGTTTTCACTTAAATTTTGAATTAAGTCAAAAGATTTTGCCCCAATCACAAATAAAAATTTTCAAAAATTTTACAAGCCCGTTCCTATTATTGCCTAAAAACAATTCAAAATTAAAGCCTAAAATAACCCAGCCATTAAACAAAACCCCTTTTTTTTATCAGTGCTCAAACTTATTATGAATGTATCAATAGTACAAAAACCAAATTTATGGCCGACAAAACTCCACAATTAATAACTTAATTAAAATAAATGTGTTCAAGAAATTTTACGAAATATTGTAATAAATGTAGTGAAAATGAGTTTCGAGTTTAAAACGTGTTTTATAAATTGTGCTCTTGCAATGCTGATAATAGGTCAAAAATTTCAATTATCCGATGGAGAAATTGTTGGTGAGTAATGATTTTTTTTTTAATTTAATTCCAGAAAATATTAATAATCACATTTTGTGGTTTATAAATAAAGAAGTTAATTATTTATCTTCTTATGCAATGTGTTTTTTTTTTTTTAATTTAATACTTTAATAACTTCACTATTCCAAACAAATAAATTTTGTTTAAATCTCCGCTAATCCAATTAAACAACATTTTTTAAATTAATATTCTAAAGATTTTATATAAAGTATAAAAATATATTTAAAAAATAAAAATTATTTATATGCAATCTGTGATACGAAGTAAAGAGAACTAAATAAAATAGTTGTTGCCCAAAGATTTTAATCAAAAATATTTTTCGTTTTCAAAATTTATAATCTTCCTCTAATTTCAATTATTTTAACATAAAAATTAAAATCTGAAGATTTCCGTCAGTTTAAAATACAAAATTAAGTAGAGTTACAAATATTTACTTGTCTCTACACTGAAATAAAAACTATGTTTATTCCAAGTTTGCATTGACTATATTCAAGTTCTTCTAACTAATTGTAAAGCTGAAATGTTTCCAGTGAACATGGATATAGTGCTCCCAGCCATAGCATATTGTTCGTAAAAACGTAGTAAGGTTGCATTCAACATATATCCAAACTGATATTTAATATTGTTGCACCAATCATTCTCGTTACACGATGCTAAAGTATAATCACGACAACAAAATTCTATGGTATGCGGGACATTGAAATTTGATAAAATAATTCCCACAACCATACCAGATATGGTGTGTGCAATCATATAAAGTAAAATACTAGATATGATTGTCGCAGCCATACTATAATTGACATATGTAACTTCGAACGATCAGTGTAACTATATCATTTGATTAAAGATAGTCAGTACAATCATGTTAGTTGACATCATAGAGCTACTGGAGACGAAAAGCCACCGGTTTTGTGTAAAGGGATTTGAAGCCAAAAACACGGTGAGAAGTGAGAAAAACAGGGTCGTTGTTGTTATTTTATCGTGAAAGTGAGTGAGACAAAACAGGTTTCCATTTTCTAATCAGTTGTCATCGTGTCGCATGGCTTAACGCATCGTGTTTCATCCTCACATTTTCCAGCTTATTTTGTTTTTTTAGAGTTTTTAAAAAAATATAATCATAAAGACTTTTTTTTCTACAACAGTGTTTTTTTAAAACTCATCTTCATTTATTTATTTTCATTTTGATTTTTTCAAGATGTCTCTTACAAAAATAAAAGAGTATCCAAGGCGGTTTCCTGTAGGATGCTACATTTTTGAGGTTTTTGTTTTGTGTGTAAATGACTAATAAAAAATTTTTGTTAGAAGTTATTGCGCAATATTTCCCAACAACATGTGATTACTATCAGGTGATCCTTGAAAGTTGATACTTGCGGGTGTAGAATTTTGTTTACGAATTTAAGAAGAAAGAAAAATACTTCTTTGAAATTTGATCCGGCTCGACGGACCAATGAATACGATGAGGAATATTTGATTTAGTTAGGTGATCTTGTCCAGTAGTTTCACTCGTTGAACAGGAGCGAATCAAAAGATTTTTAATTTTTGCGAACGGGAGATGGGTTCGTTGTAAAACGTATTACCTTTTAAAAAAGCCCCCAGCTGTAGCAGCGTGAAGATAAATCTCAAAAGTTCCCGTTTGCTACTGATTTGAAATACTTACCTTACGGAATATCGCTAATACAGCTTGGATGCAAATCGCAACTAGATATTCGTGGAGACTATTCAAAAAGGACGTATTGACTGTGGACGTGCCTTTTATAGGGCTGTGTAGCTTTAGCTACCGTAATTTGCTTGAGCTTTACAGTCAATGTCATAAGAGTGGTAAAATTTATAATTTAAACAATTTTTGAATTGTGCTTGAAATTCAAATAACCTGAGTCCTAATGTTCAAAACAAAAATATTAAGTTCAAGTAACGTAATAGTTTTGACCCAAAAAGTTAAGACTTATATCTAATATGTTCCCTCGAAGGAGTTAATACAATCCAACGATAATTTGAAACTTGTCCGACATTATTTTTAAACGGGCATTATCAATGAAAGTTTTTCAACTGTCATCCCAGCAATGACAATAGTGCAGCGTTCTATTTCGAGTTTTTTTTTGGTTCTTTAAAAACACATTTTTTGAGATTCCAGGGTAGCTCTAATATGGAAAATTTCATAATTCTTCAACTTATGTTATTTCCGATAGAGATGTGCTCTTCTTTGCGATTTTAGTAAAAAAGATTTAAATTTAATTTTATCGTTTTGTCATAATAACAATATGTTTAAATATTCTTCATAAATTTTTTGCTTGGTACATAAAATAGTTTCAAATTATTGTCTTCATAATTTCGAGTTCACTTCAATTTCTGCATAATTTTCAAATTAGTAGTATTACAAACAAAAAGCTTAAAGAAATTTGCTTCTATGGTAGGTTCTCACCATGAAAATTTCATTCATATACTTACAAATTGGTAGAAAAAAATGAAATTTATATTGGCGGGATTCGATCCATCGCTTTTAGCGTTGAATTTTGTATATCCTAGCGAACAGCCAAAATTTCCACCAAATCGGTTGAAGTATTGGGTGTTCTTCAGTGCCACCTACCTTTCGTATAAGGATGCGTTGGCAAGAATTTCGTTCCAATATAATTCGCAGATAATAAAATAGGTTTCGCTACATAGAATAATCCTCAGGGTGTTTCGGACTTAGGCATGATACACCCTCTGACGAGTCAATGCCATTCGATAACGAAACAACTCCTTCGAACCCAGGCCAACAGAGTCTTACAAAAACTGGCCTATTTAAGAATTTCCAACTGTCATGTCCGCAGGGACACCGGCTAAACCACAGTCTGGGATTTCGTGTTGGGGCTTCACACCAGAAACTCCACTGACGCCGGAAAACAACAAAAACTTAAACAAATTTGCTTCTATTGTAGCTTCTCACCATAAAAAATGCCATTCTTAAAATATTAATACATAAAGTGAAATAGTTATTAATAATTAAAAGATTAAACAGCCCTATTTTATTATCACAGTTTTTTATTTTGAATTATAATTGTTTGTGCGATGTAATTCCCATTAAAGTGAAAATTATAAGACTTAAATTGTCCTGAGTAAATTCGAATTAAATTTGTATTGCTGAATAGTTACAATCTATAGAGTCCATTGTCATCATTGAAATCTAATTGTTGACACAGCTTAAGGTGTTACGAACTCCAGCAGTTTACTACACAAAAAATACCAAGTTCCAGGATTTACCTAAAAGGACACTACCTGCACGTCACGTTATAAGGCCAAAATTATTATAGCCAATGCGTGATTTAAAAAGAAAAGCCGATTCCGACCACACAATACGCCTCCTTTTTTATTATATTATTCACCTTCTAACTTGTAGTGAATGTCCTAAATCCCATTGTACCCATTCCACGTTAAACGCTGCAAAGCTTGACAAAGATTTCGGTCTTTTATTGTCGCCTCCTTATTTTTAGATCGCGCATTGATAGGACATCTAATGGCTGGCCACCCCGAGACCGGGCGCCATTCTCTGCAGGTTGACAAAATGAACAACTCGTCAAACGAATTAAGATAACGTTCAGAAGGTTAACATTTTAACAATCGAAAGGGATTCAATTAGTGGAAATGGTCAAACGGTGGAGTATAAGGATAAAGCGGAACTTAGGCTCGGGGCTTACCACCTTATTGTTTTCTGTGGCAACCCTCTGCATTAACGGGTAGGTATGCCTTGAATAAAGGAGACCGCAGGATTGCCGGGAAATTATTGCGGGTTGTCTGTTTCATGTGTGTCCTGTTTGTGTCGTGACTTTGGTCAATAAGAAGAGACCACTTTGGAGCTCGTTTCGACTTGATGACTTAAAGAGGGAGGCAATGGTTTCGAACAGCTGTCCGAGCCCTGTAAGGATTATTGCGCCAGGGAGGCCTTCGAGAGCGTGTGTCTGTGGTCGTTGACTTTGTCCGACGAGCGAAACTAAACGTAAAATCGATTCTATCATAGTTATGGATGGCTGTTTTCTGGACAACCCTACTATTATAGGGATATAATAGATTCCGATGAATATCTTTATTGACTACTCTATAATGAAATCGATCCGAAAATTGCGTGGGGAAAAATCACGCATTTAATTGAATTATTTTGTGGATTTTTTTGATAAGATCTGTCAATATAGCGACATCGGTGGCCAGTATCGACGGTTTTCCTGCACAAGCCTTGTTACTTTTACCCATTACTTATACCCTGTGATGAAAGGTACTACTCGACTCTACTATCAAAGTAAGAATAAGTTGAAGACGGTTGAGTGTTTCTTGAATCGCAGTGCACCAGTAAATGGGTAGCTGCCCACTGCTGAGTTAACATACTTTCGATTTAACACCCACCCACATAGGTTCAACTGCTCCAGTAGAAGTTATACACTCAATTGCATCACCGGTCGTACTTGGATGTGTTTCCTAACACCCAGCCTAATACACTTATATCATCGGGTGTTTCAAGAAGTACCAATGTTAGTACACCCATGTTTATGAGCATTTCTCGAAACTCCCAAGGATAGACTATCTATCGTAAGAGCACCCAAGGGTGTTACATGGAACACCCATGGGTGTTACATGGAACACCCATGGGTGTAACGTGGATCACCCATGGGTATTATGTGGATCACCCATGGGTGTTACGTGGATCACCCATGGGTGTTACGTCAATCACCCATGGGTGTTATATGGATCACCCATGGGTGTTACGTGAAGATCATCCATGGGTGTTACGTGAATCACCCATGGGTGTTACGAAGATCACTCATGGGTGTTACATAGACCATCCATGGGTGTAAACGCCCCCATGAGCCTTAGCGACGCATTCATGGATGTTAGAAAATAATGATAACATATTAAATGTATATTAACAATTTATTTGATTTTTTGATCACATGAAATAAATTTCGGTTCTGTCAAAAAAAAAACACCCATTATAGTTGTAGAGCTCACATGGAGAGTAGAAAAGTTTTCATGGGTGTACAGGTAAAGGTGTACGCTAAGCTTTCATACTTCGAAAGCTTTCAAGTTTTCAAAATTTCTCCGAATAACTAAGAACAGATCTTTTGAGACGCTTGACTTTGATTGCTAAAATCTGGGTCATCAATTTAATTTTCGCCATTAAGGCCGTATATCACCTATATTCCAATTTTAATTAACATAACTGAAAAAAATAAAAATTTGTCTATTAAATCGAAAAAAATACCCATCCTCTCGCATAATTATAAATAAAATAACATTCACAGATTTCTTCATAAAATAAATTCAACGTTAATAAAATCATAACAAAAAAAACACTAAATGCCTTTGAATATAAACATTGGCCTCGTTCTGCCTACAGTGCGAGGGAGTTAATTAAACTGCCGGAAAACTTTGTCTCGACGAATGGAAACAAAACAGTATACACACACATCATATGTATACATTTTGTGCCCTATAAACCCTCTTTTTGATGGAATCTACCCCCTATTTAATGGTCCCGGTTGCATTCTCTCTGTCGTATATTGTTATTTTTTAATTTTCGCATAATGAATTCATTTCACTTTTCATTCTGCAACTTCATTCATCTCACACGTTCTTTTTTTTTGGTGTTTTAAGATACTATAAATTCAGCTTCTTCCACTGTTCTACTGAACTTGCTACCCGTTTTCTTTAATTTTAAGCTGTGATTTTCGATGTGGGAATTGAAATTTAAGTTGGATCCCTGGCATTATTTGACTTGAACTCTTCCTCATTTGATGAAATCCTGAGAGATTTAAGTCACTGTACCTTCTTGAACAAGGTTTGAATGAGGATGGAGTTCATGTCGGATCAGACACCAAATGGGTCCAACAGTAACAGCCGTGGATATAGTATATTCACCCATGGGTGCATAGGTAACACCCATGGCTTCGGTACTAACAACCATGGGTGTTCTTACGCATCATCCATGAAGTTCTTATAACAAGCATGAACACCCATAAGACCCACAGATGTATCGTGGTGTTTCTCGAACCATCCAAAAATATGGGTGTAACATTGGGTGACTTTAATACCCATGGGGTTTGTTATCTTAACAGATAAATGGTTATTATAAATAGCTTTGTTATTAATTTATAAAGAACACTCATTGGTGCAGCGTTGATACCCATGGAGGATTAGCGGCACTATCATCCATGGATGTAGGATACACTCTCTTTGGTGCTGCGTTAACATCCGGGGGTGTATGGTATATATTAATAGGTGCGGCAGTAACACACAGGGCTACGGTGTTCTGCGCAACCCTCATGGAGTTCTTACGATAGAAATGGGTGTTTTCGAAACACCCATAAATATGGATGTCTAAGGCTGTTTTTCCAAACGTCTATAAACATGGGTGTATTACATGGGGTGATCAAAACACCCATGAGATTCGTTCGCCTAGAGTATACAAACCAAAATTAAAATTTGTACCTAACTAGGCGAGGGATTTAAGTAAGTTGCATAGAACAAACAGACGACCCTTTTATTCCTTTTTAGGATACACTAGTGAAAAGTGAGTAGAAGTAAGACCAGTAGCCATAAGCATATGAATTTAGTCCCACTAGTCCCTTAAATTTTCATTTCCTTTTTGTTTTTTGGTTTTTATCCAATTTTATTCGGAAAATTTTTAAATTAAAATTTCGTGTAATTTTTCTGGTTGTCTAATTCAAATGGAATTTTTTTTTCCAACTTTTCCATTTCAGCTGACCCGAAGTTCAGTGCACCGATCCAGAACGTAACAGTGCCCGTGGGACGAGAAGCATTACTAACATGTGTCGTCCAAGATTTAGGCTCGTACAAAGTAAGTGATTAATGTATCCCGGCATTAAATTGAATGTTGTTTATTAGCTCCCCGAGGTAATATCATTTATGTAATAATAACGAGGTAATGGAGTCCCGAGTATCCAGCACCTCTACACATCGACCATCTACCTCCATCTACGACTGAATGCATATAGACCTAGAGACAAATGAAACCAATGAACACTGGTCCTCTTAACAAACGCTGCGGGTAGTTCGAGATTTCAGGTATCCTTACCGGGAAGAAAGGACCGATATTAGGATAGATAAAGGGAAAAAAATCGAAAACAATTCGGTTTAATGGAGTAATTATAACTGGAGGATTTCAGTAAACATCTGGCGATGATTTGTTTTCCTTTCCTATTATTTAAATAAGTGGAAATTATTATTGGAACTTGTGGGCGATGCTTTCTTATTATTGAACGAATTAGTTCAGTTATTGTTCTATACGATTTCTGATCTAAGTGGTGAGATTTATTCCATTTAATAAAGCTGGTCACAAAAAGTAGATCTAATTATTCTATTAATTGATATAATTTCTTTTAATTAATAGATTTTTACTTGTAGTTTTATCAAAAACCAGAAAACAACCAACTCGATCCGGGTATGTGCCAATAGTTTTAGACTTGCATGAAAGTAACATGAGCTTGCTATTGTAGATTCAGTTCAAAATTGGTGCCAAAATTGGTGCCAAAATTGGTGTCAAAATTGGTGCCTAAATTTGTGCCAAAAATGGTGCCAGAAACGGTGCCAAAAATGGTGCCAAAAATGGTGCCAAAAATGGTGCCAAAAGCAGTACCAAAAATGGTACTAAAATTGGTAGGTGGCTCAACCACAGTCTCTTTCACCTATCATGTCGAAGTACAGGGTATAATTTCTGCTTTGAGAAGAAAAATTACCTTTTTTAATTTTTGAGCTACTCTCATTGCGCAGCTTCACCCGCAGTTATAGAGTACCTACAATTCTTTAGCTACAGTTCTTAAAATACTTGTGCACCCTCCAGAAAAACGATTCAAAATTGATCAATTAATGTGTCTTTATTTACGAGCATTTAGGTGTAAGGTTTAGGTTTAGGAAGGGGCGCAGCGCTAGAACCAGCGCGCTCACTAGGCACCATACGGCCCCATTGCGATCATTTCGGGTCCTCGTGGGGTATTTCATCACCTCAAAAACACTCCATTTCCTTGCAGAATCTGACCGATTTGTCATACCCTTATGCCCTCGAATCCTCGATGCTCTCGAAGAAGAGACTACCCAATAATCGAGCATTTGAATCAATACTTTTAAAATTCGTTTCTTGTTTATAGATCGTAATAAAGGATCATTAATGAATTTTCATTTTTAATGCATTAATGAATTATTAGCGATTCGTTATCAATTAAGTCAAAAAATCAGCGAATTTTTGAATTCGTTAATTTATGTCAATTTGAAATAAAGCATTTTTGCCGTTTCCCTTCAAACACTATAGCCATTCATAACACGACTCAAAGTCAATTCAAAATTTTATCGTTTTTTTCGTACATTGATTTGCTGAGCTGTAATCTACAGTTCAACTCGCTTATAAAGTGCACTTTCATAACGTAATTTCGGTTATAAAGTAGCTTTTTTCAATCCCCATGCACAAATATGAAAGGTTTTCATGTTGGTTATAACGTACTATTGGTTGTAACGTTCTACTTTTGTGGTCCCCTCAAGGTACGTTATATTCGGGTTGCACTGTATTTGGATTTCAGTTTTTAGACCTTTCTGATTCAAATTTATTGGCTTATTTATGTTTCGAAAACATTAAATTAAATGGCAAAAATATGCATGCGGTTGTGCAAGTACTCGTACGCACAACGACTGGCCGGGAAGAAATGCCCAAGTCTTCGAAGACTTAAAAAGTACATTTTTAACAGTTTTTGAAAACAAAAAAATGTTGGTGAAATTTTTTCATTACTTGCCTGATTCATAATCGATTTGGCATTCAATTTTTAATCGTCAAAACTGTGTTTTTGTATTTAAATGAACACTTTGAAAAATTAGAAAACAAATCTGAATAATTATTTTATGATGATAAACTAAATATTACCATAAGAATTTAGTTCGAAGAATTTCCATTAAGTGAAGAAATTGAGTAGGGCAATCATCAGTCCTTGGTCTGTCCTTTTAATTTGCGGTATACATATTGTTACATGATCCCCTTGCAACCGGCGCAACTCGATCAGTTTCCATCAAGAAAGCCACACTTCGCAATATCCAAAGCGGAAACTTCTGTATACTTCTCGACTCTTCTCGCATGCAGAATATACTTCGAGCAAGTTCCACACGCAACACCAAATATTCGGGAAAGCTTTTGGCTCAACACATGCCGTATGTAAGCCTGATAGAGCTTTCAGCCAAAGACAGTTTTTACACAGTGAGGCAACGATCAGTTTCGACGCAACAGTATTTGTAAAGCGATTTGGATTGGCAGCATTGGTCAGTGGTAAAGTTGTATGCAGTTGTATACAAAAGTTGCCGGTGAAGTGTTTATTGGTGCGATTATTGAATGGGAATAGTAAATCATTGTTACTTCTATTGTTTTTACATAAATTGTGTCTTACTTGGAATCCCGTCAAAATGTATCAAAAAAAATTATAAATTTTAGTAAATTCAGTACATGTGCAAAGAGAAGAGTGAGGTTTCTATATAAATAATTAAGTTTTTCAAATATCTCCTTTAATTAAAGTAATATCAAAAATTTTAATAAGACTAAATTTATAGATAAAATAATCTCCCATTTTTTACGTTATATGTTTTTTTTTAAGAGGTAAACGGCAACCGAGATATTTACTATTTTTGATTGCACAGTATTTTTTCAGTACTGTCACAACAGTACTGCATTCTATAAAGAAATGAATGGGACTGCTCCCTTGAATTTAGGTTTATTTCTTAGGTTTATGTCTTTAAGTGTACCTACACATAGCCAATTTTTTTTTAGACATTTTTTTGAAAATCAATCGGTGGTAAACATCAAAGGTAACACCGTAAAAACAAAATTTTAATAGCAAAAAACTATTTGCTAAGGTTCAAATCTCCCAATGGATCAAGTATCTTCAAGCTTTCTCTACTGAAACTCATGTATCGTTCATAGGAACTTTCATGATGAATTTCATCACTTCTTAACTCCACGGGTCATGAACTTTGAGGCATCTGAAACTTGTCCACCAAACAATGGCATATACCCTTAAGTCTTTTCGATCAGGTGGTCTTAAAATAAAACTGTGTTTGTAATCAAAAAAACATATCAATAAAATTAACGCTTAATTTGTCCTAATGACGACGAAACTGTTCCTGAAACAGTACTGAAAATGATTTGCGTGTTTATCAACTCGCTGAATGTACAAGTCTCCGTATATCGTAATGTCTGGCTATCGTTAAGTCCATACAACTATAATCCTTGCTATTCAAATATTCCGGAATAATCAACCTTATAATTTTGCCATATCACCACACAACTTTTAAGAACCTGGGGGCTCCATCATCACTGCGCGAAAACCTCTTCATATGTACAATTACAATAGGTAACATACTCGCGTTGGATATACCTAGTAGTAGTTGGCTATAGTTAAGCTCACGTACCTGTACTTAAAGTTATTAACAAATGGAAAAAAAAAATCTTGAAAAACAATTCCTAATCTTTTTTTTTTCTCGCTCTCTCTTTTTCTAAAATTTTTCTCTTCTTTTTCTCACTTACAGGTGGCGTGGTTGCGTGTCGATACCCAGACCATTCTTACAATACAAAATCACGTAATTACGAAAAATCATCGAGTTGGTATAACATACTCGGAGCACAAGACATGGCAGCTGAAGATTAAGGATATTCGAGAAACGGATAAGGGCTGGTATATGTGTCAAATCAATACGGACCCAATGAAGAGCCAAATGGGTTATTTGGATGTTGTAGGTACTTGTCGAATTGTATTATATTCATCCCCCCCCCTCTTCTCCACGATGCTCTAGGCTTAAATAGTGTATGTTCGACACCGGCCGGGGGGAGCATTCCATTACGGAATTATATTTACTTCTGGGAGCCAGGACATGTTATAACTGAATGTTTTTCCTGATTCTATATCAGGGTGATTCCCTCATGTCCGATGGTTCTATCGCCTATAGATGGCAGATGATTTGTGGCGTAGTGAAGAGAGTGTAATGATTTGATTGGGAAAATGTTAATTGAATTAGACGGTAGTTTTAGGTTAATAAAAGAACGAAAGATAAAAGAAATTTTGGGGTGGCAATTTTTGTTTTGTGGATCTCGTAGTACTTTCTTTTCAATCTGTAATATTTGATGAGTCCTTATCATTTTATTGTGATTACATTAGTCGATCCCATTATCGAGAGAAATTAATGTATTCGAGTTGGTTTACACCTAATTAGGCTGCACGCATTGGACGACTAGTTTTCTTTATTTGAAGAATAAGAAGAGCCTTTGAAAGACCTGTAGTAAAATTCCTACCAATACTCGTTTTTGGCACGACATACGAAATGTTTAACGCTATGAAAAAAATCTGCCAACAGTCTGGGCGCAACTTTATTATTTTTTTCCGGTAGAAGTTTGAAACGCATTCATTTTTGAGATACGGTGTAGGTTACTATCTGACTGAAAACCTGAAGTAAAGTTCGGGAAGCTAGAAGCTAGAATTCTTAAGCAGCTGCCACAAATAATAAATGCAAAATTGGTTCATATTCCAGGATGTGGTCTAGGGGTTCAAAAAGGAAAAAACTTTAAAATTGGTGATTATTAAACAAGCCCGTAGAATAGAGATATATGGCAGAATTCATAAAAAAGTATACAATCACTTTACACCCCCTTAGGGGTCGAATTTCAAAAAATCTTGAAAACACTTTCTAGGTATTCATATGAAGAATCCGTAGAATAAAAGTGAATTCAATATTTAGGTGGACCTAATAGATATGACGAAAATGGTGAAAATATATGAATTCAATTTTCACTGATCATTTTTTTGTCTCTCCTTCCGAACGGCAATAGATATTCGAATTTTTTTTCATCAGAATTCCTGCTCCACTTGATTTACATATAGACACCGAGTTTCAATTTTCTAGCATAAGCCGTTCTATAGTTGGGAAAAAACTCTCTGTACCGTACTACCCCTATACAAAATGATATTCTTCCAACATACCACTACTATAGCTTTATCTAAATACTAAGTCTCAGCTTCATGCCATCATAGGTTCTCGGGGTATAAAAATCAGATCCTTTTTCTATTCACCCTCCCCCACTCTCACCCTCTGCACCCACGTCCTCAAAATTTGTTCCTGCTAGGGGTCTATTAGCCCTACGTTTGGTAAAAATTTTAAGAATTTATCTTACTCTGTTTTTGAGATAAGAGACGTGAATTTTTAGTAAAATTCTTATGCCCTCTACTTTCATACTCCACCGTTCCCTTAAAAATTTTACTTTCTGCAGACTCCATTTATCGACCTTTACCCACAAACCAAATTTTATTTTTCTAGTAAAATTAGTTCGTGAGATATCATAGCCTACCAATTTTAAACTCCTACCCCCCGTACGTCACTGCCCCCTCCAATTTAATTTCGATCTATTATCTTAGTGTGCCTATAGCTACTCTTTAAGTTTCAATTTTGTGGCATTAATAGTTTAGGAGATATGGATTTTAGAATGTATTGATCTCGGCTTTGTTGCGTTTCGGACGCATTCTCCTCACTCTCACACCCCTTCACCCATATCGGACATTTATTTGCAAATTAGTCCACTATCAAAGTTCTATACAAATTCCAAATTTTAGCCTCCTAGCATAAGCGGTTGCTGATATCTGGAAACCAAAATGTTCGGTCTAAAACGCTTCTCCTACTTCCCCCCTTAACACCCCAACCTTCAAAATATTGTCACTTCAAGAAGCCTACCCAATCTATTCATAAAAAAAAATTCACTTTAATAGTTTAAAGTATTTTGGAGCTATAAGCCTTCAAACTATTTTGCGTACACCGGTAGACGTACGGTGGAAAGACGGACTAAAATGTTTTACTAGTCATGAAGCGTGTAAAAAATTTTTCAGGGTATCGAATTATTATTTCAAAAAATTCGATAGCTATACTGTATTTTTAAAATAATAAAGTAAAATAAATTCTTTACACTTCGGCGGAAGTGTCATTTCAAGCCTAATGGTGTAGCTTCACGATAAAGTTGGCTATAGTATTGCCCGATGCCTAAAGGCTGAGATAACACCATCTGTCGGGGAATAACTGGAACTTATTTAAGTCGCCAATACAAAAATGGTACCTTAAGAAAAACGCTATGATCTCAGAAGGGTTCCGAACTGAAAACCACCCAACTCAATCTAAGACCCTTCAACCCTTTCGATTATCGCAAATAAATCAAAAAAACCTTATTACCAACAGAAAGTACATTAAACGTAATGATCACCGTGATTAAAGGTCATTGCTTTTCTCTTACTTGAATGTAAGGAACCGCGTGAGAACCCAGCCATCGTAGTGGCATGAAAACGAAAGAAATTGCACATTGCTCCGAAATCCCATTAGGACAGGTTCTACTTCATATTTGGCTCACCTGTAAGCTTCAACTCAGCTTGTAGGTAGGTCGTTTTCAGAGAAGCTTAAATTGCAAAAATTCAGGTTCATGTTCTATTCTCCGTAGATATGAACGGAAAATTTTTTATAGCCCTTATTGCGCGACCTCCACCCCCCATTTTCGGATTTCTTACGGACAGAACGAGTCGGTTCATTTGCCAGGTAAAATCTTAAAGTCCTGATTACCTACCTACCCTCCACATCAATTGTATTTTCATTCAAAAGAAATCATAAATCTGGCGTACCGGCACTGATTTAACAACGCTACTTACAGTCAAGGTATGTTCTGAACTGGTGGAGTACTGCCGCGGTATTGGTAGAGCAGTACTTATGATGTTTACAATTGGCCCCAATGGAGAAGCAGCCGATGTACAGAGTCCTTGCTCCTTATGCCCGGCGGCTCTACATAACTGCGACGAATACTACCGCGGGCTTCCATTTCGATTTTCTTAGAATAACGAACCACTTAATGCGCTCAGTCACGAAACTTAAAACTCCCGATTGTTACCCGTATTAGGGGATAGTTGGAATTATAGTCGGTCGGTATGGTTCCTTGTCGTAGACACGGTAGACCTTTTTCAAATGCGATTTATACGAAGAAAGTCAAACCCCCTGACACATTACGAGCCACCCCCATATTAGGAAGCTTCAGGGTTGGCGAGGAAAATCCGCTCAAATCGCATGCAGTCCTGATTGTTTTTCTTCGGTGTCGTGAATTACTTCTTTGAGTAAAATCCGGCCCGGATTTTTTTTTCGTTTCCTTTTTTCTTTGGATCGGACGTTTTTATAGTGTGATTATTCCCGGTAGAAATTTCCCAATCAAAAATCATCACAATCGTCACAAATTCACCTGGCCAGCAAACGGAGCCAGTGCGAGAAGAAAATTGAATTTATGGATATTATGAAAGGTGAACATGTGGAACATGGGGCTGGGAGCTTCTTCACTAATCGAGTGTCGACTTTTTTCAGTTCTGTGGCATCTTCACAAACTTCGTTTTTATTTCCTCTCGATTTTCATCCGAAAATTTTCCAAATGTTATGGCATTACATCCGTTCCAGAAGCACCTTGCCTCTATATGCTTCACGTCCGTCGAAATCCAAACAACATGCAACACAACGTACACTATGTTGTTTCGGAATTACGAAGGATACGTGCATATGGCGGGCACCGGTAGGTGTAGTCTACCTGGGCAGCCTTTTAGTATCCTGCCCTCGGCCTGAGCCTTGTGGAAAAGAATTTTCAAGTATGTTTTAAAAAATTTACAAAAATGTTATTTTCTGTTGGCGTCTGGTTTAGTGCCGCCGGATATCCTAGATTATCCAACAAGTACGGATATGGTGGTTCGGGAAGGCAGTAATGTGACGCTAAAATGTGCTGCAACGGGATCGCCCGCGCCAACTATTACCTGGAGACGAGAAACCGGCGAATATATAGAGCTTCCACATGGAGTTGAAGGTGAGTATTCATATATTCTAATCATTTAATAGTAGTAGTAGTAGACATCCTGGAAAGAAAGTAGACATCCTGCAAAGAAAGTCTTGCGGTTTTCAAATATGCAGTCCGTTAGTCGTAAGTAATTGCACCATAATAAGACCAAGACATCGTCGAGTGAATTAAAAGTGCAATTTATTATAACGTTATGGAAATTAAGCTAGACTTAATCGATTGGATTTTATTGTCAATTATCTACCGATTGCTAGGTTTTTTGTCTGAACTATATTCGACAAATGATTCGCTCAAGACGTGAATGCGTCAAGCTTGTACTTTGAACTACCTACTGACTGTTCAGTGATTGAAATAAAAATCGGCCTAGTACTTCGTGTAATCCCCATTCAAAAGTCCTTAAAATATTGCCCCATTCAATTGCCGAAGCCGACTTAAAGGTGCTCTTACACGAACGATTAAAACTGCCCAAATTGGCAGCAATTCCAAACAATTTTGACATCACGAGAACATACAGCAATATCAGCAATATATGATATGGATCAATTATGGCCTGAGATATGGATCAATCAGATATGGATCAATTAGAGGTCAATTCGTTGCTCAGCAGTGACTGGTAATATAGAGCAATACTTATCAATTTGGCAATATGATCAAATACGAACAATTCAGTCTATGAACACGAAAGCAAACTTGACAAACAAATATAAAACTTAAAATAAAACTTGCAAATATTTGAATTCCAAGCCATTACAACACGAAACTTGACTAATAAATCCAAGACTCAAAACAAAACTCGACAACTGAATCACCGTACGAATACAATTGCTTTGAATTTTTGAAGCTAGTGAGCATATGTATACATATATACCATATGTAGCAACTATGGTGCGAGCTATGCCACCAATCTGTGAAGACATTGCCAAATTGCCGAAATATTGCCGCAACTAGCACGATATTGCCCTGTATTGCTTCATTAATCGCTCCATTAATCGCTCCACTAGTTTTGGCAATAGTCCTCCGGCAATCAATTGCTTGAAAAATTGCTCGTGTACAAGCTTCTTTACAAGAGCGATTAGAATTGCTCAATTTGCAGCAATATTCCACGTCACGAAAATTTGAAGCAACACATAGCAACAGGCGATTTGAAAAAACTTTTCATCAACTCGTTCCTGAATTGTGATGAGTGATATTTACCAATATCTGGCAACTTGGCAATAAGAGCTTTCACGTCCAATTCAATCTATGAACAATACGAACGCAAACTTGACAAACAAATCAATAACTTGAAAGGAAACTTGGAAATATTTGAATTCCAAGTCATTATAACACGAAACTTGACAAATAAACCCTAAAGTCAAGACAAAACTTGACAACTAAATCACCGAACGAGGACAATTGCTCGGAATTTTCCAAGCTAGTGGAAATACAGCAACTATGGGCGAGCAATACCAGCAATCTGTGAAAACATTGCCACATTGCCAAAATATATTGCCGAAACTAGATCCATATTGCACTGTATTGCTCCATTAATCGCTCAACTAGTTTTGGCAATAGTAGTCGGGCAATGAATTGCTTGAAACATTGCTCGTGTAAGAGCATCTTAAGAAATAGTTCTGGCATGACCGGAATATTTTACAACGCATTTATTTCCAGTAAAAATTTAACCTTCCATACGAAAAGCCTTTAAGCATTTATTATAGACACTGTAAAGTGATTACAGCTACAACGTTATTATTAAAACAATAAACTTGGAATTGTTCTTTTTGTCTACAACTCAATTCTGCTAATTAGAACCGCCAGTGTCAAATGTATACCTGTAATTAAAAGACAAGCTTTTCATAAATATTTACTTTTCCCCAACATTTTCAATGACTTGCCTTTCAACATAGAAAATTATCTTTGATAGAATGTAGCATAAGATTTCCATTGAATCAATTCATGCCTTCATGCTGTCGGCTTCATTACTTTGACTCCGAAATCTGGAAACCACTTCTCGGTAAAAGCAACTCTATGAATAGAGCTAGCTGCATTAAGGTAATGGACAACAATTGGGCTTTAGACTTTAGTTAGTAGTTTGGCTTCTGCAACACATTTGCCTGTTGAGTATCACAAATTGATAGTTAAATAAAATTTTGTTCGAGCTAAATACTGGGTATTTACCCAGAAGCAGAAGAACAACGACATGTTATTGGATATGGTGGAACACTGCAATTTTTGGAGTATGGAGTGGAGGGGCTTGTTGGGGTCTTTACAAACCAATCAAGAAATGATAGCAGGGCTTCTAACTGAGAGGAAGTCAATTTCGAAAATCCAGTTTCTCTTTCGATTAAAATGCCAAATGCAAAATTCGTTCTTATTACCCGATAGCTCAAGAGCAAGGAATTTATAGCTTAAATGTTTAATTCTGTTCTTGAATAGTACTCGTAGCTATGCCCAGCCCCGCCTTCATGCTCATTCCGTACCAAATGCTTTAAAATCTATGCATTTCAAACTTAACTTCAAAAGGCGGAAACAAAGATAAAATTTATGTCGATTTTACAAAAGGGCACGATTTAAGTCCGCGTGCTCCTTTAAATAAAATTTTTATTCATAAAGAAAAATAATTATAAAGTGTACAAATAATTTTGTCAGCCTAATTATGATGGCTTATTTCATTCTTTATAAATTTTGTCCTATTTCTTGCTGGGTATGAGGTGCTATGGTATGTTCTATTTCTTCCACTCGATCCAGTGGCTATCCACGTTCGACAGAACTACTAGTGAAAGCAATTTCAAACTTGAATGAATGTTAAGCACCTAGTAATCACATAACCCAACTTCTCTCAGTTGTCAAAAAAAAGTAAGCTGACTCCTACATAACATAAGACAGTTCTAATGGAATAAGAAATGAGATAACAGAACAAATTAAAAGGGAAAACGCAACTTCATTGTCCTAGAACTGAAGCGTGCAACATTTAGCTGAAAAATTCATTCAGCCCTTTCAAGTTTCTCGTATTTTTTTTCCCTCGTTCCATCTTTTACTCGAGTCGATGTTTCTTCTTAACGTCATGGAGTTTATATCCTTTTCGAACGGAGTAGTCTTCAATTTCATGCAATGCAGTGTAATTACGGCGCTGGGAAAATCGTCAGCCCGGTCGACAGTCTCGATGTACTTTAATTTCTAATTTTTCAATTGTACACTCAAGACATACGATTTCCAAGGATATTTTAGTTGAGTACGAAAAAAAATAAATGGAAACTATAAAATTATCTAGGACAATTATATCGATTTTCATTTTTGTTAGAATAATTTTATTTTCACTCTACTTGCAGTGGTCAGTGTCGAGGGGTCGAATTTAATAATACCCCGAGTTAAGCGGCAGCATATGGGTGCATACCTTTGTATAGCGTCGAATGGTATTCCGCCATCAGTTAGTAAAAGGATTATTCTAATCGTGCATTGTAAGTACTGAGGATGTCAGAATCTATTGGTCCTTAAAAGACTTTAATTAATTTCCTTTTTCTCTTATAGTTCCACCGATGATCACTGTACAGAATCAGTTAATTGGAGCTGTGGAAGGACGCGAAATTAATCTTGAGTGCCAATCGGAAGCATATCCAAGATCAATAAATTATTGGACTCGCGATAGGGGTGATATTGTACCACAAGGTGAGTTTATTTTGGATTGTAAAAGTAGTGAGGTAAGGTTTGGACCCTTCAGCAACTTAAAACTTTATAAAAGATTTTTTTTCGGTAAAGGTTTTCCGACCAAGATGGAATTATACCAATAGATTTCTTACAATAATTGGCAATAATGGTCCTTGGATGAATAATTGAATCTATACTTTAATATGGTTGAACTTCCGTCGTTAGGAAAACGAAAGCCTTTTCGGAAATTAGTGGAACTCGAGAAGACGTTAAGTGACTAACAGCGAAGCAATTCTAACTCCTTTAATATGACAAAGGAAACAAAACTTCCTGGAAGTTTGGTGAATGGTGAACAGTTTTATTATGTGGTTGAAATATCAGGCATAAGAGATTTGATGAAGAAATCTATCAGTCCCTTTTTAATTGTAACCCTTCCGTACGCTAATGGATATTTGAATCGAGTGTTTCGCACGCCTTCCTCCGCCACTCACAAACGTGTAAGAGGCTTCACCCATCTCCGCTTCACAGTCCTACCACGCAAAACACTTGAAGGAGGGGACCCAGTCTATCTAAAAAAAAAATTTCAACTTAACATCTTACAGGGTTTGGGAGATACGAGGCTTCAAAAAACGCGGTGGACAGACGGACTAAATTTTGTTTCTGGGTTTTTTTGGTGTCTACTAGTCAAGAAACGTGAAAAAATGTTTTGATGTTGGAAGTCACTGTATTACTAAAATAATAGAGTTATTGTAAAGCTTCAAAAAATTGTTAATAATTAAACAATAATGTAACTGCAACTCGATAATATTTGTTGCAAAATTAATTATCTTGTCGAATGTTTTTCGGCCTTTCAACTGGTACTTGACCCTCACAAAATCCGGTTAATTAATAAAATTTTGAACATAATCACTTAAGCCCGAAGTTCGGTATAGTTTAACATGACCGGAATACCTTGTCCGAAATCAGACTATTGCATATTACGTACGGTCGGTCATTCAACAATATAAATGGTAGCACTACCATATCACTTATGTGACTGCATATACCAACTACCCTATACTGATGGAGCCTGAACAGTAGAACATATCCTGACGATCGACAGTATTAATATTTTACAGATGAATACTCAAAGATAATAGACAGTCCATCCCCTTGTTTCATTCTGCATTCGACCATCGTCAATATACCTATCTACCCTTAGGTACATATAGCAACGACGTTCCTAAATATATACGTCACGTATTCACATGTGTAGTCGAAATAATCTAGTCGCTATCGTGGTCATATAGACTACTAAATTTTTGAAAGGATTTTCCGGTTTGGGTAAACAGCCCTCATTTTCTGTACTCCTCCGGTCTGTCCAAATTGTTGAAAATCTAGGTGAGATACCCCAAATTGCATGCAACACTCATATGTAGAATATATGCTCCTCATTATTTAGGCCATTCCTCTGTTTGTTCGATTTCGGCACTGTTTCACGGTCAGGTGTTAAATTTGGGGTGTTTTTTTTCGACCACTGGCCACTAGCTAGGGGTTGCCACCCCTACTAGTCAAGCGTTTTCTGCGGTCATAAATTCCGAATTGTCAGAGTATCTTCGCAAAATTATGGGGATGGCTATGGCTAAAACTGGGCCGGTGGAAGTATCTCAATTGAAAAATGATGTGTGGCACAGGGTGTATGGTAATTTGTCCAATTAAATATTTATACTTATAGCCACCTTGTATCAGCCCCGGGAATAAATGGGGTGATTCGATGGGGTATAGCGGCTACTATTTTCGAGAAAATTGCACGCTAGGGAGCTCATTTTTGTTATGATTTGGTCTCCTGGGGGATGGCTGTTAACTGGCTAAATTGCAGGTTGGATTCGTTATTAAACTTTATTAACGATAAAGTATTTTTAAATCAAGAAAAGGGTATTGCTATAATTCGGTTTGTACTTTACTGTTTGAATTACACTCGAAGTTTGGAACAGGTCACATTTCTTAGATGGGATTTTAAATAGGAGTGCGGAATACATTCCAGGATTTAACTTAAGCTAAGATATGTGATCTCTATAGCGAGAGGGTTGCTCTTTTCAACAACCAGTGCCAAATATGACAAGACCTCTTCTAGTTAATAACACACCCTAGCAAAACAAGCCTTATACTTCATTAGGTTGCCACTCGAGCACAAATAAATTTAGCAATTTAGAACCCTTTAGAACTAATAATATTTTCATAGAATTTGCAGTTAAAGTAAAAGTAAAGCTTAAAGTAGCTACCACACAAAAGTCTTTAAGGTATAAGTTTTATAGCTCGAGAATGTGGCTGTATAGTAAGTGCCTTTTACAATTTTTAAAGAACAGTCTAAAAACCCATTTCTACTCAGCCCTCAAAAATCATTTAAATAGTCTGACATATAGGGTCCTCCCCAATAGCCTTGGGAACTCCCAATATATCGGGAACAGCAACATTTATATATGCGAGCCGAACAAATAGGAAGTTTTTGGAAACCACTTTCAAATTTTCTAAAAAAAATCCTGACTAAGCTTTGAAATGAACCAATGATTCAATCTAGGTCTAACAGGGAGGATGAGTGGGGCAATGAAATTGTCATTTAGCGGATATAATGAGAGACTTGTAATGGTGGAGTTTTTGGGGCTGATGTAAGTTTCACGGAGAGAAGCTTAAACGGAAAATTAAAATTTTTTTATTTTTGAGAAAAATTGTCTGCTAAAATGTTGAAAATTAGACTGTTCTAGAGCTCCATACAAAGTGTTCCCATAAACGCTTTAAAGCAAAACGATCAAACATAGTTTTTGACTTAAGGGTAGAGCAAAAAAAAAATTTATCAGTGATAAGGGAGTGTATAACTTTTCAACAACTTCGTCAAATCTCTTATGTTTTCCGAAAATCATTTTAAATTTTTTTTTACGATTTTTTTTCTACAATAGATAAGTCCCCAGAAAAATTTTTTTTTTTGGTAATTCCACTTCTAATGGGGTGTCAAGGGGTTGAATACACTTTCACGAAATCCTGCCTATCTCACAGTACTGACCAATGTTGTGTAACTTTTCATTTCAATGCGCTTTTTATTTATTATAAAATCGTTTTCAAGACTTTGTTATGCCCTAGACACTTGGCAGCGTTAATAGCTAATTATCTGCCATTCGGATATTAACTCGGCTTAATTAGTAATTATTTGACTATATTCTTACAAGTTTCATACAGTTCTAAAGTCTGCATTAAATTTCTCAACGCTATTATTCCAAGCTTGACGCAATGCGGTGAACCGATAAGCTTCTGTTTTTTCCCAGTTTAACATGTGTTTTTGACATTTGTTGAATGAAATTGAATAATTTATTAATAATTATTAGAAAAAAAAATTCTGCAAACGAATAAAACGAGTAAAAAAAGAGTTCTGTGGTCCAAGTCTGATGAACAGAAGCTGAAAGATGCTTGGAGGGACAGTTTGCCAGTTTTAAGGCTAGCGAAACGAAACTCGCATGTTTTCGCGGCAATTGAATTGTCAAACTTTTTGATTTTATGTATAAATATTAAATAAACGTACGTGTGTCACCCTCCAATTTGCAATGAAAGCTTTTGATTTAGTATATGTATATTAAATCTTGCCGCGTGGCTTGGGCATTAGATACTTATTTTATTTTATTTCGTTTTCTTTTCTTCTATTTAATTTTATTTAATTTAATTTTATTTTATTTCATTTTATTTTATTTTATTTTACTTTATTTTATTTTACTTTATTTTAGTTTATTTTATTTTATTGCAAGCTGATGGTCTTTGTAACTAGTGCTTAAGTATAACTGTGTATATTTATATGCCTTATATAAAAAAAAAAAAAATAATAATATTTTATTGTATTTTATTTTATTTTATTTTATTTTATTTTATTTTATTTTATTTTATTTTATTTTATTTTATTTTATTTTATTTTATTTTATTTTATTTTATTTTCTTTTCCTCTATTTTTTTTATGTTCTTTTATTTTCTTTAATTTTCTTTTATGTTCTTTTATTTTATTTTATTTTCGCTTATTTTCATTTATTTTATTTTATTTTATTTTATTTATTGTTCTTTTATTTTATTTTATTTTAATTTAATTTATTTCATTTTAAAAAAATCCATTGTCCGTCCATTGGCGTGGAGCAAAAAAAAAATAAACAGTGGCAGTGGTTTCAGAATCTTCTTTTATTTACTTTATTTTTTCTTATTTATTTTATTTTATTGTTGTTGTTTATTTTATTTATTTAATGGAAAATTTTGGTTTGGACACTAAAATTTTAAACGTCCTCATAGTTAACACTTAATTTATTAAATTGTTTTTTGTTTACATAATTAAGCTGGGTTCCGAACGTCCAAAACAGTAACACTGTATTGCGGCTATTCAATCAAGGACCAATTGAATTGATTTTCTTTTCAAAACGAGCTAATTAAAAGTCGCTTCCACTTCACAAACTAATAAATTGGTGGAAAAAAAGCTCAACCAAAAGTGAAATAATCATCTCGAAATTTTAATTATTCGAAAAACACTAATTGGACACATGAAACGGCCAAAGTAATATCACATTATGAAACGTACAGGTAGACTGCTCTGCTATCTGTTTCGCTATTGTTTCCAGTAAACTTTCCTATGTCACTTAATTAAAACTGCACGTTGTCGTCTCTTCCACCACAAATATTCTCACAATTTGTCCATAACAATTAAAATTTACCCGACAAACTACGAATGCCACTTTACGGAATATTTTTGCCCTTTGAATGGATACGTTTACCGCCACACATATTATGCAATTAGAGTTTTTTATCCTTTATCCCGGTAAAAGGACAATAGTTGCGGAACGGCTACGTTAAACTTTCGTCATGTAAATTTTAGTATTTTGCTCGTTATTTTGTCCAAGTATCGCAATTCTGATTTTTGCTTAAATTTTTTTCCAGGTGGAAAGTACACGTCAAATATTAGTGAGGAGAATGACTATAAAGTCATTATGAAGCTACATATCAACCCGGTTACTGTTGCCGAGTTCGGATCCTATAGATGTGTTGCCAAGAACTCGCTGGGGGATACCGACGGTACCATCAAACTGTACAGTAAGTATCGCTTTTACAATCTTCCCAGTATCATAATACCGTGCAGGATATACAAGGACGCGAATAGCAACAATACGATTTTGTCTTACAATTATGTGTTATGCTAATTGGGAAGTTCCTGCAATGATGGCTGCCGAGCATACCAAAAACTGAATTTGACATGATAATGTCAGGATTTTGTATTCCACGAAGGATTCGGAAGCAGTACGTAATCCGGCTGCTATCTGTTTTAGTGCTCGTCTACATGACTGCGATCCCTGTGACTTCTGTTTCGGGAAGCTCACGTTTCGGCAATGTTTTAATCGTTCTTTCACTCGAGGGTGTCTTTTCTTTAAATAATCACGTCCTTCAGTTTTGTACTAGAGAAGCTCGTCATATAGAGCCTGGCACTACTATCGGGGTGGGTGTAAGGGACGATATTGACGGCGATTTCATTACGTAACTGTAGCTGAAGTAAGTTCAAGTCAAGAGTATGGTGAAGTTGATTGAGATACTCGACGAGTGTTATGTTAATTGCTATTGGAATTTGAAATCAGCAATCTTAAGAGTTGTTACACGTTTGAAGATGCCACTCGGCGTGATTTGCTCGTAAATCGGTTCAAAATGGGACTGTTTTGGGCGTTTTGATCTTTGAACACTTGACGTGAATTTCTGGTAGTCTTTGGTACTAAATTTAGCTCAGTTGTGGTTCTACTCAGAAATGAATCACGACATTGAACAACTAATAACCGAGCAGAAACTTCACCAGTTAAATCCATGGTAACCACAGCGTAACATTAGCGTTAATCTTGATATATACTTACAAAAAACCTTCTGGTTTACAAAAAACTGCGAAAAAAGGGAAAATTTTAATATTTTAGAAGTTAAACAAAAATTTGCCCACAAACTGGGCGCTTATTACTTATTATTTTTGGGGATGCCTTAGAAGTCAAGGAAACTTTTCAAGTCGTGGTTCAATAGAAGTGCCTGCGCAATTAACACCCTTAAAAAACCAATTACAGTCTTAAACCAAATTTACGCTAGGCTATAAAAAAGTGGGAGAAAAAAGCCAACTTGATATCTCATCAGACCTAAGAGATATGACGAAATTCGTATACTTTCAACATCTTGGAACTCATATATATGTATGTTCCAAAGCGATTACATATGTGGAAAAATCACGCCAGTAAGATTCAATTCGGCATCTAATCAGATTAACGAGATATGGCGAAATTCGTTAAAACGTGTACAACACTTAGGCCATAAAAAAGTGTTGGAAAAAAAAAATCAATTCGATATCTCATCAGACCTAAAGAGATATGACGATATAAAAAATGAGTTCAAACAATTGGAAAAAAACCAATACGATATCTCGTCAGACCTAAAGACTTATGACAAAATTCGTTAAAAATGAGTTCAAACAATTGGAACTAATATATTTATTCAAAAACTCTAAAATATGTTTCAAAGCGAAAGATCACAGAAGTAAAATTCAATTCAGTATTTAATCAGACTAACGAGGTGTTAAGGTTAAGGCCCGTTAAACCACTTAGAACTTGAATATTCAAAAATTCTAAAATATGTTCCAACGGGAAAGATCACGAAAGTAAAACTCACTTCGGCATCTAATCAGACTAAGACGATATGGCGTATTCAGACTAACGAGCTATGGCGAAATTCGTGTAAACATGTACAACACTTAGGGCCGTTATTACGACCTCCAGTTAAAATTTAACCAGAACTTTGACTGTAAGTTTCGTATAAGCATCTGTCACTTAAAGTTTCAGTTAGAACGTTACTGACGATCGTAGGAATGGGCCTTAAGCCATAAAAAGTGGTAGAAAAACAGCATTTCGATATCCCAAAGATTTGAAGAAATTCGTTAAAAGACTATACTTCACAGGAACATTTCTGTATTATGTCTTTATTCACTTTCAAATTAAATTGAAAGATGTCGGGCCTTGAATTACTTAATAATAATAATCAATGGCACAACAGATCAAATTGGGCCTAGGCCTTGAAGTAATGCTAGAGTTACTTCATTACGAGACCAACGGAACACCAGTGAATCACTTGGAACTTGAATTTTGAAAAACTCTAAAATGTGTTCCAGAGTGAAAGATCACGAAAATAAAAATTAATTCGGCATCTAATGAATCTAACGAGATATGGCGAAATTCGTGTTAAACCGTATTTTTAGCTGAATATAAAAAAAAATGATTTGGTTGCCTTTATCTGAAGGGACATTAGAAGTAAAACTAATTTGTGAAATTATACGCACTCCCCTTAAACAAACAAAAAAGGAAATTACATTTTTAAAATGAGTCGCTGCTATAGCCAGTGTTATCATTACCGGATTTTGAGATATAAAAATCAGAATATTTTGCCACCACCATCCCCAAAACTGTTTTGTTTTTGTTCTATGGATCAATTGGATCTACCTTCTGTATAAACCATTATCCTTAAATTTCGTGACCCACCTCCCCCCCCTCAACATTTTGTTGAGATTTCGGTGTGTTCCTAAATTTCAAGTAAAAAACAATTCGTTTAAAATAAATGGGAACAATAATTTGTAATTCGGACTGCCTGCAACAGTGCCCAATTTATTTTCAGCGTGATCCTTCCTCGATTGCAGCACCAATCGCTTTACAAATACTTCCGTGTAGAAACTAATCGTTTCGCTGTTTAAAAAGCTTTCTTCGACTGCAAGCTCTGGCGTGCTTATGTACTGCATGTTTTGAGTCAAGAGCTTTTCCCAATTTTCTGGCAGATGCGAAAACTAGTTCAGCGTGCTTTCTACACATTTTGTCGTAATTCGGCGCTCGCGATGCGATTGGGACTTATCACGCGTCGCGCTCATCGCTATCACTGCATAAATTTAAGGATCTGATTTAATTTTTGCCTTTACTAAATGAATATTTTGCGAGGCTCATGCACTCACTTTAAGCAACTTTAAGTGTGGCCTCATAGTAATTAATTACCCTTTGTAGCCCCCTATCCCATCGCACTAAACCCCATTGCCTATAGCTTCCTTCCAACGATAATGAATTTAATCCTTCAACAGTATACCGTGATAACTCACTCTTTTTCCACATTTATAATATTTTCTCGAAAATCCAGTCTTATCCTCATTTCGAGTTTGTTTAACTTTGATAAGTTCCGCCTCGATTTCCTCATCCTTTTATTTTATTTTTTTTTTGGATTCATATTCCATCACATGTCATTCTTCCCATGCTGAATTATTCATTTTTGATATTTAAATGAAATTAAGAGGGCACTCAAAAGATTTTAATCCTCGTTTTAGGAATACCTCCGAATGCAGTGAACGCTTTGGATTCGCCTGAAGGACGTTTTAAAGGTAAGTCCACGCTATAGCTCTACTTGACAAACAAACAGTTCAGTTCCTCTGTCTATACCATTATCCAAATTATTAAATACTTGGAAGTTGGGGTAGAGGCCACAGTAAAAGGCAGTTTTCGACGTCGAGTTAATAATGAATTCATCCTTTTAATATTTTGGCCTCTCAGCACTGTAGCCACTTACAAAAATTATTTAAAAAAAATGATGATGAACATATTTGCATAGTGGTCTAGAATTTAAGGATTATAACGATTGCTACTTCGTCATTTTCTATTTGCAGGTAAGAAGCACCGAAAGGGTACGGAAATGTACCAGTCGAAGAGCATCGATCAAAGTGATGATTCAGAAAATCCAGGAAAACGAAAAGGTAATAAATTTTATATACGTCTGAACTAAAGAAACCCACCTTAAAACCCTTATCTATCAAAACTTCCCACAGGCTTACTTACGCCACAAAAGTAAGTTTTTGATTGTAAGTCAATAACATAAAAAATGCCGGAACATAGTACATAAAATTACCTTGACGAGTCCCAGAAACGATGGCCATTATAACATCCTTAAATTGAAGCTTTCTGCATCGTTCGACCGCGATTTAATGATTTGTCAACATTCCGCGGAATAAAAAAGCAGGGAAAAAGGGAATTTTTTTCGCAAAAGAGCTATAAATTGATAGTTCTTTGCCAATATTTGCTGAAGGTCTAGGCAACGTAATTAGGTTGTAAACGAACTAGTAAAGCGTAAATTGTAGAGAGTGAGGGTTGAAAAAAAACCAGCCCTAAGACTGTTCCGTGTTCTACCTTTGAATGTAGAATTTTTTGCTGCTTGTTTATACCTTTGTTTGTAAATGGTTGCAACAATTTCAGGTGTAAAATTGAAATTTGAGCAAAATAGGTAGACCCTTCTCGATTGCGGCATCAATCGCTTTACAAATACTTTCGGGTAGAAACTGATCGCATCGCTGTGTTGTAAAAGCTGTCTTCGACTGCAAGCTCCGTCGTGCTTATGGTATATACTGCTTGTGTTAAGTCAAGAGCTTTCTCCAAGAGCTTCTGTGGGGTGTATGGGCAACGTAATTAGGTTGTAAACGGACTGGTGAAGCGTAAATTGTAGACAAGTCAAGGGCTGAAAAAACCAACCTTTGAATGTAGTTTTGTGCTGCTTGAACAAATAGGGCGTAGATTTTAAAGCCTAAAAAATCCTAACAAGCCAAAACAAATAAAAATTTAAACACAATTGGGCAACCCTCCGTAGGGCGTAGATTTCGGAATCCGCAAACATCATAACAAGTGAAAACAAATTCAAATTTGGGCAAAATGGGCAGACCTTCATAGAGCCTAACCAGTCCAAACCAATAAAAATTTGACCAAAATGGGCAGACCTGCGTAGGGCGTCGATTTTGGAGTCCGAAAATAGCCTAAAAAGTCAAGATTTTTTTTGATCACATTCACTCGCACCTTGAAATGGAACTACTTCCTCTTCGCCGGGGAAGTGAAAACCTGTTTTTTTAGTCATATTCACTCTGAGCTTCACTGAACTAGTTCCTTCAAGTGAGTGAGTTGGACTTAACTCTCTGCACTTTGACTAGAATTTGACTGGCAGGTGTTTGCATGGTTCCTTACGTCGCAAACCATAGAGACAATTTTGGAGTCTTGCTATCAACTGCAAGACTTTATGCTGGTCAATGGGTAGCTTAAACTACTAGCCAGCGCCATCTAGATGTCAAAATTTAAATAAAGAACAGATTACTTACTTATTTTCATTTTCATGCAACTGGCTATAATCCAGAGCTTGATCTGGTGGAAAATACAAGCACGCATGGTTACAAATACAGAGATTTTGGGTAATTTTCAGTTCACCATCATTATTAATGGCGCGACAGCCCAAATGGGGCCAGGACCTGTAGGACATATTGCCTGAAGTCATCCGGGTTCGGATCCCGCGTCTTCCAATCCGGAATTTTCTGTTCACCAGAAACTAGCAAGTGTTCCGTGGAGAAAGATCTCAGTGCTCTTTGCTAAAGGGGAGCAGGCATCAAGTAGATGGAAGGGTAAGAAAACAAACGATTTCCACTTTATTGCCATGCTATCGAACAACGAACAAACGCCACCCAAGTATTACACCGACTGTAGAAACAGTCAAGGTTCGGTATAAGGTAAGGTGGTCCGATCGGTTTCGTTTGAATTCGGCGTATTTAAAGATTTTACAAACTATTATAGGTTCTGGTCGATAGTCTAAGTTCCGACTATCACAGACCTGGGAACAAATTCCGTAGTAGTAGTAGTAGTAGAAAGCTATATCGATCTCCGTGCAACTTTTGCACAAACGGACTTAGCCCTATCCTAAGTTTGTACAACTTTCCCTAACATTTCATCGAATTGAAATACTCAATTCTTACAACATTCTTAAAGTGAATTCCAAAGAAATCTCTGAAGACGGCGTGATATACAAAACATATGAAGAGATATTGCACATCAATGCATCTATGGACGTAAAAATCGATTCCAACCCAAGAAAGGATACAACTTATGATAAATTCCAGCCAAGTGCAAAAGCCAAAGCAACAACTCATTATTTATCTTTTCTCGTTTCAGATATTATGCTGGGCGAAAATGACGATAGTATTTACGATGCATCGTCGACAAGTCGAAAACGGATACCAAACATTTACGATTTAGTGACGATTGTCCTGCTCATAATACTTTGACAAATTCGGCCATAAAGGGGCAAGAGCATCGTGTCACCCGGTTTCCATGAGGACATCTAGTGCAATTACATCAAATATAAATCAAACTCAACACCATACAACATCGTTAGATACTATAGTAAAAATCCTTCAATAAATATGAAATTAATTTAATGTATAGTTGGTGAACGTCTCGGTGAAATATAATTCAGCCTCAGTTTCGAAGTGGGTACGATGTCGGTTAATTTGACCAAAAAAAAATACGATAGTATTCAGTGTAAATAATACAAAGTAAGATGTGTTAAGATTAGATACAAGATAGATTAATTGCAAACTTAGATCATAAGACAGAAGATTCAATTAGCTGGAAATTTATTAAATCGATAAATTAAATAACTAATGTACCATACACACAAGAATGTTACGAATGGATTGTTCAATTAATTTATTTCCACTTATATAATATTAGATACAAAATTGCATGCTGTGTTGTACAGATTAACGAGATTGTTTGTACCAATTATAGAGAAAATAGGCTTAACCTACTAAATCTACCTATTTTTGCATTGTTTTGAATTATGTACTTATGCGCTATTCTATTCTAGTATAAAATGTATACAATTTTAAAGTACAAAGTGGTAAAGAATAAGCATTTCCAGTGAACAAAATTAATTTATTGATCGACCTACCAACTATTGAATTGTTAAAATTATTTGATGAAACGTAATGCAGTCACGACTGACCCGCAACCAATCTTATGAATGTTTCTCTTGAGGAATAAGGACTATTGGAAGCTGGCTGAAAACCTCAAATTTCAACACAGGAAAATGGGCAAACCTTCTTAGCCGTTGAAATATAAGATCAGGCTTCAGGATGAATGGAATCCTGAAGAATTAACATGTCAATAAGCCCTCAATTTTCCGCCTTAACAATTCTGTTACCTTAACTTTCAATAAAAAATTGGATGCAAAAAAAACTGAAGTGATCGCCCTGATTGCTACTTCCTTTTCATGGTCTAAACTTCAGCACTTTTGTATAGAAGCTACCGGAAGGAGTAGATACCGATTCTATTAAATAAGCTCGGGAGATCATAAGAAAAAATTTAAGAACTTTAGGTGATACCGCCAATGTTGACCATAAGCTCTGATTTATGTTAACGGATGTCGAATTGACTTAGGGTATGATAATTATCCTCCAATGAAGCTCTTTGCCAAATGAATAAACGGTTAAAAAGCTGGAGCAACTACGTAAATTTGATGCACTTTTCAGTGAACAGTATACACCAACACCATCGAACTTATTTCCGTAATTTGAATCAATAAATGGTTTCGCAGCAACGTATAATTTGAAGGCAGCTATCAAATTTAACTTTAAAAAAAAAATCCCGAATAGAGATGGCAGAAGTACTTCACTCCGAATCACTCACTTGAACGAACGAGTTCACTGAATTAGTTCCGGAGCTGTGTATTCCCTCGTTCCGTCAGTACTGAAAAAAAAAGTCACCAGAGTTCCGTGAAGAAGTTCCGGACTTAATCATTCCCTCATTCCGATCTAGAACATGTGGACCTAAAAAAAAGATCTGTAGAGTTCCGCGAAGTATTTCCAAAACTTACCGTTCCTTCGTTTCGCCAGAACGATTTTTTTTTTTCAAGTGTCCTATGGAACTGCAATTCATCAAAGGAGTGAGTTACTTCACTCACTCACTTCAATGAAGTGTTCGTTTGGAATAGTTCACTCCTGAACGGCCCATTTCTACTTCAGTGCACTGTTACTGTATCCAAAAAAAAATTTCTCCGTACTGCGTCTCTCAAAATTATCCAAAAGCTATTTTTTACAAAAGGCTAAGAAAAAACCAACTAACTTGCAACGATCAAAAGAATTGGGTAGTTTCAGTACAAAATATCTCGTCCATGTCATAGTTTCATACCAGACTAAGATTAGAAGAGTGGACCACATGCTCCAAAGCCCCTTACTACGTTGTTCAGTTCAGTCTTGTGTAGTTCGCGAACGAACTAGTTCGGAAGAGCGTTCCATTAGTGAAATGAACGAACTAGTTCCAAGTGAGTACCGTAGTTCGTTTGTATTCATCCATTGAAGTAGTTGGCAGTGAGTATAGCTCCTTCGCTACGGCTCGGGAACCGCAACTCATCCTCACAGTTTTCTTCACGATCTTTCACTGAACTCCTGCGAACTAGTGAACTAAAAGAACGAACAAGTTCGTGTCGTATCACGAGCTTCAAGCGATCGGTCACTTTCGTGAACTAAAATGCGCAAGTGTAGTTCAGTTAAAGATTTCCAGTTTTTCCTAGACATTAACTGAAGACCTTGGTCTACACTGAAAATTGATCTGGCAATGGGAATGGCAATATTTCGATTGCGTTAAATGACAAATCGGCATTTTCATTTGAGGCATGTCTTGATAAAATCGATAGTTTTCTCTTTAAAAACGGTGTTCCAGCCATTTTACGATCAAAGAGAAAAAAAATTATTTCTATCTGTTGACAAAGCGACGATCACTTATGTGTGCGTTTTATAGCAATATTGCTTTCAAAATTGACATGGAAGTGTTAAGAGCAATATTGCCATATTCATTTGATGCCTCTACACTGTAAATTTGTGCATGGCAATATTGCCGTTGTCATTGCCATTGTCATATAAATAGCCAGTGTTGAAGCAGGGTAAAAATGGCTTTAAGTGGTTTAAATTATAGTGCCATAATTGCGTTTCTGTTATACTCCTTTATTTTTGTAAAATGTCGACCAAATTAATCAAGAATTAATATTTTCTTTGGATTCTGGAAACACCCCTAAGTTTCCTGAAAAACTTCATTGTATTGTCCACTTTTCCGTTTTTCTTTAAGAGAATTTCCCTCCTAAGTTCTAACAGTATTCTTAAATATTTGAATAGAGAAAAGCAACGTCACAATAAGAAACTTATTACAAAGACTGCATTGAAAGCATTCAAATTACAAGTTTGTATTATAAAATAAGCTAAATTATAAATATAAAATTGTATTATGAAAATATATATATAACAAATTTGTAGAAAATAGTTAAAGAAATTACGGTTAAAAGGATAACAATAAAATGTTCAACTCCTGAAAAATATCAAATTCAATAAATCGAACGAAAATGTTGTGTAAAACTATTTGATTAGGCTAATTGATTAAGGACTTAATGAATAAATAATTATATAAGAAACATATCACAGAAAAATGACAAAATATATATATATCTGTATATTAAAAATTAACCATTAAAAAATTACAACATATTGTTGAAAATTTCTTGTATTCACTGAAAACCGAATCTTTTGTAGTATAACAGTTCTTCGGTTGAAGTATGTGATACCAGTCGGTTTGAGTCCGTACTAACCAAGTGCATACAAGGAAGAAAGCTTTTAATGTTATCCAGGACATTCTTTTTTGCAGTTTTGCCTGCTAGCCGTGTGTGCAGCATGAAGAAGTTCTCTTCCAGGAATCAAGGTGGCAGCATTGAGTTGTTTTTCCTGGAAACGAGTCCTTACGATACAGAGAAAATGTCATATTTGTAGTGGGAAAGCTCGGGGAAAATAAATTTGAGTTATGGGTACAGAAGGTAATAGACGTTTTGTTAGTATACAATAAATTAAATACGTTGAATTGTACGCTATAAGATATACGGAGGTTTCAAGGGGAAGTACAAAAAAGGAAGAGGTAAATAATTTATAGAAGGTATTTGTTTGTTGCATATATTCATAATCCAAATGTTACACTTGAAGGAATCAGGTAGGTGCTTCCGGGAAATCTTGTTTTTATCATGTTATGAAAATTTTTGTTTTTCCTTTTTAATTTTTTTTTCTCGGAACTGGGATTGGATTTTTAGGCTGCGTGGTAGACAGTGCGTTTAAGGACACCAGATAGATGTGAAGGGGAATTTAAATCTAATTAAATCTGATTCTAGGATTTTCCATTGTGGTTTTTAACGGTTCAGTAATTGCACAAAGTTTTGGGAAAAGGAATTGAAAATTACTTTCAAAAGGTAGGCCATTCAATTGAAATATAATAGAATTTATTTCAGAGCCAATTGAAATACTTTATTATTAAAAAAATATTAAAGTAAAATAATATAGCGGGCGAAATCAATTCAGGTGGACAGATTGGACTTGATTTCTCCTGAATGGTTTATGCTGTAAACTTAAAAATTTAAAATTGGTTGAAAAAAAAATTTTTAATTTTAAAAATATTCGATTTTGATATCTCGCGATCCAATTAAAAATGACTACATGCAATTTATTCCGTAAACCTTTTAGTCTAATACGTCGAAAATTTCTTGAAATAGGGCCTTGTATTATAATTAACACAGGAGGTAGCTCAACTTTTTTTTTAGGTTGATTATGATGTATCTGGATGAGATTAGGTGGATTGAAATATGTTTGAGTGCAGACTCTTGCTATTTATAAATAACTGCTGGAAGAGCATGTTTGTCAATAACATTTTTGAGGAAAATACGGGGAGAGGTTCATTATTAGTTTTTATTCTGTATTATAAAAACAAATTGTTAAAAATTTGAACAAGCCTTGATTTATAGTCACCCTTAAGTCGAATGCATTTAGGACCTTTTTCAGAAAGTAGCATTAAGACCCTTCTAAAGCCAATCCCCAAAAGAAGCCTTCACAGTATCCTTGAGCGATTCATCAGCCTCAAATCGACTACCTCTGAGGTCCTGCTTAAGTTTGGGGAGCAGGTAGTAGTCACTGCAAGCTTGGTTTGGGCTGTAGGGTGGCTGGCTGATGTCCTGGAATCCAAATTCAGCCAGAGCTCTTTTTGCTGACTGAACACTTTTTTGAATAGCTGAAAGATTTTGGTTTTCAATCACTTTTGATTTAAATTTTCTTCTTACTTAGACGACCATTATTGAGTACCAACTTTTTCTCCCCCCCCCCCCCCCCCGAGTACGGGGAAGGTCCACTATAAGCTACCAATACCATAACACACTGCACTGAGATAGCAGCATCCCCATAAGCCTCCATCAACCAATTTTGAATTCCATTGTTAAGAATTTTATCGGTGCTCTGTACTCAATTTTGTTGGTAATGAGAAATCAAATAGTTTAGAAGATAATCAACGACTAACTGGAAAAATCTGGTATTGTAATTTCCTTAATACTGATATTAGGTCTACCTAAAGATAATCAACTCTCACCCCTACAATGCGCCCTTCCTTATAAAATAGGAATTTTTGAACCTTACATCGTAAATGGATGTGGAAATGGGTGATGTGCTTTTCTATCTCAAGAACGGCTTATACTAGAACGTTAAAACTTGGTATGTATTATAGGTTGCAAGCTTTTGAGTCATGGATAAATAATGGTTTGAAAATAAAATAAAGCTTTTTTACACTTTAAATGAAATCTATGATCGAAAATCACTTTAATAAAATAATCTTAGCTTCATTTGCATGTCAACTCCAACAATGTGGTGATATTATATTTAACACAAACATTCTTTAGGCTTTGATATAATTTTCAACTTGTAAGGTTTGTGTATTGGATAAAATTTCATTCTTAAATGTTAGTTTGTCAAGTTCAATGTAGAGGGACGAATAATTGCTATTTAGTGTTTTTTTCTGAGGAAGTTCGTCATCTGGTTGTTATGTTGTCAATGCAAACGAAAAAGCTCCCTATGTTGAAGTAACGCAAATTATTCTTTTTTGGCTAAATGTTTTTGAATTAAGAGGTCATACGTACATACATACCTATATTTAGTGATCAGTTAAGTATTACATAGTTCATTTCTTTATAGTGAAAAGCTCTCAAAAACCTAATTTATTATTATTTATTATTATTAATTTATTTATAGTGAAAAGCTCTCAAAAACCTAATTTATTATTATTAATTTATTTATAGTGAAAAGCTCTCAAAAACCTAATTTAGAGGTCATTTCGTCTTGAAAGTTGGCACTTCTTTTCATATGAATTTATAGTTTACTTAATTTATTCTGAAAATATTCTTTTAACATTAAAAGGTATCATAATTTGGAAGTGTGCTGCTTCTATTATTGTTTTATTATTTATTAGTTACCAATGGGAATTTTCTTCGAAGATTTTGACCACCCCTCATTTCTAACCTGATTTTAATTTTGTTTGGATTTTTGAGCATCCGCTGAGCTCCCTTTTCGTTTTCGGTGAAAGGATCCAAAATCTAAAATTTTGACTTTTCAAAAAAATGCTATGGTACCCCTTACCAAAATTTTGGCTTTAAAAAAAATTTCTCTATAAGCGCTTGGCTTTTTTTAGTGCCATTTTTTCAAATTCTCTCCAAATTGTTCGTTTTTGACAATCAACCTCTTAAATAAAAGGTGCGCAGCCAGTGCTACCCAGTTAACTCTGTAAGCCTGCTTGTAGAGTTAGCTTCCAAATATTAATAATAAATGGTGCAGGTGTCTCATTTTCAAATCTATGTACAATCAGATTTAAAAAAATTAAAAATTTGCAGGCAGAAGAAAGAGGCTCAATTTTTGAGTGATTCTTTTCGACGTTTTTCTCCACCATTCACCATTTTTGATTCGATTTTAATTTTTCTTAGATTTTTGAGGAACTGTTTAGCTTCGCTTTTGTTTGAGGTATCATTTGAGAAATCGGAAAATTATGAGTGTTTTAAAAAATGCCAAGAGCCCTTGTCAAATTTTGTCCCAATTTTCTCCGATTTTGATAACCCGCAAAACTTTAGAAAAAATATAAAATTTGCGGCCCAAATTTTGAATATTTTACTAAAAATCGAAAATTTTAACTTTTCAAAAAAGATGCCATTGTAGGACCATTTTTCCAAAGTCTTTTCAAATTGTTCGATTTTGAAAATTTACCTCTTAAATTAAAGATACGGGTGTCTCCTCTTCAAACCAGTAAACAGATTTTAAAAATTTAAAAATTTGCGGCCAGGAGAGGCAAAAAAAGAGTCGCATTGACTGTTTTTTGCGGTCTAAATTTTGAACATTTTTTCGAAGTTTTTGGCCACCATTCCCCATTTTTATTTTGATTGCATTCTTGTTTATGTTTTTGAGGAGCTGTTGAGCTTTATGTTTGCGTTGTCACTTGCGAAAATTGAAACAATTTACTTTAAAAAAAAAAAAATTTTAGGTCAATTTTTTATATTTATATATAAAATTATAAATATTTTCATGCTCGATGTACATGGTCCAGTTTCAACCCCTCGCCAAATTTCTCAAGGAGGAGGGATAGAGAATGGGAATTGTTAATAGAGTTGCATGACTCGGGGAATTTGCGCTTAAGAACTGCTGGCAAATTCGGATGCTGCAACCTGCAGTGAACACACTACGGGAGTAGATGTATTCTATCCAACTTTCAACAAAAAGGGGATTGATTGTTCTTACTCAACTCTTGGTTGTTCTTACTCTTTAAATAAATGCGCAAAAACATCCTTTTGAACGCCACTCTCAATTCTTCCGAAAAAAAGAATGACCATGTAAGTTTTATAATCGTTCTTCAAATAGTTAATTAATAGGGTTCACTTTGTCGACCAAAGAATCCACAGTATTTTCGTGACAAAAGTCGATCAAGAAACGCTTTTCCTGTGACCTGAGCGGTTGGCAATCGAACTGAAATAGATCTTCATGTGATTGTCTCAAAGTCACAGTAAGAAACAAATGGAAATTCTATTAGACCTAAGAGATATGACAGAATTCGTAAATACATGAACCGGCTCTTAACTCCTCTTTAAGGGTTCAATGTAGAAAATGACTGAAATCGATTTTTATGCGATTAGGTTAAAAGTTAATGAGAGTAGAAACCATTTTCAAATATTTTCAGAAGTAGGAAATGTGGCGGAATTAGTAGAGCCGGTAGGAATAAAACTAAACTAAGAGATGTGACGGAATTCGTGAAAACATAGGTACCTCAATTTAAACGAATTTTGTATATCTCACTTTCTAACTGATCAATTTTTCTTAAGGGCTCAAAGGGGTTGTGATCTCCGAGCATTTCTGTATGGAAGACGGTGGACAGATGGACAAATATTGACCAAAAAAAATTTAGTCACATTTTTAGAAGTTCGTCGAAATGCTAGTGACTGCTACTAGACCGAGTAGCTACAAGAATTCACTAAAGTCTTCCTTTGAAAGAAAATTGGAAAACCAAAAATGAAATACATATTAAAAAAAATAATCGTGTAAACGCTCCAATCGTTTTGTACTCAATTCGAAAGGAAGTGTGCATACCAACAGTGCATAAAAAATACGATGACGGTTAAATACAAAAATACCGAGGAAAATGTTGAAAAAGGTTAACCATTGAATTCGTACTAAGGTATACAAGGCACCCACTTTACAGCCGATTCACCGGAACTTTCTCGGGAAAATTTTCACGTAGTTTCACAATACAACCGATTTGAATGGTTTTGCTTCTTGTGCAAGTGTTGAGTGTTGTTATAAGTCCATGTACCTGTGCGCTTATTTCCCTGATGCACAAGGTAGTCCTGGTTCGGAGTAGCTGCGGTCGGTAGCAATTTCTGAAAGGATTTCCATCGAAAAATGCACTCGTCAAATGAAAAACAACATGAAAATTGACAGAGAATGCAAGAGGCACTTTTGAGGGCGGAGTGGGCTATGGGCACCTCACCGGAACAACGACCCTACTGTTGCTGGATGAAGCGTTCGCTTCGGTAATCCAACATTAGGGGTTGTCGCTTTCCGCGGCGCCTTTACAAGTTTAATACAAGCCCCCGGTGAGCGCTTGCCCCCATCAACCGGGCACCTTCAAGGCATTTAGGTGGGTACTGTACAGAAATTATTTACCTGGCGAATTAATTAAAGTAGTTTCGGACGAGTTCAATGCTTGAAGCTTTTTAGTTTTAGGGGTTTTGTTCGTTGGATGGGCTGACTGTTGTGTTTCTGTTGTGCAGGACTTTATTCCTTCAGCCATCGAAATTTTTCTGCCGACACAGCCCCACAGGTTGGTACACAGGGGCAAAGTACTTTCAGGCGAATCGAGATTTTGTTTGGTGCGGTTTTCTACAGGTAATTCACTGGAAAACTCAAAACTTTGTCCTTGCCGTTGTTGTCGACGTCGACTGCAGCAGACTTCGACCTCTCGTTTTCATAGCTTCCTCTGCTTTTTTAATTAATGGTCAGGATCGCTCCGTTGTACTTAGGTATGGAGCTGCAGGTGCATATCAAGCGAAAAAAATTGTGGATTTTTTTCCCCCGAAAGCAAAAGTTTCTTCAAGCGTTTTTTATAATTTGTTTAAGCATTTCATGCTGGTAATTTGTGAATGGCATACGAATTTGTACGAAGATAAGTTAAAATGGCGTTAATTTTTCCTTAATGCTTTTACAAACTTCGCAGTAAAATATGGAAAAAAAAGTTGAATTCATTTTTACAGAATACCTAGGTAGCGAACTTACTCTATTATTTGATTAGCGTTAAGCCCTTTAGAATTAGCTGAGAGGATAGGGTGTCAGCATATGATTAGGGGATCATATCCCCTCCCTCATATCTAATGTGTCCTAAGATATATGTCGGAATTCGTAAAACCGTTGACCCTGGACTTTATACCCCATTGGGGTTGAATAGCAAAAAATTGCTTAAATCACCATTTGGCAAATATTGTTTATGCCCATGCAAGTCAAACGGAATCCGATATCTCATTAGGCCAATATAGTTTATGCCCATGTAAGTCAAAGCGAATCCTCAATATCTCGAATGACTTAAACGATATGCCGGAATTCGTGAAAACTTACACATACACTTTGCACCCTCTAAAATATCGACGAAAAAGGTGCCTCAAATAGTTTTCAAGCGATTCATTCAAGGCCTTTTCAAGTAAGAGGTAATTCGATATCTAATTAGGACTAAGAAATATATTAGAATTCGTGAAGACGTTCTCAACTACAGCCACTTGGATATCGAATTTAAAAAAAAGAAATAAAAACAGGTTCCAGGCGAATTTTTTCAGTAAAAACACATTGGCATACCAAGTTACTGGAGTAAGCTGCTCTTGGGATACGAAAAAACATATTAACAATTTTGACAATGCTATTTAAAGGGTCAAAATTTCTATGCCGGTCACCGGTGACCCCATGGCATTCAACGTGTTAATAGCAAAAAGCGGTTCTAGAGTGATCCTACAGTAGCATTATTCAAAAGAAAATTGATTTTCTTGAAAAATTCATCAGTTTCCTTCCATATTTTACGAAATTTTTTTCCAAATTCTATTTCAAATCTCCGATTTTGAGAAGTGACCTCTTGAATTTACAAGCTTCTGGCGCCATTTTTTAAATACTCAAACACATCAACAAAAAAAAAATAAAAATTTGCAGCCAAAAGAGGTAAAAAAAAATTTGGAATTCTATTTCGACGTTTTCGGCCACAAATTTGCCCATTTTTGATCCGATTTTAATTTTGTTTTGAATTTTTGATCTGTTGAGCTACACTTTCGTTTCTTGTAAAAAATCAAAAGCCGGAAAATGTTCTTTTTAAAAATATTGCCACGATATTTATCTCTTACCAAATTTTAGGTTAATTTTTCCAAATTCTTTCCCGATATTCCGATTTTGACAACTACTTAAATTAAAGGTGCCGGCACTGCCTTTTCAATCTGTAAATGGATTTAAAAAAAATTTAAAATTTGCGAGCAGAAAAGGCAAAAAGAGTACCAAATTTTTTTCGAAGTTTTTAGTCACGATACCCTTTTTTCTGGTCCGATTTTCATTTTCTTCGGATTTTTGAACATCTGTTGAGCTCCACTTTCGAATGCTGTGAAAAAATATAAAACCGAAAAAAATTACTTCTTTTGAAAAATGCCTTGATACCCCTTGCCAAATTTTGAACAATTTTTTGAAACTTTGGGCTACGTTTTTGGCCACCATTCGCCCAATTTTTCTCCGATTTAAATTTTCTTCGGATTTTTGATCACCTTTTGAGCTTCCCTTTTGTAAGCGGTGATAAATTCGAAGACCCGAAAATTTTTAAATTTTAAAAAAATGCCATGTTACCCCCTTGGCACAATTCAATTCTCACAATTGTCCGATTTTGACAAGAAAGTTACCACTTACTTAAATTAAAGCTGCAGGCACTTTCTTTTCAAATCTAAAAAAAATTAAATTTGTGTGCCAAAAGAGGCAAAAAAGTGTCCCAAGTTCTGGGTTTTTTTTCGACTTTCTTGGCAACCATTCACTTAGTTTTTCATACGATTTTCATTTTGGTTGAATTTTTGGGCATCTATTGAGTTCCCCTTTCGTTTGCCGTGAAAAAATTTTAAAACCGAAAAAAATGACTTTTTAAAAAAAATTCCATGTTTACCTTTGCCAAATTTTTGGACAATTTTTTTAAATTCTTTCACAATTTTCCGATTTTGACAAGTGACCACTTAAATTAAAAGTGCTGGCGCCTCCTTTTCAAATATTCATACATGGAAGGCAACATTCATATGCATTTAGAACGTTCGTCCTCTCAACCCTCAAAACCAGCCACCCAAAATTTCAAAACTTAAAGTGGTCCACTCAATCTAAAAACAATTTTAACTTAATAGTTCAAATCATTTGGAAGCTATAACCCTTTAAAGGCGTTTGCAGACGGCGGACAGACGGATTTGTTTTTTGCCGGAAAAGCACAAGATTTGAGGGTAGCAGGTTTTTTATTTTTTTATTTTTTATTTCAGGTCGATTCAATTACTTTAAGTTAAGTTAAGTTTTAAGGTAAAATTATTGAAAGTTCCCGTGGGACATCATCTGCTCTAAAGCTAAAGATAGTCTTTGACAAGGCCCAGTATAATTTAGGGTCTTCAACTATGAACAAAACTACATCGGGGTTATTTGCCCACGTTCAAATAGGTGGATAGAAGTAGGTCATATTTATTTTATTTAATCTTTCATAGAAAGCAGAACTTGCATTTTAGGTTATATTTTGAAAAAGAAAGTGTCTTAAGCTATACAAATTTAAGTGCCAACTCTAATTACTGGCATATCCTTGAGAGTTTAGTAGGAAAAATATTACACTAGAGCATATCAATCCGTTAATTGTTTGTAAAAGTGCTTCAAACCCTTTGTTGAATGGGAAGTATTAATGTACAATCTAATTACTACCTAGTATACAACTACGTGAAAAATAATCCTGTTTTTTACCTCAAATTGCTCTGCTAATAAAAGAGGTTAACAAAAACCAACTGGGGAATTATTAATTAACAACTAGCCCATTATTAAAGCAAGTCCATCGAAAATGAATATTCATAATCTGTACCATTGGCTGCTTGTGCAAACCAGGGACTATGAAATAGTGTAGCTTCATTGAAACATAAACCCGCAGGATAATAAAAAGGAGCTCACTTTATTGTTACATTATACCGGCCCGCCGTTCAACATGTGACTATAAAGCAGTAACATTTTTATTAGTTGTTTGATATGTGTGTGTGTGGGTATATGTGCCTTCAATTGCGTGGTAAGTGCTTATAATCGTAATAAATTTAACGAAAAATTTTACGAATACCAACCAAGCGAAAAGTGGTAAAAAATAAAGCCACAACCCTATGCTCCATCTGTGGTAAATTTGAATAAAACTCCATCATTTTTTTTCGATGGAACACAAGGCTCCGAATTAGTCAAATTCGTTAACAATTCGACTGAAAATTGCACATGCTGTGTGCGGGTGAGCCGGACTATACTGCATTAGACAAACACTTAAAATCCCATCATAATTTTATCATTTCGTCCGAAAGAAACAGTCCGCCATTCGACGATATGGAAATTGCCTGGCATACATTCGGTTTGGATTTTAAGTGAGATTAATTGCAAGCGAGTGTACACCAGAGCCCTTTTCGAAATGTGATAGATTGCCAGCGACGGTGGATGGGGGGTGGCCAGATTGAAACTTTGATTTTAAAGAGGGGTGAGGTCAGAGTAAGGCTACGTTGAAATATGTAGATGTCATCGCGGGGGAGTTCTATGGTTGACAACTTTAGCGCACCATAAACTTAATACAGCTTTTCCTGATTAAATTAAGCCTTTTTCGGAATAAATTACTCTCTATCCGAATTAAATCAATCTTAGTCCAGAATGTGCAGCGGGTGCATGTGTGAAAAGTGATTGAATAAAACTGCTTAAATTATAGTTGGGAATCGGTTTTAGCACTGCAGATAGATCGGGTGAATTATAATTGAATTGAACTTGTGGTTTTTGAGGGTTTGGGAACATCTGGGGAGGAGATTAAGTGATACTGGATGGATGAAATTTTTAGCCAATACGTATTTGCCTTTAAAGCGTACTACGACTATTTCTTCTTAGCGAATATTAAAAGCTATAACTGATGGCAGCTGATATAAGACAACAAAAAATATGTTAGCGAAATAATTTGCAACTCCTAGTACTACCACATGCAGATCGCCAGAGAAACATTTTCAACACTGAATCGATTCAGATAAATTTAATTTCTTCAGTACTGAAAGTCGGTACTGCTGCAGTATTATAGATAACAAAAACTGCATTCTAGGCTCACATACAAAACGGCACTTAATTGTACAGAAAAGCAGTAAATATTTGAATAGTTAATGAATCATTTTTGAAGAATCATTACTAAATTATTTGTTATAAACCATCAATCAATTGTTAATAACTCAGTATGAACTATATCATTAAATGTACTATAGAAAGCTAACGTAGTAAGCAAATAAAATAAGTTAATTTATTTAGGTACTCTTGAAATTACATTGTTTGCTTTTCCATTGGAAAATCTCAGCTCAAGAACTTTTAATTTTTTTAAGTGACTGAAATGGGTAGTCCTTTACTAGATTGAACCTTTTGCTGGAGGCCAGAGAAAAGGAAAGAGAGGTTAAGCTCAAATTTGTGAATATTATTTGTCTCGGGACGACTGAACTTAAAATATGAAAATTTGAAGGTGCGTAGCGATATTCTAGGCAAACGTATTATAAAAAAAATCTTTGAAAGAGATTGGTGCTTCTCAAACGTTCCAAACGTACGACTCTACAATTACATTTGATAAAAAAAAATATCTAAGATAGAACAATACAATTTTTTAACAGATACATTAGAGATACAAGAAAAGGAAAAAATATAGGTATCTCAGGAACCACTTCCGATCAAGACGTAAAATTTGGCGCATATAGGTTGACGATGGCAGTACTTTTTTTTACGGTAGATGTGGGCTATCTAGGGGAGTCGTGGTGTCCGAATAGTTTCGCGGATAAGATGATTGATACCTCAGAATTTTTTTCATATACATATCGGACTTCAAATTTATTTCAGATTTAGTACACCGAGAGCACTTTTTGAGAAGGCTACTTTTTTGGGTGGGAGTTTCGAGGCAAGCAAGTTAAACTAATTGGACACAAGGCCTTAAAGTTAACTTTTTAAAGTAACTACCTCAACCAGCGTTACATTTTGACTTTGACCGCATCCTGGGGTTTATTCCCAAAAAGAATAAAGTTGCGCCCAAACTGTTAGTAAACTCTGGGCTTTATTCCAAAAAAAAAGGTGCGCAAACTGTTGGTAAACTCTTGGCTTTATTCCGAACAAAGAAATAAAGTGGCGCCCAAACTGTTGGTAAACTTTTTCAACTCAGTTTACTTCAACTGAACTATGTCCTTGCAGGTTCTAAATGTATGCAATTCAGGTTGTCTTTGGTATACGATTTTTGCTCACTTCCTTGGACTGACATAGATCATTACTTTAAATCCGGCTCGACGGACCAAAAATGTTTGAGAGCCATGAATTTTTCGAATTTTTCAACAGTCAAACTTTAAAATTTTATCGTTTAGTTTAAAACCAATTTTGGTGTATTGAGCCAACTACTTCTGCAGGGAGCTGTGCCGTTGCAAAAAGGTCTTGTACTAACTATAATCTGTACTAGAATATTTTTCATGTTCGTGTCCAAACTTACGAAACATTCATCACAGCTTAAGAAGCGCTGAATCAGAGTAAAAAATTGAAGACTTACTATCAAACCATTTGCGGATCACAGTTCAAGAAGTACTGAGAAGTACACAGTACAATTTTGTTTAAAGACTTACCACAAAACTATTTGCGGATCACAGATTATGAAGCGTTGAATCAGAGTATTTTTTTTTTTAAAAAAAAAACTTACCATCAAACTTTTAATGAAAACGATTGCTTCAAGCCTGAACTTGATTCAATTAAATATTCTTGTTACTATAGAAGGAATAGTACAAACTACAAATAAAACAAATTTCTTTAGCTTCCGAAATTTTTATTAACTTCTTATCATTTAAATTTTTTTTTTTAATTATATCAATTAATCTAAATGTTTGCTTCGCTCAGCGGGCAAACTTACAAAAGCTCATTTTAAAATATTTCTTTTTATGTTTTAAGTAATTAACTATAATTAATTCACTGTCTCTCGCTCTCTATCTCTCCCTCTCTTAACATAAAGGGGCAATTAATAAAAATTAAATAACTTTTAATTTTGTCGCTGTTTTTTCTTTTCTTCCTTTCATAAATCGTCAAGCTGATATAACATTTTGCAGTCTTCATACAATAATTTATATTCTGTTAAATCGTTAAATTAAAAACATTACACTAAATTACACTATAATTTTTTTTATAATGTAATTTTAATCAGTTTTTACAATTGTCTGGAGATTCGTCTTCTTTTTACAATGATTATATTTAGAGTTTTCTTAATAAATTTATAAATATTTTTATTTAAAATAAAAGTAGATATAATTTTTTTTTTAGTTTTGTGTTTATTAGATCACCGAGAAATTTAGCAGAAAGCAAATATTGTTAGATGTATTTTTAATTTAAATAAAAAGAAAAACCATCAATTTATGGCACTAGACAAAATTAAGTTACATTAAAAAACGGTGTTGTCTGTTGTGCCGTTTATGTTTTCTTTGTGATTGGTGTGTTTGTCCTGGATTTTTTAATTACACTAATTTTGGCTATACCGCAAATTTTACGTATAGTGGAGTTAGCAGGACTATGTGAAATGCGAATTTATTGAAATTTCTTGAAGACGTTGTTGAAGATGATTTTTCTGGTTCTGTTAAAAGATCGGCTTCACGTTGGAGTGTTGTACTAGGTCCGTCACTACGGTAATTATTGTGATCGGGATCTGCAAAAAGGATGTTTCGAATTTAACTAATTTTTTATGTAGACATATAACTTAAACTGAAGTCACTTTTACCTCAAACCAGCACCCCAACCCCCTAGTAGTCAGTACTTTAATTAAACTGACGATACCAACGAAAAAAATTCATGTTTCGGCGCATAAAAGGAACAAGTCCATGTTTCGGAACAAAAAAGAAACAAATTCATGTTTCTCGGGGCAAACAAGAAACAAATTCATGTTTCTCGGGGCAAAAACGAAACCAATTCATGTTTATCGGGGCAAAAACAAAACAAATTCTTGTTTCGGGAAAAAACGGAAAAAAATTCATGTTTTTCAGGGCAAATACGAAAAAATTCATGTTCCTCGGGACAAAAACGAAACAAATTCATGTTTTTGGAGCAAAAACGAAACATGAACTTGTTTCATTTTAGCCCCGAATGATCAGTTTTCTTATTATATCAACTGAATTCAATAAATAAAATTTTTAAATAAAATGACAAGAAATACTTATTTAAAAACTGCCAACAGAAACTACATCCTTCCATCCTTAGTTCGATTTTACATTGCCATTGAATATCCTTTCGAAGTATCACGTTCAGCTGACTCGTTTCGAACAACTAAAGGCCTAGCGGGCATAAAATGAACATGAGTTCTTTCTCTCGTTTGAAAAGGATACAAAAGCCAGCACACAGTTCACACTAAACTTCCTTAAGATCCTTGCACTGAAACGGAACCATAAATCATAGCCCTTTCTCTTAAGGACGACATAAACTAGAGCTCAACCTACTACTCCCGGTAGCATACACTCCGGAATCATTTAGCCGAATGGATTAAAGGTTCTAGGTCGAAAATTGTGCTAAGTTTAAGACATCCGGACAAAATATGGATCAGAAAAATAATGATGGCAATTCACCCCTCGAAAAAAATATGAAATGTTTGATGTCAAAGGAGACCCGGGCGATAAAAATACACCAGTGCGGAGAGGAAAAAAGAAACATCCATAAATGAAAGTTAGGTTTCCATTTCGGGATCCTTCGTGTGACATATTTCTGCCAAAACTCTGAATGACTTCTATTTGTTTTCGTATATGTGTCGGAGCAATTGCAAAGGATATCAAAAAGTTCCCCAAGGAGCATTTTCTATATTATGGGTGTTATTATGGATATGGGGATCCCGAAGGACTTTTGTGCCTCTTAAGCAAAAAAGAAAAGAACACCGCCCTTTGGCATATGGATGTAGGCTATGTGCCCTTTCATTCGAACGAGTTAGTTGTCTAGGAAGGTGATGGCTCCTTGACAGCGCTCCTTCTTTTTCTTTTTCTTGTTCTTTCGATAAATTGAATGAACATTTTAGTCGGAATGAAATTTGCATTTCAGGAAATTGGGCAACAAGTGGTGATTGATGTTGGGCACATGAAAAAAGGATGGAGGTTTTCGATTTGATTGTGGGTGGAATGATTTTAATTTCTTATTATTAGTTTACTTACTTCGATCTTTAATTGTGTCCGGAGAATTCCATAAGCTGGACGTTGCTCCCATCAGGACATTGTTTGTTGACACGGGTGCTAGATCTATTGGTGATTTGTGGTGCAACTTTATGTCTGAAAGTTTAAATAACCGAATTAATTGGGGGTAGGTTAAGAAGATTATTTATACTTAATTTAAAAAAAGAACGGTCTCAGATGTTCTTTAGAAAAAACACGGACAATTATTGGACAAGGACTAACTCATTTCAAGGGCAGTCTTTTCTTTGACAATTTGGAAGACCTGGGGTCGAAAGGGTCGGATAAGATAGCAAAGTATTTAATGGATCTGGGTTGTTTAGGGGATGTTTGGTGACCTACGAGGCTCTGAAGGGATCACTATGGGCCATTTTTGGTGACTTTGTGCTGCTAAAATTGTGAATGTTCTCCAAATTTAGATTGACACTTGTTTTAAACACTTTTTATGAATTTGTATCATACCATATGCTTTCACCTTATAGAGGTTTTAGAAAAGAATAACAATATAGAATAATATATTAAGGCAATCACTAGAGAGATGGGTCGTTCAGAAGTGAACTGTTCCAAAAGGAGACTTCATTGAAGTGAATGAGTGAAGTAAGTCACTCCTTTTGGTGAACTGCAGTTCCATTGGACACGTCAAAAAAAACTTGACCGACCTTTTTGTTTTCATGATCTTTTAGATGTACATAGGCACTGACCTTTTTTAGGTCGCCATCTTGTATATCTACTGATGAAACGATTGAACGAAGAGTTCCGGAACTAACTCACGAAACTCTACTGATCTTTTTTTGTCCTCTTCTTCTAGACTCACTTACAAAACAAAGGAACGAGATGGAACGAAGAGTTCCCGAACTAGTTAGCTGAACTCTACTAACCCTTTTTTTTTGGTCCTCATCTTCTACATCTATTGACAATGGAGCAAAGAGTTTCGGAACTATTTTACTGAACTCGTTCATTAAAGTAAGTCACTCGGAGTGAAGTACTCCACTGAAAGGAACTGCCTTGCCCATCTCAACACTAGACATTACCGTCACAGCGAACGCCACACCCACAGTCATGTTTCAGCACCGACTAGCGCCGTCGTTTCACAGGACCTTAAGTTTGACTCACGGAATAGCTGGAAGAACTCCATCACATAAGATCGTAACGACGTCCTTATAGCCCTTCACATGGCTTTCCTTCTGAAGTTCTGCATAATTTCCAAGTTTCAACTTCCTAAGTGGTTCCTAAGATGTAGGCCAACATTTTTCATCACACTCACATCACCATCCCTTACAAAACTGGCAGGTAAAAGAAACTTACTTTATCTATCCACGTTAACAACATTATTTTAATATCTCAACTAGTTGGAGAATAGGAGAATCGCGTTTGGGTACAACCAAGGCTGTATACGGTGGACAGACGGATTTTTTTTTGTTGGTCTACTAGCTTCGAAACGTGAAAATAAAAAAATTGGTGTGGCGGTTGCACAGAAATTTTTCTGCAAAAAAAAAGTTAAGATCACTTCATGCCACTAAATTTGAAATCCTTAAATATTGGTGAGTAAATTTAAATTTAATTTAGTGATTCCAGAAGGAACCACACTACTGGCAACACTCCTCGATTTTATTTACTACCCAGCTAGCAAACTAACTTCTATAAGGCCTTATCGAAACTATTTTTGTACTTCGATAAAGCTTCGAAAAGGTCTTACTGAACTAATCTGGCGCACCTTTCCCCACGTTTCAACAACAACAGCCAATCGCCAACAGTTGGTATAAGGCTGTTCTTGTTTTGTTTTCTTCCAATTTTTTTCCTCCACAAAACTGTTGGCATTCACTTCAATGAGGCCTTACATAGGTTATTACCGAAGCTATGGCTTCTGAAGCTTCAGCTTCTGCTCGCAGGTCTTATGGAAACTTTATCGAAATTAAAAGCCCACAAACTGCATAATACTGTTGGCATTTAGTTCCATAAAGCTACATGGGGATTATTACCGAATCTATTGCTTCTGAAAGTTCAATCTCCGCTCGCAATGGAAATCTATCGAAATTAAAAGTTCTCAACACTCAACAGTCTTACCGAAATCATATCGAAGTTATAGTCTCCAGAAAATCAAAATTAGAAGTTTGTTTGTTAGTTGGGTACTTGATCACTGTTCTATTGTTGCTACCAATAGAAAACGCTCTACTGATGAACCGACCGTCGTCACGCTTCACCGCAATGAAAACTGTCTTTGACTGCAAACTTTGCCGTGCTTATGTACTGCATGTGTTGAGTCGAGAGCTTTCCTGCATATTTGGTGATGTACGAGTGTGTGAAATGGTCGGAAAATGTTAAGAAAAACTGAAGATGTTCGAGAAGAGTTGCTAAGTTTGCAGATTTTTCCACGCCTTTCTCATTGGTTATTGCAAGGTGCCCAATCGAATATTTTTTTCCACTTTCCAGTTGGGTATTGCGAGGTTTCGTTTTTTCTCACTGGAAAGTGATCGACTTATGCGAGTTCGCACGGTGGCATATGTAACAATATGTTTCAGCTATGGCTTCTATAGTATTTCTTTAAGATTTCTTGGTCGTTTGATTGCACCATAACTTTGTCTTCACAACAATTTTTCTGTAGTGTGCAACAAGCCCATCTATCGTCCTTAGATGTGAACTACCGACTCTTTGATTATTCCTGGCTAGAATTTAAATAGGAACGCAGCATTTCGCGACTTTGTTCATTTTTCTTTACTAGTGCCAATAAAATCGTGACATCCCAATAATCTAAAACTTTTAAGACCTTATTATCGCGCGACTACCTTGAAAATTATCCAACGCAAATACTTTTGGCACTGCCTTCAAATTCGGGCCTCTTTCGCTAACAGAAACCTGGCAATGTTCCCCGGGCTCGTAAATTACATCCTTGTTATTACTTTAATTTCCATTTTCTTCCTATCTCATGAACGTCTTGAGTTTGTCCTTTTTCTGTCTCTTACTTCCGAATTTGTCCTTCTTAAATTGCTATAATAAAAACAAGAGCAACAAAACACCAGCATTCGCGTTATGTCACCATCTGACCATTTCTGCTTCCCATCCCCTAGGTTTGGTTGGACTAATTTTCGTCCCGGAGACATAAAACACAGGAGGATCCTTGTAGCACCTCGCGCAAACTACCTTGTTGCTAATAAGGAAACAATTTTTGTTTTCCCCAGTAAAAATCCATGCATCCTTCTGGACGTGAGACTATCCCGTATATACCAATAAAACTTGGACGATAAAATTGCCAAGTTGTGGCCAAACTTCGTACAATGTTCAAATTAGTATATGGCTTTGAAGCAAAGGACGCGTGGTCCTTCGTCATCATCACTGGGGTTGGGAATGTGTAGATTTGTGTTCGGGTGTGTCTTGCCAGCACAGGACCTATGACTAACTTGCTCATATTTTCAAAAGAATAACGACATAGTCACAGCTCCGCCGTTAGATCTGGACTCTTGTTTAATTTATTGTGTCAAGTCCTTCCCCGAGACATTTTTATTACAGCCAAGCCACGTGACTAAATAAAATGTCCTTTTCGATGTCATTCAAACTTTAGATGACTTTTGCACTATTCTCGACGCTTCGTACGGGGACCTATCGCGGAAAACACCCCGGCAGTGTCTATGGTATGTGAGGAACGGGTCGTATCTTTGCCGCAGAAACCGACAAAACGCGACTTTCCTGGAAAATATCCTTGAAAATGTCAACTCTGCACATTTCCCTGGTGATGCTAGAGCTGAGTACAATTAAACAACTAAAAATAACAAGATGACAATTTCGTGGAATGTTAGCAATATAAGGAGACTTTGATGCAGTTGCACCAAGTGTGCAATTTAGAAACGCTCAGCATTTTATTTTCGTAAAGAAGCCTCATTTGCAGCGATTTAAATTCGAATTTAAATCGTTTTGACATCAAAAAGCAACCAGAAATCGGGAACGAGGTCAATTCCTCATGACTTCGTTTCAATTCAAATTTGAAACAGTCGAAGTTCAATTGAATGAATACATTTAGTTGACACTTTTTGACTTTCGTCAGTGATTGCAATTTTTTATGAACTCTAATGGTCGCTGTAACAACGATAGAAGGCTTTGACATCAAGAAGGATTTCGTCCTTTGTTTCTTGTGCACTCGTTCGAAAATTTGTAAGTTTCATATGAGACTTCGACTGAAGTACATTTCGTAAATTTTGCACAAACTCGCCTGAAATCTCTCAAGTGTATTCGGCTTTGACTTATTGAAATCGATGTTATTAAAGCGTTCGGCATTTATAAAGTGTGTTTTTTTCATCTTCAATTGCCTGTGAGTGTAGTTTGTTTGTGTAGTTTGTGAACGAACTATAGTTCAGAAGACCGTTCTCATAAGTGAAATGAACGAACTATTTCGCAGTGTATTCCGGCCCTAGTTCGCTTGTAGGAAGTAATTCGTCATCACATTTGCGTACACCATGTATCATTCCACTCACTGGGAACTAGAAGGAACTACCTAGTTCAGTTCGAAAAGGAAGTCAGAGTGAGAACCTATTTTTTAGGTCATCACATTTTGTCTCGCGAACTGCGAACTTAAGAAAAGGAACTAGTTCGTTCGCGAGTGAGGATTTTTTCATTTTTCCATTTTTAAGGACGAAATTAATTAAAGCATTTTCGATTTCAAACTCCCTGAGGAGTGTCAGGTATTTTTCAAGTTTTCACGAATTCCAACAAATTTGTTGGGTTTAATGAGTTCGTATTCGCTTTTATTTCAATGGGCTTTATATAAAATCATTTTAAAATTATTATCGGGCTTTTGTTATATTGTTATTCTACGGATTGATTAATCAAATGCCTAAAAAGCGTTTCCAGGATTTTTTATATATCCACGAATTTCGATATACCCCTGGAGAGTGTAAGGTACTTTCCAAGTTTTCACGAATTCCGACAAACCTTTTAGGTTTCATGTTATGTAAAGTGGTTGTGTACATTTTTACATAGTCCTATATATTTCTGAGGTCTAATGAGTTTTTGAATTAATTTTTACGTCTAAAAGCTTTTAATTTAATTGAAGAAACCGATTTAGCTTTACATAAAATCATCTAAAAATTATTTTCAGCCTTTTGCGATTTTTTTCTTCTACGGATTCTTTATAAAAATGCCTAGAAAGAGTTTTCTGCATTTTGGAAAATTCTAACCCTAAGGAGGAATAAACTGCTTGTGTACATTTTCACGAATTCCTATATATTTCTTAGGTTTAATAAAATATCGAACTCATTTTCTTTCCCAAAAGGCTTTTAATCTAATTAAAGAAAAAATCAATTTAAGCAGTTTCGATGTTAAACCCCTGGGGAGCGTGGGGTATTGCTTTAGTTTTCAAAAATTCCGACAAATTTTCTAGGTTTAACTAGATCGAATTTGAATTTATATTTTCACGAATTCCGACAAATCACTTAGGTCTCATGAGATATCGAATTGTTTTTTACTCTAACAGGCTTTTTATGTAATTTATAAGGACTAACCGAGGCTACAATAATCATAACACAAATATCTAAAAGGAGTAATTTTGGCTCAGCAGGAATATTCTTTACGAAGGTTCTAAAAGTTTCCTAATGCCTAAGGGATGAAACAGTAAGATCCCGATTCATTCTAATTATATATCTTCAAACGGACCGCTTTTAATGAAGCCACGGCGATGAAGGACTTTTCATTTGTGAACCGTTTTCAAACAATGTAATAGATTTTTCGTTTGACTTAGGTCCTGTCTTTTTAGTCAGGTTCTTCTTGTATCTCGGTGATAATAAAGACACCTACTCGCGTTTCTCATCTAAAAGACATCTCAAAAGAACCTCAAAATGAACAATGAACTTACCTTTATAGTTTCCACTTTTCTGTACCGCAGATATCGTCTCTAATGGGACTGTGGGTGCTATCGTTGTCATTGGTGTTGTATGTGGTATATCTGAATAGAACAAGAAATGAGTTTTAAAAAACAACAACAACACCAAGTGATATGATAAATAATGAGAGAATCATTAAAACAGATACGAAAATCTATGGGAAAGTTTAAAGGAAAGTTTAGAAAGCAAAAAAAAAAAAAGTTTTGAACAATAAAGTTGTAGATCCGAGTTTTGCTGCTGCTGTAAGTTGCTGGGAGAGTTGTCAGCGACATTTTCAAAAGTACGTCTAGCAAACTAAATAAAAAAAATAAGTTGGGAGCGTATTTCTGTGAAGGAATAATGAATTTCATTTCCTGTGGATTTAAATAATTTAAGCTCTACGTTACATTAAGCAAATAGTTTTCCAGGAATTTTCAATTTATTCAGATCTCATATGGTTTTACTTAGAGTAAAATATTCCAGGGCACCGCAACTTTTTTTATCGATTCGGATTAAAGTTTTGACTGGGATCGTCGTTAAATATTAGTCCAATTTTTTTTCAATTGTAATCCTGAAATGGGTTTTGGGAGCCGAGATAAATACAAGGAGAAATAACATGAAAATAATACTAATAGAAAAAAGGAAAGTATATTGTTACATGCTACCCTGGCAGCACGCGCAACTCGATCAGGTTCCACAAACCACAACTTCTCAATATCTAACTGGAAAGCGGAGAAAAAAATCCGATTGGCCGTGTCTTCTACTCCCATTTTACGAGTAAGAAATTAAATTGGTTTATCAGAGGTGCTGTCAGAAGTAGAGATGGGCAAAGCAGTAACTCCGACTCCCTCACGGAAATGAACTAGTTCAGTGAACTAGTTGCAGTTCCTTTTGAAGATCACTTACCCGGCGAAGGAAGTAGTTCTTTTCAAGTTCGGACTGAATGCGAGGACCTAAAAAAAAAAGGTTCCCACTCGCGAAGGAACTAGTTGTTTTTAACTTGGGATTGAATGTGAGGACCTAAAAATAAAGGCCCCACTCACTAAGGAACTACTTCTTTTCAAGTTCGTAGTGAATGTGAGGACCTAAAAAAAGGCCTCACTCACGAAAGAACTAGTTCTTTTCAAGCTGTATCACGTGGCGATACGAACTACAGCTCACCAAGAGGAGTGAATTAGTTTACTCACTCACTTCAATGAACTGCTCTTTTGGAACAGTTCACATAAAGGACCCATCTCTAGTCAGAAGTAGAGTCACTGTATACTCACACACCCTTCTAGTAGGAGTTCGGCCGATAGCCCAAAATTGGACTAGAAGACCACTACATAACCTGAAAAAAGGTCGTTTTCGTGCAGCCAAACTTTTAAGTTTGGCTGCACGAAATTTCGGTGTATAGGTGCATAATATGTGTGCGCATAGTATGTGTGCATAGTATGTGTGCCCGAATTAAGGTTTTCTTTTGTAAATTTACGTACATTATCTATTTCTTTTATGGAAATTTTCTATTTTGTAGCGAAAATTAGACTATTTCGAATTGATATGTGATATTCCCCCAATAAAATCAAAAAAATTTAAATTTACTGGTTTTCGACCTGAGCATGCATCGGCCAAACCTAAGGTAGGATGAGTAGTGTGAGTGCGTATACAGGAACCTTAGTCAGAAGTAGATACATTCAACGTCAAGAAAAGAGCACAAAGCTCTTTCCTCAAGTAAAAAGTAGAATGCTATTTTCTCGTAGCATTCTGCTCTTTTCTTCGCCATCAACGTCTTCTAATTTGTTTTATACTAAATTTTGAGAAGCACTGACTGTCGACTTTCATCGGCTTAATATGCGAATTGGTATTTGTTAAGCTGGGTGAAAGCAGTTGAGGACCTTAGGTATCTGTCTGATACTTTTTCCATATAGGTATCTTAGTAGGAAAGAGGTTTGACTCATTGGACGATACGACTTAATCGATTTTTATGTGTAACTTCGATTAAACCGTTTAATGTTTTGTTTATGAAAGTTTTCTTTTCCTATTTCTTTTGCTGCTTTTTTCAAATTTTTTTTTTTAATTTCTTAATATTATTTTTTCTTTAATTTTATTATACTTTTTTATTGTCTAAAATGGTATTATTCCATTTAAATATTGCTATACTATTTTGTACAATAAAGATATTGTATGTATATATACTATTAAATAAATAATTATATACATACATGTAATATCGGGATTCTTTATTGAGTATAGTAATATTGGATATAAAGATATGGAAATTAATTGTAAATGATAATTCTTTGTTCACTTTTTGACATGCGTTTTTTAAACTGCGTCTTCTCGGCGTGTGCCTTCTTCTTCCCCTTCTTCGAATGACGTATTAGTGTTGCCAGCTAGCATCTCATATCCCACATTCGGCCAATCCTGATTCTTCTTCGGTCTCCGAAAACTCTGCTTGATCAACCGTAGCTTGGAACGGCTTCATGAAATCTGCTGCTGAACTCGTTATTCTTGGTCCCTCACCTTCGCCTATTCGAATAACTTCATAACGATTGTTTCCGTTTATCTGCGATATTTTGTATGGGCCCAGATACTTCTTCTTGATCTTCAGGCCGCTACCAAATTGGGTGCGCTTAATAAACACCAAATCGCCGACCGCGTACTGCTTCGCTGGTTTACATCGACGGTTATGATTCCTGCGATTCTCCTCTTGCATTCGTTGAATAGAAATCTTTGCCGTCTGTCGTAGTTCTTCTCGTTCATGGTCGAATATTTGAACAGCTTCTTCAGTTATCAATGCCATGATATCGCTGTCCAGACGTTGCTTCATTTTTATTCCGAACATCACCTCGAAAGGGGTCATCGCAATACTTCGCTGATACGTGCTGTTGATGCTCCGCTGCACTTTGTCAACATGTCTATACCACTTGTCAGGCTCATCTACGGACAATTTCGCCAATACTGCAACAATCACTTGATGAAGCCTTTCAACCTGACCGTTGCCTCTCGGAATGCCTGTTGTTATCGCTACTCGCTCAATACCCTCATCTTGACAATACGATTTGAATTCCTCAGAAGTGTAGGCAGGTCCTTTGTCACTGACGATGCGACGCGGGTTTCCAAATGACTTTTGCTGCATAACTAACTTGTCAATCACCTCTCTAGCATTGGTTGTTTTGGTTGGGTAAATCCACGCAAACTTCGAGAATCCATCGATGACAACGAATAAATGTTTATACATTTTGCCTGTCGCTGTCATTGGCCCTAGATGGTCTACATGGTACGTATCCATCGGTGCTTCTCCCTTTGGAATTGGAATCAGCTCGCCTTCCTTCTTACCACGTTTTCGCTCAGCTACCACACAGGGTACACAGCAACTGATGAATTTCTCCAGCTTCTCCTGCAACTTCGGAATGAAGTATGTGTCCGCAATTTCCTCGGTCATTTTCCTTACTCCAAAATGACCATTCTCATGAATCCGACGAATAGTTTCAGTATGCATACTGGATGGTAACACAATCACGTTTTTCTTGCCATTGAACTTCATCAACACTCCATTTTCCACGATGTAATCTTTGTATGGTTCTGTCGCCAACAATTCTCGGATGAGATTCATGCGCTCATCTCGCCGCTGATTCTCTCTTATTAAAGCCGTCAAACTGTTTTCAACGATCATGACTGGGTAACGGCTTAACGCATCGACATGTTTAAGACGATCGCTCGCCCGGTGCTCCACAATGTATTCATACTCTTCCAGGAACATCACCCAGCGAGCAACTTTGGGCGTTAGATCCTTTTTCTTCAGGGTTTTCTCAAACGCAGAGCAGTCCGTCACTAGCTTGAATTTTTTACCAAGCAGATATACTCTAAACTTCTCCAGAGCTTTGATGATAGCCAGTGCCTCCAGATGATAGGAATGATACCTCTTTTCTACGTCGCTCGTTTTGCAACTCATGAAATATACAGGATGTAAAGTTATTTCGTCTTGCTTACGTTGCAACATAACTGCTCCGTATCCTTCCTGACTGGCGTCCGTATGTACTTCGGTTACTGCTTCTTGATCGAAGATTCTCAGTACTGGTTCACTCGTTAATACTTTCTGCAGCGCCTTAAACGAATCTCGCTGTTCGAACTCAAAGCGGAATGGTACATCTTTCCTCAACACATCCGACAATGGACGAGCTATTTTCGCGTAGTCTCGTACAAATTTCCGAAAATACCCCGTGAGTCCTAAGAAACTCTGAATATCCTTCTTATTCTTCGGCTCGGGAAAATGTTGTACGGCTCGAGTTTTTTGCAACGATGGTTGAATGCAACCATTTTCTATACGGTATCCCAGAAAATCAATTTGTCGTTTCATGAATTGACATTTCTTCCAATTTATTGATATACCATTTTCAGCAGCTACTTGCAGGGTTATTCTCAGCTTTTCCAACGCGTCGCCATAAGATGTGCCTGGCACCACAATGTCGTCCATATACATCTTGACAATCTTAAGTCGAATCAACTCCGCAAAAACATTTGACACATAACGCAGAAATTTGCCTGGACTGATGCACAACCCGAATGGAGTCTTCATAAATTCGTATTGGCCGCTTGGGGTCACGAATGATGTATATTTTCTGCTTGCCTCGGCCACTGGTACATGGAAGAATCCGTTCTTCAGGTCTAGCGTAGAAAACACCTTAGCATCTGACAAATCATCGATAATATCCTCGATCAACGGCATAGGGAAGCAATCACGAACAATACGCTTATTGAGCTGACGATAATCAATGCACACCCTGTGTGAATTATCTTTCTTCGGTACAATCACCACGGCGCTGGTAAATTCACTTGTGCTCGGGCGTATGATACCCTCTTTTAGCCACACATCAATTTGCTCGTCCAGAATCATTTTCTCCTGATTTGCAAGACGACGTGGTCGGGCCATCACTGGCTCCTCGGACGTTAACACAATTTTTGTTTCGACTGAAGGTTGTACATCTCTTCGCGGTACATACTCATTGATCAAACCTTTAACAATCTCTCGGTAAGCTGGAGGAACATCTATCTCTGTCTCCTCGACGTATTCTATTGCCATTACGTCACTGCAGTCAATAGCTGTATTCTCACTGCACTCAGAATCCGTATTAATTATTTTTTTAATACTCACAGCATTTCCTCGAATCAGTACTTCCGCATTCCTCAGAAGATCATGTCCGACTATGAAATCATAAGTCATGCTTACTCTTGGTAGTACATAGATCGTCGATCTGAATGAATCTCCTTGAATCGCCACATTAGCTTCAAACATACCGATTGTTGCCGTTCCCTTCATTCCTAGGCCGACAAACGTTTTCGTACAGGGTTCAAGCACCAAAGGCTGCAACCTTTGAAAAACATCTTCGCGCATGAGATTGAAGTCACTACCGGTGTCGATAAGAGCAGAACACGTTACGCCATTTACCGCTGCTTCTACGTACATGTGTCCGACTCCTGTCACACAGCCCACGTCGGTTGATTTCTTCTCAGTAGTGGACTTTTTGTTTGGACATTCCCTCGAATAATGTCCGAGCTCGCCACAGCCGTAACATTTTGTCCCCTTCTGCTTATCCGGGCAGTTCTTGGCAATGTGTTCCATGGACCCGCAACTGAAACAAGCGCGTGGACCTCGTGCCTGATTAGCAATTACCGATGCCATTGGTTTCTCTCTCTTCCTGCGCTCAAATTGCGTTGACTTTTCTTTCATCCTGTCATACAAAACCATTTTTTTCTTCAGCTCCACTATTGTAGTGGCGTCGTACATAACGGTCTTGTTGTATTCTGCGTCCGGAATGCCGTCAATGACATACTGGATTAAGGCGGCATCTTCAACTATTCCTTGTGCAGCAATCTCCTGCATGGCGTACAGGTACTGGCGGCTACTTTCATCTCCCTTTCGCTTTCGCTTTGTCAATTGCGCGTGAATTGTGGCACTGTTCACTTCTACCCGAAATTCTGCGCGCAGCATTCGCTGTAGAATCGACCATGATGTGATTCCTGTTTCATATGACACGAATTTCTTCGCTGAACCTCGCAACATACGTTTGGCATAGACTAGCCGCTGCAACTCATCCCACTCTAGCAATAGGCTCATTTCCTGAAACTCGGAAATCCATTTTTCCACGGAATACTTATCGTCTCCACTGAATAGGGTCAAGCTCTCTTCCACGTCCTTGATGGTGAATCGATTGGAGCCATTGATATTCCTTCGCAATTCCACATCCTGGCATTTCCGCAAATTGCTTTGCACTACGGTACGATCGGCGTCGCCGTCGCTCTCCTCGCTCGCTGACTCCTCCGCGGTCTGCTTCCGCCTTCGGGTGACTGGTTCTTGCGGTGTCGATGTCGCTTTGTTTATCGCTGGTTCCTCCGAAGTAAGATGAACAACTTTCTCTATCTCGTACTTCCTTATCCGCTCGACAATTTCGGCTTTTTTGCCGCTCTGCTTCAAGTTGCGTTTTTGCGCCTCGACTTTAAGCTCGGCCACCGTCATTGCTTCAAACGCACGCAATAATTGTTCCACCTGGTCACTCATTGTCTTTTTCTGAGTAAAACCTTCACTTTTTTAAAAATTTGTCTTTTGTTCGCAATCGCACTTTCTCGAAAAATCCTCCACGCGATTTTTTTTTTCTCACTGCGTAACCTCCAAATTTTTTTCCGCGGCGTCACTCAAAAAAAGTCTCATAAACTGAACCCTCCGGAACTATCACAATTAATCACCTTATCCCGGTTGAGCCCCCAAAATGTAATATCGGGATTCTTTATTGAGTATAGTAATATTGGATATAAAGATATGGAAATTAATTGTAAATGATAATTCTTTGTTCACTTTTTGACATGCGTTTTTTAAACTGCGTCTTCTCGGCGTGTGCCTTCTTCTTCCCCTTCTTCGAATGACGTATTAGTGTTGCCAGCTAGCATCTCATATCCCACATACATGTTAAGTTTTTGTTGTTCTTTCCGGTGTCAGTGGAGTGAAGCTCCAATACGAAATCCCCGACTGTTGATTAGTCGTAGTACTTGACAAATTTGGAAAGAACTTTCACTGGAGAGGCCAGTTTATCATAAGATTTTTTGTTGGACTAGGTCCGAAGGAGCTGTTTCGTCATCGGAATGCAGAAGACTCTTCAGAGGGTGTATTCTAGCCAACTTCCGAAATACCCTGACAGCTGGTTCCTCAGCAGTTCCACCAGCTGTCCCATGGAATTTTTTCGACCCGGTTAAATGCAGACCAATTTTAAGATATATGTTGAAACATCAAGAAATATAGATGTATGTACAACCGTAAGAAGTAAGAAACACCTATTGAATTTTTTCGACCAGAGTAAATGTATCCTGATTTTGAAATGAAACTTGAAACACCCATAAATATGGGTGTGCTACCATTTGTATTTTTAAAAATACCTTAAACATGGGTGTACTAACGTGATTGGTAGCAAACACCCATGGAAATTCTTTGATCTGATAAGTACATACCAATTACGGAATAAAGCTTGAAATACTCATAAATATGGGTGCACTATTGGCTGTGTTTCTCGAAACACCTACATATGTATAAATATGGGCGCACTAAAGAAAGAAACACCCATGGTATTCGTTCAACCAGGGTGCATACATGCATACAATTTTGAAATGAAACTTGAAACACCAATAAATATGGGTGTACTACCAATAGTGTTTTTCAAAGCACCCATATGGTAAATATGGCAAGACTACCATGGGTGTTCGGATGTGTTCGACCAGGACAAATGCTTTCCAGCTTTGAAATGAAGTTTGCATGGCGAAAATTGGCTAATAAAAAAAAAAATGATAATCAAATAAAACTTGTACACTTTCCAATCGAGTACTCTCAAAACTCAAATAATTGAAAACAAGTAAAACAAGGCCTTTGAATTTACGTTCTCTGATTCCAATTACGACGACGTAACATGGTACATACCGATGGATATTTTGTTAGCGAATCCTATACTCATAAATATTTTAACAAACATACCCACATCACACACCTTCCCCCACTTTTCAACCTACTCCGTGAGGCAGTAGCGAAACGTAATAAACTTTAAAACGATCAAAATAAGTCATGTGTGAAAATATAATGAACAGCAAACCGTCGTATCCATATGCACGTCCTCACTCCATACCTACGCGATAAATTTGAAAATAGACAAATATGTGTTTAGCCAGGCTTACACAAGCGCAAAAACATTGCGAAATAATTTTTCATATTTGATGATATTTTTTCATTTTTTGATTTCCACATGAGTCAATTGGAAGGCAATAATAATAGGGTACCGGTCGGTTTCACATGGCCGGATTCGGGATATATGATGCGATAGAAAAAAAAACAACAACAATAGGCGAACAAACATGAATCCTTATTCGTAATAAAAATAAAATTGAAAAAATTGGCGAATTTAATATGGCTATTTTGTTGAGTGCGATAATGATTGTATTGATTGTTACGCTTGCTACCCATAGCCTTTCGATGAAAGTACGCAATACAGCGTAACATTAGTGTTAGAAGTAGGATTCAAAGAGTTTTCTTTGCTCGAGGCAAAACCAATTCAACTGTAAACTTTTAATGAGGCAATTCTGTTTGCTGTAAAGTCGTAATACCTACCAGGGTGTTTTATTTGTTTTTAACTTACTCGTATGTTTCTTTTGAATTTCAGTAGTTCTTGCTTATTATAGATACAACATAGTTGAACAGGGATTTATTCCAATTAAATTGCCCTTTGCCGATTACACTTAACATTTCACACCGTATATGGGATAAAGATCTCGTCTCAACACATGCAGTAGAAAAGCTTCCACGAGGGAAGAAAACCTTCAATTGTCTACAATGCAATATTCGTGAAAAATGCTGCAAAGTTTGATATTCTTCTCACTTTTCCCCTTTTCGGTAGTACTTAAGATTTCAAATACACCGCTTAATATGCGAGAAAGCTCTCGACTCAACACATGCAGTAGAAAAGCTTCCATGAGGCAAAGCTTCCGTGAGACATAGCTTGTAAAATTTTGGTTTCTAGATCTCAGCACCTGCTTGTGCTAGGAAGCTAAAACTTAAAATTTATATAGAGCTCCAATAGGAGACCCATGTGCATAAAAATTGTTAGTATGGATCAAAGGGTGTGGGAGTAGAGGGAAAAATAATGCGTCCGAAACGCAAAAAAGGCCAGATCGATACATTCCAAAATCGGTATCTCCTAAACGGTTAATGCCACTAAATTGAAACTTAATGAATCTCTAGAGGTATACTATACTAGGATAATGTATCCAAAACAAATTTTTGAGTGGGACAGTGGCGTAAAAGGAAAAAGTTCCGATTTTTATATCTCGACAACCTAAGGTGAAATCAAGCTGAAACTTGGTATATCGATAGAACTATAGTAGTACCATGTTCGAAAAATTTGTTATAGGGGTAGTCTGTTACAGGAGTGGGGGATGTTTTCCTATCTATAGAACACTTGGGCTACAATGTTGAAACTCACTATATATAGGTATGTAAAATAACCAGAAAAGTAATTTAGACTAAACAAAATTTCAAATATCAATTACAGTTCGGAAAGGGTGGGGCGAAACATGATCAGTAAAAACGGAATGAATATACTTTCACGATTTTCGTCATATATATTAGGTCTTCCCCAATATTTAATTCAATTTTATTCAACGGCTTCTTCATATAAATACCTAGAAAGGGGTTTCAGGAGTTTTTGAAATTCGACCGCTAAGGGAGTGTAGATACTATTTATATATATTTATATATAATTAACAATTCGTCATAGCACTGTAGTCTAATAAGGCAACAAATTCATTTTTAGTGCTATGGCCTTTTAGTGTGCATAATATACGGAAAATCGAATAGTCTACACGGACCTTTTCAATGTTTAATCTGCAAAAAATATCTATTTTGAATATTATTATTTTAAGAACAATATTAACTTTTCAAGAAGCCTAATAATATCAAAACAACTGATGATGTACTCCAACTTTGACCACACCCGATCTTTGACCCGAAAAATAATAAAGTTTCGACCAGGCGATTGGCTGATTTTTTGATTTCCTTATTGTTGTTCAGAGTTTGCAAACTGATTGTTTGAAATCTATTCCGTGCACAATGCTAGAAAAAGCAATTAAAATGAAGCAATGGGGGTTGGAACCCCTCTCCCACCCCCGTGCGCACTTGCGTAAATAATATCATATTTGACATTTTGATGAACGCAACGTTTTAAATATTACGAAGTAAAAGCCTAGTACACTGTTTCGAGCGAAACGAAATGAACTGTCAAAGTCCATATAAAAAATCTGCCAACAGTCTGGCCGCAACTTTATTATTTTTCCGGCAGAAGTTCGGAACGCGCTCAGTTGTGAGATGCGGCGTAGGTTACTATGTGGCTGAAAACCTAACAAAAAGTTCGGGAAGTGGTTAGAATAGGGCGTAACATATGAATAACATAATTGTGTCATATTTCGGGATGCAGTCTATGGGTTGAAAAAGGAGAAAAACTTGTAAATAGGTGTTTATTAAAAAAGCCCGTGGAAGTTAAAAGATATTCGATATCTGATCAGACCTGAGATATGAAAGAATTCATGAAAAAGTACGTATATAATAACTTTACACCCCCTTAAAAGTAAATTTTCAAAAAATCTTGAAAACACTTACTAGGTATTCATATGGAGAATCCATAGAATAAAAATGAATGCAATATGTTGGAAGACCTAGTAGATATGACGAAAATAATGGAAAAATAAGCATTCTATTTTCACTGATCATAATTTTTGCCCCCCTTCTGAAAGCCAATGGATATTCGAATTTTTTTTTATGAAATTTTCATTTCTAGTTGATTTACATATACACACCAAGTTTCAACTTTCTAGCATAAGCCGTTCTATAGTTTAGAAAAACACCCCTAAAAAAATTATATTTTTCCAACATGCCGCTACTATAGCTCTACCTAAATACCAAGTTTAAGATTTATATTATTTTAGGTTCTTAAGATATAAATATCGGAACTTTTTCATTTTCACCCTCCCCCACTCTTACCCTCTACACCCTCATCACCCTATTAGGTATCAATTAGCGCTACTTCTGATTTATAATTTAAGCATCTAACTTACACTGTTCTTGAGATATGAAATGTGTTTTTTCTTAAAAAATCTTATTCCCTCCACTTCTATGCTCCACCTCCCAGTTAACAATTTTTACTTTGATCAGTTTTTGTTTGTCGACCTTTCTACCCAAACCGAATTTTATTTGTCTATCTAATTTGTCTATCTAATCTAAAGTTTTTCACCCCTCCCTCGTTTCGCAACTGCCCCACCCAACAATTTTTTTTCAATCTTTTCTCCTAGTAAAACTACAAATATTTCTTAAGTTTGAATAGTGTGCCATTAACGGTTTAGGAGATATGAATTATAGAATGTGTCTATCTCGGCTTTCTTGGGTTTCGGACGCATTATATTCCCCCCCCCCCCACTCCCACACGCCTTGATCAATATTGACAATTTTTAAGCAAATTGGTTTACTATTAGTGCTCTATAGAAATTCCTAGTTTCAGCTTCCTATCATAAGCGGTTACTGAGATCTAGAAACCAAAGTTTTTCGTCTAAAACACTTCCCCCTCACACCCCCACTCTTAAAACTTTGGTCACTTTAAGGAGCCTACCCCGTCTATTTGTAAAAAAAAAAAATCAATTTAATATCTCAAAGCGTTTGTGAGCTACGAGCCTCCAAACGATTATGCGTACGGCGGACAGACGGACTGAAAATTTGTATTGCTTTTTTCGTGTCTACTAGTTATGAAACGTGAAAATAAAAATTTTTAGGGTAGCAAATTTTCTCTTCACGATCACAATACTGTCTTATTAAAATAATATAGTAAATACTTTATTATTATTAAAATAATAAAGTAAAATAGAAATTTTCGTTCTTTTTTCGCGACGAAATATTTCGTTCGTTTTTCAGTAGTGTAATGCGAGCGAAATATTTGATAATTAAAAGTTTTGAATAGTTCGCTGTCAATTCAGTTAGTTTGTGCTCGGGAAATTTTGTGTGAGTTATATTTTGTTTGTTTTATGTGACGGAATTGTAATTTCTTGACAATATTTTAATTTTTTCAAATTTCGCGCGCTTCTATTTCACTGAAATCTAGTGGCGAACTGTTTTTATTTCACTCTACTTTTGAATGGACCCTAGGTTTTTCGTTTGTTTTCGTTTCACCGAAAACATTTGCGCCGTAGAGGCGAAGAGGAGTGTTATCGCACCATTAAGGGTGACTTTACCTCACCATTTCTTGCATTCCATTGCATTTATGATGCGTAGCTCCATACATGCATTTGTTTGAAACTTGTTTCTTTCCCCTCCGCCATTTCGACACGACTCTAATCTGACTGCGATTCGGTAATTCTGGCGAAATCAACTCGTTCATACACAGAAAGCTTCCGTCTTAAAATATCAACTATTATTATTCCAATTATGTAATTAATAATTTTTATGACACCTTCTTAACTGACCGACTATTCAGTTTTTTTAATGAATTGATTTTAATTGGGATCTTTTAAAAAAAGGTTAAACTAAAAATAACCAGCAAATTTAAAATTTAAATAGGCAGGTAGGTACGCGTGGAAGGTGGAACACTCTCTCAGGCCTAAAGAGGAAAGCTCCTAGACAAGAGCAGATTTTCTATAAAAGGAGAGAGTTTGATCCGTCCAGGCCTCATTCAGTCTGTAAATTTTGTGTTTGAAGCACTGTCCTAAGCAAATAATATTCAGTAAGATATCGAAATGCCAAAGGCAATGGAAGTTGATGAGGAATGGGGTTCATCTAGTGCGGACAGTAATCCGCAACGATCAATTGTAGGCGAAGAGCGGCCATTGGACAATCGGTCTTTATTCCGAGAAAACGATGGGATATTTTACGTACTTGAAACAGCTAGTAACGAAGAATATTACGAAGTATCTGATGCTGACCGATCATTTGGATATCCAACAACTAGTGACGATGAATCTAACGACGGGCGATACTCTAGTGACGAAGAAAACTTGGAAGGATCTAAGAACGGTCAATCCTTCAAATATGCAACAACAAATGACGAACGATCGAACGAATATGGATTCGAATATGCATCAACTGACGACGAAGAAACCTTTCACGGACCGTCCAGATATGAGAACTCCGACGAAGAAGACTATGATAGGTTCTGCAGTTATGAAGTAAGTACTAAACACAAAATCTAACTATTATTAATTTTTTAGATATGCTGACGAAGAAAACTCCGTAGGATCTAACGACGAAGGAAACGAATCTGAATCGATTGGAGACCGAGAAGACCAAGAGTCTTCGTTTGAACTGATTGAATACGAGACGTTATCCGTTTGCCCCGACTACGCTTTCCAATCTGAGGATCACATTGTTCCGTTGAGCGAGAAATTTCCAAGCAACGTTGATAACTGCGCTAAAAAAAATTTGAACACAGATGGATGGCAACAACGTTATTCTTCACTACTTAAGCATTATATTTCACTTGGCGATGCTTGTGTCCCAGAAGAAGTTACTTTTCAATTTTGCTATTCCGCGGCTCCAATCGAAGAAACTATATTTGATGATGACATTGGCTTAGGTGATGATGAAGATGAAGAATGGGAAGAATATAATGAAGAAGAATGGGAAGAATATAATGAAGATGAATGGGAAGACAATGATGACTTCGATGAAGATGAAGAAAATGATGACGACATGCCCAATTATGATCATCATCTTGATCCTCGTATTCATCATGAATTAATCCCAGATTACCATTTTGAGGCCATGGCCCGATTCGGGATAGGGGATGATGATGCCGCAGAATACTATTACCTCTACCAGAGTTGAATCCAGAGAATCGAATGTATAGTTTGTACTTTTTGAATATAAATGTTATTTTTTTGCGTTAAATAAAATACTCTTGAATTTCTTGATGAATTATTTGTTTTCTTTACTTCAGTGTTCGGTAATTTGAATGAGGCATGATGAAATTTTCATACTCAAAATATTTTGTTCCTCCGGGTTAAGGTGCCTGTAACATTATGAACTTAGAATCGGGTATAACTCTTTTAAGCAGGTCAAGATTGTATTTTAAGTTTATTACTAGTCTCGTCAACCACGACAAGGACCCCTTTAGACGCCTGAAATTTGTTTGTTTGTTAGAACCTCAAAATTTCATTTATAATTTCTTAAGAATAACAATTCCCAAGTTTTAACTTTGTATTATAAATCGTATATGAGGTCTCAACTTTCGAACGTTTCGGAGGAATTTTTCCTGAATGCCTTCACCCTCTTCAACCTTTTTCTTGGAAATGGCACCACTATCACAGATCTATGAAGTTCCAATTCTTCTTTCTAACATAAGCAATCTTTCGTCTAATATATACATACCCACCACATCATCAACCGCCAAGAGGCCACCAATTAAAAGGGCTCATCAAATTTATCCACCACAAAAATTTGAATTTCACAGCTCAAAGGACTTGGGAGACACGATCTTTCAGACGCATTTGCGTACGGCGGACAGACGGACTAACATTTTTCAACTAAAGCACACCGACTACCTCACACTCTCACTTGCTACAAAGTCACCATTTAAAAGGGTCCACCAAATCCAATCACCTCCGAAATTTGACTTTAATTGCTTAAAGGACTTGGAAGATACGACCCTTCAGACGCATTTCCGTACGGCGGACAGACCCACAACTTCATACCCCTATTCGTCAAAAAGCCACCGCTTAAATGGGTCCATCAAATTCATCCACCTCAAAAATTTGACTTTAACGACTCATAGGACTTGGAGGATACGAGCCTTGAAATACGTTTGCAGCCGTACGCAAACGATTTCAAGGCGGACTACTAATACTTTTCGTATAAAATACACTCACGATCACAAGCCCTCACTCGTCAAGAAGTCACCACTTAAAAGGATTCAACAAATTCAATCGCTTCAAAAAATTTTACTTGAACAGCTCAAAGGACTTGGGTGATATGACTCTTCAAATGGATTTGCGTACGGCGGACAATCAGACTGACATTTTTCGTTTAAAACACACCCACCCAATCACACCCTCTTCTGTCAAGAAGTATCCACTTAAAAAAGGGTCTACCAAATAACCTCAAAAATTTGACCTTAACAGCTTCAAAGGACTTGGGAGATATGAATCTTCAGACCGATTTGCGTACGGCGGACAGACGGACTGACACTTTTCGACTAAAATACACTATAATCTCAAAACCTACACTCGCCAAGAAGCCACTACTTAAAAGGGTCCACCAAATTACCTCAAACATTTGACTATAACAGCTCAAAGGACTGAAATTACAAGGTTTTCCGGTGAATACTGTTAAATTTATTTTGTGTGACGTTTCGGACTCGATTGAGTCCTTTATCAAACAGTTATCAGTTTGATAAAGGACTCAGTCGAGTCCGAAACGCCGCACAAAAGTAAATTTAATAGTATTCACCGGAACACCTTGTATTTTCAATTCGAAATGTACTGTGAAAACATAAAAAATGACTTTGGAGATATCACCCTTCAGACGGATTTGCGTACGGTGGACAGACGGACTGACAGTTTTCGCCTAAAATACACTCACGATCTCAAACCCTCTTTCGCCAAGAAGTCACCACTTAAAAGGGTCCACCAAATCACCTCAAAACTTTGACTTTAACAGCTCAAAGGACTTGGGAGATATTAATCATCAGATGCATTTGTGCACAGTGGACCGACGGACTGACAATTTTCGTCTAAAATACACCCAAGACCTCAAACCCCTACCCGGCAAGAAGACAATACTTAAAAGGCACCACCAAATTCATCAACCTCAACAGTTTCGCATTAATAGCTCAAAGGACTAGAAGCCTACAAGCCTTCAAACGCATTTGCGTACGGCGGATAGACGGACTTAGAAATCGTATTATTCTTTAAGAACAACCTTAAGATACCTTAAAAATGGGTTCCGAGTAGTGTTTCCTGGTAATTCACAGAAACGAGAAATTTTGGCTAAGTAAATTGAATTGTTCTTCGAACTCCAAATTCAATTCCTTAAGGTTGATTTAATTCATCAATTCGGTGGTCACAGGGAATAACTAGGTAAGTCTAAAAACGAAACTATTCAGGGCACCACTTTCTTGCTAGTTTTTACTGTTGAACTATTCCTGTAAATCCAGTTAAAATTAAATTTGTTGACATCTCAGTGATCGAATAGCATATAGCAATAGCTTCTTCACACTGCGTGTAAGTCTTGAGAGGTGACCACAATACACTTAGCCCATTTTACTATTTTTCCACTTACCTAGTTATTCCCTGTGACCACCGAATTGATGGTGTACCTTAAGATACATTACCAATGCCTACCAAGTAAGGCTTCTTGGTAATGCATTACATGTATTTTTGCTGTAAGCTAATACGTTTTAGTGTCGCTGATTGCCGGGTATTATTTCCTTTACGGAATAAAAAGGATACTTTTGGAGTTTGCAATTTGCTTAACAATGTCATTAGCTTTTATGAAAAAATAAATCCAACGTTTTTCATATCGCTGCAATTTAATAAAATCTTCCATTCTTTTTTAAAAATAAAAATATGAATGATAATCCCACAAAAACACTCTAACAATCGCATAGGAAACCTGGTACACACTTGCTATTTATGTCGGGGAAAATTGGACTAGGTTAGCTACTCTTCCGCTTCTATGACGATAAGGGTTTTACCGTCTGGTTCTCTTCTCCGGAATTGCACTGAAATCCGCTTGTATATCGTATGCCCATTGTTATGCATAACGCGTTTCGCTTGGAACTTGGAAATTGCAATTCAGGAAAATTGGATGAAAATCATGGCAAAGTCCCTTTTCACGTCAACGGCTACAAACCGACCATTAAACTTTAGTCAAATTCTGAACGTCGAGAAGTTGCTGCTAGTCGGACGAGGTCAGGTTCTAATTTCGCGATTTCTAATAGACCTGTCCGAGAGGTAGTGAACGGGGGTGGTGTTTTTGAGGTATTTGTATTGTAAATTTTCGCTGTAATTTCGTACGCATTATCCATTGAGCTGGAAAATTTTGTTTCAAGAGAATCTACAAAGCCGTTCTTGTATACATACGTGGAAACATCGTATTGTTATTCATGAAACGACCGCATGAACATAATCCAAAACTCGAAATTAGGATGAACCAAATAAATGTAAGCCTTTTGAGCCAATGGTTTTGATTTCTGCATCCCTTGTACTGCCTACAGTTTTAACTTGGGTTTAAATGAGATCGTAACCTTTTAATCATTTTCGAGGAAGGCTATTTTCAAGGGAGTCTAATAAATGTAGGTATGTATGTACGCCTAGAACATATTGTTACATGCTACTGTGAGAACCCGCGCAACTCGCTCAGTTTCTAGTAAGAAAAACAACAACCTTCCAAAGTGTCGAGATGTCGAAATAACTCAGCTTAGAGCCAGCCCGTTTTCTCAATATTTCAATATTCAACTTCTAAGTGGGTGTTAGGTGGTTGTGAACGTTTTCACGAATTCCGACATATTTCTTAGGCCAAATGGGATATCAAATTCCCTTTAATTTTTTAGGGCTTTAAGTATTGTTGGGGAATCAATCCCAAGGCTGTTTTAATGTGTTCTTCAAGTGTCCACGAATTTCGACAAACCATGTGGGTCTAATGAGCCCTAATTTTTTTTAAAAATTTTACCATGCCATTTTTAAGGGCTTTAAATATTGTTGGGAAATCAATTCCAGTGGTGTTTAAAGGTGTTCTCCAAGTGTTCATGAATTTCGATAATTGTTTTGGGTCGAATGAGGAATAAATTTTTTTTTTAAAAAAATACCATGGTGCCATGGCGGATAAAATTGAGGACTGGTGACCAAAAATGTTGAAAAATTTCAAAATTAGCGACTCTTCTATACCTTATCTCGCCGCAACTTTAAAAATTTTTTAAATCTGTTTGCGGACTTTTAATTTAAGGGGTCACTTGTCAAAATCCAAATTGAGAGAGAATTTGGAAAAATTACCCTAATTATCCGAGGGTAAATTTTTCAATTCCTTAATTTTTTTTTACATCAAATGAAAAGGTAGCTCAACAGATGCTCAAAAATTCAAACAAAATTAAAAGCGGCTCAAAAGTGGTGGCCAAAAACGTCGAAAAAACCAGTCAAAATTTGCGACTTCTCTTTCGCCTCTTCTGGGCACAAATTTGAAATTTTTTTAGATTTGTTTCTGGGTTTGAAGAGGCAGCGCCAGCACCTTTAATTTAAGGAGTCACTTGTCAAAATCAGAGAATTGTAAGAGATTTTGGAAAAATTTGCCTAAAATTTTGGGGTAAATTTTTCGATTCTTTCAATGATTTAGTGAGTTTAGTTAGATTTGTTCCCCGCAAATGAAAGTGTAGCTCAACAGATGCTCAAAAATCCAAACAAAATAAAAGTTGGATATAAAATTGGGGCCAAAAGTGGCCAAAAACGTTGAAAAAATTGCTAAATTTAAAAACTATTTAAATCTTTATGGTTTTTCATTCAGCCTCGGCGCTTTAATAATTCACTCATATAACTGAGACCTGATAAAATCGAAGTGTTGTTTTTTTACTTTAAAGCCCTTTCTATTAAATCGTCTAAAAAGCAGTTTCAAAATTATTTATCTTCAACTCCTAACCGATTATTGGATAGAAAAAGTCCGGAACGCGTTCTATAGTGACATGCGGTGTAGGTTACTTTGCGACAACCTTAAACAACTTTCCAAGCAGCCTCCTAGTTATTTTACTTTATTATTTTTTTAATAATAAAGTATTTTTTTAGGTTGTCAGTCGCAAAGTATCCAACTCCGCATCTTACCAAAAATCTAGTAGACTTTAATAGCTTTTTTGAAATCTCAAGATTTTGCGTCCCATTCGAAATATTGCTATATAAATCATCTAGCTACTTCGCGTAGAACTGATCGTTGTCTTACTTTAGCAGTAGAAAAAATGATTCCGTGTACAAGCTCCACGCCGCTTATATCCTGCACGTGAGGAGTCGAGAGGCGTCTTAAGCATAACGGATGAATAACAAACTTAAATTTCCCTTCAAAAGTAATTTACGAAACCAAAAAATTTGACGTAAAAAAACTTTGACCATAGTTTAAAATTTCAAAAAACCTTTCGATACTCACGATACAATTTAATCGCACCATCCGTGTCTCCTAGTGAATTTTTCGCCACACATTTATACGATCCGAAATCACTTATGTCCACATTCCGCACTGTTATTCGCATCACAACCTTGTAAATCTTCTCAATTGCTTCGGGCGTGAATCTCTCACCTGCAAGGACGACATACGAAATGCAAATGAAATTCAAAATTCGAATCAAAAAAAAATATGCAAATTCCAAATACTGGTGCATATTACTCGGCGATATTTTCCGCCCTAACAACGCGCAACCATACAAAGAAATCTTAGTCCTTGACAACGTTCAGCAATTCTACATACCTGGTACAATGATTGTCTCATTTTTCATCCAATAATTAATCGACTTCGGGTACGCTTCTGATTGACATTCCAGCGTAATTGTTTGTCCGACTGCAGCACCGACTAATTGATTCTGAATCCAAATCATTGGCGGAACTGTGATAGTTACAAAATAGACCAAATGGCAATATGTCAGTTTAAATACGAGTGACGCCCCAGTGCACCTTTAGCCAGGCGAGATTATGCAGGCCAGACGGAGTGCAAGGGGTAGTTTTCGGACTGTCTATTTAATTAACTTACAGTGCACGATTAGCATTACTCGTTTGCTAACTGTTGGCGGTATACCATTACTTGCAATGCACAGATAAGCTCCCATGCTTAGACGATTCACTCGTGCAATGTGAAGGGTTGATCCGTTGAAGCTGATTACTGGAGAAGTCCAATTTGCATAGAAGAGATAAAAAAAGGGATGGTAGATTTTTTTTTTTAATTGTATTAATCAAAAAATAAATGAATAAAATCGTTTACATCACTCAACTACAATTAAAAGTTTTTTTTCGTAGCTATTTAGAAATAAGTAACAAAATTCTGTTCTGAATGCTATCTTTCATATATGTGAAAATAACTACCTTCCAACACCAAGAACAGTGTGGAAGTCTCTCGACACATCTCGCATGCAGAAGATACTTCTGGTGCTTTCCACACACACCACCGATTGCTCGGAAAAGCTCTTGACTCAACACATGCAGTATTTAAGAGTCGCAGAGCTTGCTTACGACTCAGTTTTTACTATGGTGAAGCGAGGCGATGATTTAGTAAAGCGGTTTGGACTAGTACATTAAATTGGGCAGCGTTGCGCGGTTTTTAAATGCGAACAATAAAACATTACAGATTCTATCGATTTTATACAAATGGAACTTTATTTGAACTCCCATTAGTTCTTAACAATGTCGTGGATTGAGTACTATAAAGGGATGTTTAAAATACTGTTGCAGAGTAGGGGGCTAGCAAATGGATGTTTAAAATACTGTTGAGGCAACAGTATTTTAAACATCCATTTTGTAGTACTTAATCCACGACATTGCTAAGAACCAGGATTTGTTCAATGTCTTCTTTTTCGATATTAAAGAGTAAGGCATTAAAGACAGAGTTTTAATAATGGACCATACTTCCCAGGTACTCATAAATATAAAAAAAAAGAAAAAACTTTCCCAAATGCAACAAATTGCACACATATTAAGGGATGCAAAGCTTTCTATGACTACGAATTTTTTTTTAAGTACCCTTGAGTAGGACCGTTGAAAATTTTCGAAAGTGGTCTAATTTGTGAGAACAGTTAAATTTTCTTTAACAAAAGATAAGACGATTATTTTATGCCCATTGATGTTTGATTTATGAATGATGAAATCAAAAGAAAAGCTAACAATTGTATTAAGTTCTCTTGTAGTCTGATATTTTCCCGAAATTATTTCAGCAAGGTAAACATTTAATAGGATCAGACAGGATTCCCGATGCCACTTTAACTTTTAAAATACTAGTTGTAATGAAATTGAAATCGATCGTGGAAGTCAAAATAATTTCTCATCTGACGAGACTTAGAAGAGACTTGGGTGAGACTTGGGTGTCGCAAGAAATTCCGAAGTCTAATTTTAAGCTATTAAAAAAAATCACGTCTAATTAAGAATCAATTCAATTTCTCATCAAACCTAAGAGATATGGCAGATTTGTGAAAATTTGCATGGATTTTCACGAAATTCGCTATTTCTTAAGGGATTAATGTGAACAAATTTGCGATTGTAGAAAAAGCTTATGAAAGCAAAAAGGAACTCAATATCTTATTAGACCTAAAATATATAGCGTAATTCGTGAAAAGTTGCGTTCAATAAAACGAATTTAATTTAATGTGAAAAAATTATGTAATTAAATTTTATGCGTTTCTATAAAAAGCATACTAAAGCAAAAGGAAACTAATTAGACCCAAGAGATATCGCGGAATTCGTGACAATTTGCGTATGTGAAAAAAATTCTGTAATTCATTTTTAGTTGGTTATATAAAAAGTACATGAAAGTGAAATGGAACTAGATATTTTTGATGAATGTTTTCACAGTACATTTTGAATTGAAAATACAAGGTTTTCCGGTAAATACTGTTAAATTTATTTTGTGTGACGTTTCGGACTCGACTGAGTCCTTTATCAAACTCTACAGTTTGATAAAGGACTCAGTCTAGTCCGAAACGTCACACAAAATAAATTTAACAGTATTTACCGGAAAACCTTGTATTTTCAATGGAACTAGATAGTTTATTGTTTCTGATCCGATTCGGCAACGTTAGAGGGGAAACATTGCGGATTTCGAAAAATTGAGTATATTACTTATGAAAAAATTCTGTAATTGATGCTTAGGTGATGGTATAAGAAGCCTATGAAAGTAAAAGGAGCTCGATATCTCATCATTCCTAAGGAATATGATCGAATTCGTGAACATTTGCATACATTTTAATGAGTTTTGCCATTCCTTAAGGGGTCAAATGTGAATAAAATTCAGAAATTATTTTTATGCGATTGTATAAAAAGTATATGGAAGTAAAACGGAACTCGATATATCATCAGACAGACCTAAGAGATATGGCGGAATTAGCGAAAATTTTGAATACATTTTTAGGAATTTCGCCATTCCTTAAGGAAAGTGAAAATGTTCTGAAATTAATTTTTATGCGATTGTAGAAAAAGCTCATGAAAGCAAAAAAACACTCAATATTTCATTAGACCTAACAGATATGGAGCAATTCGTGAAAATTTGCGTACATTACAAGTGAAAAAATTCAATAATTAATTTTTAGGAACTCGATATCTCATCAGTTCTAAAAGATATGCCGGAATTTGTGAAAACACTCTTACACACAACTTACACCACCTTATGGTTTGAATAGCAAAAACAGCATCAATCGATTTTTTAGGCTAGAATGAATTAGGCATTTCTAAACACCTAAGAGAAATGATTGAGTTTAGGAAAACCAATACAGCGCCTTTTCACCTCCTGAGGGTTGAATATCAATTAATACACTAAAAACGGTTCTATGCCTTTTTGAATAGCTCGAGTAAAGAAATTAACTCACAAAACCTAAGAGATATCACGAAATTCGTGAAAATGTGTTGACTCCTTTCTTCCCACATTTTCTTTTTTTTTTCCTCACTGCAGTACGCAAATGCAAGATACAGTTTTATGCTGAAATGTCTTCGCAATCATCCGCCCTACCTACCCCTTATAAAGAAAAATATTTTTATAACGCCATAACTCAATTTTCGAAAGCTGAAGAAGAAGTTTAATTTGCAATTATCATCCTAGTAAATTTCTCGTTAGATGTTTGTCCTATTCTCTACTTAATCTCAAACTATCGGAACACCAAAATTTCAAGTTCCTAGCTTGAAGTCCTTTGATGTATTTGGAAAATATTTGTATAACTTTTTAGGGACTTTTGTACGGAACTCAGCCATTGTTTATTTAACAAAATTTAAGATTCATAGATCAAAGCGTTCTAGAATTTTAGTTATTGGACAGACAGAAGGCTAGTAGAATTAAACCAAAATTTTTTGAAACCATATTTGAAGTACTTCTGTTTTTCCGAGGTTCCGGTCGACGCGTCACAAGCATATGTGCTGCATTAAATATAGTCCCCTACAGATTTGATCTATAGTAAAAAAAATGGAAATTTCCATAACATTCGTTCGCTAAATTCAACTCAGCTAGAGAAATTAAAAATTTAAATGTTTGTACGTAATGTTGAAGCTGCACAAACATAAAACTCAGTACAGAGATAACAAACCTTCTTGTCCCGATGGCAATGTAATTTGTTCGCTACCTTCTCGTCGCCAGGTAATTGTAGGTGTCGGTGATCCTGTAGCCGCACAGCGTAATGTCACGTTGCTACCTTCTCGCACCACCATATCCGTGCTCGTTGGATAATCGAGGATATCAGGTGGAACTGGAAAATAACGAAAACTTTCAATTAATTAAAATGCACATAAATCAACGTAAAGTAAAGTAAAGTAAAGTAGTTTTCATTTTTTTTGTACGGAGCATCAAATTCGTATATAAAGTAGCCGAGTTTTGGGGGGTGGAAATAATCCACCGGAAGGGTAGCGAAGCGAAGCACCTTTCAAGGTACATCTCCACCCCGGAATATGGTGTCTAAAGGTGTGAACCTGAATTGTCCATTTCGATATCTTGAAAAGCTTCTATCGTTAGTGCAGTCCGTGTATGAAATTAATGGTGGAGCTTTTCGCTTCACAGCCCTACTTGAATTCTCCATCCCCCTAAAATCCCGCCAAGCCCTGGACTTATACCATTTCGAAATTTAAATCTCGGCCGTTTAACACGCTCATCGCTTCTGATAATGGCCGAAACGACTATGCCGAATTAATTCGCCGAGAGTTTCGATGCGGAACGGAGTTGGTATAGAGGACGACACTACACACTGACTACACCTAGGAGCCGCCCCAGCTACCCTATCGCCAAGGGATGCTGACAGGGGATGCTGCTCGTTTAACTTTCGCTTAACTGAGCAAAAGCTATTTATACTGAACTGAACCATTATAAAAATTTCATCCGCCCTGAATAGATAACTGAACGTGATAACGCTGTTCTTTACGAGATTTGTCTTTAACTCATCGGCGATCCTTTGCATAGTTTTATTCAAATGTCCTTTCTCGACTGGCTTTTCCGTTTCCAATGAATTCATTTGTCTTCAGCGTAAGACTTGTGCAATTGATGAGTGCAATGGAACGATTGCCTTTAAGAAATTTGCTATGATGCACACTAACCCACTCACTTCTTATTTTATTAAATGAAAAACGGACATTTGTACCTTTTTGAAAAATTTTAATGGCTTTTTGTGCTGATTTCTAAAAGAAACATTAAATTCATGGAGAAAATAGACGGAAAAGAAACGAATGACATTGGAATGGAGTTACAAAATTTAAAAGGTTTTGTTAAAAAAATTAAATTGATTGCAAGAACAATTGAAGCCCTTGGTGGAATAAGGGGTCAACTCGTTTTCTAATAATATGCGAAATTTGATTTCTCTTATTGGATTAAAATTATTTTATTGAGTTTATTTATGATTTTATTGATATTATTAACACGTTGAATGCCATGGGGCTCACCGGTGACCGGCATAGAAACTTTGACCCTTTAAATAGCATTGTCAAAATTTTTGACAAAAAGTGTGGCACGCAAAGTGTTAAGGATAATATGAAATCATAAGGGGCTTACTGCATCAGCGGAATTTCCTTCAAAAGCATTTAGAGCTCAGAAAAGTCAAGCCCTCGCATGTTTTTCAAAAATGAGTTGGCCCCTTATTCCAGCAAAGGCTTCAATTATTTTTGGACAGTTTCGGACTTAGTCTTTTTTCTATAAATTTTTTTTTTAACTTTAAAATACTGTCAAAAAGTTTACCAAACTACTGTCAAAAAATTCACCAAACCACTACCAAAAATTAACCAAACCACTGTCAAAACATTGTCAAAAAATTCACCAGACTAAAATGATATTCAAATTGATGGCTTCGCTTATTCTTAACGAAGTTAAATAAAAACAAATTTAAATAAAATTGCAAGGAGTTCCCTTACCATCTAGTCCCCATAAACATTTTAAAATTTTAATTTAAATGAAATAACCACATTATTATAATTTCAATAATTCAAATGAGCTGCTTTAGGGACAGCATTTTTACAAGGTGAGTGATGGGGTAAGTAGAACATTACATAAAATATTGAACTTATAAATTGCTTTAATTGTATTTTGGAAAAATAAAGTAGTTTGAATATAAAATTGCAATAAACTAGATTTTTTTTAACCAAGTCCGTACAGTAGAATTGAAATCAACTAAATTTTGTAATGAAAACGTTTATGCTGCAATTCATCACGACATTTTTCTTTCTTCATAAAATAGATTGCTCGGTTTAAAAAAAAAGGGTTATGAATTTTTTTATTCCAACAGTTCAGTGTGGTAGATGTTGATTTATTTCTAAGGGAAGGTAAGACACTTTTTTTTATGATGAAAGAAATTTGATAAAGAAAAAGGAGCTACTCCAAATTTTTGTTTTTGAATAGAACACCCATAAATGCAAACACCAAAAAATTTGGGTGAATAGAACACCAAAAAATTTGGGTGAATAGAACACCCATAAATGCAAATACCCAAAAATATGCGTGAAAAGAACACGCATAAATTTGGGTGTTGCGAGAAAGCACCACTTTTTTGGATGCTGCGAGAAATACCCATTTACAAGAGTGTTTTGAGAAACACTAATTTTAGTTCAACAATATTTTTGGGTGTTTTAAGAAATTTTTCTTTCTTAGCACTAGTAGTACTCTAATATTTTGGGTGTTTCATGAAACACCCACGATAGTACAGATATATTTTTAGGGTTTTCGAGAAACACGCGTGGTTATCTTCGAAACACGCACAGGTTTTTTAAGAAAAGCTCGGAGTTGTCTTCAAAACACCTGTGGTTATCTTCAAAACACCCACTGTTTTTTCGAGAAACACCCGCGGTTTTATTCAAAAAACCGTTGGTTGTATTAAAAAAACGCTTGGTTGTGCTCAAATCACCCGTGGTTGTCTTCAAAACACCCGTGGTTATCTTCAAAACATTCGAGGTTTTCTTCAAAACGTCCACGGATGTTGTTTGAAAAACCTTTTTTAGTACACCCGTGACATTTGTTGGTTGAAGAATTTTTAGGCATTACGAACTGTTCGGCCTAATACCCTATGAATTTAAAAAAAGGATTAAAATAGAACAGGGAAAGAGCAGAACCCTAAGTGACACCAGAATTGGTAATACGATGAGATTCAGTGGTGAATGATTACCAACCTCATCCAGTTTACAAAAATAGAACAATGCCTAATTGATTCGCAAAGTTCTGCATACCCCGAACCATAAATTTATTCCATTACTTCGTTTTCTTTTCCCCCATCGGAATAAACTTAATTACACTTTATACCACTCAATTTAGTATTAGTCGTCTTTATCATATCCGGATTTAGCTGGCAATAATTCGAAACGAAGTAATCCCTGATGATCCATAATTCATGCCATCATCTTGTCTGCCTGTATTCGTTTCCGTAATAAACTCCGAGCACAGTATTGCGACGAAAATATATATTTTCAAAACAAAACCTCCTGTTCCTTTTATCAATGTTTCAAAATAGCTGGCAACTTGTTCTTTTGAAATTTTTCGGTGCTTATAAAATATTCAAAATGACGAATCCAAACTGAATCATAGTGGCAAGGAACTAGTGTGTGGTGCATATTTTAGATGTCTGAATGTCATGTTCAGCTCTTAATTTACAGCTGGATATCCCCTTGAGATTTAAGATTTGTAGTGGGAAACGGTCGGTGTCTCAATTTTAGTATAACATTTTAAGGGTGAGCATCGACTATTCCCGTTTTCTGTATCACAGCTACCACCTGAGTAATATCAATTGTTGTAAATCAAAAAGTTTTAGCCGGCAGAGAGGAGGAAATTGCACACTATCATGACATGCACTTAAGTTAAAACTAAAACTAATCCTCTTATGGGTTTTATATGTGTGCACTCTGCGAGTTTTATTCAAATCTTCTATCAGCTGGGATTCTACATTTGGAGTTGTGTAGATTTTAGACATTGTCTAAAATTTACTAGGAGAGAAATGAAAACAAACTGAATCAGGAAGATAGTGAATTTTTTTTCATGTGAGGTTTGTATCACGATTTTTGAGCCAAATTATAATTTAATGATGTTCCTTTAATACTGCTAATTTTTCTATACTCTGGCCATGATATTTTATTTAAACAATTAACCTCTTTTTTGGCAATACATACTCGGGAGTATTAATGTTCACATATTGCCGTGCAAGAAAGGTCGGCGTCATTTCAGTTTTAATTTTTCTGGAGTAGATCATCAGTGTATACCTACTAGGCTTGCGCAATAGTGAGCGATTATTTCCGTTAACCGATTCCTCGCGAACTATGTAGTTCATTCTTTTAGTTCACTAGTTCGCGGGAGTTCAGTGATGAAAAAAGGAGTGATGTTTAGAACGAGTCGTACTCGTTACTTTTGTAGAGAATTTGATGAAAAAGAAGGTCAGTCTAGATTAGAGATAGACAAAGCAGTTCCTTTTAGTGACTTCGTTGCTCCGTGATTATGGTGACCACAAAAAAAAGATCATGTGGTGATGATGCCACGTGTGTGTTGACCAAAAAAAAGTTCGTCCGGCGGCGGTTTCACGTGGCGAATGGAACTGCAGTTCACCAAAAGGAGTAAGTTAGTTCAGTCACTCACTTCAATGAACTACTCTTTTGGAACAGTTCACTCTGGAACGACCTATCTCTAGTCTAGATGAATAGAAATACAATAGGAGCGGGACTGACTGCGAACTAGTTCGTTCACTTCAGTTCTGGGAACGCTCTTCGGAACTAGTTCGTTTGCGAACTGCACAAACCTAGTCCATGCTCGCAGAGTTTGTTCGTAGATTCAGCGCTAGTTGAACAAATCGGCTGAATCTCAAGCGTTAAGAGCTTCTGAAAGGTGTCTTCACATTCAAGTGTATCGTGTATCACCTTCACTTTCAAGCCCAAAACCACTGCAGGATTTGACCCATTTCTTCCTTGATTTGACAAACTCGGAATAAATCAAACCTACTACCATCGGTACCCTTCTTTCCAAGTAGGTCAATAAAAATCTGATTCCCATCGCGACTAAGAGGTGACACCCTTCAAAATTAATTTAAAAAGGTGAATGTTAAATAGGCCCGGTCATGTACTACTTACCGACAATATCCAAATAACCCACTTGACTCTTCATTGGGTCGGTATTTATTTGACACATGTACCATCCCTTATCAGCTTCCTTCACGTCCTTTATTCGAAGTATCCAGGCACGTTTCTCGGCGTGTGTTATACTCATTCGGTGATTTTTGGTGATTACGTGATTTTGTATCGTTAGGATCGTTTGAGTGTCCACACGAAGCCACGCGATCTGAAAATAAAAAAATAACGTAGCCGCTCGAATAATGTCCATAATCAGCCTATGAAAGGATTAAGGTGCTTCGAAAGGTTTCCTTTTATTTTTACGAGATTAAAGTATGTATTTTAGTGCCAAGGATATTTCATAAGAAACAGTTTCGCACACTTTCAGAATTCTTTTTTTTTTATATGGCGCATTCCTCTGGGGGTAGTTTTCGTTCGGGAATTGGAGGAGGGTTGGGTGGAGTTAAGAAGCAAAAAAAAAAAAGGAAAAAAATTAACGCAAGCTAAGATTACTACACTGACTGGCACCAGCATAATTTATGTCATTCGAATTGCTCGGGGTCATGGAATGAATGAATTGGGGGGTTTACTGCGGTGAACATGACTTGGAATTTTGATGGATTTTTTTTCTTATTTGGAAATGGGGTGCACGAGGAGATGGGTGAGTTGGGGTTTAGTTCTGAAAATTGCTTACCTTGTAGGTCTGTAGATTGTCGACAACGCACTGTAGAATTGCCTCACGTCCGACAGCTATTGTAACATTTTGTAAGGGCTCTCCGAATTTTGGCAGATCTGTAAATGAAAATTATTGCGAAATTAGTTGTTTGTTGCGGTGGAATGGTGGTTGTATTGAGAGGGTGTAACATTGAAAAGTAGCACACTTTTAGTCGGGAAGAGTATTAGTCGGATGGTGGTGTAATGTAGTGGCAGTAAGGAAATCAATTATGAGAAGGTAAAACGAATGTGGTTGTTATTCATGAAGTTTAGTAGCCTTATGGCTCTAAAAATGTTTTTTTTCTCCCGAATTGAATACTCAGGTGAACAAATATGATCACGTGCCAAATCTTGCAGGTATTCTGTTGTTTTCAATGAGACCTATTTAGTTTTTAACAAACAAATTCATGACCTTAAATCCCAAGGACTATGTTTAATTTTGGTTGTAAAAGGAAGTTCAGTGATAGTGCACACTTTTTAACATATAAAAACATGTTAAATCAACTGTCGGGTATTAACCATGTAAGTATTTTTAAAACCTATTCTTAAAAATGAATTTCATCGAAATTATGGACCTAAGACACCACTTAAAAAAGACTTACGCAAAAGTTTGAGAACCACTATTACGCATTTCTGTGAAGCTCTGAATAGTTCTTCACATATTCCACCTTAACAAAATACACAGTCCCGTGTCATGAAGAAGTACACGACTCAATATGCATCAGTTTGAGAAGCACTTATACTTATCAATGCTTCTCCTAGAAGCTATAAGCATATATGATAATTTAGTTAAATATTCCACCCCTTTCAAATACACAGTCATGTGTGACAAAACCTTATTGCTAGCCTACAGTCAAGCTTGAAAACCACTTTTCTGTGAAGCTCTGAATAATTTTTCACCTTTTAGAAAATAGGCAGTCCTGTGTCACGAAGCACTGCACGACTCTATACGCATTAGTTTGAGAACTACTAATACTTGTCAATTGCTTTCTTGGAAGCATTAAGGAGATGTTATATTTTTGTAAAATATTACAATCCTTTAAAATACAGAGTCATGAGTGACAAGAAGTTAATGGTAACGAGAAACCTCGTACGAAAAAGTTTGAGAGCAGCACGACACAATACGCATCAGTTTGGGAGCCACTTGTACCTGCCAATGCATTTCTTGAAAGCTAGAGGCATATGTGATAATTTTTTTCAAATATCCTACCTCTTTAAAATACATTGTCATGTGTGACAAAAAATTAATGCTAACCTCGTACGGATATGTTTGAGAACCTCTTACTCATTTATTTGAATCTAATAACTTATGCGAATAATTATTTCGATACTCAGCCTCTTTAAAAATACACAGTCCTATGTCTTAAGGAATTGTTCCAACCAAATTGCACACTAATACTTAAAGGAATAAGAGCCACTGTTTGACAAGAAATGAAAATAGTTATAAATTGAAATATTACATATTTTAGTATCGCATTTCTTCATATCATTTTTACCCTGTGTCTAGATTGGGACAGCTATTTAGTACGGCTCCTCAACTCATTTAAATATGGTTCGAAACTAGAGATGGGCAAAGCGGTTCCTTTCAGTAAAGAACTTCACTCCGAGTCACTCACTTGAAGGAACGAGTTCACTGAACTTGTTTCTGATCTGTTCATTACCTTTTCCCGATGTAGAACATGAGGACCCAAAAAAAAAATAAAAAAGGCAAGTAGAGTTCCGTGAAGTAGTTCCGGAACTGTTCATTCTCCATTTTCTCTCGTTCCAAAATAGAAAAGGAGGACTTAAAAAAAAAAAACTGTTCATCCTTCGTTCCAATCAAGAACATGAGGACCGAAAGAAAAAGAAAGATATGCAGAGTTCCCTGAAGTAGTTCCGAAACTGATCATTCCTTCGATTCGCTACTATGCACGAGTTCAATGGAACTGCAGTTCACCAAAAGGAGAAGTAGCTCACTCCTTTTGGTGAACTGCAGTTCCATTGGACTCGTGCGTAGTAGCACTCAGTCACTTCAATGAAGTGTTCTTTAGGAACAGTTCTCTCCTGAACGACCCGTGTCTATTCGAAACCCATCACTTTTCGAAACCAATGTATTCCAAAATAGAATTTTTTTTGATTTTTCGAGAGATTCAGCGATGTACTAAAATTTTTAGAGTTTTTAAAACAAATAAGTTGAGGACGTCGATGTGAGTAACTACACACTTGGTCCTCAAACTGGCTGTTTTGAAACTGTTGACCGACCATGATGTTGAAGTGTGGAACTTATATCTGCTTAGGTAAATTCGGTAGTAGAACGTAAAATGCAGTAACATATTTGGGCGACCAATAACAAATTTGTAAGGTCAAATAAACCCAAGTTGAAAGGAGTTTAAAAAAAAAATAGTCTTACTAATTCCAATAAGTTCCAAATCGCCATCACCCGATGTATTAACCCTTAACATTTCCCGACACCTAACACTTCAAAATTGCCATCATTAGTCCAACTCAACCTCACCCCCGAAACTCATAAATTTATGGTTCGACCATTTTCTAGGCTTTTCTTTAAGAAAACCAAAATGTTTACATTTTCCATCCACCGCTCCCACAACCACCCGCCCCGAAACCTTTGGGAAACCTTCTGAATTATTTTTATTTTTTTCCTGCAATAAATTCACTCACTTTTAACTTTTTGTTGTACTTGAAGGCTGCCACGAACATCTTCAGAAATATATTTATAAAAAATAAGAGAATAATAAAATAAGGGAAGAAAAAAAAAAGACACAAACTTCTCCTTCTTGTCCATGCTGTTCGTCTGTTTTGAATTTTTTATTTTCCTGGAACTCTCGTCTCATGCAAAATGCAGACTTTACAGTGTTTTAGCCTTCGTGCCGAACATAGAGCTGCCAGCAGCTGCGAGATATTTTGTAATCAATTTAAAGATGAAGATGTACCAGGTGCAGCAGTTTCCACACTCATATAAAAAAAAAGAACTTTTCACAAGGATCAAGGATGCAGGAATAAGGACATCGGTATTCTTGCCTGAAGGTGTGAAGGTAACCTACAGGTTCAGCAGGTCGAAGAGGCAGAATTGCTCTAACCGATAATGCAAAATTGAGCTGTTTAAAACAATGGAGGGCCAGCATAAAGACATTTAGGGGATGGAAACGATGAGGGTGAAGAATACGGATGCACATTGCTAGTGATGGTGATACGACTTATAAAATACCTTTTTCTGGAATTGAATTTATTGATACGTCCTCTCGATCTCGAATATCCTCCAAAAGCTCCTCGTGATTATCGACATCTGGAAAAGAAGAATTTATTTAAGGCTTTATTAGTTTCGTTTGTGTTTTAAGTGTGGAAGTTTATTGAATTTTGAATATTCGAGGGGTGTAATTTTGGTTCTGCATGATAAGCAGTATTGACTTTAACCCTTATTCTGAGAACGTTAAATTAGAAAGATATTGAGAATAATCTGAGAAGGGAAAAATTGATTTTTCTTGGCCACTGTCGAACTTTGGTCAAATTTTGCAAATTTTACCATGCCTATCTCATCGGGTATTGCAAGATGGAAAATCAGATGTTATTCTCTGCTTTTCATAGAGGTTGTGGTTCTTACTAGGAACTTATCCAGTTGCGTGAATTCCCAGGGTAGCATGTAACAATATGTGCACACATTTTGTACCGAAGATTTTTATCAAACTAAATGCAACGAAACTTGTGGTTTTGACAATAACTGAACTAAAAACTAATTCAAGGCTTGTTTCCATTTCTAAAAAGGCTTTAGTCAAAACTAACCATATAATGAGCTAAGTATCTATTTAAAAAAAATTGTTAAGCTTCAAACTACGTCAAGTACTCCTAGTTATTAATACCTTCAATTTTCGCCCGTTGTAATTATCAAGTACCTCTTCATTCTGTTGTTGGTGAAATCTCACCATAAACGAGTTCAATACAATCGCCACTCTTATTGCATTAATTTCGGAAATTATCATCCCTGCCTACTATTATTAAGCGCTGCAAAAGCAACAAATTATTTCAACAAATTCCCACCATATCTTTGTAGTTCTAAAATAATTGAAGCGGAATTATGCACTAATGGAAATCCCCAAAATTCTAACGCTGCTCCAGCATTTCAAATTTATTAATTTATTATTGCTCTTCTGTACTTCATCGACGTTCATCGGCATTTGATATTTTAATTACCAAACGAATTTATTTCGAATCAAAAAGAAGCTTAATGTGGTCGGTGAAAATTATTGGAAAGTATCTCGAATCGATAAAACGAGTACAGAATGTTGCAAGGTTCTAATTACCATTATTGATTGCATTATTGGAGGAGCTCAAAATTAATAGAATTAGCATATCGCCAACTGTATCGATGCTACGGTTCATTTTTGCTCGTAATTCAATTAATTATGGATTGTTTTTTTTTTTATAAAGCAAAACGATGGGCTTTGAGTTATTCACTGCATTCTGTTACATGTGCCCTGGGAAGCTGTGTAACTCAATTACATTAGTCTGAATATCCAATATCCCAATATCCAACAGGGACACCTCTGAATACTTCTCGAACAACCAACTTCTCACTCCTTCTCCAGTCCTCTCAAATATTTCACAGACACCGATGAAAAGCTCTCGACTCAACACATGCAGTATATAAGCACGACAGAGCTTAGAGTTTCCGATACGAGATATTTTCAACTTTTTTTCACGAAAATGATAGTTACCATAATGAATTTTTTTTATTTAGAAAAAAAAACGTTCCACAATTAAAATAAGACTGAGTTCAATATTTTCAAGTACTGACTACTGTTAACATTTTAACTTATTTTTAACTTTTGTTTTCAGGTAGAGGACTCTTAATTTAGCTTTTTGGAAAAACTGTCTTGAAATCTCGTAAGTAATTTTGAACGTAATTAATTTTTAGTAAATTGCGACGCACCACTTTAATCAAAATTAAAATAAAGTTGTATTTTAGTATAGTTAAAAATTTAATATTTGGAGAAAGAGGTTCAATGCATCTATAATTTACCTCAGCAGAGTAGTTTTAGTTGCTCGTTACTATTCTTACTGTTATTTGTTTTCCAACTTATTTTCATAATTGAAGCCCTTGGTCCTTAGTGGAATAAGGGTCAACTCGTTTTTCCAACAAGATTTAAAATATTGGATTACAATTATTTTATTGATTTATTTTATTATTTATAATACAGTATTGTTATTGATTTTAAAAAAAAAAAAATTTGCTGCCCTCAAAATTTTTTTGTGTACATTTCATGACTAGTAGATACGAAAAAAGCAATAAAAATTTTCACTCCGTCTGTCCGCCGTACGTCGACCGCCAAAATCCTTTGAAGGCTAGTAGCTCTCAAACCAGTGGAGCTATTAAATTAAAAATTTTCTAGGAATAGACTGGATAGACCCCTTGAATTGACATTATTTTCAGGGGTGGGAGTGTGAGGGCGAAGGTGGGGAAAGCGTTTTAGACGAAAAATTTTGATTTCAAGATCTCAGCAACCGCTTATGTTAGGAGACTGATACTTGGAATTTCTATAAAGCTTTGATAGTGAACCCATTTGCAAGAAAATTGATGATATGGGTGAAGGGGTTTGGGAGTGGAGGGGGAAGCAATGCGTCCGAAACGCAAAAAAGTCGAAATCGACACATTCTAAAATCCATATCTCCTAAGCCGTTAATAGCAAGCAATTAAAACTTAACAAATATCTGTAGTTATATTAGGAGAGTAGGTTGAAACAAAATTTTTGGGTGGGGGTAATGACGTACGGGGGTGGGGGTTGAAATACTTAACATTATGATATCTCCCAAACCAGTGGCACCAGAAAAACAAAATTCGGTTTGGATATAAAGCTTGATAAATTAAGATTGCTCAAAGTAAAATCTTTGAAGGGGGCGGGAGAGTACGTAAGTGGAGGGGATAAGAATTTTTCAAAAATAACACGTTTCATATCTCAATAACAGTGTAAGATGGATGCTTCAAATTTTTACCAGCAGTAGGCCTAATAGAACCCTAGTAGGGAAAAAAAGTTTGGGGGTGTGGGTGTAGAGGGTGAGGGTGGGGAAGGGTGAGAAAGAAAAAGTTTCGATGCTTATATCTCAAGAATCTATAATGATAGGAAGCTGAAACTTGGTATTTAGATAGAGCTATAGCAGTGGCATGGTGGAAAAATTAATTTTTTTTATGGGTAGTATAGTAGTGTGGTGGGGATGTTTTTCCTAACTTTAGAACGGCTTATGCTAGGAAGTTGAAACTCGGTACGTATATGTAAATTAACTAGAAAAGTAATTCTGATAAAAAAAGATTCGAATGTTCATTGGCGTTCAGAAGGGGGAGCAAAAAAAAATATCTGTTAATATAAAATGAATACATTTTTATGATTTTCATCATATCTACTAGGTCTTTCGAAATATTGAATTCATTTTTATTCTACGGACTCTTCATATGAATACCTAGAAAGTGTTTTCAAGATTTTTTGAAATTCGACCCCTAAGAGGGTGTAAACTGGGTGTATACTTTTTCATGAATTCCACCATGTTTCTCAGGTCTGATCAGATATCGAATATTTTTTCACTTCCCCTGGCTTGTTTAATGATCATCTATTTTTAATTTAGGTTTTTTTCAACCTCTAGACCGCATCCCGGAATATGACCCAATTATTTAATTCACCATTATTCATTATTCAATTACACCCTTTTCTAACCGCTTCCCGAACTTTTTGTTAAGTTTTCAGTCACATAGTAACATACACCGCATCCCCGAATTAAACACGTTCCGAACTTCTGCCGGAAAAATAATAAAGTTGCGCCCAGACTGTTGGCAGATTTTTTAACCCAATTTTCATTTTTTAAAATTTCGCCCCATATAGGTCAATATCCTGGTTTTCTTACCACACATTTTTGGTAACCAATTCTTCATTTTTGACCCAATTTGACCCAATTTGACCCATTTTTGACCCAAATTAAATGCTTTAAATTAATGTGTGAAATATGAAAAACTGTGAAAAAATGCTTTCCTTTTTTTAAGATTTCACTTTTCTGTGATAAATTTTAAAAGTTCTATCTCGCATTTTTGTATATTTAATAGGTGTTGACTTTCCCTTCGGTATCCAGTGAAGCAAAAATTGAAGAGAAACAATTTTGTCTAAAACAGGTAATTGTTAAGTAGATAACATTTATTCCCAGACAAAACATCATTAAAACTTTTTACGGTTCCTTAAATTATAAGAATGAAAGGTAAGTCAACGTGTCAACATCGTTTAAATTTTTAATTTATTATTTCATATCTAATTAGATAAAAAAACGAAACACTCACTCACATACTCGTATTCTTTCTAGACGAAAAGAAATTTGTGTAGGCCGTTTTTTACCTTTATATCTGAAGTATTTTTACGAAAATCCTTCGCATATTTTATTTTCGGCGAAAAAATTATTCCGCTCTGAACGTGTAGAATAAAGCCTCTTACACACACAGTAAAAAAAACGGAAAAAAGCGAAATAAATCTTTTCGAGAAATAACACAAAATTGTTATTAGGATACTTTTCGTGAAAATAATACAGAAAATGTGGGACAGTTTGGTGTACGATTTCACAATTATGGAATCCTTTTCATTAGCTGCAGGGAATCATTTCTTAAATGAAATCCTCCAAGCCGTAGAAGAAAGACCTTGTGCAGGTACTTTGATTATTATTTTCGACGAAATGGATACCACCAAGATAAGTCAATTTGTTTATATTAAATTTGTGATTTTAACGATAAGAATATCCTACGGGTGGGTCACGGATATGTTGGGTTTACATAGCTAAAATTGTTGATCTGGGGCCTGGTCTTGCTGAGTCTATTCTAGTCTTTAAAAAGAGATTTACGGTAATTGGATGATATTTGTAGTATTGCAGAAGACGATGTAAGTCCCGGCCCTAATATCCTATTTCAGGCGCAATATATTAATGTTTTTTGCATAAACCTGTCCTAAGATTCTAGGCCTCCTCTCGAATAGCATCCGTCCTTCTATTCCCTTTAATAAGTTTGTCGAAGGTTGCTTCCCATTTTGTAGTGCTCGCTTAATTTAACAATAGAACGTACATAAAAAAAAGACATGTCTCAATACTGCAATCTGAAAAATTAAAAAAAAAATTGTCTGTTCGTCCACCGTATTTTTAAACGTAAAAAAGAAAAGAGAGCAAAGAATTAATGAGATATTTCATCAAACCCTTAATACATCAACTCTTTTCAGGCCGATCATTTTTTCCTGGAATAGGTTTAAGGTAAAAAACGTAAAGAAAGTTAGAATTTATCTCAAAACCAGGTTACTAATAGTAGAACGTTAAAAAGTTTTGAAATTTCTTGCGGGCGGCAAAGAGACAGAAACGTGTACACTTTGGAATAACATTTACCTGCAGAACAGCTTGGTTTCAAAAAAGGTCACAATACTTCTATCAGACTCTTGTAAGAGTTGTAATTCATGTCCAAGCAAAATTTACTTAGAAGCATTCCAGTGTTTCTACTATTACTCTTAAGCTCGCATTGCTGTATTTGTCACTATGTCAATTATTTGACTATATTGGCTGGCTGGATAGTGTAATCCTCAAATTTTTGTTTGTCATATTCCTTTTAGTTTAGCTATTTTTACAGATAAAATTTGATTGAACTTTTCGTCAAATTTTTTTGTGTCAAATATTTGACAGGATGGCATTCAGATTAACACTGGCTTAGGTAAGATTCAGAAAGTATTCGCAGACAATCTGTATCACTAGTTGATAGTTAGGTGAAGTAATTTTATACTTTTTTAATTAAAGGCACAACACTGTCAATTCACTGTCAAGGATTGGTTCCAAGACGATCAGAAAAATAATGATCCTACCATATTTTTTTGCCGATTATATGGCAGCCTAATGATACAAGAGTTTCAACATTCGACAAAAAAAATTTGTTTCACCATCTTAATAAAATGAAATACGAAAATTGTATTTGTTTTTGATAAACAAATATGGCAAATACATTCTGTTGTTATTCAGTGCGATACGTAGACATGAATATGTGATATGCGGTGAATTTACAACTGGCAGAAAATGTAGCTTGTTTGCTTCCAGACAGGTACATTTACATTGAGTGAAATCAATAAACCGACTTAAAATATGATATTTTCCCCATATGCTGGAGTCTGCATCCTTCGTACAAAGCTGAATATGTGTATTCCATTTTTCGGAAAGAACTTTCTTTATTCGTCGTCGTTTCAGACATTTTATTTTCGAATGAGATCAAAAGATTTCTTGGCATCGAGCACTTTCAACGTCAATAAATTAATTTCCAAGGTACGTCTACAAGTGCATCATTTCGTTTACCTCCGGATCCTTCAAAGGATATCATATAAAAATATGCTTGAGCTCGAATTGCCTGAATAAAGCATCGTTTTGCATATCGTTGAGTTCTGAAGTGGACAAATTCGTAAATAATTGAGAACCACTGCATATAAGGAGGATTAGCTAAGGTGGAACCACAAGTGGGTCTTTAAATGTAAATGTGGGCATAAAGCGGAAAATTTTAATTAATGACATCACAGTGAAATTGTCAAGTTTAAGATGTGTGAGGGATCTTCATACACTTGGTGTGAAATAAACAAAAAAAAAAATGTTAAGTTTGATAGTAGGCCTTGTCTCCCTTTTGTGAAAATTTGAAGCCTACAGCTTGCGAACGTCGTACGCTAGGGTGGAGAAAAGGACTTGTTTTCACTTAAACGTGAAAAAATAAGGGAGCCTCTTGTCTCTCCTCTATTATTTCGGAATATCAAGGTAAAATATATGTAGCTCTATTTTTTAGGTCAACTTTACGACATAAACCATTAAAGAAATTAAAAATTAAATGAGGTCCTGTTGTTTAAAAAAATTTAAACTTTCGCAATCGAAGTTTTGTGAAAATTTTGACTAATTTTGTTCCACTTGGCTTGTTCAAAAATTATGCTACAAAGTTTTCGGCAAACTTAGGAACCGTTTTCAGAAGGTCCTTAGACTTGAGAACCTATTTAACTTGAAAGTCTACTTGAAGGACCGGAATGATTTCTCTAATTTTGCTTTAAATACTTGTTACCATAATCCAGATTCAAGCTTAACATATTGCGAAATGGTTGCGGAAAAAGTTATGTGAATACATGTAAAAAGATTTTTAAATGGCACCTACTCAAAGGAGTTGAGAGATTTCTCATGGACAATTGTGTGGCACCTACTCTATCCATCCTATCAACTAGATAAATTCCCAAGTGTAATAAAGCGGAGTGAGGACCTCTAAGTTGAAACTGGAGAAAGATCTATGAAGTATAGCACAATAGACTACTGGTCGCGGTACTTGGATGAATCCCTCCACCTCCGATGAAATCTAATCTAATCTAATGGCACCTACTCGAAAAGGTATCATTCTTTTCTTGAATTTTTTTATAAGTGATAATAAGGTGAAGGAATAATTAAAGGACTAAACTAACATTATTTTAAGAAATTCCACCCTTAACATGGAGAAATATTCACTTAATATTTGTGTTGTGACATGAACGGTGAAGGCTTATATACTTCACTGAATGGATTTACAAGGACTATTATCGATAAAACGTCTTCATTAAAATATAATAAACCAATTCAATAGTTTCATAAATAATTGCTTTGTACTATCAAAATTAAATTGATTAAATCCAATCAGACGAACTTCTATGAATGTCAGCAACAAAATTTCGGCCTACTAAGACTTCATATAAATAAAAACCGAAGTTAATGTTAAATTGGACTGAAATTCAATTGGTGGACAATAATTCGGTCTAAGGACTAGAATTACTAAATTACATCGATCTACCAAATACTCTTAGTGGTAAAATTAATTATTTGATTTAATCGGAATGTAGTAGCTGACATTCACGTCTGAATATTCAATTGATTGAAAGGGCACCCACTTAGAACACAAAGCGTACATACTCTACTTAAGACCCTAGTAAAATGACGACGGTAGTGCTGTCGTCCAGGTAATTGTTTGGTTTGACTTAGAAATCAATTTTGGGAAAGTGGTGGAAACAAGCAAATGTACAAAGATTGATTTATTTACGTAACCACGATCTTTGCGATCGGACACAGGCAGGAACAACCTGAAATTGTTCATGTAAAATCCTCTCCACAAAAACAGGATTTTCAACGACAGAGCAAGTCCGGCCTTGACCACTTCAATAAGATTGTCTCTGATCAAATGTTGACCTTTCGGTTTGAAATGCATCAAAGCGCTCCGTTTTGGATGCATCCAAGCACTATGGACTCAAATACGAATGCGACTGGACGTCAGAGTTCACATCAATGCAAAAAAATTTTTTTTATCACGCTATACTTTTTGTACATTAATTCTATGAATCACAATTCATTAAAATAGTTACTGTTTGAAAAAACTATCTGAAAATTTTCATGGATATATTTGCCTTATTTTTTAAGAGGGATTAATTTATTTTTAATGAAATTTTTTCATAGTAACCTACCATAGAAGCAAATTTGATTAAATGTTTGTTGTTTTCCGGCGTCAATCGAGTGAAGCCCCAATACAATATCGCCGACTCTGGATTAAACGCTATCCTTGCTGACATGACAGCTGGAAAACCTTCAGTGGAAAGGTCAGTTTATAAGACGGTGTTGGACTAGGTCCGAAGTAGTGGTTTTGTCTTTGGATGACATATAGTCATCAGAGGGTGTATCATGCCTACTATTCGAAACACCCTTACAGCTGTTGGTATTGTTCAGAAATATTCTCTGTAGGGTTTTTCGAAACAAATTTCATTAACGCAAATTGCATTAAAGCTAAAATTCTTGCCATTGCATCCTTGTACTAAAGGTAGGTAGGTGGCACTGAATATCACCCAATATTTTAACCAATTTGGTGGAATTTTCTGGTTGTTCGCCAGGATATATGGAGCTCAACGCTAAGGGCGCGACATAAAATTTTATTATTTGTTCTTAGGTTTAATGAAACAAATCATAGGCATAGTGAACAAATTCAGAAGTTTGATGAATTTTTTCATGGAGTCCCTTTTCTTTTACTGTTTTCTAATAGCGTTGAATAATAGCCCTGATAAACATAATTGTTAGATTTTTCCCAGTCGAGTCCGAAACGTCACACAAAATAAATTTAACAGTATAGTATTCACCGGAAAACCTTGTATTTTCAATTTATAATTGTTAAATGTATTTAATAACATTTGTGCATAAAGACAGACAATGCATGAATACACTCAATGGCGCGATAGGCCAAATCGGGTCCTGGCCTTCTAACTGCGCTTACTTTCTTAATATTGATGAACGTGTATGAACCCATTCGTACTTAAATCAGGCTGATATTGAAGCCATTGATAAGGATTCAACTCGTTTTTCCAAAACATGAGGGAACGTGACTTTTCTGACCCCTTAATGCATTAAAATTATTTTAATGATTTTTTTAATGATTTCATTAAAAAAATTAAGGATATTATTCAATCATAAGGAGTTAACTACATGAACTGAATTTCAACCAAATACAATAAGGGGTCGGGCAAAAAGCCCTCTCATACTTAAAAATGAAATTACCACCAAGGGCTTCAATTCATCTCTTTCTTAAACGCCTCCAAACTAAGCCATTTTTACATCAGAACAGTTGAAAGATTCATCGATATAATGAACGTGTACATTAATATGATCCAGAACAATGTGAAGAAAAATTACTTATTAGTACCATAGTCGTAGAGATATAAATACTAGAGAGCATAAGACGCTGTTTTTGTATGAAGCACTTTGAAGCATTTCGAAGCAAAATTGAACGTTTATGTATGGAGCGTTTTATGTCAGGTTGTAGTGAAATGCAAATAGAAGCCTAGTATTCAAGTTTTTGGCGTTTTTTGTGTTCAAGACCAGAGTAAAACATAAATGTAAGTTTGATTCTAATAGTAGCATAGTGTCTATTGCCGGTCCTTTGCAAGAAATTGTCCTGCTTCAAAACAGTCGTAGCTCGACCGGTACATACATATATCTCTATGGTTGTAGTGTTCAGTTCAACACGCTATTAATGAATATTCCATTGTTCAATTATAATGAATTTTTCGTTATAACGATGAATGGTTTCATTGCCGAGATGAACAGTTCCATTGCCGAGATATATACTTTTTCAGTTCAGCGTAAGTTCGAATTAATTCCTTCCTAGTCTTTTAATGGACGTGTCCATATTTCCTGGGACTTTTCCGAATTGTGCTTCCTCTAAACTAAGCAATTAGAATGTCAGTTTGAAGTCAAACTTGACAAAAAAATATAAAACTGAATAAAACTTAGAAATATTTGAATTCCAAGCCATTACAACACGAAACTTGACAAATAAATGAAAATTTAAAACAAAACTTGACAACTGAATCACCGAACGAGGACAATTACTCGGAATTTTCCAAGCCTATAGTGCGAGCAATGCCAGCAATCTATGAAAACGTGGCCAAATTGCCGAAAGTATCACAATATTGCCCTATATTGCTCCATTAATCGCTCCACTAGTTTTAGTTGTCGAGCAATCAATTGCTTGAAAAATTGCTCGTGTACGAGTATCTTAAGATGGAGTGAAATCTTATCACATATGAATTTGTTGCTGCAAAGAGTTATGAATGATTGGATTCGAACGCATCGCATTATTGAGTTAGTATGCGTACGCCCGATTTCTGAGACTGCCTGACTTGATTTATCAATAAGCTGCGAATACTGTCTACTTTTTTCATCCAGGACGTCGTTTTAGTCCGTATAAACTTGAAGAACTGGATAACAGTCTTGAAACCTCTTCGGATTTAATTTGGATAGTCTCAAGCATCAAAAAAAAAGTATTTTCTATGTAAGAACCAAGGTTTGTGGCCTTCGGTTTAAGAACTGCCGTATTTCTTAAAACGTATTTTTCGATTTTAATATGAGGAGCAGAGATGTTTTAAGGACGATTGTAAGTCATACCCTAAGGAGGCTCTTATAAAATATTGCGAAGCATTCCGAATTATAAGATCCAGGATCCATAAGGATGTCAACAAAATATAGAGTCGTATTCTGCAGAAAGTAGAAACCTTAAGTGGCACATAATTCATAACAAATCAGTTAGATACCCTTTAGGGTAAGAGATTCCTTGGAAATACGTTTGTTTTGAAGAACAGGACATAGTATTGGGATAGGACACATCAGTTGGTTGCAGAAATAACGCGCAAACACCAAGATCTTTACTAAACATTAAAAGAACATTAAAACCAAAAATCACTTACACATATTGCCCTCCTCGTTGCTATCGGAAACATCTGAATTAGCCGCGATGATTGACATCATCACCATCAACATTATCGTGCTAAAACATATCTCCCAATATATCACGCTCATAATTCCAGACAATAGCGTGATGCTCTTACGCCAGTTTAGTATTCCAAAAGTGACGGCCCCGATTTCTCACCGTTCTGCCCTATTTCTTCAAAAAGGACATTAAAACGGCAAAACAAAAAATATGCCGAAGAAAAGCAAGAATAAAATCAAAGATAAACCGACCCGGGCCACACACTAAACCAAAATCACTTGGAACGAGGTGGCCATCCTTGAACGTCGACGACAAGGTGGCAATCTCAGTAGCTAATCAACTAGGTGTTATTCAGGTGAGGTCCTCACCAACAAAAAAAAGGGGATTTCGTCGTTCTTCGCTTGGTATTGGTCCTAGTTGTTGTTCTTCGGCATTATCGTCACTTTTGGTTTATTGGTAATTGACACGCGATCAGGTCCTTTTGTTATTGCGTAAACAACTATCGCGCCACACCACACCACCAATACAAATACTGGTCAGAACTTCGCGTTAATCAGGTAATTCATTGATTGCAAAACAGACCGGCAATTCACAATTATTCCGGGACACAATATGAGAAATCATCGCCGCAGGACGAAATTCGTTATCCACTTTGTCACGACTACAACAACAATGACAGATAGAGCGCTACTACCTTTCGAAGGGACTAGATCCTTGAGACGGAAACAGGTGATAGAATGTTTAAGCGGAAGGTTGAGCGCCAATTAATTAACACGGTAACAACTTCGTCAACTGTCCGAACGGAAGGTTCTTCGCCGTAGGCCTAAATTCACGACCACTAGATCCTTGGGTGGACTACAACCGACAAGAGCTGAGTTAAAACTGAGCTAATTTCGCCGAAAGGATACACTGAGTATCCGAAATTGTGTTTCGGTAGTTGGTGGTTTCTCTTAACTCGCAGCAAGTGGGAAAGGAGCTTTCTCGTCCTTCACATCCTCTGGCAGAAAGAGCCCAGTCGGAAAAGTGTCCTTGCGCCCTGGTTGCTTCTCTCCAGCTCGAAATCCTACTTCACGAAGTCGGTGTCCCGATTGAAGGCAGTTTGCCAACGGATCTCGAAACACAAACAGGATCTCGAACTCCCTGTTCCTGACCCAGTGCCAAAAACGCCAATAACTACGTCGACAAGGACGACAGACGATTCGGCGGAAGTCCCATCGCAATGTGATTATTGTGTGCGGTCTATGGAATTTATATACGAACCCTCTTAATGGTCATTAAACGGAGCATTTAAGGTAGAAGATGGACCTCATTTCTTTTCATCGGAAGTGATTTACTATTTTACGAGTATTGCCGTAAGGCCCCCCTGAAGACGACGACAGGATGTCTTTCGGAGAAATTAACAGTGCACAAGATGCCATTAAAGAAAGGCAATTTACTGATGAATGTGTCCTTGTGTAACTTATGTGCGAAGTGAATGTTGCAGGGATTGGAACATCGAGGGATGCGGAAATTTCACCCTAAATCCTTAGCCGACGCAGTTTATTATTGGCCCATAGATTCCCCGGGATGGTATAGTAAACGTAATAAATTGATGATGGTGGTGGTACCCGATGGTCATCTTAGGAGTTATGTGCAAGTTAGACTGGTACTTTACGAACTACAGAGGGAGAGCTGCTTAAAAGCTAAAGGATTGTGAGTTATTGGACGATCGGCGACCAGCTTTGCGATTGGTTTTAAGTGCATCCTTGTAAAATTACGTAAATAAAATGAAATTACTGCAGAACATGACGGTGGACGAAATTCTTGGGATTTGTGTTTGCTGGTACTTCGAGGTGATAAATAAAGAAGATGCTGTCCTATTTGTTTTTGTTTTTGGTCCATTCAAAATCTGCTTTAGAAATTGCCACTAAAATCAATCGATTTGCTATTTCTGATACCCACAAGACTGGATCTGTAACTTACCAGAATGCAACACTTTAACCCTTTTGTCTTCAAAAATTTTAAGGTATGGTCTACCGCAATGGTATTGCAAATAGTAGTGCCAAGTGAACAATCCATTAGCCAAGAGGGTGAAAAGACAATCGTCACATAATATGGTTAAAAACGGAAAACGCCATATCACAAAGGAAATACTGAAAAGGCATACAAATCCGTTGCACTATCAAGATAATTTTCTTTAGGTTGATATTCACTTAAGTGATCACTTAAGTGAGCACTTCGAAGTGGGTGATAGTGTGAATAGAAAGAATTCAAGTACATCTATATATTTTCTTCTCCAAGTTTTAACTTCCTAGCATAGTCCTGTAGTAGTCCTATACAGAAGTCGTACATCTAGACACATTCAGATGGCAGACTCACTGGGTAAGCTTTCCACCCTTAGTTTCCATTCTATAGTTGTTATGAAAAAAAGTTATAATTTTTCCCTCACCATCCTCTCTTCGTCCAGTTTTTACGATCGTCAGTTACATTCTAACTGGAAGTTAAAGATTTTCATGCAAGCTTCCAGTTAAAGTTCCGGCTCGAATTTAACTGATGATCGTAGGAACGGGCCTTAGCCTCACTCTCTATAACTCCACCAATTTTTTCTTCGGTAGAATCTACTGGGCTTAACTGCTGTTTACAAAATCAAATTTGAAACAGAAAGTGGTATACCAGCGGAACTGTTTTTCCCTAATGAATCTGGTAGATACGTACCGGAACATTTTTTATTGATAAATTATCGAGTTCAGAAAAATACCTGGAATTCTATAGTTTCTATAGTTGCAACAATTTTCTTGGACACAGAAAACTGTTTTTCTGTTATTAAATAAACTTAATTATTATTTTGTGTTGAAAGTTCGCATTCCAAAATTCATTTAGTCCTGACACAATATTGATTTCTAAAGAAACTTTTGCAGTTCTGGTTCGGTGCTGAAAAACACAAATGGTTCAGAACTCTTTAGGAAATACTGAAATACAGACGAAATTATAATAGAGCATATAGATTAAATAAACTATTCCATAGAAAAATTTTCAAAATTGATTCGGAAATTCTGGCCTCTTTCTGATTTCATTCAGTTCTAAACATCTATTATTTTATTTTATTTTATTTTTTATTTTATTGGACACAGAAAACTGTTTTTTTGGTTATTAAATAAATATAATTGTTATTATGTGCAAAACGTTACGCATTTCAAGATTTATTTAGTCTTGATACAGTACTGACTTCTGAAGAAATTTTTGTAGTTCTGGTTTGGTGGTGAAAAACAGAATTGGTTCAGAACTGGTCAGGAAATACTGTCGTAAATACAATTCAGCCATTGCCCCATAGAAAAATTTTCAAAATCGATTCGAAAATTCTGGACTCTTTCTGATTTCATCATCACCATCATCAATGGCGCAACAGCTCAAATCGGGCCAGGGTCTGCACGATACTGACTTCATGCCGTACTCAAAATTTATTAACTCTCCAATGTTCGAATTCGGTTCATTCTGGGTGATTACTGAATCAGTACCTAAAATTGTTGAGATATAAATTTTTAAGAAAAAAAGATTTTTCCAGACATATTTTTTAGTATGAAAATCGCACTATCATCATCATCAATGGCGAGACAGCCTAAGACCTCGCCTCCTGAATATTACTCCCTACATATTAAGAAAGTTTGAACTTAAGAGTTTGAGAGATCTATGAGTTACTAGTTTTCAACGTGTTTACGTACGGCGTATACGGCAAACATACAGATACTTCTTTTTTCCTTTTTTAAGGGCTTATTAGTCCTAAAACCTGTAAAACATAGTTCTTTTGGACACCATCATTTCAGGAATTGAAGAAAAAGTTTTTGCTACTTGCTAGTGTGGAGTTTTATTGACGAGTTTAAAAATGGGAAAAAAATTGCTAGTTGGAAATTTGATCCGGCTCGACGGACCAATGAATACGATCATGTGATCGCTGCAAGGTGATACTTACTGGCGTGGGTTTTTGTTGACGAGTTTACAAGGGCAGAATTGCAACTTGTTTTATATTTGATCTTGCTCGGTGAGTTTGTTGAAAACGTGTTACCTTTATATTTCGAGAAGCAGCGTGTAGAGAGATCTCAATGGTTTCCATTCGTTATTGATTTAGAATACTAACCTTTTGAATATCGCTGAAACAGCGTGGATGCGAATCGCAACTAGATACTGTCATGGTAAAGTACACTAACCAAAAGAGGACGTGTTGACGGTGGACGTGCCTTTTATAGTGCTCTGTAGCTTTAGCTACTGTTGTTTGCTCAAGTTCCACAGTTAACGTCATAAACATAGACCGTGGTGAAATTTATAACTTAAATTTTTTTTGAATTGTGTTTAAAGTTCAAATAGTATCCTTTACACTAATACAATATCTGCCTGCTCCAGTGATGTATTGGCTCGCGGAGTCAAAGATATAAACAAATAAAATTCCTACTTTAAAAACTAGAATACAAATCATTTTGCTAGCTTGGTTGGTCGTTTCATTCTTTATACATTTAGACGAAGTGGTTTCATGTGAGAGCTTTGCCTTATCTTTATAAGATAATATGATTTTTCAGTATAATTTTTATGTTTTTCAGTAATTTTTACGAATATGTGCTCCTATAAACCCTTCAAGACGAACGGACCCACAAATAATGGTTACTAACAGAAAAATAATACTCGTAGTTCCATGAAAAGCGGAGAAGAAAAAAAAAATGTCACAACCGAAAATAGAATAAAGGACCTTTTCACGTCCAGTAGTTTCTTGTTTAGGTGCACAAGATAAAGGAAGTTACGAGAATCATCAAAAACGTCGACTAGGAAAATGTACGCAACTCGGTAGTATTTTCGGCTTGACTAGTCACGTACTTTGAATATAAAACAGTAAGTGGATTCGCTCATAAAACCTCTTAACGCGTATGGCATTACTTCTTTCTACTTTACATTACCAAGCCAGCGGTGTAGTGCCATGTTGACATTCTGAACGATATCTTTCTTGGAGCAATTTCGGGCTTTCTTATTTTTTTCGCCGTATTCCGCCATAAAACTACGATTTTACAATCACACGATTACGACACATTTACATGAAATGTGTGCGAATTGTGAGTAACTTGGGGGTTGCTCGTTATCGTTGAAGGACGTGAGGAAATTGGGGTTGTATACTACAATTTGAAATTTCCACTCAAGGGAGTCAGGCATTCGAAAAATTCTGATTACAATACGACTTTTGAATAATATGTATTAAAAAGAACATTTCAACAATCTCTCTTTTTGCCCTAAAGACAAACATATTTTTTTTTAGATTTACATAAGAAATAAATCCATAATTAATACAAAAATAATACAAAGTACAAATAATTTTGTTAGCTTGGTTGTTCGTTTCATTCTTTATATGTAGTGGTCCGGACTGGTTCCATTTTTTGGCTAGTAGAAACCTTTGTTCTTCGAAATCAGGCGGAGGTATGATTTATCTTTAAAAGTTTCAAATTTACTGTTACAGCGAACATCAAGGACATTGTCATGATTTCGACTTAAAAGTGTGCCTTATTTTAAAGAATTAAATATTAAAAATTTTAAATTTTATTTTATATTATATATATCACACAGTAAGAGGCAGTATACCGCTCGCCAAAAAATTTGACAGCATTTTCTATTCAAAGTCGATTCCTACTCAATTTAAACATACTAGCTATTGGGTTGCAAAGTCGATAAATAGTATAAATTGAATGTACATAATTTTGTAAGGACTTTTGTCTGGTGGCTTTACTGAATATGATATTTCGCTGAATATGATATTTCGAAATTCTACCTTGAATCGTTCAAAAGCAATCGGTCAAAATTTGCGAACACGTATTGTATTCTAAGGACCTTTTAAGTGTAGAAAGATTTCATTCATCAACGAACTTATTTTTCTAATTTTTTTAGAAGTAAATTTGTACGTCCTTGGTCCAAAAGTTATGAAGTTACCTTTGGATCTCCAACAGATTTTTTTTAGACCCTTTAATATTATTATTATTATATTTTAATAGAAGGTAGGTATATACTATAAATACTTACACTTATTCTTAAGCACTATTTAATATTATTAATCCCGAAAATAATTGAATGAACTTTTATCTAAGAATAAAAAAATTAAAGCCCATGAATAGCATCAAGTTTATTACATTTTGATATTTCCCTCCCAATACCACGACAAAGACTCACAAAAATTTAGTAAAAAATCAATTTTAAGAAACATGAAACCGGAAGGTTTAAATCCACTTAAACGTTTGGTTTAAATTCATTTTTTTCAACTCTTTCTGAAAAACATGATCATAGAAATTTAACGTTTTAAAAGAGCAATTTTCGAGCATAACTTTTACTCACTTGGCCTTTACTGTGAAATCTCCTTATTTGTTAAACACTTGTGCACCCACTCAGCCTTTAGTAATATGTTCCACGTCTAAAAACTTTCTCTTTTCAGTCTAGCGTTACAACGTTTACAAGGGATGTAAAGGCGCATACATATTCTCTGTAAGCTATTAGTGGGAAAGATTTTAAGAAAATATTTAAAATTAACTACAAAACAGAATGTAATGTAATGTATGTAATGTTGGAGAGGAAGCGAGGTCACCTTAGCTCCCAGAATAGTACTCTAGGATTAATCACGGGACATTTACTATTTGGGCTATTACTCTTGAATTTGTTCCATGAGAGACCTCGTTCTACTAGAATTCTCTTGCAAAAAGGAGGTCAAAAGGGAATTAATTTTACTTTGTTATTACTTCATTCTTTTTTTTAATAATAAAAATAAAATTTGCTACCCTGAAATTTAGTATTTTCACGTTTTAGGACTAGTAAACCCCAAAAAAGCAAAAAAAAAAAAATGTCCGTCTGTATGCCGTACTCAAAATCATTTGAAGGCGCGTATTTCCCAAACGCGTTGAGGTATTATGATGAAATTTTTATGGTGTGTAGGTTGGGTGAACCTCTACGACCGATATCTTTTAGAGTAGTGGATGTAGGAGGGGAGGAGAGGGGAGCGTTTTAGACGACCAATTTTGGTTTCTAGATCTCAAGAACCACTTATGCTACGAGGCTGAAACTACTTATGAATAGTACTTATGTGTAAAGTACTAAGATAGTTGACTCAATTGCAAAAAAAATTGGGGCTATGGGTTTGGAAGTGGGGGTGAAAAGAATGAGTCTGAAACGGGATTGAAACCTTCTAAAATCGATATCTCCTGGGCAATTGATGTCAGAAGATTTAAACTTTGTTGTCGCCCTTAGTTGTTGTCTACTTCACGACTAGACAAAGGCTAAAGTTTTTAATGGGGGTGCTGTGGTGTGAGGGTGGGTGGTGAAAGAATTGGGATTAGACCGAACTAATAACACCAGGAAAAATACATTTAGTTCCTGCATATGTAATTACAAGAGTAGTCTACTGAAATTAAATTTTTTGAAGGGCGAGGTGGAGCATGAAACTGGGGGACAGCAATTTATCAAAAAATGAAATTTTGATAACTCAGAAACTATATCAGATATGATCTTGAATTTGAAAATTTTACAGGAGTTGGGGTGGGTAGACCTCTAGTAGGGAAAAAAATTTGAATCACCCTCAGGTGAAAAGGAGTAGAAAGTAAAAAATTCTAATTATTATTTCTCGAAGATTGTAAAGAATAGAAAACTAAAAATGTTGGATTACGTAGACCTACTATAGAGAAATCCTAGAAAAATAAAATGATTGATTGGGGTAGCAAGGTACGGGGGTGAGTGGTATTTGTTTATATCTCAGAAACGGTTTATGCCATTAAGTTGGAAATTAGTTCATATATGTAGATGTGCTACTAGAATAATTAAAACATAAAAAAAGCTTAGATTTGTATTGGCGTTCAGAGGTTGAGTAAGAAAAATGTACGTTAATCCATATGTTCAAGGACTTCGTTAAAACTTTTAGACATAATTATCTATAGGTATTTTACTTTTGTGGGCTATAAATCCCCTAACGGAATATAATGCGACTGTGTACATATTCCGCTCGAATTCCTTAATATTTCTTAACCAGGAAGCTATGTGGGGCGGTTTTTTTAGGTTGTAAGTTGCATAGTATGTATGTACATCACTTCTTAACATTAACCGCGCCCGGATAACAGCCCAAAAAAAAATAAAGTCGAGCCCAGACTGTTGGCCGATTTTTTATAGTAAGTATTCTACTAACGATATAATTTTTAAAAAAATATAGTATTTTATTAATTTGTTGGTGCTAAATCTGGGCTTTGCTATTTTTGGTATGTGAGGCTAACATCTCAAAAATAATAAAGTAAAATCTGTCCAAAAATCTAAGCGAAACTTTATTATTTTCTGGGTAGAAGTCCTGGTATCCCCTTAATTTGTGGTAGGTGTGTCCACCACCAGTTTTTTCTTGTTCACGGTATCCACATGGCTATCTACTGTATTTATGCAATAAATTGTACCTTCGGTTGCTGACGAGCTAGTAGACATAACCCAAATAGCAGGCAGTACCACCTAAGCCTTCAAACTACATCAAAGGTTTCTGGTCTGAGTTACTTAACGCACTGAACTCAATCAACTATATGATTACTAAGCCTTTCAGGAATTAGCCTACTTAAAATGTTAGTTGCTCTACATCCCACCCGGCAATTGGATGAAAGTCAAGCAATTTCACAGAGAAAATTTCACTGTAAACAATTGCAATGAGAAACTCGGTATCACCACATGAACACACTCGTCGCTTTGTTACAGCGTACAAAGTACATAAAATATGCGAATCGTTAGTTCTACGACTAAAGGACTCTCACTTCGAAGCACTCGTATAAACTAATCCGATTCAGGATCCGAATACTGAATCGTCTTATTGCGAAAGGACATACCAATAGTAGCGTATGTGTGTATCCTTTTTCATTTAGTTCCATCACACTATTCTATGTATCGTACAAATCCAGGGCTTGGTATTCACGCTGAGTCGTCAAAATTTAGATGCCAACTGTCTACCAGAATTGCGATTGTCTACGAACATTTTGCCATGTTCAAGCCACAGTGCCACTATAGATAGTGAGCTTTTCCATTCGCAGTGAAAATCCTCAACGGTTTTGTCGAGAATCAGGAAAAACTTTTCGTATAATTTTCTCTAATTTTCGCAGAGTTTTTGCCACGGCAACTCATTTAGTTGTACGATAGCGATAAGGATTCAAAATACGAATTGTCCTTGATGTGCGACTGATAGAACTCGATACGGTTGTAGTGTTATAGCTGGGATCTACATCCGGAACAGATGATTTCGGTGATGAGTCCATTGATTGACCAGGACTATTTCGGATAGAGTGCTTTTGGGTAACAAATTCACTAAAATGTGGAGACTGGAGATGCAATCATCGGACTTGCCATTTCTGAAAACAATTGGCATTTATGTACTCAACAGTAACTCTGGAAATTATTTGGACGCTTAATGCTAGCTGAGATGGGAGCTATGGCGTGTAACACTAGAATTTTTTTTAAAAATTCTTGGCGTTTCCAATAAGATAACATTATATAAATTGCCCCTACAAACTCGACTTAATAAACATAAACTTAAGTACGTACCAAAGTATGTACAGTACCATCCGAGTATTTCTTCTCACCTTTACACCTACTTAAAATATGAAACCCTTAAAAAAACCCAAGGTTTTCCATTGCTTTAAACTTAATATCCGTTTTTTCGGTAGCTTAAATTCATTCGTAAAGCCGCTGTAATTCACAGCAAGGTGTATCGTCTTTAGGAGCGTATCTTATACGGTAGAAATCTTAAAGGAAACACCGACGCAACATAACGAAGGATAACTTATCCGTTTATCTTCGCAGCATCATATTTCATAATTTAGGCAGGACCCACAACCACGACAACATTTTTATGATTACACATGTGTCGCTGGGGAAGCATAAAAGCAATAATGAAGATAAGAAGTTTTATAGGCCAGGTATTGCATTAAAGCTGTTCGCACGCGAAAAACAAAAATTGGAAGAAACTTGGAAAATTGTCGATGAGACGACGACACTGCCGAAGGTGGAGTAGGTGAATAATTCGACTTTGTCAGCAGATATTCTTGGGAGATGATTAAATAGATTTTCTTTTTCCCGAAATTAATTACACGGTTTATTAATGGATGTAGGAGTTGCTTGTTTGTACGGTTATCGTCTTGTTTTCGTAGCGTGTATGACATCAGGAAGTGGGAAGGATTATAATTGGATTTTCCTTTGAAATTCGAGAAGAAGCTCATTTTTCTGAAAATCATCGTTTAAAATAGCAGCTGGCTAACAATTTTCCTAACGAGGAGTAGCTGCATCATACCACACTCTACTTGGGTTGTTCTAATTTCTTGTAAAAAAAAATTCAGTCCGTCTGCCCACCGTAAGGCGTCCCTTTATCGACGTATGCGAAATCAATAATTGAAGGTGCGGAGCTTCCAAACTCTTTGAGCTGTTATGTTGAACGTTTTTTCTTTTGATAAATTGGGTGGACCCCTTAAAGTAGCCTCGTTTTATGTGGTGGTGGTGTTGGGGAGCATTTTGGTTTCTAGATCTCAAAAACTGCTTATGCTAAGTCATTTGCAGAAAAATTGACAATATGGATTCAAGGATGTGTGATTGGCGAAAATGCACGCAAAATACTCATTGATAAATCGAATTCGCTGAATGTAATTTTTTTAGAGAAGTTATGGACTATAATAGTGGGGAGGGGTATGACAAAATGTTTCAGAAATCACGTCCCTTACTTTAAGAACTCTTTAGGATGGTATGGTACGATATGGTTTAAGGGGTGGTGATATACCTCTCTTTAACTGTTTAGGATAGACTCATAGAATCCATGTGTGACGGGTGATGTAGCCCTAATAAACCTGTAGCAGAAAAAATTGGTTTTAAGTCGTTGGTATAGGTAGGTGGTGAGTATGGGAATGATGAAAAGGAAGAGTTACGATTTTTGTATCTCAAGAATCCCTAGTGCTAAATTACTGAAAATGGCTGTATAGTTAGAGCCTCCAAGTTGGTGTTTAGTTAGAGCAACAATTGTCAAAAGTCCGTTTTAAAAATTGGCAACTGTTACCCAAACGGCTTATGCTAGAAAGTTTAAAGTCGGAGTGTATATGCAAATCAACTAGAGAAGAAACCCTGGTGAAAAAAAAAATTGAATATCTATTGGCGTTATCAGTTAAAATTGAATGCATATGTTCTCACTATTTCCATTATATCTACTAGGTCTTCCAAAATATTGAATTCATTTTTATTCTACAGATTCTTCATATGAATAGCAAGAAAGTGTTTTCAAGATTTTTTGAAGTTCGAGAATGTTGGCAGATTTTTTTACTTGCTGTTCAAAAGTCCTACATTTTTGCTTAAGAATTTAACAGAATATTTTTTTAAAAAGAAAAATATTTTCCCCTCACTCCCACATCCCTAATTTTTTTTTTCCAAATGGATCTACTATTAAACCTCTACATATATTAATTCTGAGCTTCAGCTTTCTAGCGTAAGTAGTTGCTGAGATCTACAAAAATTTTCAGAATGAAAAAATGCTTCCCTTACTTCTATCTGCACACCCGAACCTATCAAAATAATTTCACTTCAAGAGGCCTAGCCAGTCTAATCATAAAAAAATTTAAAATTAATATTGCCTTATGATTCAATGGAATAGCTCAAAGAGTTTGGGAGCTGCGAACCATCAAACGATTTGCGTACACTGGTAGACGTACGGCGGACAGACGGACTGAACAATTTTTTTTTGTTTTTTTTTTGTATCTACTAGTCATGAAACGTGAAAAAAAAATGTTTCTGGATAGCAAATTTTATTTTTAAAAATTCAATAACAATACTGTATTATTGCAATAATAAAGTAAAATGTAGTTATAGTGTTTATTTGAAATTTTGAATCTCTCTGTACCTAATTTTTAGTGACTTATGCACTTAAGAAAAATAAGTGTACATTTCTTTTTTCAGCATTTTGAACCAAACCTTATACTACTGCTAGTGCTCATCAAATAAAGGTAAGGAGATTTCTCTCTTATAATGGTGTGATAGGTACTACTTACTACTCCTTTTTTTACGTCAAGACTTAACGTTTAGAATAAAATTTTGGCTAGTGTCTCGGGTTAGCCGGACTTGTCTTAAAACAGCTGACAAGGTTTACAGGAGAGTAGACTAAAAAAGATTTTATTAAATGACTAACTAATTTCTGTTATCAGAGTCTAACATGCCTTTCCAGCTCCAAAGTCACAAGTCACAAAGCAGGTGGAGAGTCACAATTTTTAATCAATTTTGAATTAGTTATGACTTTCCACCTACTTTGTGACTTGTGACTCTTGCAATGAATAGGCCTGTAAGTCTATGTATTCAAGCTTCAATAAAAAAAATTTAATTTTGGCTAGTGTCACGACTTAGCTGATGTTGTTTTAAAACGTCTCAATGAGAACTCAATGAGAGCGTTAACACAACCTTTTTTTTATTGATTAAAAAAAACAATATTTTCATTTTTTTATATCTGCATCTACATGATTTCTATTCAAACTTGAATGAAATTTGGACTTAACTAGACTTGACTTGCCCTGAAACTTTGATAAAACTGCTGACGAAGTCATCAAATGAGCAGACTAAACATTTTTTATTGAATGAATTGAAATAAATTTCACTGGCGGAAATAATACAAAGAAGTTTTATTAGGAGATTCCTATCCAAACATAACTGAAATTCGATAAAAAAATTATGTTATTGATTATTTTACAATAGGACCGGTCCATTTGAAAGATAAGTAGTGTATGTTTTAATTGAGTAACATTTTTTAATACCACAAAATAAGTAAATAAAATGAATAGACAAAATAAATTCCGGCTAAAATACTACGCAATTTTTCGGCTTACAGACTTTTCCGGCCACACATAAAAACACAATTTAACCAAAAACGTTTTTCTAATCAACTAAACCACTCGTTTATACGTCGTTTATCTGCCAAATACGAAACAAACCATAGTCCACACAACAACAATAAAAACACCCAAGTCACAATACACCCATCTCGCTATATTATTGTATGGAAAATTCAATTTTGGACAATGGCCAAAAATCGGTCAACGAAAAAGATTTATCTAAGGCCATTAAGTAATTACTCGTTTTCAGTGTTAAATGGAATTACACGTAGGGACCACAAGGAATACAACGGCTTTCAGTGATAATTAGGAGTTAATTGGCTGGTACAAAGTGTTTCAAAGGAGTTTAGCTTGGAGTTTGGGGCGAAAGATTTTGGAAATTTGTTTTGCAGAAAATTGGGTTTCTTGCATAATTTATGAAAGTCGTAAGTAAACGGCATCGCAATTATTGAATTGGGTTCTTACTTTGGTACCATGCAATCTTGGTCTGTTGGAGCTAGCCTTGAAAAATATTTTGAGAATATCAATAACACCTTTGACAATGCCTTTATTGCCTTATGATCCAAAAGATGGATCATAAATTGATTAAGACACTGTATTGTCTTGCTCCATGACCAGAACTTGGCCCAATACAACAATAGGTATTCAAAAGTTTTGAAATTTTTGTAACGGCTTTTCTAGTAAAAGTTTTCACCTTGGTATGCTCAAGTAGTCTGAGTGGCTTAGTGGCTAGAGCACTTGCCTTCGGTGCTCCTGGTACCAGGTTCGAATCTGCTTGGCGACAAGTAATTTTCGAGAATGGAATTGGGTGCCGGACTAGCAGTTCACTCAGCTATTAATGAGTATCTGCGTTAAAATCGGGGTATTAATCACGGACGAGCGTGTGGCTGACCACTTCACCTCCTAGTATTCCGTTGGTCTAGTAATGAAGTATCTCTGGCATTCCTTCAAGGCCTAGGACCGATTTGGGCTGTTGCGTCATTGATTATTATTATACTCAATAGCAAACAATCGGTTTGAGAGAAAGCGAGTAGCGTTTAGTTAACCCAAAACTAAATAGTTTATTTGAATTTTGGCAAAGTATAGAACAGCAATTTTAGAGCCCGTCTACCTAGTTCCAGTTACAGTTTTGATACGACTTTTGATTGGTATAAAAACTATATTCGGCTTTAAGCACTTTCCAAACTTTGACCGAAAAGTAATAAAGTTGCGACCAACTTTTCTCCAGAATCCAAAGATTTAAGACGTAGTCACAATTGAACCACCCCCGTGTGACCTATTTTATCGAAAATGGACTCATTCAAAAAGCCATAATCGTTTACTTTTACAGTCGATGTTAACTCATCGTCAGGGATATTCATTATCCGGTGACCCTTTTCTTATTAACCTATACAATCATAATATCCACCCTGTGAATATTACATATCTAGGCAGCATGTATCTTGTTTTCGATAATAAACTTTAATACCATTCGATGATACGTAGATCAAGTGTTTGTCGTTTAGTACTTACCATACGATATCCACGCAGATCCAGATCCACGTATACCTGACGTAAAGGTAACAAACGTCTCCTAATCAATTTTATCGATACCTCCGTTCGCTTTAATAGTCAGCGTGTTTACCGTCACATCATATCTTATGGTTATGTTTAGGGACAATTTCAAAAATAAAACGGCTTTAGATGGCGGTTCAATTGAAATTTTGTTGATCGTAAAACCAAACAATTTGCTCCTTATGGTTTTTAAATGGTCGAATGGTTCACGGAATAGTAAAATTTTGAATGTTTTTGTTTAAAGGTTGTTGAATTAAGAGTAATGACAGTTTTTCGGCAGGTTTGGTAGTAATTTATTTCTAATGTCTTTTCGATTTGTACTGTACTTCAATTGCAAAAGTATCAAACTTTTTTTTAAAAAAAATAGTCAACTATTTCAAAGTGTCTTTCAAAGTGTCTTTCAAAGTGTCTTTCAAAGTGTCTTTCAAAGTGTCTTTCAAAGTGTCTTTCATTCTCTATACAAAATTCTTTTTGAAAAAGAAAACAGTTCAAAGAACTAGCCACTAACAAGTATTCGGGTCTTTTTTAAAGCACAAAAATTTGTTTAGTGCTCAAAAGAGACTTTTTAGGGGATTTTGAAACCCCTCTCTTCCAATTTAACATTTTTAAAAGAGGTGTGGGCAATAATTCAAGAATTGAGAGGATTAATATTAAAATTTTTTTTTGGAAAGGCTAGCTTATAATTTTTATAGAGGTACCCCTTGAAGTATACATAACACATTGTCTCCCTCTCGTTTGAGGAATAGGGGGCCAAAACGTTGAATGACGTTCCTTGTGGCTGGCGAATGCAGAGAGATGGGGCCAGCTTTTTGAGTTATGAGAGCACAAACATGCGGACAAACTTAATATCGTTACTAACTTTTTGTTCAAATTTAAGATTAAAGTTTGTAGCTTAATTCCTTTAATTTTCCTACCTATTTTTGTATACTTTCGTCCTCATTACTCCTCCCTTTCAAAATTTTTGTGCAAATTTAAGATTAAATTTTGTCGCTGAACTCCTTTAATGCTCGTTGAAATAAAAATTCAGCAACTGACCAGACATTTCTATAAAATTTAAATGATGATTAAAAATTTCACTTGAACCTTTCATAGAAGGCAAAGCCAAATAGTATTGAATTCGAAAAAGTTTTCACTATCTACTAAATTCAAAACACTGTGGAATCGTGCTGAATACATTCGGGGGGATGCCATTAAAGCCGCAACATGTAATCATCCCAAATGGTTCGTTAAAGTCTGGTCGAATGGCTGCATCATCAAGAACAACGTGTGTACAGAAAACTAGACCAATTGCACCACCAACCTTCCAAAGTTCCATCCCCCCAACACACCCCCAAGTACATCGTATAGTTTCGGTAACAAAAACCATTTTATGTATGTAACATTCGTAGAAATAGAGAAATGCATTTTCACATATTCTGAAAGGAACAACATGCAAACTGCATCGATATGCTCGTTGTTTAGATTTAATGAAATTTAGGAGACTATCCGACCTTTTAATTTAGAAGTTTACCGTGCTTACCATATCAATGTTAAGAATTAATTAGTATCGCTCACTTTCTGGTACGTGGAATGTCAGGGCGGGATTTGGGAAAGAATCTACTGGTTTTTCATAATGTTGTCTCTAAGAATTCAACTAAGATTAAAATCTCACTAGTTTGTAGTCTCGCCACCACGCAGTATTCTTTCAATTGAAAATTCGCAAAATTTTAGTTTTTAAACAAAAGCAAAGTTTCCCGGTTTTTTTTACTTCACACGCCACCTCGCCCCTTCAAAATTTTAGTCCTTGTCTAGGTTTCTAATATTCATTAAGGCCACCACAAATTTTCAGCCTTCTAACGTACGCTGTTCAGAAGACTTGGGTTTTAGAATGTTTCAAACTCCAGCTTTAGACGGTTGTTTAAGCGGTTCCTGAGCTCTAGAAGCCACAATTTTTCATCTAACATATCCCCATTCAAACCCTAATCCTCCAAAAAAATACGACTTATAGCGATTCATCCAGAGTAAGTTCACTCACTCACTTCAAAGAAGCGTTCTTTTGGACCAGTTCACTCCGGAACGATCCATCTTTTGTCCTAAGTAGAGATGTGTCGTTCACGAGTGAACTGTTCCAAAAGAACACTTCATTGAAGGGAGTGAGTGAAGTATCTCACTCCTTTTCGTGAACTACAGTTCCATTGGACACGCGACAAAAAACTTTACGGACCTTTTTTTTGGTCGACTGACCTTTTCTTTTGGTCATGTTCATCATATTCTAGATGTACCTACTGACTTTTGAACTATAAATAAACTAAAAAAAACGAACTAGTTCCCGAGCGAATGAAGGAACGATTGAACGAAAACGAATGAACGATGGAACGAAGAGTTACGGAACTAATTCACTGAACTCGGAGTGAAATACTTCACTGAAAGGACCTACTGTACCCATCGCACTCCTTTTGATGAACTACAGTAAAGGACTACAGTAAAAATACAAATTAAAGCCTTGAAAATATTAAATAGCTATAAGTATCTAATGAATAATTCAAATTCCTACCAATGTCAATAAAACCAGGCAAAACCTCTATACACTTCAATGATATCTTCCATGAACAAATTCATTTTAACTAAATTAAGTTATATAGAAAAGTAAGAAACATAATAAAACAGTAAGTCGGTGTTGTGACAATTATTCACATGGTCCGTCGAGCCACTTAAATTTTTTTAACGTTCCAATAAAAATTTTATAATTTACCAATTTGGATTTATTGTGTTAAGAGTATTAGTCTACGAAATCTAAGAAATTTGAAGGCCAATCAGCTTTGGAAGGAGGGCGGAAGATGGTTCGAGCACCCTGAATTGAGAACTTTATGGTCTTTGTTTTCATCCCAGGAAAACTTCACTTCTAAATTACAAGTTAAGTTGACTAAATAACATTAAGATGTTGAAATACAAAAGAAACAAAAAAGTTCGTCTAGTACAATAGCAATTTAATAAAACTGTAAGTGGATGTTGTTCCAATTATTCACATGGTCCGTCGAGCCACATAAATTTTTTTGGCGTTCCAATAAAATGTTTATAAATCACAAATTTGGATTTATTGAGTTAAGAGTATCAGTCTGAGAGATCCAAGAAGTTTCAAGTCCATTCGGCTATGGAAGATGGGTGGCAAGAAGGGTTTTAGCACCCTGAGTTGAGGAGGTTATGTTCGTTATGTTTATCCCAGAAAAAAAAATTTCTGTATTTAAAGTAACTTGAAATCGAGTGTAAAATTACTCTGGTCTTAAAGTTAAAGAAATAATAAACTATTTTTGCTATATATGGACAAAAATGTCCGTCTGATCGCCGCGTAAACGCCGTACGAAAATATTTTTGAAAGCTCAAATACTTGGGAGTTATTAAATTTCAATATTTTTAATTCAAATTTTTTTTTGGAGGATAGATTGGGTGTACCCTTTTAAGTGGTGTCCTTCTGTATAGTAAAATTCGAATTTCTTCGCCAAAAAATTTTTTTTTTTGGCACTCAAAATGTTCAAAATCTGAAGCATTATGGAAAACTAAAAGAAAGTTTACACCCACAAACATTTTATGGTAAAACCCGAAGATAACCAATCCATTTTTAAGCTAATTACAATTTAGTTAATAACCTTTTTGTAACTTGTTTCGCTTTGACGACTGAAAATTGAATAATTTCTCGGGATTTTTTTTTTCTTAATTCGGAAAACAAATCTTCAAAAAATGTCCTCGCCCTAAATCGAAATAAGAGGAAATATTCCGTACATATCAACATAATTTTTTTGCTTTCCCCACTTTTTTTTCGAAGTTATTTGAAAGGTAAATATTTATTAACCTGTTGAGTTTCCTTTGACTTCTGTACCTATAAACCGTGCAATTTCCGATTTGTAATGGAAAAGTTTCTTGCAAAGCCCTATTATGCGGAAAGCAGTTTACAAGGTATGTCCTCGGGAATATTAGCATTACACGGTAGACATTTACTGAAGAAAAAACAAAAGAAAAGTTTCAGAAAACTAGGATATGTATGTATTTATACGTCTTAAGCTTTGTATATTTTCCGAAAAGTTATTCAAATTTATTCTGGCTTCTTATTTGTTCATACGATGAATATAATCAGTAAAAATTAATGCTATTTCTTAGGAAAAAATCCGATATTTAATGCTCGTCGGTATTCGGTATTTTTGTCCGTTTTTATGATTTTCATCACAGAGTTGTTTTACTAAGAAAAACTCCTTCATTTCCGCCCCAGAAGTGACGGACAAGTAATGGGATTTCCATAAATTACTAAAGCGAGCAAGATAGGGAATTTAACATCAAAATGAAACTTAGACGTGAGTTTTAACGTGAAGAAAAATTACGGAAAAAAGAAGTTTTTCTTAAATAAGGAAATGCTGAGACGTTCAGTAAAAAGTTTTTTTTCTCAGCAGAATCTAGCGTGAAAATACTTTGGGAAAGTATTTTGACTGTCGCAAAACTAGTAAGAGGTCACATTTTTATTTACTAGCCACCTCGAACCGATATCCCGAACGAGAGAGAGCAGAGTGTTACTTTGGCAAGAAAGTTTTTAAGTTCCTATCTCGGTAAAGTTTTAAATTAGTATTAAGTGGGGTTGGGGATGAAGGATACTTGAAGGTAGCCTGTGCTATCAGCACCTCCGGGATTCCCGTGGTGCGGGACAGGGTGGAAACTGCCCTCGTCCCAAATATTGAGCGTCACGACTTCCTTATTTTCCGGGTAGATGACCCAGTTTCTTTTTGTTGGGGTATACCATTTTTTTGGACAAAAGGATTCAGGCGTGAGGGTGAGAAAACTGGGAAAGAAATTGGGGTTCAGCTTTAATCACACTCCAAATTTTGACCAAAAAATAATTAAGTGGAGCCCATACTATTTGTTGATATATCGAGTGTTGTTAGAGCCGTAGCGCCAATAGTGCTTCTAATCCTTATCGACATCGTCCAGGGGTTGTGCATAGCCTGCATCTACGAGCTCTGATAGCAACTGTCGTCATCAATAGCTTGACAGCCCAAATCGGGCCCTGGCCCCCTAATGTCGTCGCCTCCAGTCTTCCAGGTCCAAGGACCGCGTCCTCCAGCTACTAATTTTACTTTATTATTTTTTACACCAACTTCATATGTCCTAAGGCTTTCGAGGTAATGTAAGATTTGTTTGAATGTATGCAGCCGTTTTTTTATTTCCTTGGGGACTGAATAAATAAACATATAGAAATTAATCTATAGAAAGCCTAAGCAAGCAAAAACCAATTCGATATCTTATCGGACCTAAGAGATATGACGGAATTCGTGAAAACGAGTATAGCCCTTTTGTATCCTCTTATGGTAAAGGGAAAAAATGAAAAAATTTGTAGGCGATTATGTATATATAAAGCCCGTAAAAGTGCAATCATATTCGGTATTTAATCCTACCAGAGAGATATGGCTGAACTCATGAAAATATAGAACCTCTAAGAAGTCGAATTTCAAAAAATCCTGGAAACAATTTCTTGGTATTTAACTGAAGGATCCGCAGATGGAGACATGTATAGTTCAATATTTCAGGAGACCTAAGAGAGATGACAAAATTCGTGAAAACATATGTATGTACCCCTTTTTCACTGATCGTTTTTTTGTGCTCAATCTCTGTGCTTTAAAAGATATATCAATTTCTAACTAATTTTAGAAAACGCGTGAAGAAGACAAAACCAATTTCATATCTCCGAAGAGTTTAGATGTATTGAAAATTTTTTTTTTAAATGTGCAACCCTTTTTTCCTTCCTTGGGGACTGAATAAGTAAAAATCCCGAAACTAATCTTTGGGCGAATATATAGAAAGTCTAAGCAAGCAAAAATTTATTCGATATTTTATCGGACCTAAGAGATATGACGGAGTTCGTGAAAATATATGTATGAATATGTATTTTCATAGATAATTTTTGTTGCTCTACTTCGAACTCTTTTTCGCTTCCTTGAGGACTGAATAAATAAAAATCCCGAAAATAGTTTTTTGTGCGAATGTAGAAAGACTGAGCAAGCAAAAAACAATTCAATATCTTATTGGACCTAAGAGATATGACGGAAATCGTGTACAGCACTTTCATACCAACTGAAAGGCTATACGTTTTACGATAACTGAACTTATAATAAATATTTTTTCTGATTGATTTACGATTGTAAAAACCTTCTTATTATGCATAAAAAGTTATCTCGATATTGAATACAGTGCACGTTAATAACTTCTCTGAATTATTGGATAAATTTTCCTAGTTGCTCCTAAAAACGATATTTTCGTTAGATAAATTTTTCTAGTTGCTCCTAAAAACGACATTTTCGTTAAGTCGACTCCGTTGCTACTTGATGATGGAAATCGAATTAATAATCCCATTGGTGTTCTTTACGAGTACATCAAACATTTGCATTACTTACGAAACTATAGGTACAACTCACATCGTAACAGTGCCGTCTTAATGACACACTCTTCCGTTTAATCATCAACCGAAAAGTGAAACTTTATGTAGATACCAGTCACCTTCTAACAAACTCCGATAAAATAGGGTGGCTCTCAAGTTTTCGCAATCGTACAAGAAGAGTTTTTCCTTTCCTTTTTGCGCGCAAAGTTTAGCATGTATTATTAAAGAAGTTCATTCTGATGAGACAAAGCTGTTGACAGTATTCACCGAGAAAGTTTTAACGTTGTCGTCTTCGTCGTTGACATCGTCTACATCCCTTAAAAAAAAAATTTTAAGAATTGTGTGCAAAAAGCACAGTAGCTTCAAATTCTCTGCAGGAAGAAAAAACTTTAAAATCGCAACAATGTTCTGAGCCAAAATCATAGCAAGGGTGTCCCGAAAGAACTAAGAGGTTCTTGAGAAAAATCTTGGTTCAATGGGATAAGTTTTGTTCCTTCGCTCATGGCTTTTTACATATAAAAAAAAAACTAAGTGCAAGTCAGCTGCTATTCTGTTGCTATTCATCACGAAAAGTATACACAACATTCAGTACAGGGTGCTTTGAATCTTCTGTTGCCTTTGTAATTATTTAGTGTCACTCGAAAAGACGAATTGCACTTTTCGACTTGGCATTAGTCTGTTACTTGTTTTTTCCCCCGAAAAAGGAATGGAATTTTTAATCAACTTTCAGAGTGTTAAGATTGCAGTTAGAAATTCGATTTCTTGAAGATATTGTTGCAAGCTAGGGACTTGAAATCAATAGAAGAAAAAAAATGTATTATTCGTATTCAATAATTTCACTACAGGTAATACTGCCCGATTTTAAATAGGATTTGATCACTGCGTGATCGCTGTTACCAATCCGAATCGCTTTACAAATACTGTCGCGTAGAACTGATCACCGTCTCTCCCTTTATTGTAGTAGAAAACTATCTCTGGCTGCAAGCTCTGTCCTGCTTATATACTGCATGTGCTGAGTCCAAAGCTTTCCTGCATATTCGATGGTGTATTTCGGGAAATGCATGAACAACCGGTTAGGAACCCCTATCATCAGTGTTCGGTAAGAATGGTGAACAATTTAGAAGTTTCCCCATTGGACATTGGGGGGCGTAGAATTTTGTTGTCATTGGGTTGTACAGGTTCCCAAGGGTACATGTAACAACATGTGGGGGTAAATTTTACAATTTCATCTTTTGATCAATTTTTCTAACACCAAGAAACTGACCGAACTCTGAACTTTGTTAGCCATACAATTTTTCTCTCTTCTACAACCTGCAAAACGATCAATAAGCTGTACCTTTGCTGTGGTAATTTGTTGAAGATTTACACACAAATAAGACAACAAGGAATTGTCCTCGCAATCACCACAAAATTGACATGAAATATCCTTCAATTCAACTCCCCGATGAAACGTTCATTTCACGTCGAACGTGCCCTAACAAAAATTGAAGGAACATCTTCAAATCGACCCCATCTATTCATGGGGATCCTTTCTTTGTGGCACAATCTAAGAATATATGTGAAAACCTTCTTACACCATATTACCGAAGACCCATCCATCCCCCCGCTTACAAGATGCTCGTTTTGCCGCAACCTACCCGGGCAATCCGTGCCCGCTCATTTCTCAGCCGAAATCAACGCAATTTTCGTTATCAGAAGTCAAAATCGAAAATCGTCGTTCGAGGCTAACTCGGAAATAGCATCGTCTTGATATAAATACCTACAACATCTTAAAGGTACATCGATTTTATCCCGTCGTCTTATTCAGTGGCTGAAAGGCTTTTTGCCACTCAATTGAAGAGATTTCTATGTGCGATTAGGAAGGATAATGCCTCTCTGACTGGTTTATGTTCATGGGTTAACAACATTTATTCTACCCTACTTCAACATGTACTTAACCTCCCGATCCCACCCACCCACTTGGCACATTTCTTTTGACTTTTTTTTTTGCCTTACTTTGGAAAAATTTTCATTATCATTGGCACTGATATTGTTGAGCTTTGGGTGGGTGGTGGTTTTGAATAGATTTTCTTTTCTTAGCTCGATTTTATTTGATTTGCTAGAAAAAACTTGGGAATATTTTGAATGAAAATATGAAAAAGTTCAACGCATTGAATCGTACCAATGAAATTTTTTTTTTCGACCAGCACTTTGTAAATTGGTCCAGTTTACGGTTATTTTCATTATGAGAAAAATTACTACTTTGGAACTCAACCAGAAAAGCTACTCGTAAGTGCGAAAAAAATCAATCAAGTGCTGAAAAAATTACACCTCTTGAGGTATGTACAAAAAATATCAAATTATGTCCAAGCCGCTCTTCTCAGATCGAGAATTCTCTTTGCACAATTAGAACTCGTCTAAAAACTACAATTTGGGCGTCCATAGCTCTAATCAGGTTGGCAAAGATATCTTAAAAAATCTGCCAACAGTCTGGGTGCTATTTTATTATTTTTTGGGTTGAAGTCCGAAACGTGATTAATACTGAAATTCGATGAAGCTGATAATCTTAAAAATAACGTTTGAAATAGCATCCTGTTAAATCTTTAGGTTATCAGTTGCACAGTAACCTACACCACAAATTTTGAACTTTTCTGTTGCTTGCATTATTCCTGTAGTACTTCTACGTATATATATACTAAGTTTCAACTTTCTAGCATACGCTGTTTCTGAGATATGAAAAACTACCCCACCGCCGTACCTTGCTACCACTATCAACAATTGTTTGTAGGATACTTCTACAGTGAATCTATATAGTTGTTAATTTTAAGCTTCCCATGCTTTGCGGTTTCGGACAAATAAAAATCAGAATTTATTTCGTTCCACCCTCTCCCACCGTCAACTCCTCCGTCAGCACTACCAAGACTTTTTATCCTGCTAGATTTTTCATAACAAATAACTTATTATTTGAAAGATAGATCCTTCCACAATCGTACTCCACTTACATTCAGTAGCTCCCCTTGTGATCTTATAAACAGAAACCAAATTTCATCTGCCTGGTACAATTAGTTTGGAAGATATATTAATCTAAAATTGTTCACCACCCACCTCTACACTCCACTTCCCCTCTTGAAACAGTTAGCCCTTGTCTATTGTCGCTTAACTACGATAACTACGTTTTTTTTTTATATAAACGCCTAAAATCGTGTTCGGTTTTTTTTCTATTCGAACCAGACCAGAGTAGAAAAGGGTTGCACTCGTTTTCACGAATTCCCTCATATCTCTTAGGTCCGATAAGATATTGAATTGGGCTTTTAAATTCGCCCAAAATGAAATTTTTGAATTTTTATTTATTCAGCCCCCAACCTCCAAGGAAGTAACAAAGGGTTGGAGGTGGAGCAACAAAAATTAAAAAAGAAAATGGGGTACCCACCTACATATATTTTCACGAATTTCGTCATATCTTTTAGGTCTTCTGAAAAATTGAACTCTATTTTACGGGTTCTTCAACTTAATACCTAGAATTTAATTTTCAGGATTTTTTGATATTAAGCCTCTAAGAAGGTTTAAAGGGGTTGTTTATATTTTTACGGGTTTTTCATATATACGTTTTTTATTATACTTATATTTTGATTATTAATTAAATGTTTACGCTGCGAATAAAATAATCTTGATTCTCAATAAAGAAAGCGCCTTTAATCAAGATCCAAATAACACTAAGGTTTGAATTTTAATTGAAAACGTTAAAGGTTATTAAGTTTCTGTTTGTACTTCCGAATGTTATAGGGTTTTGAATTACTCCTTATTGTAAAAAAAGAATTACTTAAGTGGTGGAAGGGTGTTAGTTAAATGTAGATAACTTCTAAAGTAGTCATGGCAACGCAATAGAACTTCGTTTGAATTAAAGAAGATAAAATGAGTTCTTAAAATACCTAGAAAAAAGTTCATCTATCGATTTGACTTTTTAGATAAATAAGAGTGAAACTCTAGTACAAAGCGTTTCTTGCCACTTAGAATCTTTTAAAATGAATCCATTGAAGTAAGTATGTCCTGCTTTACTGCTTTATCGAGAGTATCATACAATTGGCAGCTACCCTTCGCAACTGCGGTATATTTTTGCATAGAAGAATATTATCGAATGTAATCCTTTTCAACCCCCAAGTGAGCCTTCATCCTGCCAATATCCTTTACTCCGAAGCCCATTCATCGGTCTTCGGCAACGCACTCTATGAGTTATTTCACAAATTATATTATGACAAGTATATTACTATTATAATTTTACTGTAGTGTTTGCGAGGATACCGGTCGCACACATGTCCCGAACACTTGGATTTCACATGATATTTCATTTCTTTCGTTATTTATTACCTCGGGAAATTGAAGCAACACGAAATGACCATAAAATGCTACACTACTGCTGTGATCTTCTATTTTGAGAGTACCTCGTTATTAGATTCTTGTTACGATAAAATATTAGACACCATACTACACAGTATCGTCGATAGACTAGTCCTACATTAACAAAATTTCATTTCATTTATCATTTTACTATGACGTATTTATGATATCCCTTTTCGATGATAGTCTCATGTCACGAAACCATTGGATAATATCCTGTCAGAGGACTACAGTATCCGTCTGGACATAGACACTTCATCGAATTTTTCAAGAAATTTATTGCTGTAATATTTTTTGTTTTTAGTGCGATAAAAATTTGTAGAGATTTAATCTTGAGAGACAGTCAAAATCGTCTACTAACAGTTTGGGCGCAACTCGACTATATTTTTTTTGGTAATAGTCCGGAACGTGGTTATAATAGTGAATTGTTTGCATTACCAATTAATCGTATATCGAAATCATGAGGCTATCTACGTAACACCGGTTCAACAATATTTTCCACCTACTTTCACCTCTCAATCGCTTGATGCGTTAATGGCTTAGACATGAGGCGCGATGAACTTGATCATATTGTTACATGCCACCCTGACACAACTCGTGGGAAAAAACAATACCTAACTAGGGGCGGAGAAAAAGATTCGATTAGTCCTCTTGCAGTTGACAATGTGAGTTTTGTGGAAAAGTCTGCAAACTTCTCGAACACTCTTCATCTCACTCTTTCCCCAACCCTCTACGACATACCAACGAATATGTAGGCAATCCAAATTAGGCTATTTTACATCAATCGTAACAGAACTACAGTGCAGTGAATCGTCAAACATTGCCTCAGAAACTCTACCGAATGAAATCATTCTGGCAATTTTTTCCTCTCGTTCAGATTCCATCATTAGCCGCTACAAGCGTACAGTGCAATTGCAACGCAGCTATTAAAATCAAAGTAATTGCAATTTCCATCTCACGATGGCACTTATTATGCCTGGTTTAATTCGCAAAAAAAAAAGAGTTCCCTTGAAAACGACGGTTTCATTTTCAAGTACATTACACCGAATAACGAATTTCAGTCCCGCGGCAATGCTGACACTTAACTTAGACGACTTTTTAATTACGTTGTGTCAGCTTGGCTTCGTACATTTTCTTACCTTGACTAACTTCCTTTTAACTTGATATAGATTTTAATTTTGATTTTATTTATTTTTTTGTAGACTTTGTTAAAAGTTTTTTTTTGAGAGAAGTAATGTGCATTTCACTCTTGTAACTGCTGTTACTTATCCTGATTTAATTTTTACCAATTAAACGATAAAAATGCAAGCAATTAGTGAATTTAACGAACAGAATCAAGATCCGTTAACGTTCAATTTACGTAAGTGAAATAAAAATACTACAAGTGCGAACATTACGATGTCTTTCAGGAAATATTATTTCTTAGATGTCGCCTCTTTAATTATTTTTTAATTTGAATTCGTTGAATAATTACAAGTACGCGTATATCCTGTATAATGAGATGATATTAATTATGAGGTCCACTTAAAAAATCATTGGTTTATAACGAATCTTATGAGTGACTTATTTACGTCGAAACTATGTAGGTACATGGTTAAGGGGAATTTTAATTGAGAATCTTGTTATTATAATTTGGTATTTCACGTTTTTGGGGTGATAGTGTCAAAATTTAGAAGGGTGTGATGGAGCGTTTTTGACAAAAATTTTGGTTTGGATCTCCGAAAAGGCTTACGCTAGAAAGCTGAAACTTGAAATTGATTTGGAGATAGGGTACCCAATAAAATTAACTAGGTAATTTGAATAAATTTTTTAAGAATTAAAAATATGGATTTATTATTATAATAATTTTTTCAAATTTCGTGTCGCTAAATTTTGTTAGTATTAACTTAACCTTTTTTTAATATCGTAGCAATTTCACAACTGTCTCCCAAAAATTCAAATATTTAGTCTTATTTTAGCCTTATTTACTTAAAAACACTGTTGTCTTAAATTAAAATTTTTCGACCGACATTTTTGGTTTTTTCTTATATCTCAAAAGCTTGGGAAGCGCCGAAGAAAGCAGAATTCTTTATCGTTTAGAAATAGGTCGGAGATTGGGCACAACAAAATTCAATAATATATTTTCAACAATTTCGATATAAACCGATTTTTTGAGTTGTTAATTGAATTTTTCATTCACAATTTCCACAGATAAAGATAATAATTTTGTGATATTTAACTTACTTGGGAGACTATAAATACATTTATTTATAGGTCCAAATCGGTACATGAATTCAATGAAAATGACATTTTTAAATCAATTTTCTGTCAATGGTTAATTTTATTCATTAATTAATGAACCGATTCGTTAAACAATGAAGTTTTTTTTTTAATCGACTAGCTTTTTTCATAATTTTATGAATTCTTTTTCTTGATTTTATTTATAAGTTGTCATACTTCGTTCATTAAATCAATGAATTTAATCATTTGTTGATATAAGTTAATATTTTTCGTTTATTTGTTTAGAAAATACCACGTTTTCCGTTCATTGATTCAACGAAGACACATTTCATTCATTGATTCAATGAATTATATCTATACTTTTCAAGCCAACTTATTTTATTTGTTGAATCGATTAATTTTTATGAACTTTTGATGAAATTTGTCATTCACTTTCGAGTTTTTGATGAAACTTTTCATTCATTTTCGATCTTTTAATGAAACTTTTCATTAAACTACGAACCTGCATAAATAATAAAGGGTTTCTGTATCTTATATATAAGTAACAGAATGTATCAAAAATATAGAAACAGATATACATAATAATTCCACCCTTATACTATTGACTATACTTCACAGGATCATATCTGTAGTATTTCTTCTTTAACTTTCAAGTTACATTGAAAGATTTTTGCGCCTATTAACCCATTCCGCACTCTTCAAAAAATTGGATTACGATTAATTTATATTTGAAACATTTTTTTCGGTTAGAATACGTTTTCACGAATTCCGACGCATCTCTTGGGTCTGCTTAAGTATTCAAATTATTTTTACTTCCAAGGCTTTAAAAAGTCAAATTGTTTATTTTTTATATTCAACCCTTAAGGGCTTGTACATGTATTTACGAGTTCCGTTGAAAAAACTTAGTAGGAAAAATGCTTTATTAAAGTTGTGTGCCCATAAATAATTCTTTGCAACGCTACTACTATGAAACTACCCATTCATTCAAGACTCCGATTGAACGCCGCTTGTATGCATGAACTAAATTTGCAGTAGCCGCATGTTGGGCAAGATTTTCTTCAGGGATTTATCAATAGGGAAGAAGTTTTCTTAGTACAGTCTCAGTACTCGTTCGAAATAGCGTCTTCTCCTTCAGTACATCAATACGTGACTTCAAAGATACTACAATAAAATTTAAAATAAAAACTGCGGTTACAAATTTTTTTTATTGAACTCCATAAAAAGGTGAATGAATTTAATTCCACACCAATCATCTCGTTTCCCCAGTCCAATCGAATTATTTTGTTCATGGTATCCGCCAAGACGATACCATGCTACCATTGCATTCAAATGTTCCTTAAACTCAGCTGCAAGGACGAACAGAATACCTACCCTAACTATCAACCCTGAACAGCATCCCCCAAGCTGCAAGTCTGACCCACATTCCAGGTTTTAACCGAAATAAATAGATAACGCTGTAATGAACTCATCTTCCGCTTTCACACGCCATTAAGCATCCAACGTCTCATTTCGTGCTACCGGGGATCAAGGATATCTTACACAATTTATCCTGGTCATGAATGCCCCGTGGTATATTCATTTTCCTACTCAACTTCTTATTTTCTTAAAGTTTTTTCCTCGGTTTTTCTGTAGACGTTTCTCGGGAGGTTGAAATGAAAATGCGCTTTAGGTTTTCGTCCCGCCCATGGTTTTTGGCTCGTGGGAAGAATTTTATGTCCTGCAGAAAACCGAATTATTTATGACAGAAGCAGAATTTCACTATCACATTGTGACTGAGGTTCAAGGGGTTTTCTTCGGAGGAATTGCACTCAACCGGTTGTAAGATCCTTGATGGGAAGAACTGTCTGTATTGAACGTTACACCGTATCACCAGACAATTGCTAGCAGATATCGTTATTTTGATTGAGAGAGTACTTTGCAGTTTAAGGATAAGATGATAAAAACTTAGAGCAAAGGAGGAAAATACTTATTCGATGCCATCTTCAAAGTTCGAAACTTTTGAAATTGAAACCACAGACCTACTCGTATGTCCTACTCGTACAAAATCTTAGAATCGTGGTTAAAAGGTCCCCAGGCCAGCAATCGACCCCTACCAGGGGGGGAGTTATCATGACCTTTCACAAATGAAACTCCTCTGATTCCGAAAAACAATCGAAAATCAATCCAATCACTTAACTTTCTTATCAAAAGAGTTGTGGTCGGAAAAAAAGTATTTTTGTTTTCCTGTCCGTCTGACCGCCGGAGATCAAAGTTGAGCAAAGGCAAGCCCAGTGGAGACGAACCAAGCAGAGTGAAAATGAGCCAAGCAGATGGAAGACGAGCCAAGCAGAGCGGATCAGTTACTACGAGTATGTAAAAGGGTTGTAATTATTTCACGAATTTCGACGTATCTCTTAGATCCAAAGAGATATCAAATTGCTTTTCACTTCCACGATTTTTTCGAATATTTCTGCTTATCTCATATTCAACCCCTAAGGGGGGTGGAAGGGGGGGGGTTATAAAATAATTTGTTTACGAATTCAGAAATTTCAAGAATTCTTGCCTCCCAACCCCTGAGAGGGTGTAAGAATTGTTTACTCGTTTCATGAATTCCATCATATTTTTTAGGTCTGAAATAATATTAAATTAGTTCTTACTTCGACTGGCTTGTTATGTAAAGGTCTGGAAACTCGTTTAATCATTTCACGAATTTCGTTATATCTTTTAGGTCTGATCAAATATCAAATTGGTTTTTAAAAACCGATTTCAGGATTTTTTTGAAATTGAACCAAAAAGGCAGGATCTTGGGGGTTGTATACGTTTTCACGAATTTCGGTTTATCTATTAGGTTAGATTTGATATCTAATTGCTTTTTACTTCCATGGATACAATCGCTTAAAAATCAATTTCGCGTATTTCAAATATTCAATCCTTGTGAAGGTGTAAATAGGAATTCACGAATTTCGCTATTTGTTTTAGTTCTGATTAGATGTTGAATAGGTTTTAACTTTCACTGGCGCCAGTCCAAAATAGATGCAATTAGGTTTTCCTGCGAAAGTTTTTCACCTGGCATACACAATGGCTTTGGGTATTGTTTTTTCCATCTCGTCGCTTCTTGAAAGACTTCTCGGAATCCGAATAATTTTCTTTACGTGAACTAGTCAAAAATGCTATCAAATCATTAATCTGCGCAAAATCCGCTTCACCAACATAAGGTTGGAAGGAAAACTTGTAGGAGTCAGTTCGTATGGTTGTCATCTTGATAACATTGCAACTAACTAAGTGTCAGCACATACTTCCTCTACGAATGCGGAAAACAATAACAAAAACAAATTCATCACTCCCACGAAGTCGTGCACTTAATGCTGAAAATTACTTCCGGAAACGTTTCACATGTAACGAATTCTGGCAGATTACATGCACTGTTGCTTGCACGTCTCCCAGGTAAATAAGGTGACTGCGATATTTGCCGAAATTCCTATGCCACTCAGTAGGTGCTAATTTGAAAGCAAGTCGGTAGACTAATTAGGCAAATATCCTGACTGCCAGGTATGCGACCTGTGACACCTTCTCATACCTTGGAATACACCGACGGAGATCAGGTGCCGTGGAGATGGATTTTAATTAAAACGGGGGCGATTTATGCGACACCGACAAATATGTTAGCGAACAGTTCATAAACATTCATTCGCCTAAATTTGTATTATTTCACTAGTGAAATCTGGCTCCTGAAATTGTCTCAAGACGTTTTTCCGTTTAACTTTACATCGTTGGAAGCTTAAGTATTTTTTGCGACAGGTAATTGACGGCAATACAAATTTCTAACGAAATCTTCTGCATATTTCTGCAGTGGGTTTTTCTTGTGTTTTTATCCCAAAATTAAAATCGGAAATGTACGTTTGTTCTGAACTTTTACATTAAGTTTCACGGCTTGGAATATTTTCCGGTTTTTTTATTTTTCTTATCTGTTTTCCCGGCAGTAATAATAATGGAGAGAACCTGAGAAAATCTTATGCGCCGCACTGGAGCGCTTATTGTAAGAGATAAATTTTGTTCTTTTATTCGTATTTGAAATAGCACCTGGGGAAATATACACAAAGAAATTATTCTTGCAATTGTAGGTAAAAGAAACAAAAAAGAAATGTTACTGGCATTTTTATTAACATTTAGGTGAAATGTGTTTTTTCAACGAACGGTTAGATTATCTTTAGATTATTTCAACTGCTGGTTTATTTTTTATTTAATGACGATTCCTATGAAAGAACTAAGGTCACTGGTTAATTTATTAAAAATTGCAGAAATCTTGAAAATTAATTGTTGCAGAACAGTTGTCTTGGTCCTTGATTTTAAGAAAAACAGAGCTCGTTTAAAATCACTAGAAATAGAAACCTTTTATTACTTCCATTCAATACTACTGGCAATGCTACCCGATTTTATAATATATGCAATTTGATCACTGTTCGATTGCTCCTACCATTCCAAATCGTTTTACAAATACTTTCGCGTGGAAACTAATCTTCGTCTCGCTTCACTGTAGTAAGAACTGTTTTTGTCTATAGAAGCTTTGCCGTGCTTCTAAACAGCATGTGTTGGGCCTGGAGCTTTCTCGTATATTCGGTGGTGTATCTGGAATGATTGGGAAATGTTTATGTTTTATTATTTTTTTCTTTTTAAAAATAATAAAATAAATATAAATATACAAAAATTATTAAGAGCGCTAGTGGCTAGGACCTTCAGCTTAGGGGAATGTTAAAAAACAATCTAAGAAGGGAAAAGGAGTCGGAGAACTACAAAAAAGAAATTGCACTAAAATTTTGAGTATGGCATTTTTTTAAAAAAGTATTTTGTTTCGATTCTCGCAAGCGACCACCTCAAACGAAAGGGCAGCATAAGAAATGTTTGGATCAAAGAAATTTATTCGTAGGGGAATGGTGGTCAAAAACGTCGAAAAAAAACTGTACACATTTTGCGACTTTTCTTTTGGCTCTCCTGACCGCAAATTTTTAAACTTTTTTAATCTGTTTGCTCTGTTTAAAGCTAATCGAAAATGTTGGGTTTTTTTAATTTTTGAACCGCAAACGAAAGGGGAGATCAACCGATGTTCAAAAATCCAAACAAAATTGAAATCGGCTCAAAAATGGGGCCACAAACGTCGAGAAATACATTCAAAATTTGCAACTTTTCTTGTGCGTCTCATGACCGCAAATTATTAAATTATTATAAATCTTATTGCTGATTTCAAAGAGAGACGCACTCATTTTTGTTTCTAGTGGTCACTTGCCAAATGGTTCCAAAATTTGCCATGGCATTTTTTTTTTTAAAGTAAAATCTGTTTAAGGATAGGAGACAGCTGCACCATTCAGTTAAGGGGTTAATTGTCAAAATCAGACAATTGGGAGAGAATTCGGAAGAATGGCACTAAAAAAAATAAAGGGTTTACATTTCATTTATTAGGAAAAGTGAAAATTTTCAATTTTCTGTAGTGATACACCAAATGAAAGAGGAGCTCAACAGATGCACAAAAACGCAAACCAAATTAAAATAGGATCCCAATTGAAGGAATGATTGCCGAAAACGTCGAAAAAACAGTCAAAATTAGCGACTCTTCTTTTGCCGGTCCTGACCACCTATTTTTAAACCTTTTAAATTTTTTCACTGATTTGAAAAGGAGAGACCCACACCTCTAATTTTAGTGATCACTTGTCAAAATCGGACAATTGGGAGAGAATTTGGAAAAATGGCACTAACAAAACCAAGCATGGCATTTTTTTGAAAGTCAAAATTTTCGATTTTGGATTTTTTCACCGCAAACTAAAGAGGAGCTCAACAGATGCTCAAAACTCCAAACAAAATTCAAATCGGATTAAAAATGGAGAATAGTGGCCGAAAATGTCGAAAAAAACAGTCAAAATTTGTGACTCTTCATTTGCAAATATGTAAATTTTATAAGTCTGTTTGGGGATTTGAAAATGAGATACTAGCATCTTTAATTTAAGTGGTAACTTGTCAAAATCTTTTTTTTTTAAATCTTAGGAATCGCTCTCCGAAGACTCGAGTTAAAAAGTAAGTAAGTGCTAGAACTTTCATGATATTCGATTAGTGGCTTCCATAAAGAAAAACCGCAGTGAAAGAGGTCCTTAAAACTTCCTAAAATTTTGCTCGTCTTCTGTGCCCGATACATCGGAATGGCAAATATTGCTCGACTTTCAGCATATTGCTTAATTCTCATAACAATAAAATCTCCAATATCCTTGGCCACTTTGAAGTCATTTCGAAATTTATCTAAACCCTTTAAATTACTCCCTTTCGTTTCATATCAAATACTTTCGAAGCTTCCCATTGAAACCACTGAACCTCGGAGTGACCCCCAAAGATAAGTTCCTGTGGCGAACCCAAACAACATAAAGGGATTTCGAATAAACTTAAGAGGATAGCGAATCGAAGGATATCATACCGTAACATATCGAAGTATTCTCATGAGACTTTATGATTGAAATGTGGCTGCACACAATAGAAACTTACTGCGAACTGCGGAGGACATGTGAAAGGAGAAAGTCCTTATCGGAGGGCATCAGATGTAGGGAAAATTTCGTAACGTTCAGGACATTATTGGATCTAAGTTCGGACAGTTTTACCGACAAAGTCCGGGAGTGAATCTCGGGTCTAAGCGGTTTGTTAACATGTCGTTCTTGTCTAACATGTCCTGATTTATGGCGATCATTAAGAAGCTAGTGAACGTAAATTAATTCCACCTTCCAACTACTTACTGTTCGCATTATTTACCGGAAAATCGTGTCCTTTCTCCAAAATGAATTATGCTTTCTACATATGCTAAAATGTCACAACATCGGTAAACGGTACACCGTTCAATTTGGCTGCCATCATACACCCTCGTCGGAAGGGTTTAAAAGCCACATAAAATCTCCGAAACGTCTATACACCCCCGAAAGACAATTTTATCGAGACGACACTCTTGGCACAATAGTCGTGCGAGCAAAACCCTTCGGTGCAGAAAAGTTGTGACCAATAAATCTTTGTGTCGAGTGGAAAAATGTCTGGAAATTGTTGGCTGGCAGAAGGCCTAACGCCCAATCCTGTCTTGCCGAAAGTCTGGTCCCGATCAAAGTTCCTTAAAGTTGTCCGCTGAGAGCTATAAGTTATTTTTTCTGCCCCGGAGAAAGACTCTTGTTTGGGATGCAGTGTCCGGATTGACCTAACACACGCTTCTTGTATTTTGTCATAAGCGACAAGCAATCAAATTAGTTGGCTGGGTTGTTGTGAATGTTTGTTGTGTCTTGGAAGGGTTTTGAATTTACTAATACAAGTTATGCCACATGGGAATTGCCACAATGTATGGCGAAAACAGTTGGATTTTAGGAACAAAATTGCTCAGGTGTGGTCTAATTGGGTATGGTGGTAAGAAATTCTATCAGAATAATGCAAGCTGTAGTGTATCTATCGGCACAGAATATTCAGGGCAACCACCGTCGTTTTGCTCAGCTAGTAAAAAAAACTGTCTTTCGCTGCAAACGTTACTTACTTACCTACGATGGTGCTGCAGTCCAAATCGGACCTGGGCCTCCTGAATGTGCCGCCCCCAATCTTCTCGATTCAGTAACCGCGTTCTCCAGTTTCTGCCTCTTAAAAAGTTATTTGCTGTCTGCGTCAATAGAGTCCTCCCAGAACTTTCGTGGTTCTCCAACTGGTCCTTGTCCTTGTCCTTGTCCTTATCCTTGTCCTTTTCCTTATCCTTGTCCCTTTCCTTAGTGTGCGTTTGGGGACTCTTCCGTCATCCATCCGCTTCACATGACCAGCCCTTAGTAGCTTTTTGAAGCTACAAACTACAAACGATCCAAAATTTGATGAGCTTATATACTGCATGTGTTGAGCCGAGAGCTTTCTTTTATTTTCAATGGTTTGTGTGGAAAGCTCGAGAGGGTTGGAGTAAGACTGAGAAGAAGAGCTGTATACACAAATGGCCAATCTGGTATTGGGAGGTTGTTGTCGTTAGCAAACTTATCGAATTATTCAGATAGCCAAAGTACCATGTAACAATATGATTTCAGTACTAAATTTACGCTTCAAATTTGAGCATTTTTCTGAAGTACACCAATAATTGAGTATTTAATCTATAGTTTTCAGTCCGCCACAAGTTCATAATACTATTCCATAAATCTCGTCTGGACGAAGTTCATTGCTTCACCACTAATTAACCCAGAACAATTAGTCATTCGAAGCTCTAGTGGGGTCCTAAGGGGAGGGGGTAGGTTTTTCCCCGACAGTCGGTACTCTTTCTGAAAAGCCATACGCTATTATGGAGTCGAGTTAATTTCAGAAGTTGAAAATTGTTTTTCATAATTTTAAGAGTATGGTCGCTGCTTTATGCCCAGCGCACAATTTATGAGTAATTTGATAGGGGTTTTTTTCCTGGCTTCTGATGCAAATTATAACAAAGCTTGCTCTGTATGCATGTGCCGCAACTTTCCACAGTCAAAAGGATCGTAAATTAATGATGAAAGTTTTTTTTTTAAATATGAAATGGTTTTTAACCCGACAAAAATTCATATCTAGGCTATTTCGTGTACAATCCGTCTGATATGAATCTACTCCCAGTCGATTCTTTTAAATACTACTGCCACCTAAAAAATACAATCCACCAAAAATGTGGCTCAATTGGACCAAAAACAAAACTCCCATTTTAAGGTCCTTTCGATTGCCAACTGGAAATTTTAGCTTTCATTCAAAATTGTTCGGCCAAATTTCAAATTTATCAGAAAGGTGCAAATTGGGGTGTGATAAAAAGAACTGAAATGAAAAGGGAAATTTTATTTTAAAGTGAAGAGCTAGGAAAATAAAGTCATCGTGCATCCATGGAATTAATACTACTTTTGTTGATGTCAACTGTATCAGGGGGAAAAAAAACGGATACTAACCTTTGATCTATTAAATGAAAATGTACTTTTCGGTACTATAGGGATTTTTGCACAGTGTTTTTCACATGAAAATCAATTTTAGTTAGTGACGGATGCGAAGAGATTTTTATTCAAATATTTCAGGTTGTTTTTCCCATTTAGTCTACATTTTGAATTTTCTTTTGACCTCCAGATACCAAGCTTTTTGTTGAACTCAATACCCGATGTGAATCATATTTTTGCCTCACCAGGCATTAAGTTTTTTTTTCAATTATTATGGAATTTATGAGAACATTTTTTCGATTGAGTCCTAACAAAATATTCTACTAAAAATTTGTATACTTAATTTACGAAGACAACTGTATCTCAATTTGAGCAAAATGTATCAGTCATAATTTCAAGAATTCAATCAGATATAAATTCGTCCTGGCGTTAAACAGGCGTTCACAGAATCATTTCTTCAGTATGTCTTCATTAACATTTAAATCAATTTGAAAGGTGTTTGAACCCTTATAATAAGCTACTTAACCTTTTGTCAAACGCATTATGATTATAATATCGGAAAAGCCCAGTCCGTTTGAACAAAGGTTAACTTGATATCTACTAAGTGTTAAAAAAAATAGTAACTTATTTTCCACAACTTTGACTGTAGGGCTGACTATGAAAAATTCCTTTTCGACAATTTTTAACCCCCATTAAAAAATACACCCCATTTGAAACTCTATTATGCCCTTTTCAACCCCATTAAGGTTGAATGTGGGTAAAAAATTATCAAATTATTTTCTAATTCATAGAAAAAACTCGATATCTCATGGGGCTTGAGAAATATTGAAAAATTTATGAGAATATATTCAACCCCCGTTTCGTCCTGTGGGTTGAATATCGAAAAATCACGGAAAACGTTGATTGCTGCAAAAATATCGTATTTATTTCTCTTTTAGGTACTTAACCACTTGTCAAACGCATTGTAATTGTAATGTCGAAAAAGCCTATTTCGTTTGAATCAAAATCAACTTGATATCCTTCGAGAAAAAAAATAAGAACTCCTTTTTCACAACTGTGGGGGTTAACTATAAGAAATTCTCAAAATTTGTTTTCGGGCGCTTGTATAACAAGAGTGCAAATCTCCCATTAAATAAATTCAACCCATTTCAAGCTCTATTAAACCCTTTTCAACTCATTTGAACCTTTATTAACCTCTTTCAACCCATTTCAATACTTTTCAACCCCATTAGGGTTGAGTATGGTAAAACGTCATAAATTTACTTTCTAACTCGTAGAAACAACTAGATATACCATATCATCGGGCTTAGGAAATCTTGAAAAATTCATGAAAACATAGTCCTGTGGGTTAAAAATCACAAATTTCGGAAAACATTCATTAGGGTTGGTATTAGTAGAAAAATCGTGTTTATTCGTCAACATCTCATTGTGAGCAGTTTCTGAAAACAAATTCAACCCTTTCGACCCACTCGAGAGTTGAAAAGGGCTTACTGTCGTTAGGTGTTATGTATTGAAATAGATACAACTATAGTAGGCAAACATACCAGCACAATGAACAGATAATCTTCAGATATTAGACCCTATAATCCTGCACGTTGCTTACACTCTGCCCTATCGATATTAAGTTTTCCCTAATTGATTACTCCAAACAATTATCCATTTACTATAATTAAAATCTAAGACTTACGGGATAATCTGAAACGGCAGTAGATAGTAAGTCGTCAGACAATTACCTCCCTTAATCTCCTGCTTTTCATACTTCTTATTCAACGTATGGATTACGTGCGGGTGTACGAAGCACTCCATGCATAGGCGTAGGTACCAGTACTCCATCAGTACTGATATAATTAAACTTCAGACTAGAGATCCTTAATGCCATAATTGTAACGGATTAACCCAATAAAACCTTACAAGACTTATCTTATGCTAGCTGGCTCTCTGCCAGGACTTTACTTCAGGGATGAGGCGTGGAAATTAAGCCGGGATTAAAGAGTTATATTATCCATCCAACTCTGCTCGGAAAAGTTAAGAAAAATCAACATAGTACAGCAAGGAGAAGGATCGCCTTACCGAAGCACAAGACATGACAAACTCCTTTAGGATGATTATGCAACTTAGTTTCAACCCCATCCGAAATAGTTGCAAATAGTTTTCCACAGTGGGTACAGTGTAATTTAAAGGGTCGTTTCTAGCTACTTGAAACGCTTTACGTCAAGACCATACAGAAAATATGACTTTTCTGCACAATATTGTTACGCAAGGACGAATTCTAATTTCAAGGAAGTGACTCAAATTCTGTATGCCAATAAAACTTTGCTTGCTCCTTGTTATTGTACTTATTGTTCGGAATGCTCGAAACGATGTATCCGCCCTTTTCGCGAATATTCTTCCGTCAATAAATTTTGGTGCACTCCAGGACTTAGGCGCCAGATATCTTCAAAGTGTGAACATACACTTTATTCGACCATAAAAAATTTCTTGGAACTTGTATGCAAAAGTTTTGGTGACGAAAATTTCCAGTGCAATGGGGGGAGGGGGGCTATAGAGGCGCTACACAACGAACGATAATTGAATGTTTGTTATATCGCTTTACAGATTTTTGATTTCGTGGATGGTATGTAATATTTATTGTCGCTGTTTCTTATCAGTATGCAGTAGTACTTTATTATTATTTTTTTTGTTTTTCCGGGAATAGATCATGTATGAACTGTGGCTGTTCTTGACGTTTTCGCTTGCCGGTTTAATGGCAATGTATATCTGAAATATTTCGTAGAGGTCCATTCTATAATAGTTGGACTGCTCATTGGTATCAACCTTGCCAGCGCTGGGGTTTTCTGTCAAATTCACCACTCTGTCAAATATTTGATCATACAAATTTGACCGAATTTGTTGTCGAATATCTATTTTACACACAGCCTGAGTTCGATATTACACTACATTTGACAGCAATCGTCGAATATTATCTTAGTGTCGAAATTCGTCAAATGCCAGGTCAGATCAGATCTATTGTAAATATTGGTGTATATATTACACTGTATGCCACTCTGAGAACAAAGTTCTCAAGCTTACAATTCCGTTGCGATTAATTAACGTGACCTATATGACAGAACAATTTTTTCAGAAATCGCAAACGGTCAAATGTTGTCAAATCGAGCATCAAATTATGACAGGCTGTCAAATAAATCGTTTTAACAAACAGTATTTGAGTATTACACGATCTGATAACATCTATCAGCATTTGACAAGAAAAATTGTCAAATATTTGACAGCGAGGCATAGAGAGTAAGCTTTGGTCCTTTTTTGAAGAAGCTGTTGAATTATACAAAAATACAGAAATACATATGTTGAATAAATATTCTAATAGTCTAAATGAACTCTTTCTTCGTTCAAAGCTGCTCCAACTACTACTTCTGGCAGTTGTCCATATTTTTCTCCATTGATTTCAGCTTCGAAAAATAATATAACAAAATATATGTTTTGGTTTCCACTTCACTCAAATATTGTTCTTGTCAACTGCTGAGACTACGGTCAATACTTCGTTCCGAATATATTTTATACAGGATTTACCTGAGATACAATTTCTTTTCAATATATGTCTCGCACTTTGAAAGTAGACAAAAGACTGCCTTATGTGCTATTAAAGTCACCGCAGAAAAGCTTTCCAAAGTACTTTGAATAAATATACCTGAAGTCCTCTTAAATTTCTATCGTCCTTTCATTTCATTTACTTATATTTTTCTTGTATAGATAACTTTGTGACACGTAAGAGGATTTAGATTTAGTGGTACTTTAGCAAGGAGTTGAATGGCAATCTCAAGAAGAACGAACAGATTTAAATTGTTGTCATATTGTTTTTGTTTGATGTTTTTTTTATTGAATTATACTCCAAGCTTGATGTACCTACTTAAAACTAAAAAAAAATCTTTTATTATTATTATAAGAAAATTTAAGTGGCACAACAACTCATCCCACAATTTTCTTGACGGGCATATAATTTATTATTGTACCTACTTAAAACTAAAAAAAAATCTTTTATTATTATTATAAGAAAATTTAAGTGGCACAACAACTCATCCCACAATTTTCTTGACGGGCATATAATTTATTAATTTGGTGACTGATACTCTAGTTCAGTTATTTCATCTGTCATCTACTACGAATATAACATGAACATAACGTTGAGTTGATAATTTGACATACTTTCACTTACTAATTTGTTCTTAAAAATGGGTAATTTAAACTTGAAGCTCATTTCAGAGTTACTTACTAATCTTTCCTAAAAAAAAGGAAATGGTGTTTTTTCTAATGGCGTCAAGTTAATTTCTCGAAGAAAAATGGTACAGTTACTGTTTGAAAAAGATGAATTATTTTTAGTCCGTCGATCCGGATTTACATAATACAATGACTCAAGGAGGTTTTAAAAATTAGGAATTATTTGTGATCCATCGATCCGGATTTAATACAATGACTCAAGGAAGTCAGAAAAATGTATCAACAATTTTATAGTGAAATTAAATTTGCAAATTAATTGAACCACATTTATTTCGAAAAAAAATATATTTTTTTTTTAGATAAGGGCGTGTTTTTTCCGTCCGTATCTGGTGAAACGAAGTAGCCTTGATCTTTCTGAAGTCTTATTGTTTACAGACTTTATATCTAGTCTACATCTCCATCATACCTCTGAGATAAGGCATAATTCTAGTAAGGTTAAGACTAGGTTAAACTTGACTGACCAAGGGACACCTGATTTTAAAAAAATATCCGTCATCATGCCCCACTGTCAAAACAGCTAGTTTACAAGGCGCTTATCTAGCCCTCTTTAAATCTTTAAGGCAGCAAATCAGAACTAAATATATACTCCAGCATTTAATCTAACTAAAAACATAAATAGTGTTTTTTCTAACGACGTCAAGTTAATTTCTCAAAGAAAAATTAATAGTGTCTTTGTTCGGAAAAGATGAATTATTTTTGGTCCATCGATCCGGATTTATCACAATAAATTAAGGGAGGGGGGAGGGTGTTAGCCAAATAAGATAACAAAAAATTAAGATATTTTTAGTATTTTTATTTCAAAGAGGATTCAAACAGAATACTGTGTTTTTTTCACTACATAATTATTAAGTACCTATTTAGGTACAAACAACATTTTTTGTTGTTGAATAGGTTGGATATTGGATCTCTCTGGTGTTTCATCTTCGTCATTGCATATTCTTCAAATTTTAGTCCCAGAGAGACCAATCAATCCTATTTACAGGCTTCCTCATGCGACAATGTTCAGTCAGAGCTCCCTCTAGGGTTGGGGTCTGATATCTACCGGATGCAGTAGTCTTCTCGCTTTGTTTCTGTTTTCGTATTACGCTCAGGCCCGTGCGCACGGGGGGTTGTGGGGTTTGGGGGTTCAACCGCCCCCCCCCTCCATTGGCCTATTTTCATGTGGAAGTGAGGACCCTTTTTTTTGTTTAGGTCATCACATTCAGTATGATGGAAACTTTATACCCCCCCCCCCCCTTCATACAATCCTGAGCATGGGCCTGATTACGCTAACCTGTTCTGCACTGGATAAGGGAGCAAAAAACAACCTTTAGCATACATATAGGTAGAGTGAAAAAAACTCTTGGTTTGAAAAGTAGAAAATTTCCAATTTCACTCAAAAGAATTGAAATCGTTAATATTTCAAATACAGAAAAATCAAAAAATGTTCATCTCTGATCTGGATAACATGACCTTTAACATAAAGGAAACATTATTACCGCGAAATAAAAAGGAAAAACAAATAAAAATTCTGAGTAATGCCACAAATATGAAAGGCCAAGCCTCGAGCATAAAAGTTTCAACGTTCGTCTTTTCATTGTCAGATGTTTGGTAAACAACAGACGAACTCCAAGCCAAAGCAGCATTTCTTTAATTTGCTTTGATTTTTTCCTGACATCGAACCAAATACAACAACATCCTTCACTAGCTCATTAGAACAACATAATTAAAATCCGATCCCATTTGTCTTAACTTTGATCTCCTTTATGTTGTATCTTTCTTTTTTTCCCGCGATTTTGTAATTAATTCCCCGTATTGGTCACACAGCAAAAACTCCCATAATGAACAAAAAAAACCACCAAGCAACAGCAACAAATAAACCACCTCAAAGGACCAAAATAATTACTTTGCTATTACATCGTTCCCTTCATAGGATGACCAGGAGCAATCAGTTGCACAGTTCGCATCCCCTATACTCGTAAATAATTGAATTACCTGACCGCGTCAGGATCATCTCTTCGGGTATTATTAATTAAAAATTTTGTTCATGATCCAATCCAGAATCCCGAATACCATTTGCCATTACTTTTTTCCTGGCGAGAATGTTAAAAAAAAATTTATAAAGCGCTTTTCATTGAAACAAACCGGAAAATTTTAAAGTTAAAAAGAAATTGTCATTCCCAGACCGAATCAATGTACCATATATGATTCAACATTTACGTAAAATTTAGTATGGCATTTTTCGCTGTCATACGGTGTCCTGCGGCGAATTTTCAAAGAACAAAGGATGTATTAAAGCTCGCAGGCAGCCAGGGTGGATTAAAGCATGTTGCAAGCAAATCTAGAAGTCAGCGGTATTGAGTAAAGAGAGTGCATTGAAACTGGAGCGATGGCATTCTTCGTTGTTCGGCAATTCCTTAAACTTGGATTCTAGCTTTATCATAGCATGAATACTATTTTAATGTTCATTCGAATTACATACTCCAGCGGCCTTTTTTGGAGTGTCTGTTGCATTTCTTAGACTTCGTCTACTTAATAATACCTTTTTCAGTAGCTTAGCCTCTTTGCTGAAATTTTGGGATCTTGCTGATGCGATATAAAACATACGTGACTGTGATTAGATCGCAATTGAATATCAAAAAATCCTGAAATTAGTTTTTAGACTATTAAACTTACGCATAGAAGTAATAACTAAGTTGCTGCCTCATCAGACCTTACAGATATGACGGAATCCGTGGAAACTTACAAAAACCCATTATATCTACCACCTTGGGGGTTGAATCTCAAAAAACCGTGAATTTAGTTTTTAGGCAATTCCATCAAATGCTTGTAGAAGTAGAAACCCATTTGAGATCTGATCAAACTTTAGAGATATGGGGAAAATGGTGAAAAGTTATTCAGCCCCGTTTAGCCCCAGATGGTTGAACTGCCAGAAGTCATAAATTCAATTTTTCGACGAATGCAAAGAAAACCCGTTCGATGTCCTCACTTCTAAGAAATGTGACGGAATTCGTGAAACTTTCATGTAGTTTGTAGGGATTGAAAAGAACAAAAATCCTGAAAACGATTTCATGGCGAATCTCTAAAAGCACGTGGAAATGCAGAGTTATTCAATATCTACTCAGACCTTAAGGATACGACTGAATATGTGAAAATGTGTACAACTCCTTGACACCCCTTGGAGTGGAATTAAAAAAACTACTACTTTCTAGCCATCTGAAGAACCCGTGGATAAAAATTTATTTAACATTTCAAAGCACCCAAAAGATATGACAAATTTCGTGGAAATATATTCACCCTGATAATTTTTTTTGCTCCGCTTATACACGCCAATGAAAATTAAATTTTTTCCATTTCTATAACTCATCTACACTCCTTAGGGGTGAATTAAAAAAAATTAAAATACCATCTAGCCATTTGAAGAACCCCTGTGAAATAAAATAAATTTAACGTTTCTAAAGACCCAAGAGATATAACGAAATTCGTGGGCCCTATTAATTTTTTTTATTCCACGTTTGTACGCCAATGAAAATTTTATTTGTTTTTTTTTTTTTTAAATATCTTAACACTCTTTAGAGGTGAATCAAAAAAAATTAAAACACTTTCTAGCCATCTCAAGAGCCCGTGGAAAAAAAATAATTTAACATTTCAAAAGACCCAAATGATATGACGAATTTCGTGGTAATATATTCACCCTGATAATTTTTTTTGCTCCGCTTATACACGCCAATGAAAATTAAATTTTTTTTATTTTTTATAACTCCTTAACACTCATTTCAAAAAATGAAAACTCTTTCTAGCCATCTAAAAAAACCATTGGAAAAAAAACTTAATTTAACTATTCAAAAAAACACGCTAATGAAAATTTAAATTTTATTTTTATTTTTTATAGCTTCTTAATACTCCTTAGGGGTGAATTAAAAAAAAATTAAAGCACCATCTAGCCATCTGAAGAATCCCTGAGAAAAAAAATAAAATTAACGTTTCAAGAGACCCAAGAGATATGACGAAATTCGTGGACTCTATTATTGTTTTTTACTCCACGTTTGTACGTCAATAAAAATTTAAACTTTTTTATTCAAATTATTTTTGTAGTACCTCCCAAATTTTAAGTTTCTAGCGTAAGCCGGTTCAGAGTTGGGAAAAAACATTCTCGTGCAGTAATAAACTACGCTTATTGAAAATTTGTATCTTTATGACGTGCTACTACCATAGGTACTTAGTTTCAGCAATTTAGCGTTAGTTGTTCTGAAGATATTAAAATTTTAATTTTTTTACACGCTCCCCCATCCAAATTGTTTAGAGTTGTAATTTTTTGTTTTTACCTAGTCTATCCATAAAAAAATTTCAACTTGATAGCTCAAAGGGTTTGAGAGCTACGAACCTTCAAACATACGGCGGACAGATGGACTGAATTGTTTTTCCCCTTTTCAGTACCTACGCTTAAAAAAAATTGTTTAGGTTTGTATTGTTCTTTAAATCACCTTGTCTATCCATAAAACAAATTTCAACTTGACAGAGGTTTGGAGCTACGAGCCTTCAAATGATTTGCATGCGGCGGACAGACGGACAAAAAATTTTTTCCTCTTCGGTGTCTACTAGAGAGTATACCTACACGTGAAAAAAAATTCTCAGAGTTCTAATTTTCATGTAAATGGCGTAGTATATCCATAAAAAAATGAACTTAATAGTCCAAATGATTTCAGAGCTACGATTTGAGAACGATTTGCGTACGGCGGACAGACGGACTGAAAAATTTTCCCCTTTTTAGTGTCTACTAGTGAGTCTACGCGTGAAAAAAAAATTGTTCAGAGTTCCAATTTTTTTTAAATGACCTAGTCTATCAATAAAAAAAATTTCAACTAACCTGATAGTCTTTGTAACTAGTGCTTAAGTATAACTGTGTATATTTTTTGCCTTTTATTAAAATATAATAATAATAATAATAAAGATTTCAACTTCATAATTGAAAGGGTTCGGGAGCTACGAGCCTGCAAACGCTTTGCATACAGCGGACAGAGGGACAAAAATTGTATTATCATTTGCTGTGTCTTCTAGTGAGTCTATACGTGAAAAAAAAATTGGTTAAAAAAATTTTAACTTGATAGCTCAAAGAGGTTTGGAGCTACAAACCTGTAAATAATTTGCGTACTGCGGACAGACGGACTGACATGTTTTTCTCCCTTTTTAGTACTACTAGTGAATCTACACGTGAAAAAAAATTGTTCGGTTTTTTATAATTCGTCCAAAAAATAAAAAATTTAAAGCTGAGGCGCAACCTCCAGACTTCAGTTTTTTTTTCAAATTCATCAACTTTTTTGATTGAATATAATTTAATATGATAGTTTGAAATTTTGTTTAATTTATTGGTGTTGAGAACTAAGGACTAAGTCCTGAAAATTTCAATTTATGAACAAGGCGTTGGTGATTTTGAAGTTATTTGGTGACCCCGATGGAAAATAATATCGCCTGTTTTTTTTACATATTTTAATAAACATTTTCACTCAGTTTAATATAAAATAACACTAATTTTGTGCGATCCAATTTTTCTCAATTTATAGCCCTGGCTACACAAACATAAATAGCATCTCATATCCACCATCAACATAAATTCTGAGTTCCGAAAAAAAGTACACCCATGAGGATAGAAGAGAATCTTCTATGGGCGGTCACATATCTGTCATAAAGGAAACTTTCTATTGTTTGTCAAAAGGATAAGGAGCCTGGTCTTTCTTTTCTTTTCGTTGGAAACTCCACATACAGATCCATTGGCAGAAACAATGTTCAAATGAATTTTGCATGAATGAAGCTTGAAGAATTGATGAGCTTCGGTGAATATGTAGATCGCACTACCCTATATCAACGCTCTCAAATAACAACGGATAGAATAGGATCCATAAGTAAAAGGACATGCAAAGGACATCAACTTTACTAGCTGTGTTCCTCATGAAATAGTTACGCAGCAGGAGCAGCAAAAAAACAGTGGAAGGAAAAGGAAATGGAGGATATCCCTCAAGGATTTTTCCATTTCATCTCTCTTCTCGAAAATGTATTCACACAGGACACAACTTACTTTTGTCATATAGGACCTTCTATACGACAATTTGTTCTATCGAATCAAATCGAAGTGTAGTATGCGAAATAACAGCAACTTGGGTACTTTCAATTCGAAAGTTTTCATAAAATATTCCCTTTTATAAGATTACAATGTCCTTCGTAGTCGGACGTTGAAATCAAATTTCACGATTCAAACTTAGAGACAAAGGTCGCTTTTGCGCAAAACAACTTCCTTTGATAATTGCAGTAGTACTTGAAACCACTTTGTTGCCCCGTTGTCCAAACATGTCCTTTGAGAATTCAGGGCAAAGCCACAGCTTAAAGGACTGGACTAGTGTAGGCTGATTTTTTCGACATTATAGCAAAATTTATTGGATTTTATGTTTTCCGCATGGGATAGCCTACAAGGACTTGATGCCAAAAAACAGCCAAAATAGGCCCTCAAAAAAAAAATTATCCTTCAAAGAGCCTAGCTGGGGTCAATTTTTTCGCTATAGCTAATACAGTGCAAACCAACATACTTCCTGATATTTGTTTGTATTTGATTCGTATTTCAATAATATTTCTTTGCAGTTTCGAGGAAAAGAGCTCTGTATACAATTAGAGCGAGATTTATTTTCATAGAATCCGGGGCAGTGAAATTCATATTTTTCTGAGCATTTATAATTGCTGTCGGGCAACTTTATTAGCTTTGTGCAAATAGCGTTGCAATTAAATTGGACTTTAGGGTCGGCCACTTATATTAAAATGTTCGTTTTCAAATCGTTTGAGCTTACTGCAATTAGAGTTGCCATGGTTTCTTGATAGCTCTGTGTGAAGAGGGCTATTCATGCTGCTAATAATTATGATACGGTCAACTGGCAATTTTCTTCCGAGAAGAAATCGCTGTTTTTTCACCCTTTGAGGCTTTATTTAGAGCGTTCCACAAAGTGGAATTCTTGTTAATAACACAAGAAGCTGAAGTAAAGAGTGAAATCAATCAATGACCTTTTAAGAATCAAATGATTCAACCACGCGTTCGTATGCCTGTAATAGAAAGGACTTTCAGTTCTAGTTCAATACTTTTCTCACAACTCTTGAGTGCATCCAGGTTTAGTTTTTGAAATTTTCTAATAGCTTGTTCATGATATGTACGGATATTTGCATTCTAATATACTCTCCTTTCCATTTCACTTACAATACGTCACTTATCATATCAAGAGGAACGAATATGTGTAAGTATATACATATATATATATTCCAAGTTTCAACTTTCTATTACACACCGTATCGAAAGTTTTTCAGTTTATTGCATGAGCACTTATAATTTTAGCAAAGCCCAATTATTTTAGCAATTTTCGAAATCCATTTTTTGGAACAGTCGATTTTAGTGAGGTTCCTTCCCGTCAATTTTCCGAAAACCATTTTTTGCAAGGGTCCCCATTATAAATTTTCCGAAAACCTTTTTTTTAGCTTGTGAAAATAGTCAATTTCTACTATTTTTTTAAATTTTTTTGAATAACCGATTTTAGCGAGGGTTCTCCTCAATTTTCCCTATGAAAAAAACAATTTTCCAATTTTTCGGATTAACCGATTTTAGCGAGTGTTCTCCTCAATTCTCTTCCTTCTCGTAAATTTTCCAAAAACAATTTTTTTGCGAGAGTCCCCTCAGAAAAAAATCAATTTTTCGGAAACCGTTTTCTGGAATAGTCGATTTTAGCGAGGGTTCTCCCCGTCAATTTTCCGAATGGGGTTTTTGGGGAGGGGGTCCAGTTGTCAATTTTTCGAAAATCTTTTTTTAGCTTGTGAAAATAGTCAATTTTAGCGAGGGTCCATTATGAAAATAACAATTTTCCAATTTTTTGGAATAACCGATTTTAGCGAGGGTTCCCCTCAATTTTCCTTCCTTCTCGTCAATTTTCCGAAAACCATTTTTTGCGAGGCTCCCCACTGTCATTTTCTCAGAAACCATTTTTTGGAATAGTAAATTTTAGTAAAAGTGGTTAAGACAGTTGATTTTAGAAAGGGTCCGCTTGTAGAATTTTAGCAAGCGTCTCCAACAAACGACATCACTCAATCGGCATTCCTTTTACTAAACTCTTTAAGGCAAAGCACCTGTCCATACACAGCAAAGGTGATGCAGAGTAAACTGTAGAATTTTTTGCCGCTCTCTAGCGTGCTATACATCAAGTGTATCGTATCGATAAAATTCAATAATTGCTTCAGGCTAAAATAAATCACATCGAAAATTGAATTAATTTCACATCAAAAAAACACATCAATTTCGTATAATTTTCCATAATCACTTTCTCTTGACCTATAAATTGTTCGAAGAAAAATAGCCACCCTTATTTGAAAATCGACCCCACTTCACTCCTGTACTCGTATGTTTCGTTCATTCGAAAAAATAATGCAGAATAAAATAAATTCCCGGCAGACGTGAATCAAAATAAATTGGAGGATGGGTCCTTCTTCTGCATATCAAAATCTTAGCAAGTATCCTTAAAAGCCTTTTTACCTTAAGTTTTTACATCGTATCGCCTTAAGACGAAAATAATTTCAATCGGTTTGGAAAATGGATTTTTTTTTAATAAATTTTTCGGAGTTTTCCTTATGGACATTAGAATATTGTATCTCATCCGTTCGCGTTGTAAAGACAGAAAGGATTCTACTCTCTCAAGGTTTTGTCGATCAGCTTTTGAATAATTCGATTTCAATTACATCCCCATCTTCTTAGCCCAATCCCCCCAGAGGGACTTTTAAACAAGCGTCCCATTAGATTTTCAAACTGTTACGGCAGAGTGTTGAAATACTGCTTACGATCGAACTATAATAGCGAACTGAGAAATGTTTATAAATAATTTAAAATTGTTTGCGCAAAAAGTACTTCCTTAATGTGTTTGGGGCTGTCCCGTTTCGCAAACTTTTCAATCAATTTAAAATTTGATTTCGCAAAAATGGAGATTATCGGAAAAGATGTGACAGCTACTTGTTTGCAGACCGGTTTCTACTTAAAAAGGTTTAAATAAGAAATTACAAGAATTGTTCAATTATTGAAGGAATTTATTTGCTTTGATGGAAAAAATTTTAGAGCTGCGTTTCGACGCCATGGCAACAAATTGAAGGACTATTTAAGTACTATTTACTTACGATTTTTTCAGTTATGTTTCAAAGTTTTCCGGAATATATGAATGCACAATTTTTTCAAGAACTTTTGTACGGAAAACGGTGGGAAAAACGCACTATATTCTTTTCATATATTTTTTTTTATTTTATTGCAAGCACAGTGGTGGTTTGGACTATCACTGCTTCACTTTTGGAATAATTTTGTTAAAATACAAATGGAATGAATTTGTTGTTTTTAGTCCGTCGAACCGGATTTGAAAAACCTGTTAACTCACATTTGATTGGAAAATTATACCTTCTATCATGATACTATTATTTTCAGTATTGGTGGAATGCAGGTTGAAGCAAGTGCTTCTTCTTGCCCCACTCTAAGGGAGCGCTTGATTAAACGTATTGTACTCTCCAGAATTCACTTAGAGTTCAATAAATTAAACGATTTCTTGGTTTTGATTCATACTATACATGCAAAAAAAAAAACATTCCAAAAATATCTCATCTCGCTATTGTACGTACTTCCGTCATGGACATTTTCTACATATCTCACATACTCGTCCTACATGTGCGGTACGATAAAAACATATTTTCGCAAATAAATCAACAGGTAGCTAGCACCCATATCACATTACACAGCCGTAAATCAACAGTGTTTCTGCCTCATTATATGTCGCAATAGGATCATACCTTCCACCTTAGTTTTGTTCCGAACATGAGTTGGGGATGTTCTTAAATTACGTTGCGAGACGAGTTGTTAGTAAGATTTCTATTTGTCTTAGGGAGAACAGAACTAAGGGCCGGTCTAAGAGAGACACAAGCTTTAAGCTTCTATTGCAAGGAAAAATACCGGATTTTGTACTCTTTAAAGGAAATTAGGATATAGAATTTTTGCTCATTTTAGTGAAGAGAAGGATTAGACTGTCCTGGCGAAAGAAAGTTTTGTAGTAAGTAAAATAGAAAGCGGTTAGTGGCAAAGAAGGTTTCATATTGGTCTGTACTTCTCATAAACACTGGTATCACATAATATAAGAAGCTTAATGCAATCTCAACAGTTCTAGATATTAGTTGCTTTGATGGGGACTATCTTGCTGTCATCCGAAGGTGATTTGTTAAGCTGCTACATAACAATTTGCAAGATATCGGCATACAATTCAATTTTTTTGGGTAGCAATTTAACAACTACTATTCAAAATTGTTTCTCCAGCTGTTCGTAAAATACATTCACTTATGAATCTTCATAACGATTCACTTTATCTTCACTAAAGAGAATGTAATAAAGTCGAAATGTCGTGTAATTGTACTCATTTGACATAAGTTTCAGTAGGACAATAAATGTGATTGAATCAAAAGAAATTGGTTTTTACAAGAAGGAAGAAAATATGTTAGAATTCGCCAAAATTGTGTATTTGTTGTTGGTTCACAAAAACAAATTTTCTATAAAAATAAAGCTACGCATTGAGCGAATTACGCTAATCATTGATTTACTTCGGTCATTTCGGCAAGTTATTTATAAATCATCTTAATGATTCGCAAATGAATCGATTTTGAATCACAGGTCAATTTGAAGAAAGATGAATTATTAATGACCGCAGTTGAGATTAGTTACCGCAGTTGAGATTGGTTAAAGTTACTAAAGATACAATCTAGATGGGAGGCGCTAACGATCTGTAAGACTTCTAGGCACTCTGGCTCAGGTCGGACAGAGGAAAGACTATGGAGTTATTGACATGGAGTAGGGGAAGTTCGTGGGTAATTGCCTAAGTACTGACAGGGTACTGCTTGCTAGGAAAGCATAATATGCATCTGGCTGTACTGCTTTTACCTACATGCTAGGGAGGACATCACCCACATTTTTTTCTAAGTGCAACGAGATGACTGAGATGGTTGACCAGTCTTTCCTTTGACAATTTGGGGACCTTAGGTAGCTGGTCAAGTTCTTTAGAAGTGTGGGTTGTTTAATAGGCTTTAGTTCTTTACAGTTCACTACAGTGGAAGATCATTTTCGGTACACGATCCGGCGCGAACTAGTTCTTTCTTTAAGTTCCTTAAGCTGCGTGAGTTCCGTGTAAAATCGTGCTGGGAAAATAGTGATGAAAAGGTCATCATGTGTGTATATGGCAATCCATGAACAGAAACAAAGTAGGGGCTGAACTCACTACCAACTAGTTCCTTTCCGAAGTACTTACTATGTGATGACCTAAGAAAAGGTCCTAAGTATGCACCTATACGGTAATGCATGAATACAAAGGAAGTAGGAGTGGGACTCACTGCGAACTAGTTCGTTCATTTCACTTATGGGAACGCTCTTTCGAACTAGTTCGTTCAAGAACTACTTAAACATAATATTTAGTGACCTATGAAGCTGTGAAGTAATCGCTATGGACCCTATTTTAGGGCCTAGTGTACGCGGATGTGTAGCGCTTTATCCCTTCTTAAGACTAAGCCTACTGTAGATACAAATCAAATGCCCCTTTTTATATCAGCATTACTTGTTACAGTGTTGTAGTGAGTCAGACCACAAAATGGGAGTTTTGTACAGAGTGGACAAACCGTGATGGTGCGTTAATTTAGGCTTTCAATTATTTGCTGAAAAAAATGTAAAATTGCAGTTATTACTTTTTTGAGTATATCAGAACCAGAGTACGAGTATGACCAGACCCGGTGATAGGAAATACTAGCTTCACTTTTGAGGAGGCCAGGGCTTGATTTGGGTTGTCGTGCTATTGATGATGATGGATTATACTTTTTAATTCTTCCGCTTACACAGTTCTTAGAGCTTCCCTCTTGGGCGTTACACTTCACAAAACCTACCCTAGTTAAAAGGGTTTCTCGTCAAAAATTAAAGACTCTTTTTAAAGTGCTACCCGCAACACTTGATCCTCTGTCCCCTAATTACGCACATATGTCTAGAATCGCGATCTGATCAATTCCAACCACACATTCATATCGAAGCGTTTGTCCACATGTCGCGTCCTTCAATCCCAATGAATATTTAAAACCACACGACGTACTAAAGCAAGTTCGCTCTTCGGATAATCGGTCCGTTCATCCCCCTTGCTCTCACATGCTGCACCTCATATATGTATACGCGTCCCATCTGTAGGTAGCTTAGTCGAATCGTTTCTTTTTCCTGTACCATCCATTAGCTACTAATTATCAACTTAATCCTTTTTGCATAATCCCTACCGAATTACGTGACGACGAATGAGATTAGACTTGAAGGAAATAAATTGCTCTTGTCCAAAGGTAGAAAACCCTTTACATAATTTATCTCGCAGGCTTGTGTTGAATTAATGGAAAAAGAGAACGTTTGTTCGCTTGAAAAAAGCATAAAATATTTTTCACTTTAAAAAACGAGTGAAAGCATCAAAGTTGAAAATGTTCGCAAGGTGCGCATTTTTTTTAGCTAAATTTCGTCTAGGATTCAGTAGTCGTATGGTAGATAGAAAGAAAGTTGTCTTTAAGAATTTTTTTACCATCTATCCAAGCGAAGTCATCGCTTCTTTCCCAGTTGTGGATTATCCTCCTTCCAAGGATTCTGTCGAACTATCATAACATTATTGGTTTTTTGCAGAAATGCATTTTTCTTACCTATTTCACATTCTCTGAGATCTAATTTCAGCATTTTAAGTGTATTTCGGTGTAAGCCCATTTGTCATGTCACAATTGAAGTCGACAGAAGAGTTCTGATTTTGATTGACTCCGAAATATTCGTGAATTTGCCTAATTGAATCGTGATTGCCAATAGACACCACTAATCAGAGTCCTCTTAACACTATTGAGCAAAACAGTACCATTCAGGTACCCACGCGCTCCAATTTAATTCAAAATTACGAATATATTTATAAAAATCTCCAAAAAGTTGTGCATGTGAAAGATAGGGCAAATCGTTAGCGAATCGGTGGCGAATCGTATAGGCAAATTAGAAGCTAGTCGTTATCTCATACCCCAAACGATTCGTTCATACACGCCGCAGAGAAGTCGCCAATGTTGATTCAATTAGAAAAAAATCACAATTGGATTGTAGCGTCAAGCCTAACAACGAGTTCATACTTTTGATATCTTGCTTAATAGATTGAAATAGTTTATACCATGGATACACAACTAGTATACAAACCATGGTATTGAAATCATAGTATTGAAACTAGCTGCACATGATACACTGCAATATAGTCTAATTTGACAGTATCTGGTATAAGCAAACAAAGACATTTAGTTGCGATACTCGCCACACAGTTGGGGAATGGCACTACTAGCAGTAAAATGCATAGTATACTAGGTAAAATGATCGAATTCGTATACCATGAAACAGGTTGAATACTATATTTATACCAGTTCGTTTATCTCGTATATGTGTAGTATTGGGTGATACACTGCTGGTATTGACGATATTATGATATCAATACCAGCAGTGTATCCATGGTATTAGATAATCTAAATGCCTGCATCATCTGAAAAAGCGCTTGAAAGGATACAAATAAATAATAGTTTGTCGGATACAACTTTTGACGAAGATATTTTGCGATACAACGAATCACATTCGATGTATAGCGAATCTTTAGATGTGGGATGTGTATTTTACGATTAGTTAACATGAAGATGAAGAAAATGAGAACAAATACTCGTCAAATAATTGATGGAGTATTTTTCGAAGGTACGTCAATGATATTTTACTCAGAAATGCACGAAAAACCGGCAGGTATAGACGTAAAAAAACAACATGACATAAGCGCTACGAAAATGATTCCTAGAATCTTCCTGTTTGTATAATTTAATGAGAAATAAAACATCCATAAATAGATGGCCTTCTTCGTAAGAAAACCATATAAATTAACATTCCCACACAAGTGTATATTTCCAGCAAATGATTTCTTTTAGAGACCACGAATTGTAGAATTGATTGAATTGAAGTTATTTTTACTTTTTCTCTGATTGACGACGAAGCTTTTTACCTTTGTCATACTAAATTTGTGTAAATACTTTTCAACAAACTCATATCGAAAAAATTTCGGGTACTGAGCGTATTAAAAATACCCAACCGCAGTAATCTTCTAGGAGCTCCTGGACTGAGTGGTTATGGTTATGACCATCTAGTTAGTGTCCGCAAAGAAGCGGTATCAGTGAAGGTAGCTCTAATTTTGCTTCTTACTTCACTTTAATCCCTTTGGAGCACAACTGAATACTTTAAGATCAGCATTCTGATACACATGCCCGTCCAAACACACGATAACTCCAACACGCGTTGTACTAAGACGCTTCGTACGTAAAATTGGTAGTCTAGGTGGCTTAGTGCCTAACGAAGTAACTCTAGCATTAATTCAAGGCCTAGGCCCGATTTGGGCTGTTGCGCCATTGACTATTATTAGTACGTAAAATTGATATTTTAAGCCTAGGTTCGTTAATCTCGACTACCAACGCTAACAGTACGAAATTGGGCATAGACGCCATAGTAGAGTCTTTGAAGAATGTCTAGATCCGACTTCTAGATCCCAATTTCCTTAAAGTTTCAGTTACAGGATTTATTTCAACAGTTTACTCTGAGTCGTCAGAGACTGTATACGGACTCATAATTTTTTTTAACCCCATACCTGAAGTACATATCCAAGTTCAGTATTTTATCTAGACTTTTATACAATATTATGCTAACGTGAATTGAGCAAAGTTTCTCGGTAGGTGCCCAGTTCATCAGAGTGGTCCAAATCGAAATTTAACGTTAGAACGTTGGAAAATGTAGTTTAGTTCCACTACTCCGCGCAGGCTGGCTGAATGGCGCTCCTAGCATTTAGGAGTGTAGCAATAAGTCGATTAGATAGATACATTTTTTTATTCCTGCTGATCTGGATACATGAGCTAAAGTTTAATTTTTTTTAAATTTTAATTTTCGATTGATAAAACTTTAGATCCACTTTCGAAATTCCGCTCAAAATCTTTCGTATTCACCGTCAGTTGATTACAAATCACTTGATTGCACGTTACCATATTTTCAGCCGTTTTCTCCGCCCTGACACTAATGGCTCACTAATTATTGTCTATTAGGATGCAATAGTTTATTCTATAAATCTAGTTTTCATGAAAACCACAAACAACAGCCCAGAGATACAACCACAATACAAATTCAAGTTTCTTATTGGACGATTCAAGGCACTCGAAAGATAAATTTCCTACCAACACGCTTCTACGTTCTCGATTCTACAATGGAAAGTTCTTTTCCCTTTTTTTTAGGCTCAGGCTTATAACAATCTGATTGAATGCTCATTATCACGCATGTAACACATTGCAGTTAAAGTTTTGCTTAAAGGGAAAAAAAAATTTAGATACGCAGAAAAGGTTATCTTCCTAGCTTTTGACTGGAAAATAAATAAATCTTATTATTTGAGAGTGTTCAAAATCATTTAAACCTTCTTTCGAGAAATAGTCCAATGCCAACCTCTGCTTCTTTTCCCCATGATAGCACTGTCATCCAGTATGAATCCATTTCATTACTAAAAATTAATTTTATTGTTAGGAGCGCTATTCAGCCAGCCTGCGAGGACTAGTGGAACTAAACTCCATTTTCGTCAGTTGATGTCAGTAAATAATCATGATATTAAAGAAAAACCAACCAGCCGCAATTTGAGGTATTTTACTTCATTATTTTAATAAGACAGTATTTTAATCTGTTTTAGCACTTGGAATACAGACTTAAGCACTTTAAGCGCCCTCAAAATCGGGGTTTTTTTTTTTAAAAAAAAAATATCGGAAAAGTTGTCAAGAGATACCTATCCCTTTTCCTTTTCTCCAAAAATCCAATTATTTCGATTTTCGCAAGTGAAAGGGGAGTTTAATTGATGACGGAAAAATCAAACAAATGAGAAAATGGTGGCTAAAACCTTGCAGAGAAACATAGCAAACACGCTTTGGAATTTTCAACTCTTCTTTTGACTTCTTCTTTTTACTCTCCTTGCTGCAATTTTAGAATATTTTTTAATCGGCTTCGGATTTGGAATATAGACTTCAGCACCTTTAATTTAAGATAAAATATTTCAAAAGTATTGTGCAGTAATTAATTTTTTAATTTTTCTTATATATCAATTTCAATTTTACAACAGAAAGTCCTACATTGGGCGCCCTTTTCACGAAACAATACATGTTAAATTAGCCCTACATTGGGCGCATTTATCACTCTCAATCAACTTTGCTCATCCATACCGCAATCAACCCTTGCACCTACACCGTCCAAATATTGATCACTTGAACGATTTTACTCAATCGAGCCAATTCCATTCAATCCTATTACATCAAATATTCGGACAGGTGGATGCACACTATACCGATTGATGGACAACCAGCAACTAAAATTTTTTTTGTATAATTTTCTTTTTCTGCATATGTCAGTGCTTTCCACTTATGCAACTCAGAAGTGCTCTAAGTGCAGAAAGAGTTTTCACTGTCAAATAAGCTCAATTTTTTTGTTGGGCTTTTTTTTGTTGTCTGTATTTGCACTTATACCTTCCATATTTAAAATAAAAATTCAGGTGTGAGAAAATTTTGTTTTCTCAGTCCTTTTTATTAAAACTTTAAGACAAAAAATTAATTCATCTCGACGTGGCATCCATATGGAAAATCTGTGAGAAAGTATTTTTCCGAACTAAACTCGTTTTTGATTTTCTCTCCGGTTTTTCCTACCGAAATTCGCCGGGAATATTCTCATATTGATCCGGTCGGTAAGCGATTTTTAATGAAGACACATATCTAATTTCAACGTTCTAGACTTTTATTGTGGGCCCGAAGTTAAATTGTAATTTTCCCCGGAAAGTTCTACGACGGTACGAGAACACGAAACGATTGTTAAGCGATTTTTAAAGTAGTAGAGGTACTGTAATATGTTGGGAATTTACGGCGAACAATATGAGAATTGTTGCGAGAAATGGCCGTTGAAGGAAGTGCAGGTATGAGAGTTGAGATATCAGTTCTCTTCATTATTAAATGTATCCGTAATTTGAATACTTTAATTAAAGCTAATAGTATCGGAATATATTCCCGAAAAGTTTGAAGAGTTTAATCCATTTGATTTTGGACACTATTCCTTCGAAGTGACCACACATATGTTTTCAAACGAAGAACATCTAAGGCTACCAAAATAACCCCTATTTACTTACTAATTACGTCAATAGGATTAAGTCAGTACTAGGCTTGTGTAGTTCGGAAGAACGTTTCCATAAGTGAAATGAACGAACAACTTCGCAGTTAAGTCCGGTCCTAGTTCGTTTTTAGGAAGTAGTTCTTCATCACAATTATTATTCGACTCTCGCTCTCGTGAATTACGAACTTAAAAAAGGAAATAGTTCATTCTCGAGTGAAGTGAGGACCATTTTTTCAGGTCATCACATTCAGTCATGGGAACTCCGAGTTTCAAAAAAGGAACTACAGTGCAACCCGCTTATAAAGTGCACTCTCATATAACGAACTTTCGGTTATAACGATCCGTTTTTCAATCCCTATTCAAAAATGTGAAAGGTTCTTATGGTGGCTATAACGTACTATGGGTTATACCGTTCTACTTTTGTGGTCCCCTCAAGGTACGTTATAACCGGGTTGCACTTTAGTTCGTTCGCGAGGGAAGTGGAAGTGACGACCTTTAACTTTTTTTTAGGTCATCACATTTCTCTACAGCATTTAACATTTATCATTTCTTTCTCGCGAACTGCGAACTTCTGGCTCGGGAACTAGTTCGTTTACGATCACTAAGATGAACTAGAATGCGCAAGCCTAGTCAGTACAGAGACGGATTGGTCTTCCATGGGTAGACTCTTTACGCCTTCCTTCCTATTTCAAGCGCCTCCAGTTACTCTCACCCACTAGAGTCACTTGAGAATAGACGATACGTTCTTACTGCTGCTTTTGCTGTTAAGATTCTTCTTGGCGATATAAATTCAGCTCATGTGCAGGGTGAACTAAATTCGATCCTTGAGTGTCTATGAACTTAGTGATGTTTTCACCATGATAGCACTGGTATCCACTATGAATCCATTTCATTAAATACAAATCCGATACGAGTATTTAGCTACAAATTTTACTGCTCGGAGTGCCATTCAGCCAGCCTGCGAGGAGTAGTGGAACTAAACTTCATTGTCGTCAGATGATGTTCATAGCTTCTCAAGGATCGACCCGGAATATTGACATATAGCTCACCCAGCCAACCATGATTGTCTCGAATGTGTAGAACTATGATCGGATATCTGGGTTAAGCACAAAATTTGCAACTGAAAAAGCAGGATGTTCTTGAAAATTTAAACAATCAAAACCTTTTCAGCGATCCCTTTTTTAATATGCAGCTATCAAAAACTAGCCTCTGATACTTGAATATTTTGCAGGGAATTGGAGTGTTTCTGATGAATAGTCCGAGAGGGTCTGAAGGGGTCGCAATGGGTAATGGGCCTAGTGAGTGAAGTAGTTCTAGCGCTGCACCCCTTCACTCTAGTGAAATTTAGCTTATAACGCCTAAATTCCTCACTTATCTAAAACATTGTAATGTAAGGCTCTAAAAGTCTTACTTTAACTATTGTAATTCTTTTTTTTTAAAGTGTAATAAGTCAAACTGATCATTTTCTACCCAATTACCACATACTTGAAACCAAAAAGTTAGCAGAACTGAAAACAACAAACTCCACTGCAGATAACATTCAAACTCCAGTCCAACACCATAGAGCTACACATATGATAATCCAGCCTAATACCAACTATGTGGAAGTATCCTAAAGCGGCACTCATTGTGAAATAAAAATAACTTGAAAGCCAATGAGTCTAAATGTGGTTAAGTCGAGCGATAAACGCCATTCGGTTTGCTGTTATGGGGCGCTCCGAATAGCCCCATTCAGCCGAATCATCAATTGCCTGAAAGAAGGCTCTTCAGCTTTTCTGAATGAGCAATAACATCAATGGAAGACGCGCTTCGAATTTCTGTACATTTTCGTTGGTGAATTTGTTGGTATAATAATGTATCACATGTTGAGAGGAGGGTGCCACGAGTATCTATGGCAAATTATTGTCAAATCAACAGGACACATCGAATAATATTTAGTCACTTTATTGTTGCTTGGATTTAAGGGGGACCCCATTGATTTGAATTCTAATGGTTGCTGTTGAAATTGATTCGTTTACACACTGTGCAGCTCGTTAAAACGCTTCACTGCTTCAGAACAATTTTTTGCTTACTGATCGAAACAGAAATTGTTAGTAACTCCTATAACAAAATTTTAATAGATACCATTTTCAAATTTTCCAGAAAACACGATAATTCAAACCAGCATTCTTCTAGGTATGTATATGAAGATGAAATTTGGAAAGTATACCATTGCTCAATAACTGTAGAACTCATCACACTACGAAGCTAACATCTTTCATTGATTGATAATTTGTCACCAAACTAAACAAAGTATTGTAAATTTTGAAAACCCATATACCTTTATATTGCTTCCTTACAAAATGACTCGTCTACCTGCCTGATCGGTTTCCACCGTAGTGTACCAGATTAAAGACTACAGAATACTTCACTGGAACAAAAAATTTGGCGAAAATTCCAATATTAAAGTGTTGCGGTCAGCAATCGAATCAATTTTACAGAGATCAATAGAAAATTGATAAAGGTTCAATTACGCTTTAAAAGTTATTAGGCTGCTACTTCTTAAATCCTAGGGTATGCAAATTTTTTGTACAGTGAATATGCTTTGTATACTATTTAAGACAAAAAAAGGATATAAGGGACATGTCCCATTTACTCTGAATTTTATGGAGAGACAGCGGCTGTCTTTTCTGATATAAAAAAATTAATTTTACATTGCAGAACACTTCTCACTACTGGGCAACATTAGCAAAATAATATTATTATTACATAATCAAGGTGTGTTCATCTAACTTTCTTAAGTTGAAAATTGATAATTATATATCTCAACAACGGTTCAAACTAGAATGGTGCAACTTCCTGAAAACGCGGGCGCTCTTATTGGGCATCAAGCATGAGGACTAGGTCTCCTGCATTTCATTAGACCGAAAAATTTCTTAATTTCTAATCAAATGTGGCTCAACTATTTTTCGACTCAGGTTCTTAATAAATTTACTACTCCCTTGATTTCTGGTTCAATTCCGGTTCAACGGATCAAAAAATGTTCGACTCGGTTCCAAAAAAAGTACTATTTTTTAGTTTTTCTCACATATCCTTGTTATAAGTATTCTCTAGTTTCGTACATTTTCGTTGGATAATATTTTGACACAAGGGTAGCAAGTTTGATGGGATTGGTCACGGTTATAATTAATTTTGAGTCTTTAGATCGACTAAACATTTTACTCATCGCTGTAGTTAGATTTAAGTACCTCCTTTTATTCTGCTGTATAAATACTTTTCACAGTTCTCGATTAAGTTATTGCTCATTTCTTCCAATGATTGCTAGTTAAATTTTCGGCTCGACGGATCAAAAAATGTTCGATACTTTTCCAAAAGAAAAACACAACGGTAGCAAGTGTTGTGGGATTGGTCACGGCTATAATTATTTGTGATTCTTCTTTAGGTCGACTGAACAATTTACTCATCGCTGTGAAAAGACTTAAGTACCTCGCTATGGAAAGTGGTCAGAGGACTAGCACTTTTAAATCCAGACTTTGTTCCGCCCTGTAAAATGTAGTTTCCATGCCCTTACTTAAGAATAAATAAAAGAATAATTTCGGAATCTCTGAAAACATCACATCCGATTTTTCTCTGATTCATTCATTCAACCTTTGATGTTAAAAACGTCTACAAAAAATGGTGACCCCGTCTAAAAACAATAAGATTGACTGATAAAAATACTGGCGAACAAAATGTAATAAATAGTACATGGTCTCATCGAGGATAAAACCGGCCCATTTCATGTAGTAGGCAAATTCTTCTGGACTAAAAAAATAGGCGAGGCGAAAGAAAGATGGCTCAATTTCTTATACCAAATTGATGAAAATTACTGATAAATTTTTTATGTCAGATCGTTCTACATCTCAAAAAACCTACTTGAATACGAAATTATTATGTTCACGAAATTCCCATTAATTATTTACGAATTGATCAAAAATGCTCAAGGAGCCGACCGACCTAAATTTGAATTTCTTAAAGAAGCCTTTTAGTTATCGCGTAAACACCCTTATTGTCTACTCAAATGCTAAGACATTAGTGTGCAGTACCTGGTGCAGACTCGTGTTCAAAACTTTATGACAAAACTTGATGAAAACTTTTTAATTAAGGGAAAACTTTTGCAATTGAACAATGTCGTCTATGTTTTCTAGTAGGTGCCGCTGGGATTACAGCATCCTAACAAAGTGTACAGAGATCTGATGAATTTGTGGTATTTGACAGGGATTTTAGTTGAGAGCGTGTTGCGAATGTTGCCAACATATTACTTGTGTAGCGCGCTCTTCATAAATAACTGGAATTTTAATTAGCGATAATAAATTGTAGTCTGTTTTGTAGTGGGTGAATCGATATAGAGTTGAGCTTGGCATGGAGAAAAGTTTCCAAACAGAATTTATGTACAGACGATTGTTAGATAATCAAGCTATTCAAGTAGCTCACCTTCTCACTAGTCCACCACGGAATTAGTAGGTCCGGCGGATTAATAAAATCAGAGGATTGACGAACATCGGCTCGAGAGCAGAGGTTTGATAAATTTCAAGCCTTGAACTGTGCCTCCAATAAGCTGAATATCGGCGGCGGATTATCGAGGACGGGACAAAATATGTGGAAAATATTTTTTTATATTTAAGTCATTACTTTTAAATTGAAAGGATATTATTGAAACAATTTAAAATCGATCAGGTCAACGACTACTACTCAATTATTTTCTCTCAATTTTTTTGCTGTTACTCCTTGTGAAAAAAATGGACTCTGTGTGTCCGGAAATTAAAACGAGTATTGATATAATAACCCAAAATCAGCGGAGACAAATTGAAAGGGTAGTAGTCCACTCGAACATTAAATAAAATCAGCATTAAGTGGATTCTGGCTATTTTACATAAATTTATTATTCCTTTAAAAATGGAAAAACAAATAGGAAAAAACCCTACTGCTTTTGCTAGACTAAAAACTGAGACATTTCGGAAGAAAACGTTCAGAGATTGATCCTTTAAAGGACGTTGAAAACGGAAATTTGCAAAAAAAAAAATTGAGTTGACTCTGACGTGTTTCGTTGTCAACCGAACCCAGAGGTGAGTGGAGAAATTAGATTAACAATTTAAAAGTAAGTGAAATTTTCTGAATTGAAGTCCAACTTTGCATTGCGGTTAAAGTGCGAGTGTGACATTAAAAAAAACTTTTTTGAACACCGTCCCAGTTAATTTAATGCAACGATTGTACGTTATATTCCGACTTTAGCCACAGTCTAAACTTTGGACAGGAAATAAAATAAAGTTACGCCTTGACGAAAATCGGATGGGTGCCATGAACACTTATTTGTCGATTCAAGGTAGAATTTTGGATTAATTTATCAAATGGTTTTAATGTTGGAGAGATGTTCATACTTATAAATGTGGAAATTAATGCGTTCTTATATCGTCTGTGGTTGATGATATTTTCCTGTGTCGTCAGTAGCAGTGTAGAGCCACTTCCAAGAAAAGTAATGCAATCATATCAAAAATAGACGGGTCATCAAAGGAAATGCCTTCAAAATTAAGTATTCGATACTCGAACCCGATCATTGAAGCTTTAAACGAAATTTCCTTCACATCAAAAGCTTTACGACCATCTTGTTGGATTCAAAATTTTCTCGCACTTGATTTGTGTTTTAGCCGAAAATCACCAGAGATTTGCAGTGGAAGCGGAAAGTTAATCGACTCGGAGTATGTAATCTCGCGTTGAAAGAGGATTGGCTAGGTTAACGGGTGTGTAAGTAGGAAGGGTTGTCCAAAAGGCTTGAAAGCAGAGATTGAAACATTCTAAAATCCATATCTACTGAATGATTGATGTCAAATGGCTGAAACTTTGTAGTTGTCTTATGTTATAGTAGGTGATTAGAAACTGTCACATAACTACTGTTCTCACTAGTATGATCTTCTTCGTAAAAAAAATTGATCATCACTGTCGGTGATATTCGTAAATCCAAGTAAATTTGCCGAATCTTCCTCAGAAAGCAATTTCCTGGACTTATTTTCACTACATACTTTCAAAAGACATGGCACTGCGATAATTTCACTTTGCAACAAATAGGTATAACTGCTACTTGAAGATTTTAACTATTATATCATCAATAGTGCTCTTTTTCCTAGTACTTCCGATTCATAAAAGAAACACATTCCAATAACACCAAGTTATGGTACATGGACATATTCTGAAAATTCGATGAAGTTCTTTCTGAAATTTTTGAACGAGTTTTTTTAATGATAATTAAATAAGAAGAATTTTAAATAAAATAATAATTATCGATGAATTAATAATCATCCTATCAGTTCAATATGGCAACGGGTCATATTGGCCCAAGGAGCACAAGTGGAACAATTGCGTTTAAGAAGATTATTAGCCGTCTAATTATAAGTATGCAATCTGTGGCTAGAAAAAGATAAAGTCACTAAATGAGCCGTTGTATTTGAAAGTGGAATAAGTCCATTTTTTCATACATTGGAACATTTAAGGTCTTACGTTTGAAATAAGTTAAAAATATTGGGATACTTTAATATAATTCGAGTGATGTATTAACACTATAAACCTGTTAAATTTTATTATGCAATAATAATTGTAAAAATTGTTAGAGAAAATAAACGATTTTTTTAGGTCCTAATGGACTTATTCCACTTTCAAAAATAACAATTTATAAGAAATAAAAGCAAAAATGAACATAAGTCCATATTTTTATTGGTATTGACTTTATTAAAATTGAAATTTTAATGTAAAAAACAATAATTAAAAATTAAATTTTTTTTTGTCCGATGGACTTATTCTACTTGCAAAAAAGACGGCTCAAATATTGAATAAAAAGCTTAAGAAATCAAAGAGTTATTAAGAGACAGAATCAATTTTGGATCATATACGGTAGACCCGAGGAGGACGGCAGGGTTAAGTAAAAGAGAATAGTAACGGCGACTTTACCTGCTGAAAGTATGAAGAACTGTGTTTAGATTATGAGTGGAAAGGACTGGGAGAATCAAAAAAAATCTTGTAATTTGTATAAGCACTTAAATTATATTTTCTCCTTCTTTAAATATCACAGTGTCATAATTTACAGAAACAAATGGTATTACAAAAATATACACATTTCAGGTATCCACCTTACTTTAGGTGCTATTATTTGCAGCTTTCCTACGGTGTGATTACCTGAGTGCCCATTGTGGTAAATTTAAAGCCTTTTCGCTCTACGTGGAAAGGTAAATATTTTGAAGTTATCCGTTGTAGTGTGTACTTACACCTTACTTTGACACTATTAACAGGGATTCATACAACGAGTACAACAAAGTACAAGCGGAATGATGCACGATTCGTTTATTTAGTGTTTTCATGGCAAAAAAAACCTCTCATAAGGTCAAACAAAAATTGGTGTTACCATTTATCCAGCTTTGTGTTTATATACGAAAGGTAAAACTTAGCTTCTCTTTCGTGCTGTAAAGAATTAATTTTAAAATAAATATTCACTAGTGAAATAAAGAAAAGCTGTTGAAATTCATCAACTAAAAATACACGATTAAGGTCTTACTGAAAAATTTTATAATCAGCTTGTTTCGTTCGGAATGAAAACTTCAACATTTAAGTGGAGTTTACAAAATGAAAACTTTTAAAATTGAAAAATAAGTTGGTCTACGTTGCAAGAACAAGAATTAAAGTTTGCCCTACTATGAGGCTGCAATGCATCTATGTAAGAAACAATACCAAAGAAAAATTGATGGGTATGGGTCTTAATAAGAACACAAATGGCTTATCGACCAAAATTCTATTCCCCGTTTCATCGTTTATCGATTTAATCCACAGCAGCACGTGTGTAAGCCATCTGAATTCACGACAAACTGGTAACATAAATGCGACGAGACATTTTTTGGAATCAGTGAAGCAGATGAAAAGTTTGCGGCCAGGGTACGGGCTTCTCCCGTGAAGGACTAATCTTATGGAAAATTAAACTGTTTATAACAAATATACGAACTAAATTTCGGGAATATAATTATATTCTCGACCTGTCTGGTAGTTTCGAGAATGTACATGAAATTTTTTGGAGGAAACTGTTCACAGGCGTAGATTTCTATTCGCCCCAAACATTGACTTTTATATATTAGATTATTTACAAGCAAAGTGTTTTCCTATGTCCAGATAAGAGATCAGAAGGCTTTTGTAACCTAATGAAATTTTTAATTTAATATCCTGACCTTTCCACATTCATCCGCAAGTGTCGGAAATTCTTCTCCATCACCTTGACTTATAACTAACGATGGCGCTACAGTCCAAATCGGACCTTCTTGTCCTCCTGAATGTGTAGCCTCCAGCCTTCTCGATTCAGCGACCGTGTCCTCCAGTTTCTGCATCTTAGAAGTGATTTGCTGTCTGCGTCGATAAAGTCCTCCCAGCGCTTTCGTGGTTTTCCAACTGATCTTTGTCCATAAATTTTTTCCTTTAGTGTGTGTTTGGGGATTCTCCCGTCATCCATCCGCTCCACATGACCAGTTTTCATAACCTTATAAAAACCAAAGACAAGAACTTTATTGGAAATTTAACGGACACTTAGCTCCATGTAAGATAGTGAGAGGAAGATAGAAAAATCCTTCAATCCTCAATTCTTCAATCAACCTATAAATTCTACAATACTGGGACTTAAGAATTAACTAATTAATTGATTTAAAGGCATTAATCAATCGATCGATCTTAATCGAACACTTTAAAATAATTGATTTTGCAACAATCGATTGTTGAGCAATCGATTCTTATCCCTAGTCGTGACGCTATTTGAATCCTTTTGATGTATTTGGACAAACAAGCAACATAAGTGAACGGGACATCCGGCATTTTTCAAAATCACTGAAGCAAATGAAGAGCTTGCAAAGAACGCCAATGACCCACGAATATCCCCTACTAGCAAACTACCCTCCATAAGGCCTTACCGAAGCTATTTCCCTACCTCGTAGCCTCGGTAAGACCTTGTAGAAGGTAGCTTGCTAGTAGGAACCATCAGAGCAGACACAATCTTTCATAATTCAATAAATGAAGTACATTATCAATTTAGGCTCAAATCTCTTAAACATAAATGGTACTAACTATTTTTCAATGAGTTCATACTCTTCAAATTTGAAGTAGACTGATGCCGGTACACACATGGTGCAAAACACTGTGCACACCAGAAACGGAAGTTACGAATTTAGTTACGGAAACGAGCTGAAAATCTCAAGTTCACCATTAAAACTTTTCGTAATACGAAAACTATCTGCCGGAAATTCTGTAATTTACTCGATTCGAGCCTAAATCCGGCTGGTTCGTAAGGAGCCTGAGCAAAAGTCATAAAATCAATTTTGAAACTTTAGCACGAGAGGGCCAAAAATTTTGCTATACCATCGTCACCATTAACGCCATCATCTTCACCACCCGCCTCCGAAAAGCCTAAAAGGGTTGGTCCTACTATGCTACTCCATAGCGTTGGTGTAAATTTACGATAGGCTTTAGTCACAGTCCGTAACAGTGGTTACTACTGGTTTAGACGCTTCGATTGCGTGACTCCCAGAGTCGACCTAAATGAAAACTTCTCCAATCAAGAAAACTTGTCCGTACCATCGTTTGTGGCTCCCGAACTTCATTTAACATCACAAAATTGACGATACACTTCAACTATCGTTACAAACGTGTGTGGCACGATATACACAACATAAGTGTAGAACGGTGGGGTAAGTAGGTACTCGGTATACCGGTGAAAAGGATTTAAAGCAGGAAAATCGGAAAAACTGACGATTTAATGAGTTTTAAATTCAGTCCAGCTCTTTAGTCGATTTCGAGCTCGCAAATAAATTCGATAAATTAATAGCCACAAACGAGGCGCAAATAATGCAATTGCGACAAATTCGGGCTTCGAAAATGGCACCCCTATTTGAAATTGGTTGCGGCACGCTTGTATCGATCGAAACTCGTTAATTGAATGATTGGACAAAGATTTAATTTCCTCTCTAATGTGTCCCTCGGCACTGACTGTATCCGTATCAGTGTTCACAATGGCTTCAAATCAGATTAAAGTTTGGATGTGACTGTAAAAATTGGTGCACATCCGATTCAAATGTGACCACTCCTTCCTACAATGAACCAAAGTTCGAATATCATATTAATGAATATTTTCACTGAACTAATGAATTTCGGTCAAATGAACACGTGCATTTATTTGATGTAGACCTATTCATCAAATGATGAATATGTTCATCAACTGACAAATTTTTCTTCATATTACCGAAAAATGATAATAAAGCCTGTCTAAAACGCAATGCTGTGGTACCCAGCTTTTTGTTCCGTTTTAGCAGGTGTCCATTTTATACTGTACCTAGGATATTGTACAAAGTAGTAAAATTCTTAATTTTTATTCCCAGTTTTTTTTTCGTTATGGCAGGTTTCCGTTTTATAGAGAGTTCAGCTTAGACAGCTTTTACTGTATTGGAAAATTTTGATGCATATGAACGTCATTAGATGAAGCTTTTTTCATACTTTCGAACAACTAATATTTGACAAATACTTTCATAGTTTGATGAAATATTCTTTATACTAACGAACAGCGTTTTGAGCTATTGAATTGAAATTTTCATGGTGTTCACCATCCGCTCCTTGATTAAGAGGCGCGAGCAGGGAGGTAGTGAGGTGACAAATTTTGGTTAGCCGGATCAGGAAACGTTTACGATAAACGTTTCGTTAATGAATACATACTACAGAAATGAAGAAATATTGGCACATTTTGATGAATGTGAACGCCATTTGATGAAGTTTTCCTCATACTTTCGAACAACTAAAATTTGAGAAACACTTTCATAATTTGATGAAATATTCTTCATACTAACATCTATTAAGTTGAAATTTTCATGTTGTTCACAATCGGCCCCTTGGTTAAGCGGTATAAGCAGAGAGGTGGTGAAAAGAAAAGTTTTTGTTAGTCAGATCAGGAAACGTTTACGATAAAAAGCTGCAAGTTAATTTTTATATGAAACTATTACAGAGGCAGAAAAAACAATGATAAAAATAAAATGTTTCAGTAAGCGATTAAAGGACAATGTTTCTGACACTGGAACACAATTTGCGCGGCGATGTCTCCAGAATTTCCCCGTATCTTTTATTGATGCTAGAAGTATTCTTCGTTCAAGTACAGCAGTACACACGTACGAATCGATAAATATGTCATACACCGCTTATCCGGTTACCAGCAGAATTAGACATTAAAAATTATAAAAATATATAAACTCCCAAAAATCAATAAAATACTCTTATTAATGGTACTGCAAGGACTAGAAAAGTCTCTTTAAAATTGCGTCAATTTCTACAAAAATAATTAAAGTCACATCAGAATTTTATTCGTCCCGAACAGTTTTTATTCATTCCGTTTCGTTTCCGGAATTAAAATCCTATCAGGAAGTTTGCGAGAGAATTATATAAAAAGCGAGAGGAGACAGAGAGGGGGACGTTACGTAGAGTAGCATCATGACGATATACCTTGTATTTAATTAAAAAAAAAATCGTTCATTGTTACACCGTATGTTGCCGCGTCAGAAATTCATTTAATTCGCACCAGTTAGTCCTCGTGAGGACAAAAATTGGCGATATTTATGCCGTATAAAGCCGTAGATTATTCCGTTTCTTGTTCGAGCATTTTAAATGGCGATGGCAAATTAATTTGTTTGTTTTCTATTGAAATGAGAAAAGTGGGAGTACAAGGAGGGCCTTGCCTTATTTTCTACAGAATATTACAAATTGAGGTTATTGCTCGTTTTAATTTCGGTAATTTGATTGTAGCAATAATTTCATCATTTTGAAAACATGTAAGGATCTGTGTATATACATAAGTGTCCTTGCTTGATCTTTGAAAGAAAATATTATTCTTTTCCATATTCACTCAAGTTATAAACAAGGATATTGTATTCCGGGATTATGTCCTTCAGTATTTTGAGCTCGGGATTTTCTGGGATTTTCTTGTCAGGAACTAAGATATACCAAAATTAATTAGTTTACTATGGTCTTACAATCTTAGACATCTAATTGATTGAACATCAAATTTTTGGTAATTTTTACTCCAACGCAAATCGAATGTTCTTCAGTTGGAATCAACACAATTGCAAAATTTTTAAAGACATCAAGGTACTGTATATACTTTGATATAGTTTGTTTTTTTTTTCTTGCATATTTACAAGCCATTTTTATAAATTTGAAGCTTTAAAGGATCTTCAATAATCGGTCAATTATTGTAGTCACTGTTAGTTATAAAAACTTGCGCATGAGATTTACCCGGAGAACTACAGATTCACTTTGAACCTAGAGCTTATTTTTATCACGTATAAAATTTTGACTTCTTAGACCGCATAATCAAATATCGCATAGTGTAAGCCCACGGTACTTGGACGTCATCGTGCAAAAAAAATCTGCCAAAAGTCAGGGTACAATTTAATTTTTTTTTTCTGTACAAAGTTCATGAATCGTTCTTAATTACAGGCCTTAAATTGAAAGAAAAACACGAAAAACAATTAAAATCAAAACACATAGAGCGAATTTACGTCAACTTCTCTGAATAAATCCAAAAAAGATCCAATTTGCCTCATTGGGGCATTTTTGCTAGATAAATTATTGGGACATTTTTGCTAGATAAATGCAACCGTCCTTCAGAGGTCCCAAAACTGTAAAAAAAATTTATTTATAAAATGTTATTCGATTTTTAACTTTTTAAATAAAAGCAAAAAAGACTCCCTCGCAATTTTTTGTGCTTTAAAGGCCTCAAAATTATTTTGTGCCAAAACTGTACAACTTTTTGATTTATAAAATTTTACTCGATTTTTAATTTTTGACCAAAAATTTCAACTTTTCTGAAAAAAGGACCTCCTCCACCTCCTAAATAAATGAAAACGTTCAACGTCTTTCAGAGGTCTCAAAATTATTTTGTACGTGGGTTCCAAAACTATAAGATTTTTTGATTTTTAAAATTTTAATCGAATTTTAAATTTTGAGCAAAATGTTTTGAATAAATGCTAAAAAAAACTCCCTCTGCCTCATTGGGGCAACTTTCTGAAATAATGCGAAGAAGGACTTCTTAGTGCTCTCACTTAACCAACTTTTCTGAATAAATGCTAAAAGAATCCCCTCTGACTCATTGGAACATGTTTCCTGAATAAATGCAAACGTCCCACGTCCTTCAGAGGCCTCAAAACTATTTTGATTGAGGGTTCCAAAACTGTACTATTTTTTTAATTTGTAGAGTTTTACTCCATTTTTAATTTTTGAGCAAAAATTCCAACTTTTTTGAATATATGCATAAAAAGGACCTCTGCCTCATTGCGCCAACTTTTCTAAATAAATCCAAAAAAAAAGACCCCACTGCCTCATTACTAGCTAACTTTTCTGAATAGTCAAATCAAAAAAATACCCGTACTGTGTCATTGGGATGACTTTTCTGACGAAATGTAAACGTCCTACGTCCTTTAGAGGATTTAAAAACATTTTGTGGGGTTCAAAAACTGTTAGATTTTTCGATTCATAAAATTTTATTCGAATTTCAATTTTTGATCAAGGACGATATAAGTTGGGGATAGAAAGGTAGGGGTTTTAGGTCGGAGGAATGGGAAGCGTCTGAAGTTTCAGTGAACGTTGTTTTTTAACTGCATCTCTTGAACATTATGAAGTTCTAGATCTATGCCTAGCTACAGGCTTCACTGAAAATCGTTTTGTATTTGCAGTGTATGTATGTAAGTCTTAGAAAATCACGAATACATTATCCAAAACCAAGATTAAGTCCTGGGAAATGGGAAAAAAAATTTAAGATTTTCCAATGCTGGATAGCTGCTATGAATTATTTCGGAATTCCGAATATTCATATAGCGGCACTGGTTACCATCTGGTATCACCGAATTCACATTGGGGACTGTCCCATCCTACTTTTGACGTCTGATCCAGGGTGTCACGTTCTCCGTAACATTAACATGCCTATAAATTTCCACACATAATAAACCCGACCGCCTAGCGAACTCGATCCCCAGCCCCGGCAAAGTTTTTATCCTTTTCAGGCTCCTCGCAACGCGTTTATACAACAACCAAAAAAAAAACCGCATTATAAGTGGGTCTTACGTTACACCTGATGATCCCTTCTCGTACCGCATCTCGTGGGAATCCCCCGAAAACATCACATAAATTGGGTTTTAATTAAATCTCGTTTTGCCAGCACCTGATTCCGTCGTCGTGTTTTGGTTCAAACTATGGGCTCGACACCAAAGAGATAAGAGAAGATGCTGCTAATTGCTGCCAAAGTGTGTTGCCAAATTAACAAGCGCTAATTATTTTAAATTAGGAGACTTTTAGCCCAGGTGGAAGATAAATTGAGTATGCGGTCTAACCGACGAGAAGGTATGGCGGCCAACGGCGGTGTGTTCCGTTCGAATCGGATTTCCGAGTCCTTCGTAGAACGAAATTCTTCTGATTAGGGAAATTATCGCGGTAATAAGATGGTATGTCCATAAGGAGAGAACGGGGGGTGGTTTTTTAGCTTCGCAAATGATTAATGGGAAAATTCGCAATATAGGTACATCCATAAATTAAAAATTTTCTGCAGTAATTAATATTTACGATTGTTGTATGCCAACAGTCCATTTTGGTGGAATACAAATCCACAAACCCTCTTTAATTATCCGCCAATTTTTCAAACAAATTTCGAGTCAGTTCCTTCTTTTAGCAGCTTTATCTCGAGTTCCTTAAGGCTCACATTTTGGACCTTTGCTGTTCTTGAAGGGGCTCCTTACTTTTTCTAGCTATTTTTCCTGTACTCTATGGTATGGTATGGTATGTGGGATGGTCATGTTGTCATCCTCCTTCACATAGAAGTTCGTGTTCGTCCGTTGTGCTCCCCATTTTTAATGTACTTTAAACTTTTGTAAAATTAAATTGAGCTTAAATTTTAAATATACCTAATGTATGATCTCTAGTAATCGTGACCTTTGAATAACCACATGATTTACGCCCTTCTGAAAACTTTACTTTTAACACAAAACTAATGTAATTAGTATATTTTTTTCTAAACAACATCTTGAGCACCAATTCAGTTCATTTTTCATTGAACTGCTGGCAACGCTTCTCGGTTTTACAAACTACTAGATCACTACTTCCAATCCAAATCGTTTTACAAACACTTTCGCGTAGAAACCGATCGTCGTCTCGCTTCGCTATAGCACAAACTGTGTCCATGCAAGCTTTGATACAAGCTTTTATACTGCATGTGCTGAGTCTAGAGCTTTCTCGTATATTCGGTGGTACCTATATGTAAAATGTTCGGGAAATGTTAAGAACAAATGTTAAGGGGGTTAAGCGGGAAATATTAACAACAATCCGAGGAAGGAAAAAGAGTTTGAGCTATGTAGAAGTTCCGGTATACCCAAAAACTAGCCTCGAATTTTGCCATGGCCTAGTACATCGTATTGATTTTCTATGCACTTATCGTTTTGACGAGTAAAGACTCTAGTTTTCCTAATGTCCTTAATACTCCCAAATCCAAACAAGGCACATAAAATTGTTCCGCTTAATCTACACTATCCTTTGACTTTTAAACTCGACTAACATCACATGCCAGGGTCTTATTGTGTCTACTGTTGCCAATGTTTTGCATTCAGTTTTCCCCCGAATAACATTTTTCTCCGCACCGATTTTCCTTCCTTCTCGTTGAATTTCCCTCCTGTCCAGAAATTCATTTTCTAGGAAAAGAGAAGATAAATCTTTCCGGAGATGTTAATGTGGAAAATAGAAAAGACCGTGTCGTCCTTAATTAGTTTCACTTTCCTTCCGGCTGACGATAAAAGATAGCCCCGTGATTGTAACCTTTGGCGCTCGAAGTGACCTTTTCTTGCCCTTTTTTCGAACCTTATCGGGTTTGTGAGTGAAATAGTTTTTAAAGTGTTCGGATAAAAAAATGCTGGATTTTTTCAGTTATATCTTTTACAGCTTCCGGCCTCATTATTTTATAGTTGGCAATCGCCAGGAAATTCTGTAATTGGACAATTTCTAGTAAGTCTAAGACAGGTGCAAATGATTCAAAACTGAAAATTTTAATTAAACAATTGACTGATTCGGGTAATGAAATCGGATCGAATAGTTTCAATTCGCATCGATTTATGAGCAGCTGAATAAATTTCATACTAATTAAATTTTAAGAGAGTTTATGATGAAGGCTTGGAGTTGAAATAAAAATATTTTTTGAGATGTCAATGAGTCCAGCGGGATATGAAATAGTAATTAAGTTTATGAATGACTGATCATGAAAAGGACCCTTTAGAGTGAGCTACTAATCACAAATTCCTGTCACTATGTGCTATCCTGGTAAGCCGTTCAATTCGCTCAGTTTTCAGTTAGAAAAACAACCTCCCAAGAGCTAACAGGAAAGCCAAGAAAACATTGCATTGCCCACATTGTAATTCCCAATAAGAAAATCGTGGAAAACTCTGCAAAGTTCAACATTGGTTGCACAAAACATTTCCCGAACATTCCACCACGGAATATGCGAGAAAAGCTCTCGACTCATCACATGCAGTATATAAGCGTATCTCAAAGCTGGTTTGAGACACAGTTTTTACCGCACCGAAGCGATACAACGATCAGTTTCTACTCTAAAGTATTTTTAATGTCATTTGAAATGGTTACAGCAATCGAACAGTGTATACAAAATCGGGCAGCGTTGCCAGAAGTGTGATTGTACCCAAAAACTGTACAGTTGCGAAGGAACTGCTTCTACATGGTTTAAGCAGTCTCAGAAATGTAGAGATGGGAATATTCAAGATTTAGATATTTAGACATCCTGATAAGGACTGTCTAAGAATCTCCAGAAAATAAAAATAAAAAAGCATACAAAAGACTTTGGTAGGATGTGCGCGTTTTTTACTTGATATTGAAATATCATCTGTGAAGTAAAACCTATGGGCAGCTTTTTTGCTCAATTCCTCAGGATAGGTCTATCAATTTTATTCCATCCCCAACTTCAACACAAATGGGAGTTCAGTATTCTCTAGAGTACCATACGACCACTAAAAACATATAGTATCTTTCATATCAGTTTAAAATACTAAGACGAATTTAAGTGACACTCCTGCAAGTCATCGGCATGATAATAAGGAAATCAACCCCTCGATCCTAAGATGACCAAACATCCGAGTTTCAATGAAAGAAGTTTGCCAATTATCCGCAGTGTTATTTTCCCGGCCTTTTTTCATATCAACGACTTTAATAAGATCCTGCTTCCTTCCTTCCAGCAGATTATTGTAAGATTGAACAGGAAAAGTACATAGCTGAAGGTCGGCGGAAAGCCTAATTTCGTTTAACTTTCATCCCTCGACTGACTATTTGTTTCTTATTTACTCTTCTTTTATGACGGCGTGAAGAATAAGATATGAAGGGATGTTTAATTGCAGCTTAACATGAAGAATTGAGATGGTCGTGTATCTCCATTAGGGGTGTATTGTAATGTTTGTACTCCGGACATTATTGTAATGTGCAGAAGTGATGTTCTCGTGGTTAAGGGCGTTAATTTGTGGAAGTACCACTAATTAATTTCGTGCCCTTTTCTCGTAATAAAGGTTAATTAAAGATTGTAAATAAAAGTTTGACGAAGCCAAAAATTTCAATTGGCTTTTGTTGTACCATAGTATTGAATAGAAACATTTGTAGAACGGGTGGTTAATATCATTTTTTTCATTGTGTCTCATTTCTATGCTGCGTTTTATTTACTGCAATGTTCGTTGCCTTGTTTAGACTCTCTAATGCTTTGAATTCTTTTAGGTTGTTATTAGTTATTTGATCAAATGCCCCTGGTACCGAAATAGTGGAAAAAAATCAAATTCCCGAGGAACATAAGCTTCAACGGATTCATTTACTTGATATTTTGAAAAATTCCCTCAGAAGTTGAAAGATTTGAAATCGATATCTTACAGTCGAACTTAATGGGAGCTCCTGAATACAACATTGTTTCATTAAAAAATGCTCATCTTTATCCTCCTTCAACTTGAAAACGTATTACGATACCATTAAACCACCATCACGCTCTATCTGCACTGTCTATAAAATGACAATATTAAAATGATTAGACACAATGTAATACGGAACAAACAATAGTCATAACCGGAAAGTTCTAGCAAGTTTCGAAAAGTTTACTCAACTTCCCGATAACTTGTTGGACATTATTACATGTCTCCATCAAAAGTTATCCAATTAATTAAGAAAACATTTTTATTTTTCGCTGAGATGTTATGAATCGAAATTAATAATAAATTGTAATAAGGACTGACTAGGAAGGCAGCTTATTGTCCCAGTTTCAACTTTCTACAGCTTGTAAGTGTGGTTTAGAAAAAATGTTCTCAAAATTTGCTTTTACTCCTAATTTGGTTGAGTGTTGTTCCCTCTATCTTGAAAGGAACCCCTATGCTAGCTGGGAAGAATACGGAGTGGATAAGTTGCAAATGGTGTAGCTGCACTTGCTTGTTAGTGCGTCAGATGATTTTTACCTGAACTACACAAACAGTATGACACTATCTCCATCAATGGCGTGACAGACCAAATGGGGTCACGCCCTCCTGACAGGTTTCTGGACAGTGACCTTTTTTTCGGTGATGCATTGTTGGTGCCTTGTCCAACCCCCGTCTTGGAGGGACAGTCCTACTTATTTATTACACCTTGGTATTAGTCCTACTTATGTATTACACCTTGGTGGTTTTCAAATCAGTAAAAAGATTTAAAAAATAATAATAATAGTATTAAAAATAATAATAAATAAATAAGAACAAATAAAAAAAATAATTGAAATGAAATTCTTGTTTTTTACATATCTCATTTTTTCCTTGTTAGTTGTAGTATGTTAAATTACTTTGTTATTTTTGACGATTCTGGATGGAATGACCATTATGTCGCTTAAATGACAATATGTTTGTCAAAATTTGAACTTGGTTCATGAGGTACCTTCCACGTTCTCGTTCTCTGTTCGATTTATTTTTGACTTAAGTTTAGAAGACTTCATTATTTGCTAAGTAATTGTTTGTTAAATCACCAAATAGTGTTCTGAGTTCCAGTCCACACCATATTTTGTAGAAGACCTTGTTTAAGATACTCCCAGCATCAGAATTAATTTTTTTTTATTAAATATTTTAATTAGGTATGGAGTCTGAAAACTTGTTCCAAAACCTTACACAGAATCCTTATTACATGCTTCGTGTTAGATTAATCTGACAAACTTCTACATCCAAAGTAATAATCTCTAAAATCAATATCTGAAATCCTTGAGCATGTAAATCTTCCATAATCGCCCGAAGGGAATCATTTTGAAGTCCGGGGAACAAGTGCTAACCTCATCAAAGTAAATTGCCGATTTGCGTTTTCGGAAGTGCTCGCCTAGTCAACGATTCGTGTAATAAATTCTTTTCAGGTGTAAATGATGACTGGGAGCTGCTTTTACTATTTTTTGTTTTCGGTTGTTTTTACCTGATTAACTACGTAATATTTTTCTAGTCTAAGTTGAATTTAGTTGATTTTGGTAAATATCCTTAAATGTAGCGGGTTAGGCTATTGGTTCATTCCAAACTAAAGGTTGAGGTCACAACAGGAACGGTTTAATAAGTTATTTGTTAAGTACTAAAACTCCAACGGATTAAAAGCGGTTGAATATTCATTTAATTACATTGTTAAATATCGCTTAGACCGGATGAGTATCGACAATTTTTTACACGCAATTTATTCTATACAATTTTTTCCTTCAATTTTTTCCCATATTCAACCCCTTAGTGGTTGAAAAGAAGTTGAGTATAACCAATTTTGATTGTGAATAAGCTTTCACTTTTGTGAGCTGTATCGAAATGTTTTTTCTACGCAATTTATGCTGTACAAATTTTTTTTTTAAATTTTCCCAATATTCAACCCCTTAGTGGTTTAAAAGAGGTTGAGTATCACACCAATTTCGATTTCGAATAAGCTTTCACTTCTGTGAGCTATACAAACCTTGTACTGAATTTGAAATTTACTGAAACCCAGTCTGAGATAAATTTAATTGATTTTTGAAAATATCCTGCCCTGTAGCAAGTTAGGCTTTCTTAATTCTTTCTATATCTAAACGTTGAGGCTACCACATGTCACCTGCAAGTATCATAGCAGATTTAGTTTATATTTCAAAAAAAACTTAGGTCTGATAACTAGCAAAATTGGTTTTCTACGCTATTTATGTTTAAAAAAAACAATCCCAAGTTTTTCCAAAATTCAACTCCCGAGGGGATGAAAAGAGGTTGAATAAGAGTCAAAGGGGTTGAATACTTATTTCATCAAAATTTTCAATATTATTTGGAACTGATGAGTAGGAAAAATGATTTATCTACATTATTTATGGTAAAAAATCAATTCTAAGTTCTTCCAATATTCAACCCCCGAGGGGATGAAAAGTGATTCAATAAAAGTAAAAGAAGTTGAATACTTATTTCATCAAATTAGTGAATACCACTTAGGCTTCATGAGTATTGAAACAGTTTTTCTACGCTATTTATGCTAAAAAAAACAATTGGATGCCTTGGCGGAATAAGTGGTCAACTCATTTTTCCAATAACATGCAAAATTTGATTTCTATGAAGCCTTATTAGATTAAAATTATTTTTACTGAATTTTTTTATGATTTTATTAAAATTATTAAGGATAATATTAAATCATAAGGAACTAACTGCATCAGCTGTTAGCTTTCCTCCGAAAGCAGTTAGAGTCGTCCTCTAACTGCTTTCCTCCGAAAGCAGCTAGAGGGCAGAAAAGTCAAGCCCTTTTATAGTTTATTTTTCAAAAACGAGTGCCACCAAGGTCTTCAATTTAAAAATTTTACAATACTCTACCTGCTAGGGAATGAAAAAAAGATAGTTAGGAATTGCGATTGTTGAAATGGATGTTATTAAACAGAAGTGATAAGCGAGTTAGAGACCATGTCGTTGCATACAACAATGGGCTGAGACTATGAGACCTTATCAGTATTTAAATTCCTAGACGTAGTGTCCTAAAAACGTATAGTAAACCAGTTGAGGACTTTTTACTGCTGTAAGGACTTTAGTATGACCTAGCCGAAAAAGGTGAATAAATGTATACACAATTTGTGCGCGAACTATCGTAGTACTAAGAAATATTTCAAATTTTTCCATAAAACTTTATTAAATTTATTTAATTGGCGATTTGTTGGAAAAAGCTGCTGGTTCTATCCCATGAAAAACTCTAACTTCTAATTTAACTAAAAAGTCGACCTCAATCAACCAGACCAATAAATCCCAATTATCGGCACCTATTTGATTTTCCAATAGGTGGATTTCCGCTTATGACCACCATCAACGCAAATTCACCATGCTACTTCGACCCGATATTTTACGGGTTTTGATTTTCAAACTTTGACTATGACTTTAGATTTTCAGAACGTTAATTAAAGCGGATATTAAGCATCCAATTAATTTCGGTTTAGAACCGGATGTTGTCTGAGTACCTGTGCAACTCGGTTGCTACATTTCATTGTCTGTACCAGGAATTCAGTTTCCTTGACAACACGTTGAAATAGTCCAGAAGTTTTGATATAGAAGTGATTGGGGCGCTATACATCCGTGATAAATCCATCAATTCGCTCGAGTACTACTCGTATGTTGTGCGAAGTTTATCGATCTATGTAGCTAATGTACTAGTATCTAACGAGGACGAAACTTTGCTCCGGCTTAGTCATTTTGAAAAAGCTTTGTGAATATCTACCGAATACGCAAGTACTGGCGGTATACAACCGGGAGCCATGCTAGTGCTCACGGCTTTTTCAACTATTTCCTATCCTTTTCAGGTCTTTCGGAACTAGTTCCTACTACGAACTAGAGCATAAAAATGTATGCACATTTCCATTATACCGGATGTGCGCATTCAAGGACCGGCAGTATTGGCAAGCTTTCATTAAACTCCTCTTCGGGAGATTTGTTCTTAATCAACACTGTGATACCGAAGTACATTGTCGGATCATCGCATTCGGTAATTACCGAAATTTCAGATACGAATACTGTGAGCTTGTTTGAATAGTTCAGCGCCCCCTAGCTAGGAAGTGGAGCCTATTGTAGCACTTTAGAACAGTGCACTTAAGTCTAGGAGATCCTATCCTTCAGGTGTCATGCAGCTCGGATTTCCACGCCAATCTAGTAAAAAGCGCACAAGCAAATCTTGTATAAGATTATCACGAAATTTTTTAGAAGTGCACAGTATAATTTAAACCTTAGTCTTACCAGAGAACTGCTCACAAATTTCTTTAATGGGTTCATATTAAAGCTGAACGAGTCTACTAAAACTGCTTCTGAAAAGAACCACTAAATTTATATTTTTCATAAAGCTGAAAATTAAATTTTTTTGTAATAAAACAAGCAGTGGGTGTTTTAAACTAAAATCTAATCCAGTTCCTGACCTGACTCCAGTATCTTATAAAAATGGAATATTTCTATCAGTGAAAAGTTGGTGGATATATTTTCACGAATTTCGTCATATCTCTTACATTGAACTATTTTTTTTTCGAGCTCTTAATATAAATGATTTACGCATTTTAAAAAATGTTCAAGGGTTGTTGTTCTAATAGCATTTTTTCCAAATACAGTTTTGAATTTTTTCTCTATGGATGACCTAGTTTACATACCAGCTAATAATATGGTGTAATTTTATTTTAATTTTTTGTTGCCATTAACGTGAAATATTTGTAAGAAAACAGTCATAAATCATCAAAATTGGTCGTAGCGGACTCATGGCGCCTTAAGTTAAAGGTGCTGAAGCCACTATTTCAACAGATTCAAACAGATTTAACAGATTCAAAAATTTGCGGCCAGAAGAGTACAAAGAAGAATTGCAAATTTTGATTTTTTTTCAACGTTCTTAGCTCCATTTTTGACACGATTTTAATTTCGTTTGAATTTTTAAGCATCTGGGTGAGCTTCCGATTAGTTTGCAGTGAAGAAATCCAAAATCAAAAATTTTATTTTTAAAAAAAATGCCGTATTAAATTATTAATTATTAAAGCTAAATTTTAGCTCCATTTTTTCAAAATTCTCTCCCAATTATTCGATTTTGACAAGTTAACTTAAATTAAAAGTAGTTGACGACCCCTTTTCAAATCCGCAAACAGATTTAAAAAAATTTAAGATTTGCTGCCAAGAGAGTCCGAAGAGAGATAAAATTTAGAATTTTTTTTCGACACTTTTAACTACTTCATTTTTGATACGATTTTCTTTTTGATTTTTAAGCATCTGGGGAGCTTCTTACTCGTTTGCGGTGGAAAAATCGAAAAATGGATAAATTGGCTTTTTGAAAAAATGGCATGGACCAAATTTTAGAACTAGTTTTTCAAATTCTCTCACAATTGTCCAATTTTGACAACTGACCACTCAAACTAAAGATACTGGCGCCTCCTTTTCAATACCGCAAAAAGGTGCAAAAAATATAATTTGAGGCGAGGAGAGGCCAAAGAAGAGTCGCAAATTCAGAAGTTTTCTTCCACCAATCCTCTATTTTTTATCTGATATTAATTTTGGACATTTTGTTGTTCTTGATGTTCCAGAAAAAAATTAGCAATTTGTCCAAGTATCGTACTTTTGTGATTAGACTACCGCAAAAATCTCTCTCAGTTTTCAATATGCTTATCCGAAGCTAGAGGTTCGCAGGGATTTCAATAAAAACACAATTCTTTAATGGCAATAATCGAGTTGTGTATAGTCGAGTTGTGCGGGTTGGAATAGCATGTAACAACATGCACAGATCTAGCACACTGAATCTCAAAGGTATCATACAAATTAATCGACCAATTGCACGCTTATTAGAATGTATTTTCGATAGGAACCTTAAGCTTTCGCAGAATTTACTTAAATATAATTGAAAGCAGAATTTTAGAATACTCGAAAATCAATTCCGGATCTGTTGCCTTCAATTCAACCGAAGATAAAAATAGATTTAAATTTAATTTTAAAAGAAAAGCTTATTCCAAGTAATTTGGCATTTTTCTCAAAAACGCCATTCAGTCGAGAGTCTAGACAAAACATGGTAAATTATTCCCAAAACACACTCCACAATTTTCTCAAATTACTTTTCATTTGACTTAGAAATTAAAAAAGAAATGGGAATGTTTTTCTGATCGATCCCAACTAATTGCCGTAGGACGAATTTTTGGGGCAAAAAATCCACTATATTAGCTTTGGTAATTGGAATTCATTTTTTATGCAAAATTCCAGACCACTTGGAACTTAAAAAGTATTTTTAAAATTGAAGAAAATTTAAACTGTTTACTAGAGGCCATCATGCCTCCTTTTTTTTCGTAGATAAAGGTTTTTATTTATGGACCATTTTTTATGTATGACTTTTTTGTGGCTGATTAATGAAGTCGGTTGGGTTTCAGAGAGGGAACAATTATGGGGGTTGATCAGGAAGAGTGGAAGGGTGTATTGCACACATGACACATACAACTTCGACGACGAAGACGAGGACGAATAGGTGATTTAAAAAAAGTTATGGGTGTTGTTACTTCTTTTGTAATACTTCTGGGGACGTAAGGTCAAGGAAGTAGGAAGGACGAAGTCTGGGTGGCTAGAGCACTTGCCTTCGGTGAACCTGGTACCAGGTTCGAATCTGCTTGGCGACAAGTAATTTTCGAGAATGGGATTGGATGCCGGACTACCAGTTCACTCAGCTTGAGTACCAAAGTTAAAATCGGGGTAATAATCACGGACGAGCATGTGGCTGACCACTTCACCTCCTACTATTCCTTTGGTCTAGTAATGAAGTAACTCTAGCATTACTTCAAGACCTAGGCCCGAATTGGGCTGTTGCGCAATTGATTATTTAGTAGGAAGGACGCAGCAACCTACAAATCCTTGTACTTTAAAATGTCTTCATCGGTCACCACCTCTTCTCATGTCAATCAAAAATCACTGGCACCTTATTATCACTTATCACTTACCAAATGAAGTTGAAAACTTCGACGAGCCGAAAATCTGACAGAATAAAAATTCAATTCCGTTCGTCAACTTGACATCAGCAAATTTCGTGTCCTCTTCTGAGAAATCATTGGCAATACGAAAGGAAATTGTCAAGGTGCTAAAATCGATTTGACTGAAACTTTAGACTAAAATCGCACGAAATTGCTACCCAGGTGTGAGTGGCAATCCAGGTGAAACCCAGATGTGCGTAAGTTGCATACGATAGAGAAAGGACCCGAATGGATTTTCTATTCGGAAATATTCCTTCCTTCAAGGAATATTTACGTAAACGAAAAGGAGTCAACTTGTCGTGTCACTCAAAACGACGATTATTTTTTATTTCGTTGCGTGAGTGACATTCTATGAGTCTTGAAAGTCGTGTGATTCCGATTTGATTGACAATAGGGAAAATAGGGATGTGGCGAAACTCTGTATTTCCGATAAAGTTTCAAGCCGTTTTTGGGTTGATGTACAGAGGCGAAAATAAGAACTTTTTGTTAATACACTGAAAGAAAAACTATTTTTATTCCAAGGTTGCATTTACTATATTAAAGTTCTTTTAAATATTGTAAAACAGATATGTTTCTAATGATCATGGATATGATGTTCCTAATCATCTAATATATAAAAATACAAGATTTTTTTGCTGGGATCGAATGGAAATCTAAGCTTGTGAACCATTCCCTCCCAAATTTTGCAAGTACATTCTTGAGACTACTGAGCAGGTCGAGAACATAATTATATTCCAGAAATTTGGTTCGTATATTTGTTATGAGCAGTTTAATTTTCCATAAGATTGGCAATGGCGTGAGTAGCGCCTCCGCTCAACGGAAGAGACAGGAGTAACAGGGACGATGGAAAAACGAGAGAGTAGCCGCGATACGCGGCTAGTAGCATATAGGTAATTCGTAAAAACATAGTGTTAAACATATATTAGTACTGATATTTAATACTGTTGTTGCAATTTGATAAAAATAATTCCTACAACCATACCATATATGGTGTGTGCAATCATGTAAGGTAAGATATAAGATATGATTGTCACAACTATACTATTATTCAAATAAATTTGAATGATCAGTGCAACTATAGTATGTATTTGATTAGACTAGGTCCGTACAATCATGTTACTTGACATATTATGTTTGCCGTAACCATACTATGATTGTGATAAGCATGAATATGGTCAGTACGACATTAGAATTTGTTATGATATGGTGATTTCAATTATGTAAGTTCATACTTGGGTCATTCCGTTAATGTTGTCACCTTACCATCTCCGACTCTTTTAACATTTTTATAGTTGAAGACCTAGTGGAAAAAATAGCTTAAATTCAATTTCTTGTTTCTATTTAATTTGTTTTTGTTATAATAGTTAAAGTATGTGAAAGTGTGTTAGAATTTGCTCAAAAGTGGTGTCTGGGTCCTCTTTGAAAATTCATATCTCTAGTAATTTTTATACTTTCATTTGATATTTCTAGGAACCATGTCACATGATGCTTATGATTGGCGTAACCTTTCTAATAAATAAGAAGGTTGCATGAATCACACACCAAGGTCTCCCTAACCAAAATTTTTATTAATCCAAACATAACATATTTTCGAAAAACATAACTATGTTTAAAGTAACCATGTCACATGAATGTAATGTTTGGCGTAACCGTTCTATTAAAGAAAAAGGTTGCGTGAATCACACACCTATGTAGGTTTCCCTAACCATAATTTTGTTTGAGACAAACATTGTATGTTTCCTAAGAACGTAATCGTAGTTCTATTTACTAAGTTGTAAAATTTTACAAACATACATTCCATTAGTACAACTATGTATGTTACATGTTGTAACGTGGTTGTGGCTACTATATATAACCTCAATCATAGTCAGATTCTCCCAAAATATGGTGGCCACTATCATTATTTTATTTTATTTATTCTTTGAGTGTAGTTTTTAGTTCTATTGACTGTGATAGGTTCTGCCAGGCTTTGCACTATTTGTGGCCATATATTCAAGCCGGAAAGAAGGGTTATAGTGAGCAGCCCTTAACTCTGGATGTTGCCTGAAAGCAAAGCCAATAAACATGTTGTAATCCATGGAACCTTTCCGTAATGACTCCATCGAGTAACAACCGTAGCATTGTTTAAATTACATCCAACCTGTCCATTGTAAATCGACTGACTATGCTTATAAAAGTGCATACAAAACACCGATCAATTGATTTCGAATTATCTCGCTTGGGAATTTCATGAAAGCGAACTAGTCGCATGCAATAAAATAAAACCGAGTCGAAACATAAAAAGGACGAAAACATGAAACCGGAAAATGCGCTTCACATACTGCCGTATTCAGTTCGAAAAACTACGATATCACTAAATGATGTGTAAAAATGTAATGAGCTGCACACTGTACTCGGAACGTATGTGGGCATATGTAGTCGAACATACTAGGCAACATCAGGTCCTTTTTACTAAACTGTAAAATAGCTCACATCCGTTTTTTTCTCGTACATCAGAATTTTTATTTCTGGAAGCTAGTCCATTGGGTCGTAGTAAAAAATGGAGTTAAACTCCCTAGTCATGTCACATATGTAAAATGCAAATGCAAATAAGAAAGAAAATTTATTGTTCGTACCGGTGAAAGAAATGGGGCCAGTAATCGTACTGGTGAATAATAAATAAAAATTTCCTGGATGAATTTCCGAAGACGACTGGCCGTTTTTTTTTCAATCATCCCCACATACAACCGATAGTAGGTTTACAACAGCTGACGAAGTCAACGAGAGAGTCGGGTCAAACTTTCTCAAAACTATCGCACTACATGTGTGATTCCATAAAAAATTCATAATCAGATTATTCTACCGGATACTCGAGTCGAGTTAAAATGGATTATTGGCCATTGAAAAATTATGAGATGAATTTAAAGCGAAAAGTTTGAACGATAACTTTATCATTTTTTCGGTTAAAGTGTGTGGCGTGCGGTCAAAGAAACTTTGTACACCACTTCCACTCTATAAAAATTAATTTTTAAAATACCCCTTCAGTGGAATTAAATTGCTCGGACTATGCACTAGACGAACTTATGTGAACAACGCTACAAGTGTGGATTAAATTTGGTCCTTCGTATGAGCTGAAAATTCTGGCTTATTTGAAGAGTTGGCCCCAACTAATATTCGGTTTGCACTCTACTTGTTGAACTTTATTATGACTTTGCTATAGAGTCATGAAAACAAACTAGACGTATTAAAATGTTCACATTGGTAGCTATGATATGGGGTTGAGATTCCAGTTCCGAGACCACCCTTAAAACAAATGTTGAGTTTGTGACTTCGTTAAGAATGGACAGGATGTACTGTGACCAATCCAATATTTTACATTCTGATTAAATATTTAGCTCTTGCTTGTAGCGATTCTCATACAACAATAAGCTGCTACTACAGTTTAGAAAATCTGCCAACGGTCTGGGCACAACTTTATTATTTTTCGGATAGAAGTTCGGAACGCGTTCAATTCTGAGATGCGGCGTAGGTTACTATGTGACAGAAAACCTAAAAAAAAAACCTATTAACATATAAATTACAGAATTGGGTCATACTCCGGGACGAGGTCCATGTCGTACTATAATACCAGTTGTTGCGTTTTTCTGGTCAATCTCCAGACAGAAAATAAAATGACGGCGGTTTTTTAACTTCCACCGTCACTTGAATTTCATCAACTGTTTAACCTTTAACCCTATCACACATACATTGTCATTACCTAACATTTTAGAACATTTAGTATGAAGCGAAATTTTTTAATAGCCAAATGGCGAGTCTTAAAGGCTTAAACGGCGGACTATTGGGGCCAGATAAGTGCAACCCGGTTATAATCCTTGAGGGGACCACAAAAGTAGAACGTTATAACCGATAGTACACTATGCCCAACATAAGAACCTTTCACATTTGTGAGTAGGGATTGAAAAAGGTTACTTTGTAGCTGAAAGTACGTTATAGAAGTGCACTTTATAAGCGGGTTGTATACTGTATACACAAAACCGTCGAATTACTGAGATGTATTGTGTTTGAAACTATCAAAAACAAACTGTGGATTATCATAGAGCCGGCGGATTACCAATCATCGAGTGACGGATTATCGAAATTTATGTCAAATTTGAGCGCGAAAATTCCGTTTAAACGTGATGGAACTTTCAATCTTTTAAAATACAAGTCAATGCCATTTAACCCAATTCTTTACGACCTCAGAATATTAATGCAAATTTCACACAGAAGTAAACTATTGTTCGGGACCTTTTCCCATCTCTAGTTTTCCTTTATAGGCCATCATCCTTAAAATTTACAACAATTAAAAATGTTCCACTAAAATTCTAACATCCATGAATAGGGACTGACGACAGTTCATTAGATAACGATGGGGAGAGGGTGGTAAAAAAATACAAAAGAAATTACGGAGGAGAAAGAATGAAGCTGGTGTAATTGGTAAACTTTCATGGAAAATTCGCGTTTATGTTACACAAGAAGTTTCACTTAGTTTTCCAGCGTATAGTCTTATAAAAGTTTCCCTTTCAAATAGAAACGAACGTGGTTGAAAAAAAGGGTAGAACGAGAGAGTTCCATTCAAATTGCATTATAGAAAGGCGGATTAAGCCTTTCGAAGTAAGAATACAGTCACGATGGACATTGTTGAGGTAGAGGGCTAAGTTGTAGGTATTATTCTTCTTTCAGCATAGTGGCTGCTTAAAGTTGTCGTCGTGTTAATGTTAATTTCTGTGTACTTGAATCTTTGAAGACTTACTTTGAAAGTTTTACTGGTTGAAATTAAGAAAATTATTTACGTCCGAAATCGGCTATCCGCCTTTTATAACTTCTTTCAACAATCTGATCTTACACATCTCTCGAAATTGCGAAATATTCTTTTATTCCCATTTTGATTTATACTAAGAACCTGAAAACCTACGCCATCCAAGACGCAGCGCACCTGTGTAAAAATTTATCTGTACCGTGCTCCAGATTGGTTTGCGTCCCAGGAGAATAAAAAATGTATAACAGTCGATGACTACTTATACTCTGTTGTAAATTCGGATAAATTTATTATCCTGCAAATTATTCGTCCCTTTGTGTTAAATTTCACAAGCTGCAACATCCTGGATGAACTAGGTCCTGATTTGTTGTGATTTCCAGAAAGTCTAAGTTCATCAAGTACTTTTGTGTGCTGTAATGAGAATCGCCTAATTTTCTTCATTGTCAATTGATCCTCCTTTAAATTTTGACGCACGCAAGCGAGTTATTTAACGAATTCATCCTCCCATTCCTAACTACATCAAGTTGATTGGAGTGAAAGAATTTTTTGAAAAGATAGTTACTCAAAAGCTCATTAAGCTTTTAGTTCTGAAGCTTTGGAGTGAACTTTGGGGATTATGTTGGTGCAACAGCAAAGATTTTTCGATGTTTTACGGTATTTATACACTTTTCGCTGTTTAAAATGGTTTTTTCCCGGAATATTATTTCAACTCATTGATTATGATCTGACAATTATCTTCAAATCTGTTCATAGGCGGTATTTACAATCGCAATGGCAATCAATTTGTTGAAAAATGTGGCAAGCCTTTGCTAATTCCGTGTAAGAAGAAGCAGGACTCAATCCTGCGACCTATAGTGTGTCTAACACGCTTGCACTCTACTACTGATGATATCAAACAAATAAATTTGATCACTCCAGCCACGAAATTGTACAATAAATTTGAATTTTCCAGTCTTAAATTGAAATCAGGTCGATACTCGTTCGTTTCTATTTGCCAAGTTTGTAGTTTAATCCTAAGCTTAATTTTTCGTAGAGTTCTTCGTTGTTCCTTAGTTGAAAATCTGTGAAAGAAACTTCTGGCTACAACCTAATCTTTAGTGTATACTGTTACTCGATATTTTATCTTTCTTCCTTAAGTTTGGTGTGTTTTTTTTCGGTTTTGTGCAATAGTCGTTTGTTGCTATATATGTACGAAGATTTTCCATGAATTTCCTGCAGTCCGACTGGGTAACATGACAAACTTTTAAACTGCTTGTCCTCGACCTAAAGTTGTGATACCCTTCACAAGCAAAATTTCTTCGAAGTTGAGACGAAGCGTAGAAAGGATACTTGAAAGGACGATAGTGAGACAGTAGGTAGATATTGTGTCGGAATATTCTGGAAATTTTGATGCTACGAAGAGAGCATCCCATCAAGAACTACTACAAAAGGGATTCAACTTAAAGTTAGTGGCAAGTGTATAACTCTGTCGCTAAAATCTACTATAAGCTCTGTGCCGTCTCACTCCACTTTTCGCTTTATGTTCGCCAAACGATGCGATTCCGCATAGTGAAGTGATTTTTAGTTGAAATTCAAAATTATATTACACTGATTAAATTTGGTTGTCCTGTTACAATGAAACTTCGGACAACTATGGTTAAAGTGATCACAAATTGTGATAGAATAACATGATTTGATTTTAAGCCAAATTTACTTTATTATTTTAATTAAAAAATATACGAGTACAAAAAATGTCTGGACTGATATATTTACAGTATACTGCCCTGGTAGCCCATACAACTCGACTAGGGTCCGGTGGGAAAAACAACAACCTCCCAATACCTAACTGGACAGCGAAGAAAAACATATAAATACATACATCTTGCAATACCCAATGAGAAAGTCGAATACTCTTATTCACACTCTTTCCTCAGCCCTCCACATATACCACCGAATATGGCGAAAAGCTCTCGACTCAACCCATGCAGTATAAAAGCTCAATCGAGATTTTTTTCCAACTAAGATCTTACTCAATTTTAAAATTTAATTTTCAATTTTTCTACAATAACTGAAGACTTCTGATTGAAGTTTTAGATAATGTTTTCCACTTAACTATAATTGAAGCCCTCGGTAGAATAAGAGGTCAACTCGTTTTTCCAACGACATGTGAAATTTGATTTTTCTGAAGCCTTATTGGATTAAAATTATTTTATTGATTTTATTAAAATTATTAAGGATAATATTAAATCATAAGTGGCTGCGTCAGCTGAATTTCATCCGAAAGCAGTTAGAGGTAAAAAAAACCCTCTCATGTTTTTAAAAAATTTAGTTGACCCCTTATTCCATCAAGGGCTTCAATTTAAAATGGTGAGAAAAATAAACATCTTAAAGAAATCACAAGGCAAAGGAATTCTCCCTTATTTCAATCATTCCCAAAAAGCTAATAACAACATCCTTAAATACCGAACGGATGAATCCTTCCGCAGGATCGAAGATATGAAAACAAGTTGCCTTGGGTATTTTGCACGAGTATCGCAAAACGAGAGAAACCTTTTATGTGACCTGGTTATGCCATCAATCTCAATATGTTCGTTTTTAGGGTTGCCGAAAGGGGATGCATGATATGAAATCATCCGTACCATTTACGCACTAAATCGGAGCAATGAGAAGAAATGTCTCGGCACCACTCAACTTGAATCTCGATAGTATGCTTTTCGTATAAATTTCACTTTGTTGATTTATCACTGGAACTAACTTCATTAGAATTTCGAATCATTGACGGGATTATGTACGTGCATTAGCCGTGAATATCGAAGAATCGTTGGTAGAAAAGTGATACAAATATTAATTACATATAGTGTCGTATATCCTACGCTTCGTATTCGTGGTTTTTCGTATAAAATCAATAAGGTGTACTTTAAATTCTATTCGCAAGCACCTACCTTAAAAGAAACTTCAATAGTTAAAAGGATTTCACAGCATTCTCATTAAATGAATAAATATTTGGCTGCGTCTTTCGTACGCCAACTGGATACACTATAAAACAGCTGTAAGTTAAATTTAAACTTTCCAGCATAAGCCTTTAACTCTATCTACTGCGTCCTCCACCTGTTAATTTTTAAGATGGCTTTGCTGTCTCCATCAACCGAGTCCTCTCATCGCTTGCGTAGTTTGTTACTAGCTGCTGACTATTGAAGGTGATACAGTTGGACACTATCGTAAGTCCCAACTAATCTAATCTCTTCGGCGTCACCTTTCATTCGAAATTTTCTTACCATTGGGCAATAATTCGTCCAAAGGACCTTAAGGTGATGAAGTTTGAGTTGAAAACATCATGCATACCTCCAGAACAACTCACATCCTAAACACGTTTATCTCAATCTATTACAAATCGAACCAAAAAAAAATTTCTTTCTACATATCACCGAAACATGATCGTAAAATTGAAAAGTAACATTTGTCCGCACTCAGTGACCAGATTTTTGATTTTTCCTGTCATTTCCTCCACGTGAATAGAAAATCGAAAAGGAAAATCTCCATCTTTTATCTATCTATCTATAAAAAAAAAACCTTCTTGTGGTCGCTTCCTATTTTCTAGTCCTATACTTCGTATAGCGACTACCTTACATGCCTTATTTCTTGACTTGCAAAAGATTCGACAAGGAAGCAAATAGCCGGAAAATTTACACGACGTGACAAGAAATTTTGATATTTTATTGAAAGGGTTGCACGTTTCACAAATAAATGTTCCTGTGCTTTACACAATTTGATTATTTTAATTTTATTTTATTTTTTCTCGACAAACTGTCAATATTTATGCTCTGCTCTATATTCACTAAAAAATCAATTTCATATTGACGTTCTCCAGTTTTTACAGATTTTTGCTGTTTAGGAACTTGCATGTGATTGTTCAAAAAGATTTTTTCATTCAGTTGGAAAAAGTTCCTATTTTCCCGCCACTCGATAGGTAAAACATCAATCATCACTGAATATTGTTACATGTACCCTGGGAACCAGCACAGCCCAATGGCAACAACATCCATTTCTAGTGGGCTCTTTCCAGTATCCAACGAGCAAACTTCTGTCCACTTCTCGAGTGCTCTTCTTCTTACTCTTTCTCCAGCCCTCTAGAACATCCCACGTACACCACCGAATATTCGGAAAAGCTCTCGACTCCAAATATGCAGTATATAACCACGACAAAGTTTCCAGCCAAAAACACTTTGTCGTGCTTATATACTGCATATGTGGAGTCGATATCTTTCGCGAATATTCGAAGGTGTGTGCGGAATATTCTAGAGGTCTGGAGAAAGAGTGAGAACAAGGGCATTCGAGAAGTGTACAGAAGGTTCCTCGTTCGGTATTGGGAGGCGTGGTTCTACCACTAGAAACTGGTGTTGTTGGGCTGCCGGGGTACATGTAACAATATTCAGTGATGATTTGATGTTTTACGAATCCAATGGCGATCATTTTATACGTGAAGTTAATAGAGCGCATTGGTGGTAGTAACAATCAAGCAGTGATAAAGTTTTAGGTACATAAAAAAGGAAATTGTCGTAGTGCAAACTAAGCTTTATTGGAAGTCCAGGCACATTGAATAGAACAAGAATAGATAGCGATAAAATGAATCTAATTGTCCTTCATAACGCTATGAACTAAACGAAAAATTGACATTAAACTGATCATCCTTCAATCGTAACCAATAGTTGCAGCAGTACACACGTTCATATTTCATAAACACCTACAGCAGTACACACGTTCATATTTCATAAACACCTACAGCAGTACACACGTTTATGGCGATTAAAATCTAATTTTATGGTACAGTTCAAACTTTCGGTAGATCTTAGACTTTATAAAATAAATTATAACACATTCGTACTCCTAGGTGGAGTCTGGTCTAAATCTAAAATATTGACAAAGATTCGAGATTATGTCAGCATTTTTCTTTAATTTTTCCCGAAAATTTTTTTTATTTGCAACAGATTTTACCATCGCCTTAAGGAGAAAAATAAGTCTTCAAGTTGTTTTTTTTTTTGTGTATATGAACGTGTCCTTGTGTAAAAATAAACAGAAAATATTTATCCTGTCGAGGACTTACATTCTTGTCACGTAATTTCGGAGATTATCTAAAGAGGGATTAAGTGGCTAATTAGCGACAAATGTACTGTCAGATAAATTGGTGCTATTAGTTTTAACTGTCGTAAAGTTCCTTCCGTCGGGGGACTCATAGAAATTAAAATGAAAGTGAAGTTGTTTTTTGGGAGGTCTTGTAAGGTCGTTTAGAAGATACTTTTTAACACGTAGTTAAAGAATTCGTAGAGGCTTGCTAAAGATGTAAAAGCTGTAACAGTTTTTTTTTAACATTTGGTGGATTTGAATTTTTAACGAAGTTGTATAACTTGTAAACTTTGATCAGAATTCAATTTCTATCCTACTCTAGTAACTCTTATCAGATCTCGCTTCCTTTGCTGAAAAGTTCTATGCTACAGTCAAGAATCTTCTCTTCTACCATTGGAAGCAAATTCTTCATTGCTTCCAATATCCCGTGAAGGAAATTGTTTTTAATGACGTCGCAGTGGGCTTACTACGAAATGAAATGAACGATCATAGATGCAACTTTCAAATTGCTTCCATGTGCCTTTTTCTTAATTTTTTTTCGATTGCCTTTTTCGTGGTGTTGCCAATTCGTCTAGGTGAGATATTCGCGAAGAGTTTCATAGGAAAATTTATTTAGACTGTGAATCAATGCTTCCCTTGCTTCCATTGATGCCACGTCACTGATCTATTGGTCAATAGAAGAGTGAATACTACCACTTACTCTCCGTATGAAACAAAGTAGGTACTACAATAGTAAGACAAGTATGCAGTATTCCGCTTAATTTATATGTAATCGAATCCAATTACCCATTAAAAAAACATGTACATATCAATGTATTCGTTTAAAATCTTTTAATTAAATATGCATTCATTAAAATTGTTCCCACGGAGATCATAATCGCCATTAATTCGATTGCAATTGCTCTTTTCTACTTCAAGTGAACTCTTACAGCCCCCCAATTTATCAATTTCATTACTATTTTCATTTCATTACGTTTCCGAAAATTTCATTTACCTGATTGCTTTTCATGAACGGGAATTTATAAACAGAAATATGTTTTTTTTATGTTGGTACTTAATCACATATTTGGATCATTAAATTCAACAGGTTTTTGCCGATGGAAAAAGGTTTATTCAAAAATTTTAATGTTTAATATGTCGACAAATAAAAAACATATTTCACATCATATTCACAGGTATTGAGGCAAATAAATGATACATCATTTCTTTTATTTGATACTATGGGGATGGGAGGGTGGTCCTTTTGCGCTAAATAAGCGAACCGTTAATCATACGGCTTGGCATTTGTGTATTCGTTGGGTATTTCAGGGGGTATTATCGGTTAGTAAGAGTAGAAATGAGTGGATCATCGATTCGGGAGTGATATAAAATTCTCGCTATTTATTGAGTTCAAAGACCAGCCTTGATTAAAGGTTATTGTATTTAGAGCAAAGAAATTAAGAATGACTCGTGCTAGACTATCGAAATACCTAGGCGAATACTCTACTAATCTGTCACCATCATCTAGATGGTGAAGTCAAGGGCCCGACTTGGACTATCGCTCCATTGATGATAATGATGATCTTCTAGAAGGAGATTCATGACATATCCAGAAGATGATCGATCTCACAGACTTCACACATTCGGAAGGTTGAGACCCACTCCACCTGAATGGCAACTTTAAGAACCATGGCGCTTTAAATGGATCCAATCCCCTTTTGTCAGCCAATGCTAGACAGACCAATCCTACACTAGCAAATAAGTACTATATAGGTATTTCATGGCACGGAAGCATAGTTCACTACATTGTGAATTTCACAGCAATCGGTATTCTGTTTGGCGTTATTAAAGAAGGAGATACTCTCGCAAGTTTCAAGCCTAATTCCTAATCTAATCTGCGTCCAAACCCAATAAGTGATGTCCATCCTATACACGGATATGAACCTATGAACTCCTCCATGAAGACGGCAATCATCAAAAGTCCTTAGCGAATTCAGGCAGCTAAGCCTGGGAGTCCTGCTTAAGTTCCATCGATGTAGTGGCATTGGCCAGGTCTGGATATCGTGCTCAAGGCAAGAAGCTCTTCTTGACGACTGGAAAGACATCTCCAAAGAAAACTTTGTTCTTCAGAAGTTGTATTGTTACATGCTACCTTACCTACCACCCTATAGGATTGCAGCATTCTTCTACCATTATTGCCACGGAGTAATCACAATCTTCGCCTTTTACTAAGCCCTGACTTTTTCTCAAAAAGGATACATCAACTCATAGAACACCCATGTATGAAAGACAGAGTGGCACAGCACAGGCATAGTATTGGTACCAGAGTTGCCAGTACTGGCTAATGTTCCGGGATCAGTATAGACCGAATCATTGCGGGGCCAATGTCGATTTGATCACACCGGTCTTGGTGGACTTGTAGCAGACACATGAAGCGACGTTGGAGAACAAAATTTCGCTAATAATTCAATTTCAACTTCGTGTGTAAGTCTTTTTCGATTGAGATATAAAAGTCTAAAGTCTTTGCTTTAAACAATTAAACATCAATACACGAACGTCCCTAAAAGGTGGTTGCATCACACTTTCCCATATTACGGAACGTGCAAAATTGTTTCTTTTTACCTCTTTCCTTCTGTTCATAGTACCATGGTCGAATTTTGTAAATATTAAAAATCAATCAAGTCCCATAACACCCTAGGCTCGGTTCTGAGTCCTTTGATATTTTTATTAAGATTTCCCCTCTAATTACACAGGGCAAAAGTGTTGACAAAATGATGTAATTACGTACATTCCTCTAGCGGTTATGAAAAAGTCGTTCTTTAGTGTTTCGATGGTCGCGCAAGAAAGGATTGCGTGCTGCACGAAATGTTCCTTAATCCTTGATGCGAATGGTCAGCCTTTCTTATACATCGATTGCAATCGTACGTCTGTATCCTGACCACTTCCTTTAACTTTTTTTTCCAGGCCTCGCTATTTTCTTACCATTTCTTTTGCGATTTTTGATTAGGTTCTTAGTTTTTGCCGAACAAGCACGTAATTAGCTTAGACGGGGCCCAGTTGGGCTTTATCGAGATTTCATCACATGAAGCGATTTTAAAATTATGCAAATTGTAGTCGTTTGTATACTCAACGGTTGGGGTATTAGATTTCCTGGGTGAAAAGAAATGAAAGTGAACAAGGTTGGAGCGATAGTCGCAATCGATTGAACATTTTGAACAATCTTAAAGCTGCTATTTTATCGGTTATGATGTGATCTGGAAAATTTTATTAATTTTAAATGGGCCTCAGTATATTGTTACATGTACCCTGGCAACCCGCATAAGCTAATGACATCAGTTTCAGTATCGAACGAGGAAACTTCTGTATATCTCTCGAATACTTTTTTTCTCGCTCGTTCCTCTCTCGATCATTCCACACACTACTCCTATTATTTGGTAAAGCTCTTCTACTCAGCATATGCAGTAAATAAGCAGGACAGAGTTCGCAGACACCGACAGTTTCTACGACGGTGAGATGGCAGGCAGTTCTACGTGACGTGTAGTGCGAGGTGGAGAATCCACACGATTACATGTAAAGAAAGGTATGCTCTATTTTTTTTCCTTTCTCGTTGCTTCTTGTGAAAACTTTCAACATTCAATATATTTTTTGCATTTTCTGTGATTACGCATATCTTTCCTATGATCTGGTTTCATCGGATTCGGGATCACTTTCTTAAGCCTTGCGATACTTTCTTGCCATATAAACAATATATGGAACAATTAGCTTTTTTAAAAAACACTAACCTTACTACTATGTCAAAATAAGCTTTAGGAATTTAATTTATTAGTTGTTGCGAGTGACGATAATCGACTAGACCTGATTATAATTCTTGGTTATAACGCAAGGAAACATATTCATACTCACGTCAGTATGTACTTCGATTTTATGTAGACAAATTTAAATAAATTATTTTACATTAACAACTTTTTATTTTCCTAAAAAAATTCCCCAAGACTTTCCCTAAAATTTAACGTTTCCCAAATTGTTTTGCTTACCCTATTTTGGTGAAATAGGAAAGAAGATAGTTGGAGTTTATGTAAAAGTTTCGCATTTATATACAGTGACGCATGAAAGAAATTAGACACTTAATGGCAGCCTATATATTATACACTGCTTGTATACAAATTACTTTATTCAAATCATTATATGCGATACAAGATAGCGTGATACAAAGACAAGTGTCTATCAATAGAAGCTTCCACTGAAGAACACGAAGAGCTAGTGCCTATAAATTTCCGGCGAAAAGCATTTTCGTTGCTAATAAAGAAATGTATAAATTGGACACATCACACACAAAAAGTGAAACACGCTCAAACAATTCTAACTGACGGAAGAATATCAAAATCCCCAACTGTCATTCATTCAAATTTCAGTTGATTTTAGTAACAGATGGCGTTGATGGCAGTTAAAAGAAGGCTATATCAGATAAAATTATCGAATTTATATACAAGGAAACAGGTTGTATATTTCGTTGATATCAGCTCGTTGACGTACTATATGCACATTATAGGTGATATTGACGATATTATGATTTGTACGTCTATACGAACTGTTTATCCGTGTATGCCTTGATGCGAATCAAGGTTTTTTTTCCTTTACACTTTCAGGCAGCAAAGTTACCAATATTATTATTTATAGTTAAGTGCATAAACTAAATTCCGATGGCATTATTTTCCTTAATGTGCATTACGAACGAATGGAGACTTTATTGTGTGTATTCACAGACTCGCGAAAAGATTAAATTCAAACTACAACAGAAATGCATTTCGCATAAATTTCCTTTCCCGGAGCGCTTTTCTAGCTTAAGAGTTGGCTAGTCCTAGTGCGATATCCTTAAGCGCGTCCTTTCCTCGGTTTCAAGTTTTTCCTTTCCTGAATTTTAGTGAATTTAAAAATAAAAAAAAAAAATTATTTTCTTCTTTTTCTATAGTTGAGGGAAACTTTGTTTTTCTTTTCACTCGATTTTTTTTATGTTAGCTGCTATCTTATTCGTTATTCGCGCTTCTACAAACACTTATCCCCCGTTAAAAGTTTATCAGCAACTGCAAGCGACAGCTTTATCTTTGCAAAGTGCCCACTAAAACTTGAGCAAATTTTCGCAATATAGTCGTCCATACAACGTACGTATACAGGAGCGAAAGGATCCGCTCGGGTTCGGGCTATTCGATTGCAAAGTTTTAAACTCTTTGACCCGCAACCCTGTTCGGGGGAGGCTTTTCAAAGAGGGTGGTTTTTTGCTTTTGTTGAGTTTTTCCTTCGTCATCTTTGCTATGTAGAATAAAGTGGAAATTTAATTTTTTTCGAAAATTTTTCGTTTAAGGAGGATTTTTTTTTTTAAAAAAATTCAAACAAATTTAGTTTGCAGTGGATCTTTATTTGCAGCTTTCACGAAAATTAATGACTTGAATATAACACTACTGAAATTGGAAGAACAATTGGATCCTACTAGTTGATTCTACAGATGATTCTATGGACGTACAACAGTCACGAACAATATGCAACCAAACTCGCTTTCCTTTTTACTTCTACCATAAAGTAGTGCTGTGAAGGATGCAGAAAGAGAGGGCGTGAGGGCGTTAGAAAGCAAGAAATCCAAACAGTTTTAGTATTTCATGACATTTCCATAGAAATTCTGTGAAAGAGTCAAGCAACTTTAGTTACACCTTGAAAATAACTTTAAATGAAAGCTACAAAGAAAAAATATGACTGAGCTAACCATATTTTGAAAAAACCGTTCTATGGTTGAATTTATAGTTGCGTGAACCACGATACAAGATATAAGATAGTTCTGATAACTATGGTCATACTAACTTTACAGTCTTGTTGCTCTAAAAATATTATAGTATGATTATATCCATCATGAAAATATTTGTAATTTGATTATTACAACTATAATTATGTTTCTGAAAATTGTGTTATGATTGAATCAAAAAAATTAAGACTTGTTGTATGGTTAACTCAAACATATGTTTGGTTCTACCAACAGTACTTATGTTCTGTTGAACATTCAGTACTTGTATCTTATGACTTGAGTTATGATAAAAATATTCTAATTACGTCACTCATATAAATGGTCGTAACAATTACAGAACATGGTTGTAAGAACTATAATTGTGATTCGAAGAGACATTATTGTGTTTGATTCAAAAAGTGCTAAGGTTGAGACAAACAATGATGTAGGGTTCTTATAACCAATAACCATAATGCTGTGAACACTAAGATACTATCATATTATAAAAAATTTCACTGGGAGTATTCACTCACTCCTCACTCAATTTCAAAATTGAACTAGTTGTGGTTTTTGTCTTTCTTTGACATATTTATTAAATAATTGCGATAACCATAATATGTTTGTAATACCATCGTGTATAATCATTGTACACAACATAGTTTGGTTGTTAGAAATGTTCAATGTATTTTTTTATAGTTGATAGATCATGGAATATAGTTGCCGTTACCATAAAATACTTTAATATCATGTAACAAACATGGTTAGGACAAGTCCGAGTATCTAACAAGCTCTGGATTAATGAGGCAGTTCGTAAATTTCAAGTCGATTGGAAGGTGAGTTGTCTTTGCCATGGTTTCATGTTGGTACTGTGGACTTTGGGCTAAAATTATTAAATCGATGACCGAAATGTGCTGGCCACTATAAAACACAATGTTTAGCCCAAACCAGTACACCCTAAGGTATCGTTTTAAAGTCAACAAGAACTTGAACTCGAAGTCATATCGTCGACCAACAAAACCTACCCTAACCTCTAAGGTCCCTAACCACAAACTTTTCAGGCAAACCAACCTTAAATCATATGTTGGCTCCAATTACAGCACTTCCGCTCGCAAGTAGACACATAAAAGCCGTAAAATTTAATCCGAAACTTTACTCAATTTCACTTATACACACAACAAACACATAAGGCTATACCATTTCATCTCATTGTCCCATTTAAAATTAGTCAGACATTCTGGAATGTAGTAATCCCGGCAGAAATAATGTCAACACGTCCTTTCTGTCGCATCGCTTATCTGCGAGGTAAAAAGCGTAAAGTGAAATCGTGTGGATTATGTGGCTCATTAAATTCCATTAAAGTCGGCTACGCTCTGGAATTAAGAGTTAAGTTGTTGCGACTTTACAACTGATTTGCGATGTTTTTTTCAGAAAAATTTCTGTTTTTGAAATCTCTTATTAATATTCTTATGATTCAGCCAGCAAGTGAAGAACTGATAAATCGATGCACTGTTGCATCATCTCCCTTTACTTACAGCATATCTAGATGTAACATTTCAGTGGAGTAGGATCTGACAGCAATTTTGGACATCAATTTAATGCTTTACAAGGAATAATGTCATTTGTACATGTTTGGAAATGTAGTTTTCAGCAAGATTTATTGTAATTTTTATCTTTATGTAATTTTACATAGTTTTTCATGTGAAAACTTTAATTACATAATGGTAATTATTGTATTTATACATGAATAAGGTAATTTTATCTATGATATGGGGATATTCTTATTATATTAAATGTTGTAAAATTACAAATAATTTTTAATGTGCCTTAGTTTATTTAATTATTTAAAAATAACTGAAATATCGAACTGTATCTAAATTTGAGAAATGAATATATCTATATCTAATAATTAAGCGGTGAATGGCTGAACGTATGTTTCTACTGCTGCGGCTATTTACGCATATAGAGTTTGTTTGCCGTGTGTAGTGTCGTCTAATTTTTCTTTCATTTCCCTCCCTTTATTCCACTTATAACCTGAACAATACAACACCCGGCAACTTTTCTGCTAATCCAAAAATGTCTATAAATCCTGCTTACAAAACACTAAGCTTCTAATCACTCAGCTTTATGTTTGTACAACATTTTCAAATATTCGCTCATACGAACTTTTTGGGGTATTTTTGTTGATATTTACTTTCATGTTTGAAGTTGAGTTAGCAACAAAAACACGAGTTTTCCATTTAAAAAATTTAAATAGCAGACAGAATGAATATCTACTTACCTACTCGTACCTGTGAAATCAACTAAAATCGATGTGGGTGGTGAGGATATGTGTAGCTTTTCGCACATGTTTGGGATTGGTTGTAAAAGGCATAGGTAAACCTACGAAACTTTTATTTTACGAGAGTTCTGTTTTTTTTTTTGTAAACATTTTGTTACAGATTTTCTCGTGTCACCTAAATGTGAGCTACAATTTTTCATCATCAGTTTACCGAATGATGCGATATGTTCAGGTGGGTAATGAAAAAAAAATTGTTGTGCTCAGGTAATCCTTGATGCGACAAGGACAATGAGTTTATATCAATTTCGAATTTTTTTTTTTGTTTTGTTTTGTCTTTAAAGGGAATTTCCTTGGGGATGTGTATAATGAAATTGGACTAGGATTAATTTGAAATTACATTTATTAAAAAGTTTATAATTTTGAGTGGCGTAAAGCGAGGTTCGTTGTATATCTGAATTTAAGAAGGTTTCTTTAAGGATGACTTATTGTGGTATGTCATATATGTCATATATGTTCAAGTTTGAATTATAAGCTTTTTATTAATTATAATTACCTATAAATATTTTATTTGATTTTAAATGCTCTTAATAGATCTTATGGATTCAACAGTTTTTATTAAACTGACTTTTTGCTTTTAATATATTTTATTTCATTTCTTCAAAAAGAATTCCGAGTACTTGATCAAGGCAATTCAAAATTAATACAAAATTGTGACTCTCAACCTACTTTGTGGCTTGTGACTCTGGCGCTGAATCGGCCTGTATATACTATAATGATGAGGTAATAAGTACTCTGAATATAATTTAATAATTATGCTGCAGTGAATTTCTCAATTTTCAATTGTGCAAAGTATTTAACAACGGCACCACCACAGTATGCAATGTAGTGCCGTTTCTCCAATGAACACAATAATTTTGCATCTTAGTCCATGCATTGATCACTAAATCGACAAAATATTTCACTCGAGCATTTCTTAAGTTTGTTTCTGAGCACAACTTTTTTCCCACGAGTATGGGGGTAGAGGAGGATGTGAAGTGCTCTCTCATCATTTCAATCATTGTCACCTCTTTGGTTTTCTTATCATTTAATACAAAGCGAAATTTACAAGTGTTGAGAATAAGACATAGCGACATCTCTTTGAAACGGTCGTAACACACGCTTAAAAATACTTAAGTAGTTTCTCAAAAATTCTGACATCTATGGAAATTTTCAAATTCCTTTTTTTTCTGTAATAAAAATTACTTCGTGGAATATGAGTCCAAATTTTTGAAAATCTCAACCACCATTTGATTTATTCCAGTACCATTTTTAAACACCATCATTGGCACAGTGGATTTTCAAAACCGATGAATTTGTTTTTTCAAGCAACCAACAACTCTACCGGAAAATGGATTTAACAGAGTATCCCTTTTTCCCACGGTAGTCAATCGATAGCCTTCAATTACTTACTGCCGCCATTCGATTTATACTGACAGCTCCCTATCAACGAACGTTCAACGTTTCCTGCGAATGGAGTTAATGTATTCAGCACTCACTCACACTCATACATTTGCTGACAGCTCCCATTGACTGACATTTATGTCGACATTCTGACATTGGTTTGAGTTAAATTAGGAATTGCCCTGTTTGGTAAATAATTAGATTTTTGTCAATTGCACTTAAGCTAGTATTACACTGTTTGACCAAATGGTCAAATTGCGGTGATAAGCAATGCGAAGTAGGCGAATAGAAATTAATCTCACAGTATCCGCTCGGTCAAATATACTTTTTCGAATTGCTTATTACTGGAAATTGACAGCATGGTCAAACAGTGCAATACTAGCTTTACTGAACTATGATTGGAAAATGTGTGCGAACAAAAGCTGTCGTTCGTCAGCAACTCGTCGCGCGCGCTACTTTGCGACACCAGCTACAATAAGCCCGTTGAAACCTTGCCACAACTGTCAAATAATATTGGTAAAAACCTTTTGTAGTATGTGAATGTATTGCCGCTGTCTTTTGTTATATACATATGTAGTCATCCTCAATATCTATTAACCGGTTGCCGTCTATTGTTGCGAAAAATCCAAATCGAAATCTACACAGTAAAAAGTTTTGCGATCTTTACAATAATTATCACATTAAAATCTATTGCGTAAAGCATGTAAATTTAAATCAGAGTGTAAATTTATGGACTATTACATTTAAGTTATTGTAAATTTACTTCGACTATATTTCATACATCTCTAAAATTGTAATGTTACTATTAAAAAGTTTAAAAATTATATTGCAATTTGTAATTTAACAATTTTTAGTTGCGATATACTTCTTAGGAAAAACTGCTCGAAATTTATCGAATGGCTTGAGTGCCGAAATTAAATTCGGTTTTAATTTTAAAATTTTTTGATTGGCAACAAACCGTCAACGATAAATGTTGTAATTTTTTTTTAATGTGTATGTAAGAGCCAAAATCAGTGTCAAAACCTTTTAATTTCACGACAAGGCGGTCATTGTCGTGACAAGTTATTTTCTTAAAATTCAACTCACTACTAAGCAGTGGCATTAACCGGGAACTCATGTCCATCGATCAAATGGCTAGATTGTAAGCAATGTCGATTTTCAACTTTCTATTGTCATTTGTTTCTTACACTTGAAACTAAATTTTTCCTATCTAAAATCTTGCCAAACTTTACATTGGTGCACTCTCTTTCTAAGTTTAATTACGAAAGTTGTTATGAACGATCTATTTTTGATTATTTGACCTTATAACTTGATAACAAAATGGTGTCCAATGTGGGGCAAACCGAATGAGAGTGAATTTCCACAGTCATTTGAAAAACAAGAACAAGTTCTTTAGTGATTTCAATTTGACAGGGTTTCAATTCGCAACCATTTGACATTGGTCAAAATTAATGAATTATTTCAAACTAAGAATGGTGACCACAAAATGGCGCCCAACGTGGGGCAAACCGAACGCGCGTGATGTGAGATTTTCAAATGTCAGTGAACAAGTTCTTTTGTAATTGTAAATTGACAGGGTTTCTGGTAGCAAACATTTGACATCGGTCAAACGGATTACTTCGGTGTAAAATCCTTGACTGCAAAAATGGCGCCCAGCGTGGGCAAACCGAATTAGCATGATGTGAGATTTCCAAAAGTCTGCGAACAAGTTCTTTTGTGATTTAACTTACTTTTAGTGTGATTCAAATTGATAGGGTTTGTGGTCGCAACCTTTTGACTCCGCCAGAGCTCAGTATATAGTTGATTCAGTTGAGTACAACTGTTTAGATTGTAACTTTCAAGAAATCGATTTTTTGTCTAGAAACTGTTGCCTTCTTTCGAACTGAAGAACCATACTATACAAACTATGCAATTTAGAAGATATTCGTTATCCTTAAAGTAGCACATTTCACTGTAAAAACCGGATTACTTTAACAACAAATAGTAAATTTTCCGCAATGTAATGCGAAGTTCATCAGGATATCGTTTAGCAGCTAAAGCTAATGAACATCCTTGGCAATGCTGCAAAAACAAACTGCGAAACAGAAAATTCCTTACGCTAAATACTGACGGGCAATTAACCCCTTAGAATGCGGTTCGTTCTGTGCAAGGACCAAAAAGGCATACCAAAAATACCCTTCTCATTTGAAAACGGGTTGAATTTTCCCTCGTATCAAAATGAGTTAAGTTTGGTGTTGACAACCTCCGTAATTGTGATATTTTTGTAACGCTTTGAAATATTCTCATAAAAAAATATTAAATTCGATTTAAAGTTTGTTTAAAGACGAAGTGAATTTATTTTGAAGGATTTTGGATAGCACAACGGTCCAAATGAAAGGATCCAAACAACTCATACGTATCTAATCTTCACATGCGTCCATTATAACGTGCTTAATTAAATTCTTTGTTATTTGACCTTCCCGAAATTGTGTATCCATTATTCCAGGATCTGACCGTATTATATGTCCTCCGGATTCTAGAACTTCCTAATACCAATCAATTCGAAGGTCCTTTAGAAAATCCTTCTATTAATTAGGACTAACAGTTTTGTGAAAGCTCACATATTAAACTGACGAATCCGGAGAAATAGGAGGATATTTTTGTCATCGGGATTACGTTTCTCAGAATTTTCTCCTTCTCATTTTCAGTCTGAATTTAAACCAAAATCGTATCGATTAACAGATTGAGAAAAATCAACGAAAAAGTATTATCCTTGGATTGAAATGTGTGAGCTCCTCTGGATAGTTGCGGGCGAGGAGAACCAACTATATTTCACTGTCATATTGTCAGAAGAACGTCGACAAATAGCTGGATATAGAGTTGAAATGTTCCTAGATCGAGTATTATCAAATCGCCTTTAACCCGAGCATATAACGTAGTCAATGCGACATAATCCCTTCGGTAATCGCTCGTTAAATCTTCACATTCTCTGTGTATCCTGGAACCCTTCGCATATTTTCTATCCCATCGCACATACATAATACAATCGCAAGGATGTGTATAGTCCGAATCCTCGCAAGTTGGCAGAAGGTAATAAAATCGATGTAAGACTTCGTAAAAAGGTTTACTGATGCTTTACGGATAAGTTCTCGAGGAGATAAGGGGGCCAGGGAAGACAGTAAGTTTGGTTGGATATGGAGTTTATATATCGAGTTAATATTATAAAAGTTACCGCACAGATGTTTAGAATTAGTAGACAAGTCTGGCTTCCCTGTGTCCTTTCAGCTACGACATAGCGCCCTATGGAGATAGCTTGAATTAGGATCAAGCACTGATGGGTTTACATAACATGTTGATATTATCCTAATATTTGCTGTAATTAAGGGGTTAATGATGTATTTATTGCCTCTAGAAATGGAAGATAAGTGGTAATTTATTGAAATAAAAGTTACATAAGGAAATGGAACTAAGGCCCTGTTTCGACTGACGTGCCACCACGTAAACTAACCACCAACCAACCTAATGGAATTCAAAGAAATAGTAATGACTTCAGAATACTTCATCAAATCCTTAAAAAAATTACTAGAGAAAAACAAAACAAAATGAACAGTTCAATTGAAGTACTTCACTGAGCTAACTCTTCAAAGTAATTGACTAGTTGTGAAGTACTTTACTGAAATGAACTGTTTTTCCAATCTCTAGCTCCCATTCAAAAGACTTAAAAGCGTGATCACGAATATTGACCGACTACGAATTTTCCAACGGTTGCAACAAAAAGTTCACTTAGCCCAACAAGTAAACAAACTTCGCATTTTGGTTTTCCAGAGGCTTTAACTTCTATAAGGCTTCGATAAGACTGTTGAGCGCAAATTATGAATTTTTAACTTTGATAAGGCTTCGGTAAGACTTGTAAGCGGAGCTTGAACTTTCATTGCTTCGGTAATAACCTCTATATGGCCCAATGGAAGTAAATACCAACAGTCTTATGGAGTTTTGTGGACTTTTATCATCCAAGGTGTAACTAAAATCAATTCGCATTTTTCAAACAAAAAATTAAAATTTACAGGAAAATAAATTCGTAGTTGGACGAAAACAAAAGTAAATAAAGTAAAAAAATTGTGAATATTAGTTTTCGTTTTTTTTTTTTCGAACAAGCAAGAACAGCTTCCATAAGGCCTTATACCAACTGTTGGCGGTTGGCTGTTGCTGTTGAAACTTGGGGAAATATGCGGGAATAGCTTTGATAAGACGTTATGGGAGTTAGTTTGCTAGTTGGGATTTAAAAGTCATTGAATAAATGTGCAATCAACTTACAGAACTATCTCAGAAAACACTTCTGACTCGAAATCGAAATTTTAACACAAATCACTTTCGAGTAGAAACTAATTTTGATTCGATAATGAGAGTGAATTCCACCCACTAGTTCGTGTAGCTCCCATTTTTTTTATCATTTATAAACAGTGGTTACTAAAAAACTACATCATTTAGATACAGATATAAAATAAATCGTTTTGTTACTATAATTTCGACTACGTATTTGAGAATATGATCGAATCGCTTATTTTCTGTTCGTATGAAATGAAACAAGAAACTACTCGAACCCGCGCTATGATACATTAAAAATCGCTTTGCAGAATATTTAACGATACAGAAAATTCACCAATGGCAATATTCTGCAAGGCCATAACTCGTCAAATGGGAATTTAATGGACGGCGTTTTACATTGATTTTGAAATGCAGTTTTTTTTCGGAATAGTGATATTTTCTTGGCACTAGAATTGTTATGTAAAATTATCATGTAAAATCGGATGGGATGAATTTTAGTTTTAGCTCTGGGGAAAAATAAAATGCAAAAACAATAAACGAAAACACCTTCACTATAAAATTCGAGAGAGAAGTAGAACGAAATATGGAATTGGTATTAAGGAAGGTGTTTTTTGTTCATGATTCGCGAAACCCACCATATAATAATAATCTTTCGCTTCTGAATACTTGCCAGTGCCATTGTAGTGTTCAAAAATGCCAATTATTTACGTAAATGCCGAGTCGGAAAAATTAAATGACGGTTGTGATTGAGCTCAACAGATGCTCAAAAATTAAAACAAAATTATCAAATTCAAATTTATTATTGTCGTGAACCATATGATTACGTACATTTAGTATTAAAAATTTGGGATCTGGCTTGTGCCTCTACACCAATGGTGTGAAACTTAAAATTAAAAATGGCTGAATTGGAATAAAATTAATTAAATTGGCTTAAAGGAGAAATGGTTAAGACAACCCTTCAGAGAACTAAACAAGAAATTAATAGCACAAAATAAAATAACAAAAAAATTATTAAACTAAACAAATAAAATTAAAATAGGATCAAAAATAGAGGGGAGCTGGTGGTCAAAAACGTTGGAAAAAATTTTAAATTTGCAACTTTTCTGTTGTTTCTTCAGGCCGCAAATTTTTAAATTTGTTAAATCTGTATGCGGTTTTGAAAAGGAGACATCCTTTAATTTAAATGGGCACTTGGCAAAATCGGACAATTTGGAATGAATTTGGAAAAATTGCCATAAAATTTGACAAGGGATCCGATTGTGAAATTACAATCGGATCTAAATTGGGAGAAAGGTGACCGAAAACGTCGAAAAAAACAGTCAAAATTTCCAACTTCTCTTTTGGCTCTTCAGGCCGCAAACTTTTTGAATTTTTTAAATCTGTTTCGAGTTTTGAAAAGGAGACACCAGCACCCTTAATTTAAGTAGTCACTTGTTAAAATCGGACAATTTGGAGAGAATTTGGAAAAATGACCCTAAAATTTGACAAACTGAGTGGATCCTTCATATGCAATAGTCCTTCAAAAATGTATGCAAGAATCAACTATAACTATAAAAAACGCGTTAAAGCAACAAGCACAAATCTTATAGGAATTAGTTTTAAGTTAAAATTAAGGCTGAGTTCAACAATTTGTCCCAACTCCTTTGGGTAGCTGTCATATAAAAGTCCTAAAAACACATGTCCATTAGTGTTGAGAAATTTTATAAGCATTTACCATAAATGGTTAAAGTGGTTAATATACCAGGAATTGGGCAATTTCTTCTTACGGTCCACATGTGAAAGTCCTTGAAGAGGAAAACTTTTACTTTCGATAATTTACCTTAAGTTACAGATACGAAGATATGGTTTTTCACTTTCTTTGAACATACAATCGAGAGTCTTTAATAAGGGACAAATGGCACTTCATCCCCAACTTCGTACAACATAAATCAAAGCTCCGAATTTCATCCAGAGTATTATACGATTGGGTTACAGCCTATACATATACACAACAGGATGTTGTTAATTACTGTACCTACTTGTTTACTCTTTAGTAGAGATCGGCAAACTATGTAGTTCCTTTCAATGAAGTACTTCACTCCGAGCCACTCACTTTAAGGAACGTTCCTTCGTTTTCGTTCCATCGATCTTTCGTTTTCGTTTGCTCGCGAACTAGTTCGTTCTTTTAATTCATTCATAGTTCTACTTGAGGGGTGAAGGGGATGACAACAAAAATAAGGGTCAGAAGATCTCAAAGATTATGACCACAAAAAAGATCGATAAATTTCTATGTCACTTTGTCACTTTGAACTCCAGTTCACAAAAAGGAGGGAGTTACTTCACTCACTCACTTCAATGTGTGTTCTTGTGGAACCGAGGGCTCCTGAACGACTCATGTCTACTCTTCAGTTCTTTTAAGCTTTTTACATTTCTTGATTTAAAGAATTTTGTTCAGTTATATTTGTGAAATATGAAAAGGATTAAAAAATGGTTTCTCCATAATAAAATAAAACCAGGACATTTACGAGTTTAGTTCAGGCTTAAAAATATTAAGAATGAATTGGGCAACGAAAATCAGTCTAAAAAAATTGATTTTACTCTTTGAAATTATTGTTACTTGAGGAAAAAAACAATCATATATGTTTCTTTTGTCAATACCTTAATTTTTTTATAAAATGGAGAAATTTTGTTCCGATAGATTCTTTCATGAGAGCAAAATTGGTATACTTGATTTTTTTAACCTTAAGGACCAAATCAATCTAATGATGGTTTCCTTCCTGACTTGTCACCAATTTTACTAATAATAATAATAATAATTCGCTTATTTCCTAAAAATTTTAAGCTTTCTAGATATGAAAGAATTGAGTGTACTGACTGACTTTTCTTCACAGCTACAATATACAGTGAAACCCGGTTATAACGTACCTTGCGGGAGCTACAAAAGTAGAACGCTATAACCGATAATACGTTATAACCAACAAAAGAACCTTTTACACTTGCGAATGTGGTTTTATAAAAGATACTTTATAGCCGAAAGTAAACACTGTAGTAAACATTTAAATGGTAAAAACATTTTATGTATTTATTAAAATATTTGGAATTCTGAATCATTTCAAGAAAAGTTGGGTAAATAAAAACAAATCTTACTAGGTTAAGATTAAGATTAAGATTGAATTTATTTCAGTATCCATGAGTGTAGCTCGTGCGGATAATATTGAATATATACAATGTCTACATGGGTCCTAACCATATTACTCCATCGTCTGTGGCAAAATAACAATCAAACTTAATTAGATCTTTCGACTTTCTTTGATTGTACTCCCACACTTATGCAAACACTAGAAATCCCACAATTTCATGCCAATCACGCACGTAGTTATCTTCTTTAAAAAAAAAACCCCAAATTTTATTCTTCCACCCTGATAAAAAAAAATTATGCCGAAAAATCTTGAATTAGTCCAACTTTTATGATTTTCTTCGTCCATTTTCCTCGGCATACGCCCGAAAGACAAAAGGCCGCCCCCACAATAATAAAAATATTATCTGGCCAACTCAAACCATAGATAAGAAAAACCATAAGAATTTTCGTATTTGTTTGCTTTAGTATAAGTACGGCTAATTATGGATAAGATGCTCTTTTGTGTTAGCATCCGAAACATAACATTTACGTTTCCTTCTCGAATTATCCAAGGTATGATTTTCCTTTTTTTTTGGCCGCTGGTTCGGAACTTTATCGAAAGAAGACCCGAACAAAAATGAGGAAATTTTTTTATGACCAAGGCAACACAGATTCTATTTTTTTTTTGTCTTAGATACCATCTTACGTTATTATAGATTAGCTTTAAGGCAATTACTACGTAATAAGGAGATTTTGGATGGTTAGATTATCATTTGATGGGAAGTCGTAGGCTTATTTATACGATGAAAAGAAGATCGTGGGCTTTTCGATGAAGTGGTGCAAATCGGTATTTCTGGAAATAAACTCTACCTTGTTAGAAATTTATATTTCCACTCAAAGAAAAAATATGATTGTGGCAACCATATTTTGGGAGAACCTTACTATGATTGAGGTTATAGTTGCCACAACTATGTTACAACATGTAACATGTTTAGCTCAAACAAAATTATGATTGTGGAAACCTTGGTGTGTGATTCACGCAACCTTCTTTAATAATATAATGGTTGGGTCAATCATTAAATTTATGTGACATGGTTGCTTGAATCATAGTTCGGATTTCAGAACCTTAGTGCAACCTTCTTTAATAATATAATGGTTGGGTCAATCATAAAATTTATGTGACGCTGAAATAATTCACAAAGAAAACACTTTCGATCATAAATAAATGACTTGAACAATAATTAAATACTCGAACTCGAACAAAGCACACATGAAATTGGAAGAAGCGAACTTACACCGCGAACAACTCTTTTCGTACTGTGAGAGGTATGGTTGTGGGAATTATTTTATCAAATTATATGGTTCCACTGATCATAGAATATTGTTGTCGTGATTATAATACACAATTACATCAAAAAAAAAGACAACAAGCCAAGACGAGAGACGACGATCCGAGACGCTAGTGCAGAAAACAATATGAAATGTAAATTTATAAGATGAATCTTGTAACTAAATAGATAATAAAGTCAAGTCAAACAAAAATAGATAATTGTAACGAATCCTGGCAACCGCTGAACATGCCCTGGCACGAAAATGAGTCGTTACAAGCCATGGAAAAATTCATCCTTTCAGATGATGAAAGAGTCGAATTTATAAAATTGTAAACTCCTACAGACTCTCTATTTATTGTTTATAAACTGTGATCATATGATTAACAGGCTTTTGTATGGTAGCCGTCCTTATTGTAGTTTTTATGAGCAGTTCATAGGAGCAAGTTACTTTCCACTGCTCTTGGTCTCAATATATTCAAATAGGGATATCGACTCAACCCTCCAAAAGAGTAGATACAACTGATAAAAAACCGCACGCAATAACCAACACAATGTTAAACGACAACTTGGTGGAAAAAAAATTGAGAAGTGAAAAAATATCTTCATCTAAAGATCAGGACCTTTTTTTACATCCATTTCTATGTGCCCCTTTCGACGAAAATATCCCAATAAAATTGATTGGAGTCGTCTACCAAAAAACGTTTCCAATTTGACCCTTTCTGTCGTTTTCGTTTGCGAAAACGAGCATTTTGCATCCCACCGAATTCATTTGCATGGATACCATCAAATTTTATTTTCTCGATAGAACCGAGCAAACCTCAAAAGAAACGACACCAAATAAAGTTCATATCGCGTAACGTCTGACGTGAAAATACACGGTATCGTAGCTTCTGAGTTGTCCAAAGAATATGACGATGACATTGACGTAATGTGGAAAAGGATCGAATTGAAAAAAACCGGAGGTAATATACACATGTTTGACATTAGGCCCAGAAAATATAAAAGACCCTTTCAATTTTGTACCCATGCCGGGTATTATGTATCGAAAAAAGATGAAGAACTTGAAGATGATTGCAATCGAGATACAATAATAACGTAGAAGTCAATTGAAACGAAATTGCGGTTTCTTGACCTAAATTCCAAAGGGTGTTAAATAAATTGTTATGGGGTAAAGGAAAGAAAGATACATAAACATGTTTTGGAATGGAGCTTCCCGATCGACTAATCTAGTTAGTTGTTCAACCCAACTTACTAGAGTTTATGTCAAATTTGTCGTGTGTTCTGCTGTGACTATTTATGAAACGTGATTTAAGATAGAACACATTCTAAGTGGGCTGTAACACCAGTGCGTATCAGGGAGTAGGTCTGAAAGTGATGTAGTTGGACTCGCTGCATAGCTGTGAGACACCATAACTGGCTGAAAGTTGTTCACATGTCTTTGTACTATAGACCTGGTCCTCCAGGATAGGGGTTGGGTGATGGGCTAACAACTCATCCCCTCATCAACTTATTGTACCGAAAGTAGGAATACAACCTCGGATAAGATTGAATTAACGGCAACTACTCTGGCAATGCATTAAGGACTAGTTTTTTGGATCTTGGAACGTTCGCTATGATGTGACGAAGTTTTTTGTGAGTAAGTCCTTCACATTCACAGAGGATGTGATCTGGTGTTTCGTCTTCGTTCTGGGAAATTCTGCAAATTTTAGTCTCAGGGAGATCAATCCTATTGAGATGCTTCCTCATGTAACAATATCCAGTCCGAGCTTCCACTAGGGCTCGGGTCTGATATCTGCTTAATTTCAGAAAATCAGACGTTCTTTTCTCCGAATGTTTCGGCATAAAAAGCTTTCAGTGTCTTTTGCCCCGTTTCAAGTTCCAGGCAATGGAACTTTGCGATTCTTGCCACATTTGGCTGTTATTATCTCAAAGGTACCCCACAGAATGGATGTAGTCTAATTAAGTTAGCTTTTGAACCTTTTCCAGCCAATACGTCGACCACCACGCAAAATACCTATAGTATTTTGAATTCTATATATTGTATCTTGTACGTTATACTATCTTGTATCTTGTATCTTGTATCTTGTATCTTTTATATTGCGTCTTGTATATTCAATCCTTTATCATGTATCTTGTATCCTGTATCATGAATCTTGTATCATGTATCTTGTATCTTGTATCTTGTATCATGAATTTTGTATCATGTATCTTGTACCTTGTATCATGAATCTTGTATCACGTATCTTCTATCTTGTATCCTGTATCTTATATCTTGTATCATAAATCTTGTATCATGTATCTTGTATCTAATATCATGAATCTTGTATGTTATATCGCATATCTCATCAATCTTGCTCAACAGCGAACTTGACGTCTATCGAAACATGCTTTTGGCGAATCTCTTTAAGTAAATTTTTAGTAAAAAATTTATTTAATCAATACGCTCTCACATTCGATCGGTTTATTTTGACTCGGAGCTGAAAATATTTTAATGGTTTTATTTCGCAACTTAATTAATCCTGTCCATAAAGTGCTGCTCGAAATTAATACGAAAACAACAACTCGTAGGTTTGAGTGATTTTGGAGTTGGTAAATTGCAGTTAACAACTCTACCCAATGGAAAACAAGTATGTGCTACATAGGTACGTACACTTACGCACATAAATACGTAAGTTGCCAGGTAACTCTGTAATCATCGAACAATGTTTGAAAAATCGTTCGAAATGTACAACGATGAAAGTACCTGAGACTACCAACCACCACTTTGGGAACTGTTTAGGTTGTAAATGGGGGTTGTAAAGGGGTTGTTAGCATGGTAAGTATGGCTTTTATTACGACATAATTACGGATACAGGAATGCACTTTGTATTGCACTCTAGATCCGCTAGACTGAGGTTGAATACTTTTTGATGACGATTGTGCTAATGTTGATATTTCTGGCAAATACAGATTTCAATTTTTTTTTATTGTTATCGAAAGAAATTTGTAACATCGAGTGCCAAATATGCTCTGTATATGTACAGACGTACTGTTCAACCAAATTTCCACCCTCCCTCTTTGAAATGATATCAAATTGCTCGGAAGTATCTGATCTGAAATCAAGGAGGTATGAAAGCTTTATATAACTAGTCAATATCTCGACAAAAATTCATGCAATCCATACGGTTGCAATTTCGGATCGCAGTGTCCATGCCATTGAACTAGAGATTGAAGTTCACGAGTGAACTGCTCGAAAAGAACACTTCATTAAAGTGATTGAGTGAAGTATATCTCATTCATTTTGGTAGACTGCAGTCCAGCATCTATGTTTAGTATTTTACTAAACGGTTGGTTGGACAAGAGAATAGAGTGAGTGAATACTTCGATTGAAAGAGTAGTAGCAGAGAGATGGCCAAAGCAGTTCTTTTCAGTGAACTACTTCACTCCGAGTCATTCACTTTAAGGAAGGAGTTCAGTGAAGAAGCTCCAAAACTGTTTCTTCTATCTTTCTCTCGTTTTCGTTCCTTCGTTTTCGTTCCATCGTTCCATCGCTTCTTCGTTCGCTAGTGAACTAGTTCGTACTTTTAGTTCATTCATAGTTTTGTGGGGTGTTGGCTGCTATTGTGGGCAACACAAGTTGCAAACACTCCACACAAATCGCAAAATCAAGTGATCGAGAAATTGTGAAAAATAAAAATTAATTTTAAAAAAAGTCTGTTCGAAAAATACTTCGCAATCAAGAAGAGTAAAATTAAATATACAGATAATAAATAAAATCGTATATTTAAAACTTAATTTAAATTGACAAATTCAAATTATAATAATATAATATCAATTTGAAATTATAAGAAAAATTATCGTTATTAATTAATAAAGAGTTCTAAATAACAACAACAAATGGTGACCCCGACGTGAAGATTATGAGCATTATGACAACAAAAAAAAAATCAGTCGATCTAGACCAAAAAAACGATCCGGAATTCTTCTCGTTCCATCGTTCATTCGTTGTTTTCGTACCTTCGTTCATTTGAGTTCCATTGTTTCTTCGTTCGCTCACAAACTATTTTGGTTTTTAGTTTAGTCATAGTTCAACTTGAGGGGAGAAGATGTTACCCGTTACTTCACTAACTCACTTCAATGAAGTGTTTTTTCGGAACAGTTCACTCACGAACGACCCATCTCTAAGTAGTGGTGACTATTGAGTGACTAATGACTACTAAAGGAAGAAAAAAGAGTTCACTTGAAGTTCTTGACAACTAGTGACTATGACTATGAACTACGAGTAGAGTTAAGATGAAATGAACACTTCAATTGAAGTATTTCACTGAACTCGCTCTTTTAAAGAAGAAAATTCTAATAATAACTACTAAAGCCAAATCATTTGCATTGTATTCAAATAGTAAAAATATCCTGACACTACAAAAATTAGCTTTTCTGAAATAAATCCAACAATTGACCATTGCATGCCATTTCCTAATATTTCTTTCTGATATTATCCTTGCATGCAGCCCCGTCCAAGAATAAAATACATAACAAAGTATCTTTTTTAGCGGTCGCAACATATCGCAGGATGAAATCTTCTTCACGCTATGTCCGTCGACCATAACCTATAATACTAAAATTAGATTGTATCTATCTGGCAATGGGAATGTAGAAAGAAAAGAGTGTGTTGACAAATCGGTAGTCATATCCGTTTTTTTTCTTCTACCGGTAGCAACTTTTGTCAGTATTCTGCCTAATGAAGGATTGCGTGTTACTATACTATCCATCATTGATGACTATCGCGTTCCGCGCAGCCAAACAGCCCAATGAATGCTAAAATGTTTAGCCCTTTTTCTCTCCCGTTCAATATAAATATAAAAACGAGCACAAAAAAATACTAACCACGACTACCGAGGTGTTATTGAGGATTTCTCGAACTCTACTTATCTTTTTTTTTATTATTTGATTCGAAGGCTTTTTGGAAAGTGGGCTTCATTAAGCTGCCAAATCGATTCCTTTTAGGCACTAAAAGTTTCCTTTTGTATTATACTAGTTTGGATTGAGCACTGATTAGCTTTACTTTGTTTTGATTTTGGTTGTTACAATTATAGAAGAATAGTTTTATGATATCTTATCACATTAAATTTGAATCCCCAAAAACAGCGGATATATTAGCGGATATATATTACCTCCATACAAAAGTTTTTGAAAAATATGTCTTTCTCACTAATGTGTGAGTTGCCAGGGTGCATGTAACAGTATGTTTACCAGTTGTATGACAGGGTCTATATTAAGTCAGAAACAAGAACAAGAAAATAAGTCCACCCAACTAGCACAGATAGTTCTTGATCACAGCCTGTACTCCGGCAAACGTTGTCCCAACGAGTTTTTAGTTGTGACTTGTGTGAATTTAATGTGGTTGTCACTTACAACTATTTTTAGTTGCGAAAACTCCCTAACAAGGTGCTATCAGTACTATACCTTCGTTCCACCATTTAGTTCGTTTAAGAATTTGTGCCAACTACTGCGGACTACCTTAAAGCTACAGACTTCTCCAGCTTTTCTTGTTTTTCGTGAGTTTCTCGTCTTATTTCACAAAACACATGAAACTCCAAACTTCTGCAAGTCTACACTTTTGAAAGTAACCACGAAAAACCAAAAACTCACGAGAAAATCACGAAAAATCGTCTCGCGTATTTTCGTCCTGAAAAAACCTCCTCCATCAGAAAAAATGCACAAATCGAACAAATAACGCGAGAAATTCACGAGAAACCTCTACACACTATTCACGAGAAAGACGCGAATGACGCGAAATAGGCGAAACGCGATAAGTCTGTAGCCGGCTTTAGAATACTCGTCACTGTTGAGTTCGTGTATGATTCGCACAGCCTCGTGCCAAGTTCTACTAGATAGTAGTTTATCAGGCCTATTCAGGACCGAGTAACAAGTCACAAAGTAGGTCGAGAGTCACAATTTTGTATGAATTTTGAATTAATTGTGACTTTCCACCTACTTTATGATTTGTGAGTCTGATCCTGAATAGGCCTGTATGACTAATGAATAGAAGTGTATGACTACTACCAATAGTAGGGCATGACTAAGCCCGCACAGCCAAACTGATTGTGACAACTATCGCATCACCGTTCTCAATACTATTCGCGAAAGTAAACATTACCATATAGTGATATGACATAGTTCACAGAACGTTCCTACTACTCCTTCACGACTATTGGTGCTACTTGGGCAACGTTGTTCTAACTACGCTTTAGGTGACAATTTTTCAATCTCGTTAACGTCCGATTTGATACTGACCATGTAGCGTCTTCTCTAGACGGAGGTTCTTACTTAAGGTAGCTTCAATAAATTTTTAAAAAAAACATCTTTGTCAGCAGTTAGTTACTCCTTAAAATAAAATTGAAGTACCTACTAACATACGAGTAGTATAACAAATACATCTGGTCCGCAAATGGAGAAAATGCATTCCGCAATCGAGCCAAAAACCGGACCAAAATGACTGCATAAGTTCGAATGTTCATTAGGAGAGAAGTGTGCAGTCCAATTAGAGCTTGAACAATTACAGGGACATTGGATATAATTGTAATTTACTCCCCCGACCTCCCCCCCGTTGCCACAGTCGATGCTCGACATGAACGAAACTAATTAAAATACTCTTTTTGATTGCCGTTCAATTAGTGAACTACTCGCTATCATATGCAACGAAATTACTAATAGAATGAGGTCAGCGTTGGGGTAGTTTTTTTTTTCAGCTGAAGGGCTGCTTTTGATTGAAATAATTTTGTGAAAAATTTACACAAAGAAATGTAACTTTTCGAGGTAAATTGATTGGGTACATAGGACCATTAATGATTTTGATAGTTACCTAGTCGTTTTAGTTTACAGGTTATCAACCTGCTGTGCATAGGAGCCAGATATTAAGGACCTCTACAGCTCCAGCTCCAGCTCCAGCTCCAGCTCCAGCTCAACTTTTTAAAGCCTCTATGACGATTCTTCGCATCTCTTAGCAAATCCTCACGAAATGGTCAGCGTAAAACATCAACTTTAATTAATGACTGCAAATACAAAATTCCGCGAATTATTACCGTCCATGGACTCGGAACAAAATTTCCACACCCTCACTATCCTTCCGGAAAACATCCCTGTACTTGGACCAGGGGGGAAAATAAAAACTTTTAGGATATAAAGCGATAAAACTCTTTTGTGTCACACAACATTAAGGGGAGTAACTCATCATTTCGTCGACCTGCAACTAATACAACACAGTTTCAGTCGTAAATCTTAAAAAGGAAAATTTATGACTGAAAGCCAACATAAGTTCCGGATCCGGGGAGGGATCATAACGCTCTCTACAGTCCCGAAAATTGAAGACTTGGAAAGCGTGGACCATATGGCCGGACGGACGGCTTTTATTTACTGACCATTTGGCTACAGAAGTATAGAATCCAGACTAATGTATTAAGATTGATGAAGTTAGGGGATGTTTTGTTCCGGCTGTATGAATTGCTATCTATGCGGGCGTGTATTGTGACAATCTGGGCTGAACTCTGGGTTTCCGTTAAAATCATCATAAATGGCAAATGGTCAGAAAATCAAAGAAATGTATGCTGACTGGGCCGACTGATTTTCCCGAATGAAACGAGCGAAAATTGAATGAAATAATGTTGAAAATGATTAATTAGTGGTTTATCCTTAGAAGCCGAGGAAATTAATCATAAACCACTTAAAATTACAAAACGCAATTTAGAGGCGTTTTCGAAGCGAGATAACCACGCACGCTTTATTTGACGAAATAAGCTATTGTGCCTTACCAACCGAATAAACTAAGTGAGTCGATCTATTGTTTGGATGGCTGCCATCATAGCCTAACCTTTTGTATCTTTCTAGGTTGTATGTCGTTGGTATCACTATTCATTTTCATCTAATTGCAATGAAGCTACTATCTATGCCACACTGTCAAATATTTGACAGTCAAATATCCATATGACATATGTATATGGCATTTTGTAGCTAATTTTTCAAATTGGGCGCTCTTTTTCAGTTTCTCATTCGTTATATAAGTGTCAGATTATCTGTGATTAGAGTGTATGCCACTATGTCAAATATATGACAATTTTCGCATACAAATGTAGTAAAATTTTTTTATTTGCCTTGCTCAAAACCGGTTTGAGCTGAAGAATTTTACTTTATTATTCTTTAATAAATTTTTTTTTTTATTGTTTTTTAATAAAATTCAATTTATTTTATTATTATTTAATAAAATTTTATTTTTTTCCTTTCTTTTTAAGAAAATTATTATAATTAAATAATTAAATGATTGATCGCACCGAAATTTGCTATCCAGAAATTTTGCATTTTCACATTGTAGGACTAGTAAACCCAATGAAAGCAAGTCCGTCTTTCCGCCGTATACAAAAGCCTTTGAAAGCGCATAGCACACAAGCCCGTTGAGTTTGGTGGGTAGATTGGGTGAGCCCCGACAAGTGGTAACTTTTGGAAGTGGTAGGGGGAGCAGAGGGTGTTGGGAGGAGAGGGGGAGTGTTTAGCCAAAATAATTCTAGTTTCAAGATCTTAGGAACCGCTTATGTAAGCTGAAACTTGGAATTTTTGTAGAACTATGACAGTGGATTCAAGTTAAGAAAAGTGTGGTCAAAATGGGTCCGAAACTCTCGAAACTGGAAGGAGGAGCATTGAAGTAGGTGGTCAACTATTTTTCAAAAAAAATTAATTTTTGGTATTTTAAGAAAACCGTACCAGATATGATCTTAAGAACTTGTAAAGTGCTTATGCATATTTTTACGAATTCCGAAATATCTCTTAGGTCTAATAAAATATCGAATCAGCTTTCACTTCTGCAGGCCTTACAATAATGTAGAAAAATCGATTAAACCATTTTTCGATATTCAACCCCGAGGGGGTGTTAGGTATTTTTTTTTTATTCAACCCCCTTAGATGTGTTAGGTATTGTTCAAGTTTCATGAATTCTGATTTTGTTTACATTTTTGGGTAGATTGAGGGAAACCCAAGTCGTATCTTTTGGAAGTGGTGGTGTTAGTAGAGAGTGTGGGGGGAGCGATTTAGCCAAAATTCTAGATCTCAGGAACCGCTTGAACTGTGGGGGATTTTAATTTCCGGAAAATTATCGATAGGGGTTGAAAAGTGTGAGAGTGGGGTGAATATTACTCCGAAACGCTCAAAACCGGAAGGAGGAGCACGAAAGTGAAAGAATAACCATTTTTCAAAAAGTAGATTTGTTATATTTTAAGAAATTCGTACCAGATATGATCTTAAAAACTTGTAAAGTGGCTATGTATATTTTCACGAATTCCGATATATTTCTTATGTCTAATGAGATATCAAAAAATTGTTTAATTTGTTATATCTCTCTTCTTCATTCCCTTAAGAAGGTTGTTATGCAGGTGGCTTAAATTTTATAGCGCGATACAAAATGAAATACAAATTCTTACTATTTTATTTAATGTTGGCTTAAAATTTCGTCGACGTTTTCCACGTATTATTCGTTGCTTTGTTCGTTGTCGTTTTAAGTTCGACTGCCAGATCCTTTTGCCGTTTATCTACACAACAACTTCGTTTGAGGGTGTGTTTAGAAAGTTCCTTTTATCGCAGTGGCGCGCAACAGGGGTGTTAGCTATTATTAAAGTTTTCACGAATTCTGACATATCTTTTAGGTTCAATGAGATCAAAGTTGCTTTTGCATCTTTGGGCTTGAAATATCCATAAAAATATTTTCGATATTTTGCTGTATTCAAACCCTAAGAGTGATGTTGTATATACGATAGGATATGATGTAGTGATTATGATCGTGTATATTTTTACGAATTCCGACATATCACTTAGGCCTCTTATGACATTGAATTTCTTCGCTAAAATAAGACAAATGCAATGTTCACAACAAGTAGAAGTTGATTGGAAAACGGGTAGTGTCTAAAGAGGTGCTCTTGATAACATATGCCCAGAACGGCCTCATTTTTCCAAACCTTCTTCTTCGAACCTTTTTCAGCATCAATTATACAATTTCCTATATGGACTAATAGTTCAACCATTTTCGTTCAACTTTTGATATTCCTCTCTGGATTTTTCGCCACAAAGTACTTCTTACTTTGCAGCGAGCCATTTCATTCTCATTATCACGCAGGACCTCGGTTTTGCGTTGCGTTTAGTGGAATACCAATCACCATATTCCCGAAATTAAAGTCACTTTCACTCCGACCCGGCATACATCCTCATCACGGCCCATAGTTAAATAACTAGGCAACTTTTTTTTTTTTGCCCAGCGTAGATGTTCGTCCTAGATATCCCGAAACAGTATAATGCTCAGATCGAGTGTCTTTATTAAAACATTTTCGCGGTGGTTTAATCAAAAACTTTCCTCATTTTCTCTTCATCCCAACGAATTAACTTTTCTTCGTCCTTTTTTTTCCCGTGGACAGAGGAGGGTGAGTCTGACTTCGGTGTTGGGGTTTTTACCACAAAACTTACCCGGATTCTGTCGGTCTGCGGTATGGGCTTTTGGATAGCGCTCTTTTGTTCTACCGAGACATTTAGGATAGATAAATTTCAAGGATATTGTCTATATTTTCATCTTTGTGATATTGCAACCCCTCGCACCCCAGTCTACTTCCGATATAAAGTTCGAAATTTGTTGGTGGGAAGCTGTTGCTATTCGCAATTCGCATACGGAAAACAGCCGGTTTGTGAAAGTTTGAAAAGTCCGGCAGGATTTAATTTGATAATTTCGGGGATTTATTGAGAACATTGACGAGGACATGGAAACTTCGTAGTCAATTAGAACCATTTATAGGCCGTTTGTTGAAATGATTTCCATGATTTTTAGCACTGAACTTGTTTGGGCTACTTTTGGCGATTGAGTGGAACGATATTTTGACTTCATCACTTTCAGTAAAGTTTTCATTTCGAGATTCTGCTTCTTCATTAGATATTAATCTTTTGGGGATTTTTTTGACGAAATATTTTAATTAATTCTTTGTTTTTAACGATTTAGTTGAGTGATGTACTTTTGAACTAGTCATTCACTTTAAAGAATAAGTTCAGAGGAGACCTTCAATTGAAGTAACCGTTTGCCCTACCAGCCGTTCAATAATCACTCACCAGTCAGTCAGTTTCTTGGTTGTACTTATGGTTGTCTTCTTCAACCAGCCGTTCAATAATCACTCACTAGTTAGTCAGTCGTTTAATAGCGCTTGCGGGTTGGCTTCTCTAACTTGTCGTTCAGTAGTCACTCAATAGTTTCTCAGTCGTTCAGTTGTGCTAGTGAGTTGGCTTCTCTAACCAGCCATCCAGTGAACGACTGACTAACTAGTGAGTGACTTAGTTAGTCAGCCGTTCAGTAGTGCTTGCGGGCTAGCTTCTCTAACCAGTCCTTCAGTAGTCACTCATTAGTGAGTCAGTCGTTCAGTTGTGCTTATAGATTATGAAATGGAAAGAAGTGCGGATTTTAGCGATTCTCTCTTATAATGGAATAGTACTCTCGAACCGAAATGAAAAGATGGGTTGGTAGTCCCTCTTTTCTCCGTATTTCTCCAGCTTTGTCAGGTAGTTCACTAAAATAAGTTTTTTGATGAAATATCCGAAAGTAAGGCATACCGTCTTATTCCATGATCGTCAGTTAAATTGTAATCGGAACTTTAACTGAAAGTAGTATTTGACAACAGCCAAGAACTAAATTTAGGCTGCAAACCTCTACAATAAAATCTAATATATAAAAATACAACAGTTTTTTGCTTGGGTCGAATGGAAATCTACACCTGTGAACCAATGCCTCCAAAATTTTGCTTGTACATTCTCAAGACTACCGGACAGGTTGAGAACATAATTATGTTCCCGAAACTTTGTTCGTATATTTGTTATAAATAAAATAAATTCAACTTTAATAAGGTGAATCAGTTGCTAGCGGGTAGTTTAATATGGAAAACTGCAGCCCAATAATTTAAAAACTCTACTGCATTTTTTGAAAACTGTTTTTGCTCAGGTTTATAGTGACTGTAAAACAATCTCAAATATTGGAATAAAATTTTTGTTAAATTTTTGACAGCATAGCAAACAGTCTATCACCATCTTAAACAAACCGATAATCGATTTAAAAAGGAAATTTCAAATATTTATCTGGAATTTCCGGCGAACGCCTACAAAATATGGTATCTAAATTTTCAAGAGGAACTGTAATTTAATTTCAATTTCCAATACAAAATCCTCACTTCCTTATAAACACACATACATTAAAGTACAATGCTCTGCTCTCCCAGTGTACAATCCGATTGAACAATGTGCAGTGTTTACGTACACAGGATATTGAAATTTTAATTAAATACCCTGTACTTTCTTGCAAATATCTCATTGAATCGATTAAAGATTACGAATAAGATACGAGATTGAAATTCTTGTAACAGATCAAATGTTATCCGGATGTAATAAATGACAAGTACTGGATTGTAACACTTGAGTAGGCTTCAATTTAATTGGATCCTGATTTTAACAAATAAATCAGCTCGATGTATTCGAATGGAAAGTGAACGATTTTGAGAGCTGATAGTTCGGATTCGGATGATTGTTTGAAGCGTAATTGGATTGAATTCTCAAAAATAATACTTTCTTTGAAAGTGTCCCAAGAAGTAACATCCTCGATCGGATTCCGGTGGATATACTCCGATTTATATAGGTCCTTAATATTTCAGCGAGTGAAATGTTTAGTTCTTGAAGTAATTGACTCTCCTCCTACACTGGAAGCCTTTACTCTTAGTACCCGATTGCAATCCTGCAGTGACTACGGACCTCTTTAAGTAAAGAACAAATTAATAAACCTCTCATACGCAGAACTATTTTTACTTTATTGTTTCAATATTTTGAAGGGGTAAATTTTTTAGATAGTGTGTGGAGAGATATGTGCTAGGGTTTTAAATGAATAACTTTTGAACCTATGTATATCTGTAGAGCCTTTTAATCTAGAAAGTTGAAACTTGAAATTTATAAGGACCTATGAAAGTCTAAAACCATTTACGGAAGGGGAACCATCCACCAACCAAAATTGAACACTCAAAGAGTTGAATTTGGTTTGTTTTACTGATTTCTGGGACCATCAAATTAGTAACAATTTTGATTGAATATCAAAACAATATAGAACCGGCTTTTATATTATGGTAGAATCGCAGTTAAAATAGAAAAAATAACAATTCGATTCTCATCAGACCTAAGTGATATATCAAAATTCGTAACAACGCACACAATCATCCCTCTTAATAGTTGAATATTGTAAAAACTAGAAATTAAAATAAATTTAGAGAATCATGTAAGACCCATAGAAGTAAAATTTAATCCGATCTCATTAAACCTAAAAGATTGGTCGGAATTCGTGAAAACTTGAATATTACTTTACAGTAGAGATGGGCCGGGCCGTTCACGAGTGTACTATTCCAAAAGAATTTCAATTCCATTGAAGTGAGTGAGTAAAGTAGCTCACTCATTAACGAAGTGTTCACTAACTCTTTGTTCTGGAGTCACTACCACTACTCACTTGAATTGAAGTGTTCACTCACTCTATCTTTTCTTACCGTTTAGTAGATGGTATTCGAAACTTCGTTTCAATAATTAGTTTTACTACTTGCACATTATTTGAATATACCTGCTATGGATATATTATATATACTGGCCTATCCAGGACCGAGTCACAAGTTACAAAGTAGGTCGAGAGTCACAATTAATTATGACCTTCCACCTACTTTGTGACTTGTGACTCTGATCCTGAATAGGTCTGAAGTTTTTTTTTTCTCTCGTGTTGAATGATACTGCAGTTTCAACGATGGAACAAAGAGTTAAAAAGAGGTACTTCACTGAACTAGTTCCTTAAAGTGAGTGACTCGGAGTGAAGTACTTCACTAAAATGAACTGCTTTGCCCATCTCTACTTTAGAACCCTGCAGGTTGAATATCAAAAGTACTTGAACCGTTTTTTTTCGATTACATTTAAGATCTTTTGAAGTAAAAGTGGATTTGATATCTCATTAGACCTAAGAAATATATCGGAATTCGTGAAAATGTTCGCAACAACTTTACACCCTCTTAGGGATTGGATATCGTTAAAATTGGTAAAAGGTTTCAAGTCACATTTCTGTAAAAAGTCTGTAGAAGTGAAATTAATGTGATAACTCGATAGCTGCCTAAGAGATATAACGAAATTCGTGAAAATGTTGACCAATAATTTCTTTTTGTCCACTGACAATTTTTATTTATCCACCGGCAATTTCTTTTTATCCACTGACAATTTTTGTTTATCCACAGGCAATTTTTTTGTTAAAAAATAATTAAGTTAAATTGTTACAAAATTTAAATTAATTATCATTTTGTAGAGTTCAAAGTTAGGACAATTGCATACATACATTAATAATAAATGACATACATATGTAAAAAAAATGCAACTCTAATGTTGCAACAATTTTATTCGATTTTTGTATTCAAATTTTTTTTCTCGAAAATTAAATATCAACCATATGAAAGTCCTTAGGCAAACGAGAACTTCTCTACACATTCGAATAGTGGATGATATAAAATTCCAGGACTAATGAATAAATGAATCTGCATGGAAGCACAACACTATACACTATCTGCCCCCCGGTAGTCGGGTGTATATTGCATATTAAAATTTTATTCATATTTCTAACTAGACTATAAAAACACTTGATAGAGACTAGTTTTTCCTTTTTATGGAAATTTTCAAGTTTTTCTTCACAGAGAGAAAATTTCGAATGGGATTAAATAAAAATGTTGAAAGAGAAATTCAACCCGTGGGTGAAAGGATACTATTATATAATTAAATTTATACAATATGATTTTTATACGAGCGTAGATATTGATTGGTGTTATGTTTCGTTTTTAATTACAGATTAAAAAATATGCAAAAAAATGTAATTATAAGTTGGTTACCGGACCAAATTTACATATCGCTACATTGAAACAAAAAGAAGTTTAACACAAAGCCAGTTTGAATGGTCAAAACTGTAATATCTATCATTACGCCTAACATTTTCGAGCATCGAATATTGTTCTACTATGTTCAAAAATTTTACTTCAACTCAATGCAACATCACTTTATTATTTCAGTATAAAAATGGTTTAACGGGCTAGTCACAGCTTGAAAAAACATACTAAATACTTTATTATTAAAAAATAATATAGTAAAATGTATGTAATAAATTCACAGTAACGTTCGAGAGAGAGGGGCAGAGAGGCTTTGGAATACAATGCTAGAAAGGTGAAGATGAGGCAAAAAGGTGTATCGTGAAAATTACCTTCTTTTTAGATATTGAACTTCTTTTAGTAGTAAACCCAACTTGCAAACTACCTTCCAAAAAGCCTTACGAAAGCTATTTCATGTCTGATAGCCTCGGTATGACCTTATAGAAGGTAGTTTGTTAGTATGGAAATTGTTGAGTGTCAGTTTTGTCAAAGTAAATAAAAATGGTGAAATGAATTTGATTTTAAATACTACACATTATTAAAATAATAAAGTAAGTTAGAGAGTAATGAAAATTTCCCTTCGGAAATAACACCAAATACACTCTCTACATTTAGTTAATTGTATAAAGATTGAATTAAACTGTATGAAACACAGTCAAAAATTTGACCATAAAAATTTGACCGAAATCGGTGTCAAATTTCTTCTTCCTCTTCGCCATTCTTCAAATTCTAGAGTATATGTACATCTCCGATCAGATTAATTAACGAGACGTAAGTGGATTTAACAAGAGTAATAAGAAAAGTTATTATTTTAGTGTTTGGCGTTGCTGCTGCAGGTATTAAAAATTAACCAAAAAAAGTGTTATGCAGGAACTATGATGTCATATTTATGGGAGAAAAGACAAAAGTATTATAATATAAACTAATTATTGATTTCACAGATCACCCATCGCTAAACCAAAAATAAAACAAATATTCACGAAATAAACTTCCGATTTGACATACATACATATATGACAAAATTGCTTTTCGAAAAATTACAAACTTTCAAATTGATTGACAAATGATGTCAGGCGGCCAAATAAAACATTTTGACAAACAGAATTTGACGATTACACTATCAGACAGCATTTGATAGGGAAAATGATCAAATATTTGACGACGTGGCATACAGTTTTATACAATCTTTAAGTACGAGATTTGAATTCTTCTCATGTGGTATCACAACCGGCTGAAAAAAGCGGACAAAACTGTAATAAGTTTCTGCACTTTTATGATTATTAGATATTATATTTTTTTATAAATCATAAAGTAAAATGTTGCACCGTTTGAAAAATAGCTTGCATTCTCTACATGGCAACCTGATGCATAGTTTTCCTTGGCTCAGCTCAAATTAAATTTTTTTCTTCTTTTAAAGGATATCAACATTTCATGTCAAGTGGCCACATGAAACTCTAAAGGTGTCTCCGTTTTAAAATTTGTTGATACGGAAATTGAAAAAATAAAAGAAGAAGAAAAAAAATATGTTTAGAGTTGGTTGGCGCATTCAGATAGCGCCATAGTGTAGGCAAGTGCCGGTGGAATGCTCTTGACTTTTTAATATGCCGGCAATGTTATATGCTTTTGAGTAGGAAAGGGCGTAATTGCACACCATAAATTAAATCGAAGAATATGTGTATACAGGCGGAAAAAATTATCTTCAGTAAAAGATTATAAAAAATGTGAAAGATGATATTAAGAATTTCTGGGATCAAGGATTTGATGGTAGGGCACAAGTGCTATTATTATTTTATGTTAGATCTTTTAAATCCTTTATACCATTATGACTGAGTCTTTAACTTTAATCTGTACTACAATCGTAGTGTTTCTCAACCACCGGCTCTTATGTGACGCTGATATTAGGTAAGGCGGAAACTCCTTAACATATTCATAATTTGATACAGCCTTTATTAAAAAAAAGAAAAGGTCACTCACGACGGAACTAGTTCTTTTCAAGTTCGCAGTGAACTAGTTCATCTAAGTCGTTACTCACGAAATACAGTCATTCCTTTTCAAGCTTCACATCGTAAAGGAACTACTTCCTTTCCAAGATGTATCACGTGGCGAAATGAACTACAGTTCAACAGAAGTAGTGAGTCGGTTTACTCATTCACTTCAATGAACCGCTTTTTTTGAATAGTTCACTCATGAACGACCCATCTCTAGTATGAATGAAGTAAAAGAACAAACAGGTTCGGGATTCAACGAAGGAATGGAGCGACAGTTCCAGAGCTACTTCACTGAACTCGTTCCTTAAAGTGAGTGACTCGGAGTGAAGTACTTCACTGAAAGGAACTGCTTTGCCAATCTCTAGTTTCAAATAAAGATTCAGTAGAAGAAGACAGTTGTTATTAACCTGGGGGTGGTATTTTCAATGCTGTTTCCATGTTGATGCGTTAGAATGCTGTTTGTTGTGACGAAGGATTACTGAAGGATTTTGAAATCGGTGTTGGTCAGGGTTCAACTTTGTTACTACTTCTTTTTCCTGGATTTATGGCAAACGGATCAGGTATTTTCTGCACGGAGTGATACACCTTTTACGTGTACAGTTTTAAAGCTCTTCTCAAAGATCAGTTAAGAAATTTAAATTTGATCACTTTGAAGTGGACTTGAGTCAATTCAGTATGTCCACGAAAACCGAAATTCATAATTTCTATCACGTATTATAAAATTTTAATATGAATTTACCGCGAACCTACCTATTGTATAATTTCAACCTGTCGTACAAATAAAATCCCATTGGGATTTTGTTTCTCACAACGCTGATTCGAATTATTGCTTCTTGCCGTCGAAAAGCAAATCCAAACTCAATTAAGGACAAACCATTAACTAACTACTTTAATTCAGTTCCTAATTAAAGTTACCCGACTCTTTCCAATTTCCACGTAGCCAATGAATTCCATAGCTAAAGGAGCCGTGCAATTGACTAACGTAACCCAAGCGAACACTATCAAAATGACTCTGTAGAAAATTAATTTTGTCTGATCACCCACCCCTTGGTTGGGGGTGGACGGGGGGGGGATGCAACCTGAATTATCGATTCGCAAAAAAAGGTATTGCTTCTATAAGGACGGTAGTGATTCCCTGTTTTTTTCAACCCGCTTCACAAGAATAAGATGTAAATTTTATGGTCTAATCGGAATCACGTAGAAAAGCATTTTCTTCGGAGGAACACCCGTTGTGGCAATTTTTCTTTTTCAACCTCGCGATAAGGTGCAGTAGGTGGTGTATGGAAGGTGTTCTACCTCGTACAGGTGATATCGATTTTATGTAGAATAATTGAATTCCAACGCCCATTTTTGAACATTCCCCCCGAGCAGAACCAAGATTTCCGCAAACTGAATTTTGAAGGTTGCTCGGGAGACAAGTGATACGCGGATAACATCATGACACCAGACCAGAAGCAGAGTAATTCCTGTCACCTTGTTGTAACATACACACCTTGCTAAAGGTGTTACATTTTCACCTTATGCCGTAACAATTGTTGTATGGGGTGTTTTTTTTTCTCACCGATGTCGTGATGATACTATCAGAAGTGCTTCACAGCGTCTTAGTATTGTCATTTTTATGCTTGGATTTACGACTTGATCAGCATCAAGAGACATTCACTCACAAGTTGTTACTCTAATGTACAGGTATTTTGCATAGAGGGGTATCACCTGTTTTCACTAATAAAAGTCATTCGTTTCCCTTATCCGTAGGGAAATCGGTTGGGATTTTTTTATGAATTATTCAAAACTCAAAATTTACTTTGCTACTTTATTTTTTTGGCTTCTAAGAAGGTCGTACGAATAAATAAAGATGCGTTCCGGCGACCTTTCGTTATCTTGGCATTTTAATTTTTCTTTAAAAGCATCTGATATGCGATGGTTGTTTTCTTCAAGGTAGATGTTTCGTGAAAACTTTTGCGAATCGTTGGGACCTTGAATCAAATTTGAGCTGTTTTAATAATTTTGACGGTTGTTTAAGAAATTAGCTATGTAAACTATACAGAAGCAGATTTTGCCGAGTGCTTCTACTAACTTTTAAATCATTTCACATATTCGATCTTTTAAAAATTTCGGAAGTTCTGTACTGACGTGCAGCGGATTTTTCAAATTTGGGTTTTATAGAATTTCGAAAATGAAACTCAAGTAACGATGAAAAACACAGAATACCAAATTAGAAAAAAAGGCACGATGGTATTCTATAGCTCAGCGTAAAGGCATATAATGGACGTGGACGAAAGTCCTGAATAAAGCCCTTAATCTATTTCAAACAATAAATTAAATAAGAAAAATCTGTTAACAGTTTGGGCGCAACTTTATTAGTTTTTCAGTAGAAGTTTGGAGCGCGTTCAGTACTGTATGATTTAGGGTACTATGTGACCGAAATCCTAACAAGAAAGTACGGGAAGCGGTTAGAATAGGGTGGCGAAAGAAAACTTACATATGAATTACATATATATGAATTACATAATTGGGTCACATTCCGGGATGCGGTATAGGGGTTGAAAAGGAAAAAACTTAAAAATAGGTGATTATTAAACAAGCCTGTAGAATTGAAAAGATATTCGATATCTGATCAGATCTGAGAGATATGGCAGAATTCATGAAAAAGAATACAACCACTTGGCACCCCCTTAGAGGTCGAATTTCAAAAAATCATGAAAACACTTTCTAGGTATTCATATGAAGAATCCGTAGAATAAAAATTAATTTAAAATTTGGGAAGACCTAGTAGATATGACGAAAATCGTGAAAATATATCATTCTATTTTCACTGATCATTTTTTTTTTGCCCCCCTTACGAACGCCAATGAAAATTACTTTTCTAGTTATATGTACACTAAATTACAGCTTTCTAGCATAAGCCGTTCTATAGTTAGGAAAAACACCCCCCACACACACACTCCCGTATAAAATGGGTCCACTATCTATGCTTTATATAAATTCCAAGTTTCAGGCTCGTGGCCTAAGCGTTTACTGAGATCTAGAATACAAAATTTTCCGTCTAAGAAACTTTATAAGCCTTCCCACCTACACCTCCACCACTTAAAAGGTGGCAACTTGAAAGGGTCCACTCAGTCTACCGACATGAAAAATCCACTTAATAGCTCAAAGAGTTTGAGAGTTATAAACATTCAAACGCGCGGTGGACGGCGCACGGACTGACTGAAAATTTTTCTAGCTTTTTGTTGTCATAAAACGTGTAAAAAAAAAAATTCGGAGTAGATATTGTTTTTTTTAAATCCTTTTAATATTCCTAATTCTTAATACCACCAAGCTGTAATGGTGTTTCGGATAATAGGCATGATTCACACTCTGAAGAGTCTATGCCATCCGATGATGAAACAGCTCTTTCGGACCTAGTCCTACACAGTCTTATGTCTTATATCTGATGTTTTCTAATTGTCATGTCCTCAAGGACAGTGATTAATCAACAGTCGGGATATCGTGTTGGGGTCTTACTCCACTGAAATTATGTAACTACCAGTAAAATTTGAATTAAATTTCAAAAAACGCAACTGAATTCAGTCAAACTGAATTTAGGCTCGCGAGTTAATATTTATTTTCAGTACTGAATGACATTAAAATGAATTTCAGTTTTTTTCCTCTCTTTCTCTGGAGAATTTTTTTTTCTATACTGTTCAGTACTTAAAAGATAGCTTTAAGCATATCTGTTTTGCAGTTTCGAAATGGAATTGCATAAAATAGATACTGAATGGGTCTAGTATGGCCTATGCTAAGTAGTTGAAACTTCGTTATTCTATCCAGAACTAAAGTAAAACATTGTAGAACTTTACTCTGGTTTTCATCCGAGCATAGGTTCTCAAACTAGACTACAAAACCCCCAAAAAAAATCAGTCAAAACGCTCCCACAATCCCACTTCATTCGAATATAAACTACTGATGAAATTAACTCGCAATATAAAAGAAAATTGCATAAAAAAACCCCCACTTTGCCTACTAACAGAACCTCCTAAACCGAAATACCCATAATGAATAATTACATCTAATTAAAGGATAATCACTTTATGGCACGAAGTGTGCCAGAATGAATTTTGAATATAAAGTATCCTTCCCTTTCCGGGAAAAAAGGGGCATCATCAGCGCCACTTCGCAACCGAACACGGGAAAATCGTGAAACCCCTCTCAATGGCGACAAGTACACTAAACTAGCTGCCGCTTTATTCACAGCTTTTATGAATGAAAAGCCGGAAAATTTTCTCTTAATTTTCAGCTAAAGCGCGGAGAAAATTTCCTTCGAAGAGACAGTCCTTGTCGATTCTCTTCGGAAAATCGGAACCAAAAAAATTAAATAAAGCTCTCTAGTCCTCGGTGTTACAGTCTAATAACCAAGAGATATAAATGCTTGTGGAATAGGTTACATTTTATAGGTTATGGTAAATTTGTCCGGAGCTTGAACAAATTTTATTGTGCGGTAGTGTAGCCGTGTGCGGTCTAATATAACTTCACTCGGGCTATGGGCTTGAATTTGTCAAGTCAATGTGTAACCTCTTTACTTTTGGCCGGATTTTAATGTGAACTTTGTTCAAGTTCTAGTTGCCCTTATGTGTCCTAGCATCGGATATGGTTGGCTTGATAATTGCGGTTAGGTGGAGTATTTTAACGTACTTCCACTTTGGAAATTAATTGCGATTTCTTTGGTTTTTACCGCAAATACTTAGTTGATCATTTGTGTTAACTTGACTCTAGGAATTGGGAAAAAGCGTACTATATCCAGGCAGCTTCATTTTCTCGTAGAATAGACGACAATAAACTTTTCGCATTAAGATAGTTATTTCTTTCGAGATAACGTGGACCACAAATCACGAATTAAGTCTGTATCTCTTCCTTTCTCTGCTATTCTTCACTTTTCCAACGCCTGGCAACACTCGACAGCAACAAATCTTCGTATTAAAATATGTAAATGCTTTCTGTACAAAAATTTCAGATCCAACAGGGAGAAAAAAGCTTTCGATGGGAATTAAATTCAGCTGAGATTCAAACCGAAATCTCTAGCATGGACTCTATGTAACTCTTTTGCAACGATTTCTAAGAGGCACCACTTGAACACTATTAAAGTAAGATTTTGGAATGGTATTAGGGTGACAACAGCAACAAACTTGAAAGATGATTTTCGATGATTTCCGATGATATACTTTTATTTAAGAGTTAGTATGTCCATAAACCTGAATTTTTCAAAAGAGTATCTTCTAGCATATAACTAGAGTGGGTGGCAGAGTAGTCACGAAGCCCATAAAAAAAAATTCCTTGTTTAATTCTGCCTTTTAATACTGAACTAATCAATAATAATTAAAACTCAGGCTTTTTTTAAACGGGCCTTGTGACCGCAACAAACCTATATTTGTAAATACTTTATCCACACAAATTTCGGATCAAACAGGAATAAAAAAGCTTTTGTGAACTAATTCAACTGAGACTCAAACCGAAAGCTCTAGCATGGACCCACTCTAACACTTTTCAATGATTTCTTTTAACAGTCTTTGGTGCTTGATTTAAACGAACAAGAGACAATACAAACTAATTGGAATAATATAAGACAAAAATTTATTTTTAAAACTATATAACAATTAAAAACAGATTTCTCTTTCCACAACTATCGTAAAAAGTATGAAACAATTTAAGGTGACTATCTATCTTAACCAATTATCTACAAATTTATTTATTCTAGTCTTTATAAAGCCCATCAATAATATCAGCGTACATTTCATTTACAATATTTCTTTTTACCTTTAAAGTAGGTCCTGTAAAGTTGAACAGAGTATTAGTAACATTAGTATCTAACTTATTGGCCAATAAAAAACACTTACCTAATTCTCCGGTCGGAATTGAAAATTCATGCGGTAAAATAGCGAACTTTTGAACTCTCTGAGCATTCGAAATTGCGTTTAGATTTGCCCGATTGATGGCCAATCGGATTTCTTCCATAACTTTCGGACATGGACCAGCTTTTAAAATTTCACTTAAGGTTTTATACGGCAGATCTAAGCTGGACAGCCATTGTAGAGTCTCCGGGTAGAGGTCATCAAGTGGAGCGCCAGTATCCAGATCCATTTCCGTCTGAAACGTATATGGAATGTCTATCATCTTCTTAAATTAAAGTCTACTGTATCTTTTTAAACTAAATATCTTCAAACTAATACCATGTTAAAAAAAAAAAAAATTTACAGGGTACTATTCGCAGTAATCTCCAAAAATTATTGCTGTAAGAAAGCTCCTCAATTTGAGTAGAGATCGATCGAAATTAAGTTTACCGCTTAACCGACAAGCGAAGGAGATCAACATATCGTTTGGGAGTCATATTTAAAAAAGTCGAAACTTTAGAAGTTTTTCATGACGATTTCCGAAAAAGAATAGTGGTCCAGTAAGTACAATCAATACTACTAAACCCTTTTCTATAAGAGCTCTGAAAAATTTTTCTTACCTTGATTGTAACTAACATAGTTAAAAATTTTCTCCTATCACCGACCAAAAAGCAAGTACCCAAAACGGACAACTCCCTTCTGACTAAACTTTCGACTCGAGTAGGCGGTATATTTTCACCACCAGCCGTAATTATCAGCTCCTTAAGCCTGCCAGTAAGATAAATAAATCCATCCTTGTCGATATAGCCTAAATCACCGGTATGCATCCAGCCATCCTTATCCAAAGCTTCAAGCGATTTGTCCAAGTCGTCCAAATAGCCCATGAAAACATGGCGACCGCGTAAACAAATCTGCAATTCGAACGAGTTTAGAAAGTTTTTAAGGTTACCAAAAAATCGAGTGTACAACCTCTCCATGTCCTTGTTCGTCGGGATTGATGATTTTTGTTTCCATTCCTTCAATCGCTTTTCCGACATTTACTAAATTGGGCGCCTGGAGCATACTGATCGCGTGAGAGCCCACGTTTTCGGATAAACCATAAATTTCCAGGATATGATAGCCCAGGCTTGAGAAGAACTTTTTCGTTTCCAAAGAAGTTGGTGCAGCGCCGCAATAGACGGCCTTACAGCGATCCAATCCCATTGCTCGTCTGACTTTGTTTATAACCAGAGTTCTGGCCAGTCGGTATTGTAGTCCTTCATCTTCTTTACTGGAAAAATAGTTTATAATAATCTGATTATGTTTTACAGCAATAATTCGTAGGAATTCTATCCAGTGTAGAGTAGGTTAACTCATGGGCGTAGACATCAAGGCCCCTCATTGACAATTATCTAACTAAAGATATTCTAATTAGTGGTGTTCTGCAGTGCAGAGTAGGGTAGCACATCGACGTACAGGTCACAACAACCTTTTGGCAATTAGCTAACTGCTCTCGGTACTCAAAAAAAAATCTCGTTGATGGTGTTATGCAGCGCAGAGAAGGGTAAGACATCGGCGTAGAGATTGCCCATCGGCAATTGGTTAACAAAATTCTCATTGGTAGTTTTATGCAGTGAAAAGTGTAATAGCACATGGGCGTAGAGGTCAGAATAACCCATTAGTAATTAACTAACTGCTCTCGGTACCTAAAAAATGATCATTGATAGTTTTATGCAGCGCAGATTAGGGTAATACATGGGCATAGAGATTGCACTATTGGCAATCGATTTACTGGTCTTGGCACTGCGCCAAAATTCTCACTGGTAGTTTTATGCAATGAAGAGTAGGGTAGCACATAGGCGTAGAAGTCAGAACAACTCATTGGCAATTAACTGATTGCTCTCGGTACTCCAAAAAAAATTTCATTGATTGTTTTGAGCAGAGCAGAGTAGGGTAACACATGGTCTTAGAGATTGCCCCATTAGCAATTGCTTAACTGGTCTCGGTACTCCAACAAAATTCTCATTGGTAGTTTTATGCAATGAAGAGTGGAGTACCTCATCCGTGTAGAGGTCAGAACAACCCATTGGTAATTTACTAACTGCTCTCGGTACTCCAAAAAAATTTTCATTGATGGTTTTGTGCAGCGGAGGGCACCACATGGGCGTAGAGATTGCTCCATTGGCAATTGGTTAAATGGCCTTAGTACTCCAATAGAACTCTCATTGGTAGTCCTATTTAGTGCAGAGTAGGGCAGCACAGAGACGTACTTACAGGTCAGAAAAACCTATTGGCAACTAACTCGGTACTCCAAAAAAAACTCTCATTGATGGCTTTATGCAGCGCAGAGGAGGATAACACATCAGCGTAGAGATTGCCCCATTGGCAATTGGTTAACCATTCTCGGTACTCCAACCAAATTTTCATTGGTGGTTTTGTGCAGTGCAGAGCAGGGTAGCATATGGACGCACAGGTCAGACCAACCTATCGGCAATTAACTAATTGCTCTCGGTACTTGAAAAAAAATTCTCATTGATGTTTTTATGCAGCGCAGAGTAGAGTAACACATAGGGGCAGATATCAGAACCCTCATTGCAATTAACTGTAGTCTTTACTTTAAAAAAATTTTATCAATAGCTTCTTGAAATTTTTTTTCCAGTGGAAACCACAGTGTTTCTCCATACCCTGGCAACCATCAGTAGGAAAGTCACGACCCTCAACATCCAACGGGAAAACTTCTGTACACTTCTCGAATACTCTTCTTTTCGCTCTTTTCGCGAATGTCCTCCAGCCTTCTCGAATACTCCACACACACGACCGAATATTTGTGAAAGCTCTCGACTCAACACATGCAGTATATAAGCGCGACACAGTTTGCAGCCAAGGACAGTTTCTACTACGATGAAGGAAGGGAGATAGATGCCTAGGACCCAGGTTACAAACTTAGCTCGTCCTTACAAATCCGAAAGCGGTCTAAGAAAAATGCTAAGACTATAGGGAGCAGTTTAAAACTTGAACCATCGGAATTCCTGACCATTCCTCTTCGCAAGATACTAAGCTTCTTTGAAAGCACAGGGATTAAAGAGGAATCATAGTCGATCCGGGGAAGTGCAGGGAGGGACATCATAATAGGCCCAACTGTGGCGTCAATGACAAAGGTTACCATACCAACTCCTTTTGAAAATTTAATCTAATCTACTAGGAAGCAATTTCTTAAAACTTACCCTTGTAAGACGTTCATTCGATATTCATACGTGCACGACTTTGCCCAATTCAACAACGAACGCTTCACAAATCCCATTTCAGCTTCCATACTTGTCATCTTTTCCTGAATTTTTTCATAAACACGTGGTACACCGCCAAATATAGTCGGATGAACTTCAGCCAGCGTCTTCACCAATGTCCCTTTCAATGCGTTCTTATCGGCAAAATAGACCGTAGTTCCTATCGTTAAACTAACGAAGATGTCGCCATTCATTGCGGCCACATGACTCAATGGTAGATACGATATAATACTTTCGTTACCAAACTCCATGTCTACCATACGTTCTACGGAGACTTTCGCATCCCATAAAATGTTGTCATGTGATAGCATTACACCTTTTGGCATTCCTGTTGTTCCTGACTGGAAAAAAAATACTTGGATTTATATTTAAGTGTACCTATAAAGTTTTGTCCAACTTACCGTGTATATTAAGCAACAACATTCATTTATGGCAATGTCGCCAAGGCGTTTGTCCAGTTCAGAATCTTGGTCTTTCACGTCCATTTTCTCTAATGCTGACCACTGAAATTACAACAGCATAATTAATATCCAAATACAACCAAAAAGGGGACGACTTTTTGTTGTTGTGTCAACATAGTCCCTAAATTCAAAAAGTAAAACAGCTGGAGAACCAGTTCTTCAGGTACTAATGGTTCTCCAGCTGTGCTTTGTGCGTTACACCAATGAATACTATATGACTGCAATGCTACTCCCAAGGAATGGGACAATTTTGAAACTCTATTGAACCCTTAAACAATTTAAAGTAGAGATGGGTCGTTCCAGAGTGAACTGTTCCAAAAGAACACTTCATTGAAATTTAGTGAGTGAAGTAAGTCACTCCTTTTGGTGAACTGCAGTTCAATTCGCCACCTGACACAGCTTGAAAAGGAAGTAGGTTCTTCGCGAGGGAAGTGAGGACCGTTTTTTTTTTAGGTCACCACATTCATTCTGAATTCTGACGGAACTAGTTCCTGATTCCCTCCGAGCTTGAAAAGGAACTAGTTCCTTCGACGGGCAAGTGAGGACTCTTTTTTTAGTCATCACTATAATGCAACGAACAGTTCACTGGAACTAGTTCACTGAACTAGTTCACTGAACTAGTTCCTTCAAATGAGTGACTCGGAGTTAAAAGAAATTGCTTTGCCGATCTCTAATTTAAAGGGATATTTACCTTGTAGTATCCATCTTCCTCCTTTAAGCTTTCATCGAACGGTCCACTTATTTGAATCGCTGCCTTCAGTAGCGGCAGCTTATGTCGAATTTCTTGGATTTTTTCCATTTGTTTCAGTTCATCGACAACTACAATATTGGCCTGGGCATTTTCCAGTACATGATAAACAGCTTCCGACGAATTTGTTGTATAAATTCCGGCCGAAATTCCATTCGCCTGAATCGCAGCCATACTTGAATAGAACCATTCCGGACAATTGAATGCTAAAATTCCGACCGAATTCCGAGCTTCCAGTCCCAATTTTATGAATACTTTTGCCATGTGTTGCGATTTGTCCAGATATTCCCTGTAGCGTAAAATACATGAAAAGGATCGGAATTATGGTCAAGGTATGGCGAGCGGCAAACTTACCTGTAGGACACCTGACTCCATAGTCCGCTCGGATCCCTTGTTGCAAGTGCGGGACGATCCGGGATTTGGTCGACCGTTTTCTGAAATAGTCCAGGAACAGAGATTGGCTCTAGTGCACCTTTACCTTCGGTTCCCATTCGAATTTTTACTGCGTCCTGTGGACTCGTTGTCCAGTAGACGTTCGAATCCTTGATACGATTCGGACCTTTTTTCGCGTTCTTTTCCATTTTATACTGGAGTTGTTGATTCGGCTGCAAGAGAAAGTAATATGAATTTTCGTGCGAAAATAGCCCACAAAAAAATTGATAGTAAAAAAAATAATCGGGCAAAAATGATGACCTTTGTTGTGGTCACCAAGAGACCGAATTTTTTTTAATTCAGAAGAGAAAACAAAATTGATAGTCTCACATTTCGTACTTAATCTACAAATAGCCAAAGTTAAACAAGCCTCAGAAAGTACATTAATTAACACTTTGAACATTCAGAAATCGATCAAGATAGTACGTTCGTTTTATTATCGTTCACCCAACTAATTGTGTATGTAATACGGAAACTCCCATGTTAGTGCTCCAAATTGATAAGACTCAGAAGAAAAAAACAACTCCTTCACCAAGCCTTTAAATCTTATTTTAATACTATTGCGAATTTAGTTTGTTGACCAATGAATCTCTCCAGCTTAATCGAAGAAATTCGCGTAGTTATCATTTCTTTTCTAAGTCATGACTGAAAATTTAATTTTACCCTAGATAAAGTTGGACTCGGACTAAACAAAGGTCAGTGATGTGATAAAATTATTTTTATTATTATTATTATGTCCAAAAACGCAAATCCGGAACGAATGAAAGTAAAGAAGTTATTATTGCAGTTTGTGAAGTCCGTAATCAAACTATACGTGTGTTCATACAAAAGTTATACATACGTAAAAATGTCTGGCGTGAAACTCTAGCACAAAAATTCCGACTGGAATCGATCGCTACTCTGGCTACTGCCATTGAGAACATGGCAGTTGAAGAACCTTCACTGGAGAATCGAGTGTAGAACTGTGCTGGACTAGGTCCGAAGTAAATTGTGCTGGACTAAGTCCAAAGTAACCAAAGAATTAATCTCATTTGGATTCCGGGATACAGCGACTATGAAGGTAATGAAATGGCCCACTTAATTGCTAGGAAAGGTTCAGAAGCTGACTTTATAGGACCATAAATACCCATTCTTTGGGATACCATTAAGCACAGCCAGAATGAACATCTGAATGTGGCAAAAATCGCAAAGTGCCATTCACTGGGACTTGGCACCTGGTAACAGAGACTCAAAGCTTTTAATGCTAGAGCATTCGGAGAAAAGGACATCTGTTTATCTAAAATTAAGCAGATATCAGACCTGAACCCTAGTGAAATGGGTTTACGTAGAACAATTGTGAAATTTTAAGATTATTGTTTATGAAACTTACATAAAATAAAAATTGGCACAATTTTATTATTTTATGGGTAGAAGATCGTAACGTGTTTAATCCGTAGGTGCGATGAAAGTTACTACTATTCGACTAACAACTTACGGAATAACCAAAAGGCTATTTGAAACATTATTTTCTATACCCTCAAAATTTCCTCCACTAGAAGTCTTCCGGTCCTAACTCCTGTAAAATTTTCAAGATCATATACCATATGATTCAGTTTTTGAGAAATAAAAATTTAATTTTTTGAAAATAGATTGCCGTTCCACTTCTGCGCTTCACGTCCCCACTCAAAAATTTTACATTCAGTAGACTCCACTTGTAATTCTATTTACAGAAACCAAATTTTAACTTCCTGGGATAATTGAGTCGAAAGATATTGTAATTCAAATTTGAGCCGTCTTTTTTGAAAGTGAAGTTTGTCCACCGGACAAAAAAAAGTTAAATTTTTAATTATTGTTTTTACATTAAAAAGTCAATTTAAATAAAGTCAATACCAATAAAAATATGGACTTATGTTCACTTTTGCTTGTATTTCTTATAAATTGTTATTTTTGAAAGTGGTATAAGTTCATTTGGAGCTAAAAAAAATCGTTTATTTTCTTTAACAATTTTAATAGTTATTATTGCACAATAAAATTTAACAGGTTTATAGTGTTAATACATCACTCGAATTATATTAACGTATACCAATATTTTTAAATTATTTCAAACGTAAAACCTTAAATATTCCAATGTATGAAAAAATGAACTTATTTCACTTTCAAATACAACAGCTAATTTACTAACTCCCACCCCATACTTTGCCAACACCCCTTAATAATTTTAATTTTTTTTTTTTTAATTTCGTGGTATGTGTTAAAACAACTACATACAAAGTCTCAGCCGCCTGACATCAATCGGTCAGGAGATATGGATTTTAGAATGTTGCAATCCTGAGATCTAGAAACCGAAATGTATTATCCAAAACCCTCCTCCTCCTCCTTCTCCTCCTCCTTCTCCTCCTCCTTCTCCTCCTCCTCCTCCTTTCTCTCCTCCTCCTCCTTCTCCTCCTCCTTCTTCTCCTTCTCTCCCTCACACCCCCCCCCCCCCTTTACCAAAATATACCACTCGTAGGGGTTCACCCATTCTACCTACCTTACAAATTTCAGTTTAATATCTCAAAGGGTTTGAGAGCTACACGCCTTTAAACGGTTTTGCGTACGGCGTTACGGCGGACAGACGGATGTTTTTCTTTTTTAGGGTTTACTAGTCCTAAAACGTGACAACAAAAAATTTCAGGGTAGCATATTTTTTGAAATTTCAGGTCGATCACAAAACTTTATCTACTATTCAAAAATAATGAAGTAAAACTAGAATTTAAAAAAATGCAAAAAATTACAACACTATTTTTTATATCGTTGGTAATTCTTTCATCATCTGAGGAGTGTGTGTTTGTGAAAAAGTCCTATTGAAGAACCAAATTGGTTTAAATATTAGGTGAACTTCAGTGAATGAAACTTTCGCTTGTTATAATTCGTGGATCTTAATTTCAGTTCAGGAACGCACATATCAAAGAATTCTCAACAATTCCACCAACTGAAAAGGTGCTTCGAATGGTTAGTTGCAAAATACATCTTTTGGTGAGTCAAAGCAAATATAGATAATAAAGTAGCTTTTCCGGACCTAGTCCGAAAGAGTTTTCAAACTGGAGTTTCCAGTGACTTCGCTGTGTATTCTCATGCATTACAGCCTTTTCTTAAAACTGGTGCGGTGACGTCGAAATTTTACTTAGACGTCTAAAATTCTTCGACCAATTAGACGGCACGACGACGCGACGTCGGTATGTCGTTGCTTAACCGACCATTAGTTATCTCATGGTGTCAATCAACGTTGGTGTGACTAAAATACTTTACTGTAGATTAGAGATGGGCCAAGCAATTCCTTTTAGTGAAGTACTTCACTGCGAGTCACTCACGGAATAAGGAATGAACAGTTCCGGAACTAGGCCACTGAACTCGTTCGAGTTCACTGAACTAGTTGCGGAACTGTTTATGCCGTTAAGTACATGTACTGAGGACCTAAAAAAAAGGTCATCAGATTTCCGTGAAGTAGTTCCGAAACTGTTCATTCCTTGAACGAAGGAATTTCCATCGTTCCGATGTAGAACATGAGGATTTAAAAAAAAGGTTGTACTGACGTAGTTTCGGAACTGCTCGTTCTTGTCACGTGTCCAATGAAAGTGCAGTCCACGAAAAGGATTGAGTTACTTCACTCACTCACTTCAATAAAGTGTTCTTTTCGAACAGTTCACTCCTGAACGACCCATCTCTACTGTGGATTTTACCTACAACAATCAACAATTTTAGCTAAGGTAATAGAAAATTTAATTAAGGGAAAACTTGACGAAAAAATTAATTTAGAAGAAACTGCTATTAGAAAAAAAATTATATAGTTCAAAATAACTTTTGGTGAAACTTAGTTTTGTTTAACTAGATGCTTTCATCGAACAGCTCATCGAAATTTTGTAAAGATTTTTTTAAACTATCGAATCTTAAAAAAAAGGTGCAATGTAAACAACTCTAAAACAATAATTATATTAAATCTGTTTATTAATACGATAACTACGTGTAATTAAGGTTTCATATCCATTTTAGTAACACGTTGTTTATATCGTGAGCTTTTTACTAAACTTCAATAAAACATTTTCATTGTCGACTGAATCATTATCGTTTAATAAATGCAAATCATTGATTAGTACAAGAAAAATATGCTCAGCGAGAAATTTACACTGCTATCGGCGTTAAAGTTCAAACTCCACAAGTCGTGCTAAAAATTTAAGTAATATGATTTTCACGAAACCTAAAAAAGGTATAGTGTCATAAATTTTAAAATTTATAGACTTTACACGTTGACAAAAATAATTTGACCGTTTTGTCAGGATCGGATGATCTAAGAATATTATAATCTTTTTTAAAATACGAAACTAGAACCCACCGAAAATTTGACAGTTTTGCCAGAATCGGATGATTCAAAAATGGTTCGATCTTTTTAAAAATTCGAAATAGGAAGCCACTTGTCTTAAGTCAGTGCGAACGACGCATGCTTGTTGACTCGAAATTTCTTAGTGAACTTTTTTTCCAGATATCGATTCAGAGTCCTAAGACTTGTAGCCCTCTCATTTCACAACTAATATCCTTGAGAGAAACTCCAGCTCCAAAATAAGGCTTTAACTTGAACTTAACAACTTTCTTTCTCGATAGAAATTAACACGTATTTAAGATACTGGTTAACTTTTAAATACCGAAATAATTCACTTAATTGCAAATCAACTTTACGTTAACACAAATTATACTATCAACTAATTAAAATTTATATCGAATATGTCGACAATATTTCGTTTTAATTTGACTGTCGCGATATCTGACGATAAGTTCCAATCTAGCAAACAACAACAACAACTACAATATCGGTGGCTTTCAAAATAGGCAATTACCTGTTGAAATTTATCACAAATTATTAGTATTTTTTTTTTCTTAATAAGTTTTATACAAAAAAAAACTGATAAACACTACAAAAAAAAAACAAAAAATTTCGCTAATTTATAACTAAAACACAATTCGAGACAAGTTTCAAGTTCCGAAACACAAAACGTTCTGAGCTTACGATTCAACCATAGTCGCAATAAAATGCTGGATGGAATTATTAAAGTTGTACTAGAAAGTCAGCCGTTCATAAGGCCACTGAGTCCAATCCACTGTTCTATTTTACTGATAAAAATCCGAGAGAAACAGCCTGAATTGAATTTTTATCAGTAAGCTTGCGAGTTATGAACCTCTTATCGTCGCGCTAATATACTCTGAAAACTGTTTTGCCGAACCCGTAAGCAAAATGTTCATCAAGTTAACGTGATTGTAGTAAAAAAACAAAATTCATAACAATTGTAGTGAAATAAAAATTAAGTTCTACTCCGTATTTAGTGTTAACCTTTTACAGAAAACACCTGATCACGACTAGCCATTTTTTTAAGCGATAGTAGATAGTGATTCTTTCTGTTAACTACGTGTGATATTATTTTCTACAGAGAGTTTAAAATATAATACTCGAATTTTACGTATTGTTTGTATCGCATCGTCTTTTAATCTTAACGCCTTTTTTGTCTGATGAACGGTCAAAAAAGAAACTGCAGGGGACACTAGCCTCAGTATTTGGGTCTTTTTGACAACACGATAAAATGTTCAATACAACCTTCAATCATACCGACATCCGTACATTCATTAGACAATTTTTTGACAGCGTTCCAATATACTTCAAAAATCCGAATTAGTAAGGCCCAATTTGCTGGAATTTTTTTTGCGTAGACCCCATATAAAAATCTTTAAAATACAAGTTCACGAATACTGAGTGATAACTGCAAAATGCTTCTAGTTAGAATGTTTTTTTGAATTTGTTTGAAATTCTCCATTTTCATGGAGAAGCACTGCAATGGCGTAAAAGGAAGGAATTACATGGTTCATAAAATTTGAATATAGCTCATCTTTACTCTACCGGTATTCCAGTGGAACTATTTTTCCCTGCCAGTACTGAACGTGTCCTGATATCGAATATTTCTAGTAGAGATGGGCAAAGCAGCTTCTTTTAGTAAGCTAGTGAACTCCAAGTCACTCACTTGAATGAACTAGTTCATTTCCTTTTGAAGATCACTTACCCGGCGAAGGAACTAGTTCTTTTCAAGTTCAGAGTGAATGTGAGGACCTGATAAAAAGGTCCTCACTCACGAAGGAACTAGTTCGTTTCAAGTTCGGATTGAATGTGAGGACCTAATAAAAACAAAAAGGAACTAGTTCTTTTCAACTTCCGATTGAATGTGAGGACCTACAATCAACAAAAAAAAAAGGTCCTTACTCACGAAGGAACTACTTCTTTTCAACTTCGGAGTGAATGTGAGGACCTAAAAACAAAAAAAAAAGGGGGCCTCACTCACGAAAGAAACAAGAAAGAACTAGTTCTTTTCAAGCTGTGTCACGTGGCGAAACGAACTACAGTTCACCAAAAGTTAGTGCATTCACTCACTTCAATGAACTGCTCTTTTGGAACACTCATGAATGACCCATCTCTAATTTCTAGTGCAAGAGGAAATGCGGCTATACTTACCTCATTCAGTACTGAATTGCATGGATACCGCATTAAAGGGGAATTTTACAAAGTACTGAACAAGTTTAAATAATTAATAATAATTACTTTATTATTTGTAATACAGTATTGTTATCGATTTTTTTTTTCCTAATGTGGTTTTCCTTTATATAATTTTTCTTTATTGCTTAATTGATTATTTCTCATGTCAATTTATTGGTTACAATGATGTAAACCAATAAATATAAATCATGTGTTAATAATTAGTTACCTCAAGATTTAAATTGAAGACCGCATTGTTCTAAAAACAAAACACTACCACCGATGTAAGACTGCAATCGAAGACTGCAATCGGTGTGAATTCAGAACTAATTTTATAAATTCGGAAGCTTCAAAACGACATCATGAAACGAAAGATTCCTCCTAAAAGCCTGGGATTCCATAGTTTAATCCAATTTTCTGGAACACATTTATTTATTTATTTTTTCCTTTATTACTGTTAATATGCATCTATTAAATGAATGATCTCTTTGTACACCATAAAATTTTGATGGAGTCCAAATTTCAGAAACCGCTCAGTTCTGATACAGTACTGATTTCTCAAGAAATTTTTATGACTTTCTACAGTTCTGATTCAGCACTGAAAACCAGATTTGATTCAGAACTAGCTAGTGAATGCTGACGCCGCTTTTGGATAGTATTGATAAAAATGAATTGCTTTTATACAAATTCAGGTTGCTATTAGGAGTATGTCCAATATGCAAGCTATAGCTGCTATTAGCTGCTTTTGTGTCTCGGATAAGTACCGAAATGATTATTATCCGAGACACAAAAGCAGCTATAGCTTACACATTGGACAGACCCCCGATTTCATTCAGGGATGAAAATTTATATTGACTCGCCAATGCCACGTATAGTTTAAAAGGTTCTCATAGCCTTCTGGGTTGAATAGCGATTGGTGAAACCAATTCGGTAAGTAAAATAAATTGAAAAATATTTTACTGTTCAGTTGGTAATTTTTCCACAATTCTCGAAAAATCTCTTAGTTATTTTTACGTGCGCCATATCATTTTAATAAAACAATAAAAATTTAAACAAAAAAAAGAAAGATAAAACGAACAATTAAATACGAAGGTTTGATTATCATCATTACGCAGGTACTCCATAGTTCATAATACAACTATCTGTTATTTATTTACAAGTACATGTAATAAATGCACGTAGCCGTAACAATTTCGTTCTATTATAATAATCGAGCTTAGAACCAAAGGGGTACAAGTGCAAGTCAAGTAGTTTCGAGTAAAGTCATAGCAAAATTCATTTAATTGTCAATAATTATAGCTAATAGCTATAGCGGGTTGATCGTTTTCCCTCTTAAGGACATAGTATTCTAAGGCCCGCAACTGCACCAAAAAGAAATATATATATATATAATTTCCCGAGATATACTGTTTAGGGTCATTCCATCAAGAATCGCAAAAAAAGCCAATTTTGTGACCTTACCATCGCCGATTCTTTTGAAAATTTGTGTTCTTGAAGAATTAGTGGAAAGAAAAAGATGATTTCAGATTTTTTTCCTATCTCATTTTACTTTATTATTTATAATACAGTATTGTTATTGATTTTCAAAAAAAAAAAATTTGCAGCCCTCAAAATTTTTTTGTGAACATTTCATGACTAGTAGACACGAAAAAAGCAATAAAGATTTTCACTCCGTCTGTCCGCCGTACGTCGACCGCCCAAAATCCTTTGAAGGCTCGTAGCTCTCAAACCAGTGGAGCTATTAATTTAAAATTTTTTCTAGGAATAGACTGGGTAGACCCCTTGAATTGACATTATTTTCAGGGGTGGGGGTGTGAGGGGGCAGGTGGGGGAAGCGTTTTAGACGAAAATTTTTGGTTTCTAGATCTCAGCAACCGCTTATGTAAGGAGACTGAAACTTGGAATTTCTATAAAGCTTTGATAGTGGACCCATTTGCAAAAAAATTGATGATATGGGGTGAAGGGGTGTGGGAGTAGAGGGAAAATCAATGCGTCCGAAACGCAAAAAAGTCGAGATCGACACATTCTAAAATCCATATCTTCTAAACCGTTAAAAGCAAGCAATTAAAACATAACAAATATCTGTAGTTATACTAGGAGAGTAGATTGAAACAAAATTTTTGGGTGGGGTAGTGGCGTACGGGGGTGGGGCTTCAAATACTTAACATTACGATATCTCCCAAACCAGTGGCACCAGAAAAACAAAATTCGGTTTGGATATAAAGCTTGAGTGGAGGGGATAAGAATTTTTCAAAAATAACACGTTTCATATCTCAATAACAGTGTAAGATGGATGCTTAAAATTTTTAACAGAAGTAGGCCTAATAGAACCCTAGTAGGGAAAAAAAGTTTGGGGGTGTGGGTGTAGAGGGTGAGGGTGGGGAAGGGTAAGAAAGAAAAAGTTCCGATGCTTATATCTTAAGAATCTATAGTGATAGGAAGCTGGAACTTGGTATTTAGATAGAGCTATAGTAGTGGCATGGTAGAAAAATTAAATTTTTTTAGGGGTAGTTTGGTACGCTGGTGGGGGGTGTTTTTCCTAACTTTAGAACGGCTTATGCTAGGAACTTGAAACTCGGTACGTATATGTAAATTAACTAGAAAAGTAATTCCGATAAAAAAAATTTGAATATTCATTGGCGTTCAGAAGGGGGGGGGGCAAAAAAATATCAGTTAAAACAAAATGCATATATTTTCACGATTTTCGTCACTAGGTCTTTTTAAATATTTAATTCATTTTTATTTTACGGATTCTTCATATGAATACCTAGAATGTGTTTTCAAGATTTTTTGAAATTCAACCCCTAAGAAGGTGTAAAGTGGCTGTATATTTTTTCATGAATTCCACCATGTTTCTCAGGTCTGATCAGATATCGAATATCTTTTCACTTCCCCAGGCTTGTTTAATAATCACCTATTTTTAAGTTTTGTTTTTTTCAACCTCTAGACCGCATCCCGGAATAACTACTTAAGAAAATGAGATAGAAACAAAAAATTCGTATTTCGTATTTTTTTTTTCACTAATTTTCAAAAGAATCGGCGATGTTAAGCGTACACTTTTGGCGATTCTTGATGGAATGACTCTGACTCTGAACTCGTGAAACATTGATCTTTTATCCCGGTTATTATTTTTGAAATTTGATTAGTAAATAGATTGAGTGAACCCCTACGAGTGGTACTCCTCGGGAAGGAGTTATTCACTTAAGCTACTCTTGTACCTGTGCACCATTGGTAGAGGACAGCAGACAGTCTAAAGAAACATTTCTCGCTATCAACTCAATTTCCACGAATTTGTCACTTGGACCCCTCTGGTTCTAAGCCCGTCAAATTTTAAACTTCTTTCTACGTATCGTAGCAGAATATTTAATTTATTTTAAAAAGAACAATTTGATTAAAACCAAAACTGATGATAACAAGTCTTACAACTGGTTCCAAAAGATTTCTAGATTACAGGACTAGAGCCAGTATTGGGTTGTATGCCACTACTGTGACAAATATTTAATCATTTTTTATTACAAATGGATTTGGATAGTGTAATCGTCAAATTTGACGAAAAAACATGAAACGACATCATTTTTAATATTTTCTTCCTTCATACACTGAAATTTACAATAGAAACTAAGATAAATACCAAAAAATGGAAATTACTTATTTTTTTTCACTAATTTTTTTTTATAATTTTTAAAAGAATCGGCGATGGTAAGGTCACAATCACAACGTTGGCGATTCTAAATAGAATGATCCTATTACGGCAAAAGCCGTGTAGCAGATACATGTAGCGAGGCTTAATCTTATATCGTTTCAGCAAAAGCAATTCACGGTGAGAAAAAAACAATGATGACGAAGTTATTCGTTACTTTACCAAAATTTATTTTTAAGGTTTTAGTATTTTTTAAGAACATCATGCAAATCATATCGCAGAACGAATTTGCTACCAAAGTTCCATATCAAATCAGTACGAAATCCAGCTTGTCTTATTTATAGATATTTCCATCTCTTAATATTTTCACACAATAACTATCTGGTGTAGAGATGGGCAAAGGAGTTTCAGTGGAGTACCTACTTCACTCCGAGTCACTCACTTGAAGAAACGAGTTCACTGAACTAGTTCCAGGAACTGTGCATTCCCTCGTTCCGTCAGTCAGCTGTAAGGACCTAAAAAAATGTCAGCAGAGCTCCGTGAAGTAAATAGTTCCGGAACTGTTCATTCCCTATTTTCTAGAACATGAGGACTTAAAAAAAAAGGTATGCCCAGTTCCGTAAACTACTGGTATTAGTTAGTAGTTCCTTTGTTTCGTCAATACGCTTTTCGTCACGTGTCCAATTGAACTGAAGTTCACCGAAAGGAGTGAGTTACTTCACTAAATCACTTTAATGAAGTGCCCTTTTGGGACAGTTCACTCGTAAACGACCCATCTTAAATTTGGTGTAGCATAAAGCGAAATTCATTTATCTCATTTCAGTGACAATATCGTTTGGGTGACATAGCAATTACTTAGGTTTTTTTTAATGGGCTAGTTACTTTTAGTTTTAGGAAGGTGCGCCACACTGAGCTGCAGAGCACACTAGGCGCCAAAAGAGGGCATATAGCGATCCCTTCGGATAGGATCGTGGAATGGGATAAGAAATGGGAATACCTATGTGCCTTTCAGTATTCAGTCGGCAATATTAAAATATTCCTAATAATAAAAGCAAATCAATTGAAAACCATATTGTGTATAAATTTATCGACTTTTTTTTTCTTGCAATTTTCTATAACTTTTATAACAATAATAAAACAGCTTTATCAAAATATAAATTGAGTACAAAATTTTAATTTGTAGATTGTTTTTCTTTTTTAGATTTAACCATGCATTTTTTATCTACTAGACAACAAAATTAAGTGAATAAACCAGCGTTTGTTGTTATATTCTGGAATAGTTTAATGCAGTTTTTTTGCGACACCAAAAAAAGTCTATCGAATTTTATAATCATAAATTTCTTATTGTTTTAATAAGAGCCCGCTTTAAATCTTAAACATTAAATTATAATTATTATCAACATGTTTCTTTGTTTTTTTTTTTTTTTTGTGTTTTTTAATTAAATATTTTCAATTATTCCGCATACATTTTTTCTATTAACTGTGCGTACTTTTTCGCAACAACGTTACGTTTCACTTTCATAGTTGGACCTGTGATAGATGAGAAAAATGCGAGAAAAGTTATTAAGGATTTTGTGTTTTAGTTTTTCTACAAATTTTCTTACCAAGTTCACCTGTGTGAACCGAAAAATCCTGTGGTACAATCGAAAACTTTTGAATACGTTGAGCATTCGATATCGCAAAATCGTTGGCACGATTAATACCCTCCTGAATACTTTGTAAAACTTTCGGACACGGTCCAGCGTTAAGAACGTCCGTAACAGTTTTATGCGAAACACCCAGAGATTTCATCCAGTCGAGCGTTTCTTTTGTTAAGGTGTCCAATGGAGCAGCATTTTCGGCTTCCACCTCAGTCTGATAAGTGATAAGAAACGATAAGAATTTCAAGATAGTCCGAAGAAAGTTGTTCTCATACCTTTAGTGTTACAAGCATAGTTAAGTACTTTCTCTGATCGCCAACCAAAAATGCATTACTTATGTTGGGAAGCTCGTTTTTAACCAGATATTCGATGTGAACTGGAGGAATGTTCTCTCCGCCGGCGGTAATAATAAGCTCCTTGAGTCGACCGGTGATGTATACGAATCCTCTGTCATCCATGTAGCCAATATCGCCGGAATGTAACCAACCATCACTATCCAAGGCATCTTTTGTCTTCTCAGGTTCCTCCAAATAGCCCATGAAAACTTGTCGACCACGAAAACAAAGCTGAAAACAGGACGGTTAATGGATTTATCAATAATTGCAAATAGGTACGCTTACCTCTCCGTGACCGTTTTCATCCGGGTTTAGAACCTTGGTTTCGGCACCCGGTAAAGTCTTACCGATTGTATTTAAGGATGGCAATTCATTGGCGCAGATACAATGGCATCCGGCCGTCTCAGACATACCAAATGCATCGTTAATCTTCAGATCTAAACTGAGAAAATATTTCTTCGTATCGGATGAAATTGGTGCAGCAGCACTAGCAAATGTTGAGCAATTGTCCAAGCCAAGAGCAGTTCGAACTTTCGACATAACAAGATATTTGGCCAACTTGTATTGGCAGCTCTCGGAGACTTTACTAAAATGAGAATAAAGGATTCACTGCCCAATCCAGCGTTTCAAGACAACTTACCCTTCCATCGCGCTCAAATGATGCTGTAGCGTGACTCCTTTTGCCCAGTTGGCCAGCATTTTCTTCACTCCGGTATTTTGTGCACCAACGGCCAACATTCGTTCCTGGATTTTTTCGAAAACTCTTGGCACGCCCATAAATCTGGTTGGTTTCGCCTCCTGCATAGTTTTAACCAGGCTTCCCTTCAACGCGTCCTTATCGGCAAAATGGATGGTTGCTCCGATTACCATCGGTAGGAAGATATCGACAATTTGAGCGGCCACGTGACTCAATGGTAAGTACGATATGATCGATTCGTTGCCCAACGTTAGATTGGGCAGAACTTTCATTATTGCCCGGGCATCCCACGTTAGATTGTCGTGGCTTAGCATGACTCCCTTTGGATTTCCAACTGTACCGGACTGTGGATAATGGTGGTATGAAAATTTGCATCTACTAAAAAAAGATACATTACGTACCGTATATACCAAACAGCAGCACTCATTAATGGCGGTATTTTCCAGGCGACTTTTCAGCTCATTGTCCTGATCGTCAACGTCCATATGCTCGATGTCTGACCACTGTTAAGATTGAGAAAAATTAATTATTATGGTCCTGTTCCAGTAGTAGTCTTCGTCTGGGTCTACGTTAAGTTATAACAGTTTGACGCAATGTCTAGGAAGTGTTTGTCCTAGTTAAATTTTGGTTAGCGTCTTGGCTTAGCTAGCCAGTTTTACGACAGCTAATGAAGTTACCAAGTGACTTAAGCAAAGTTTTATTGGACAAAATAAGCAACATTTTTAATTCTTCTGCTGTAACTACAACGAATAGTTTTTTTAAGTTGACTTACATGAAATTTACCAAAATCCAGTGCGGGAAAAATTTTAGGAATAAAGTGCAGGAAAAAGTACAGAAATAAAGTGCAGGAAAAAGTACAGGAAAAGGGTAAAAAAGTGCAGGAAAAAGAACAAGGAAAAAGTACAGGAAAAAGTATAGGAAAAAATACAGGAAAAGGGTACAAGTACAGGAAAAAGTTTTGAAAAAAATACAGGAAAAGGGTAAAAGTATAGGAAAAAAGTATAGGAAAAAAAATACAGGAAAAGGTTAAATGTTGCAGAAAAATGTGCAGGAAAAAGGGGAAAAAAGTCTAGGAGAAAGGGTAAATGGTGTAGAAAAAAGGGCTGGTTGATTCCAACTCCAAAATCAACTTACCCGATAATATCCGTCAGCCTTTTTCACATATGGTTCATACGGTTCCTGAATTTGAATAGCTGCCTTCAATTTCGGCAATTTATGTTTGATTTCGCGAATTTTCGCCATTTGTTTGGCATCGTCAACAACGACAATATTCGCATGGGAACTTTCCAGGACATGAAGAACCATCTCGGCCGAATTTGTTGTATAGATCCCGGCAATTATACCGCCTGCATGTACAGCTGCCAATTCCGATAGGAACCATTCGGGACAATTAAATGCGAGCACACCGACAGCACTGTGCTTTTCCAGACCTAGTTTCAGGAAGGCTTTGGCAACATGGTGTACCCGCTGTTCGTACTCTCTGTAAAATGGTAAGGAAAAAATTAGTGGTACGATCTGGAAGTGCCAATTTAGTGTTCTTACTTGTAAGTTATTCCCTGCCATTCGTTTTTTTTATTCTTGTATTTCATGGCATCGATATCCTTGAATTCACGTACGGCCCGCTTTAGTAGGCCAGGAATGGAAAGGGGCTCATCGGCAGCAGGCCCTTCATTGGCCACACGTAGTTTAACAGCTCCCAGACGATCGGTTGTTTCGAAGGCGTCAGCTGGCTTGATTCGATTCGGGCCGATCGATTTTCTATGATCAGTCATCGTGGAATAGGATTTACAGAAACAAACTGAAATAGAAGAATCATGATTAATATCACGGCAAAAATAATTTCAAGATCAAGATAGTCCTTCTAATGAGTAGAATTAGCAGCTACTAGTGCACGAAGCACGAAGTACCAACTAAATAGTTGAAATTTTGAACGATTCTCATTTGATTAAAATGCTGGCAAACTATCTGCAGATTTAAAAAGGAGACAACAGCACCTTTAATTTAAGTGGTCACTCGTCAAAAAAGAACAATTTTGAAAGATTTTGGAAAAATGGTCCTAAAAAACCAAGGGCATTTTTTTTGGAAAGTTAAAATTTTCGATTTTTGATTTTTCACCGCAAAACGAAAGAAAAACTCATCAGATGCTCAAAAATCCTAACAAAATTAAAATCGGATAAAAAAGGGGGAAATAGTGGCCCAAAACGCAGAAAAAACAATCAAAATTTGAGACTCTTCTTTTGCCTATCCCGGCCTCAAATTTTCAAATTTTTTAAATCTTTTTACGAATTTGTTAAGGGGGCGCTAACACCTTTAATTTAAGTGGTCACTTGTCGAAATCGAACAATTATAAGAGAATTTGGAAAAATGACCCTAAAATTTTAAAAATCAAAATTTTCGATTTTGCAAGTGACACCTCAAATGATAGGGGAGCGCAACAGGTGCTCAAAAATCCAAACAAAATTAAAATCGGATCAAAAATTGGCGAAAAAATAGTCAAAATTTGCGACTCTTTCTTTTTGCTTCTCTTGGCCGCAATTTTTTTAATTTTTTAAATTTGTTGGCGGATTTGCAAAGGTGATATTTACATCTTTAATTTAAGTGGTCACTTGAAAAATCGAACAATTAGGAGAGAATTTGAAAAAATGACCCGAAAAATTTATCATATTTTTGAAAAGTAAAAATTCCGATTTTTAATTTTTCACCGCAAACAAAAACGGAGCTCAAGAGGTGCTCAAAAATCCAAACAAAATAAAAATTGGATCAAAAACGTGAGAATGGTGGCCAAAAACGTCGAAAAGAACAGTCAGTCAAAATTTGAGATTCTTGTTTTACCTTTCCTGGCCGCAAATATTAAAACTTTTTAAATCTGCTTGCGGAATTGACAAGAAGGCGCCAGCACCTTGATTTTAAGTGATCTGTCTCTTGGCAAAACCAACAAGCATAGTAAATTATTGACGGACGTACACTGGTAACTGAACCATCGGTTCTCAATCTGCTGTATTTGGTCGTGTGAGTAGAAAGTAAAATCTATCTGAACATTTTGACCAATTTTTTAGAATGGTGTGCGCAGTGGCACCCAGTCGGTCAGAGAAATATGTGCACCGAAACTATTGCAGTAAAAGATTGAAACTATGCTCTTGTTCTTTGAAGTGCATTTTCGACAATAATTCTGTACCGACACTTATCAGTACTAGAAACCGAAAACATTTAACTTATAAACTAGGCAGGGTGCATGCTTCCTTTTACCCTAGTAAGCAACTCTTTAACCTTATCTAGGTCCAATAATAAAAAAAACACTTTCTGAATCCGCGTGGAGCTATCTCACACCATATTATAAACCAGCAACAAAAAATTATATAAAATTATTATCAACATTAGTCGCGATATCAGTAATCGCCTTCCTCATAATATGAATCTTATTATTTCCCTTCTTATCTCCAAAAATATACAATAATTTTTCCCCAATATGCATTACTCATACGCCTATCATACGTCCCAAACTATGCAATGAAATAACTGACGAGGGATGGGGTCTTACAGGTACAAATTGTTGCTTCATAAAAATCTAAAAATAATCTAAATTTGTAATAAGATATTCGCATTTTAGATAAGCAATAACAACCACGAATGCCGGGTCTTATCTCGAATTCAATTATTGAAAAATAGATTGTAGTGCTAGGTGAAAAATTTAAACACCTTTTAGCGGCTCAATATTTTTGAAATAGGCAAATTTATTTTGAAAAATAAAATCAATAAGGTATCACAGTGACAACAAAGGTGGAATTACAGTGAGAGTGCAACACGCTCATGAAGCAATGCAATGCGATGCATGTTAAGAGTGTAGGCAGTTGTGGCGATATCGCACCGCTTCACGAACGTCGTCACCTCCATTGCCACTTTCTTACTTTCGTCGCGAATGGACACTATACCTAGGATTGTGTTCGTAAGACCGTTCCCATATAAGCGGAATAAACGAACTAGTTCACAGTGAATGTCGATCCTAGTTCGTTTGTAGGAGCTAGGAAGTAGTCCGTCATTACATTTGCGTCCACCATGTATCATTCCACTCTTTTAGGACATTACATTCACTCTCGCGATCTGAAAACTTAAAAAAGGAACTAATTCCTTCTCGAGGGAAGTGAGGAACTTTTTTTTAGGTCATCAAATTTCCTTACACCATTTCCCACCTTTCTCGCGAACTGCGAACTACATAAACGAACTAGTTCGCGAGGCCAAGAGAACTAGTTCGTTCGCGATCACTAAGGTGAACTACAATGCACAAGCCTACTATACACTACAATAAAACGAAAGCAATACGTTCGCACACTGTGCATATTATTTGACAGTTAATGTAAACGATTCAACGCGCTTGCTAAAACTGGAGTCGCGTTATGGCCCGCGCGATGCGATTGTGACTTAGAGCAAGTCGCTCGCATCGCCTTCCCTATAATTTCTCCTTAAGCCAATAGTATCGAATTTTAATTAGAATAGAACTGCTCCAATAGTCAGCTTCTCTACAGATAAGGCTGAGCTAATCCATTCACATATAACTTCATAATTCAGACATCAAAGCCCAAGTGGAAATATAACACTATGGTAATTCCTCACTACCTTTCAAAATTTCATACTGGTTTGCGAAAAATTATTCGTCATGTTTACAGCAGAAAAATTTTAACTATTTTCTATCATTTTTTGTCCAATCAAAAATGTTAAGCCTATTCTTTCCTTAATTTCGTCAGCTGTAAAACCGGCTACAGACTTCTTCTGCTGTTCCTGTTTTTTGCATTCCGTGAGTTTCTCGTCTTATTTCACGAAACACACGATACTTGCGATAACACGAGAAAGAATTGTACACACACTTTGCAGGTTTGGCATTTGCGTGGTTTCTCGTCATTTCGTGAAGTAGTTTCGTAGAAAACCAGTCGAGCAGAGCATCCATTTCTTTTGACATTAACCACAAAAACCCAAAAACTCACGAGAATGTCACGTATTTTTCGTCACTTTCTCGTCAAGCAAAACCCTTTGATGTCGTGGAAAAAAACGCCTCTAGCAGAGAAAACGCACGAATAGCGAATCGTGAACAACGAAACGCGAGAAACCTTTACACACTATTCACGAGATAGACGCGAATGATGTGAATTAGGCGAAACGTGATAAGTCTGTAGCCGGCTTAAAAGTAGTAAAGCTAAGCCAAGATAGCAAACAAAATGTAAATATTCGTTTAAAGTGTTAAGGCCGTTACAAAATAAAAGCATAAAGCAGCAACAGAAACAGCAGCGTCGTCAGTGCAGTTTTTTGCTCTGCTTAATGAATTTAAATAAAAGCAGAAGCAGAGAAGAATGTGTCCATGCTAACTACTACCGTAGAAGTACGGAATAATGTTTCCATGCTACAGATGTGTCGCTCACGAGTGAACTGTTCCAAAAGAATACTTCAGTGAAGTGAGTGAGTAACACACTCCTTTTGGTGAACTACAGTTCCATTGGACACGTGATAAAACACTTTACTTTTTTGTTCATCATCTTCGAGATTCCCCGAACTTCCTTTTTTTTCATTATCATTATCTTCTCTCCTGAGGTGGAAATGAATGAACTACAAAAACGAACCAGTTCGCAAGCAAACGAAAACGAAGGAACGATGGAACGAAAACTGAAGAACTCTGAACAAAGAGCTCTAGAACTACTTCACTGAACTCTTTCCGTAAAGTGAATGACTCAGAGTGAAGTACTTCACTAAAAGGAACTGTTATAGTTAGACGTGCACGTAAACGAAGATAATTACTTCCGATTGATTTGTAATCAGGTCGAATAAAAATGAAAAAAACATCGTATTTGTCAAACAGCCCACCATAGAATAAATCCCTTTTTTTCGATTGATGTATACAATTCAATTTCGTTACAAATCAAATGTCCGATTAAACTATTGACTATTTGCAGTTGTCTATCAAACAACGGCTTATATTCCTACATTCGTCTATCAAGGATCTAAATAATGCTCTATTAAGTATCGACCCGAAATATTTCGAATAACGTCGACAATTTCAATTAAACGCTAATTCGTATAATAGAAAATTGATCTATTTACCGCATCGTCATCAAAGTTTCAGTACGTATTTATTGGCCCCAAAACAAACTGCATCAATAATTTATCAGAAAGCAATCAATGACAAAATAATCAAATTCCGGGGCCAGGCACCACGATAAATACGAAAATTTCTAATTAATATTGATAAGGTGTTTTTCGGATAATATTACTAATAAACAGATTTCCGAACGTGTTCTGAATTCGTAATCGCAATCACAGTTTGTATGATGTTCTAAAAATGCTGAACTTGACCTTTCCTCGGGATGTAATGTGTTCATATCTGTAACGATAGTAGCTTAGTGTTTTTTCTGTAATTGGCCTCTACAGTACCAGGGGCAAGATCAAGACTATTTATGATTTGTTGTTTTTCAAGATAAGAACAAAAATCTAATGAAAGTTTTTAAGGTTTTTTTTGAAAATTGTTTTGGAAAAATTTGTCAAAAATTTTGGAAGCAACTATGTGGCTCAAAACTTGCCAAATAGAGGCGCCAAAATTTGGATTTTGAAGACGTCGTTGAGAGACTGTAAAATTTTTAAAAACAAATCTATGTTCTGAAGATACTAGTGTGTTCCGTACTTCAAGCATTAATTTCTTTTACTTGTCGAATAGAGGCGTCAAAATCTAGATTTTGAAGACGGCATTGAGAGACTGTAAAATTTTTAAAATCAAATCTATGCTCTGAAGCCACTAGTGTGATCCATACTTCAAGTGTTAATTTTCTTTTAAACTTTACAGTGAATTTTTATTAGAAAAATTTTTTCCGGCTCTTATACAAAAATCTGTTGATGATTTTCTGTTTGTCTTGATGTTTGTGTCTCCCACTTTAGGAAATATCCACAATTTAAGTTGATTTTATTTTGTACACCAATTAAACACATATCAAACTTGAAGTATCGGGTGGTTGAGTGGAAGAGTTGCATAAGCCACATTGAATTTGTTGATGGGAAATCTCGTTTCGCTTCTAGTTAATACTAGGCCTAAAGAAAAAAAAATGCAAAAACTACTAGATCTATTGACCTTTTTTTTGCTCATTATTTTCTAGATGTACCTACTGACCTTTTTTTTACTCGACTGTCTTCCGACTACGACCCCTTAAGTAATGAACTATGAACTAAAAGAACGAACTAGTTTATAAGCGAACAATGGAATGAACATTTGCATGGAAGTACTTCACAAAAACTTGACACGTTATATGTAACTAGAGATGGGTCGCTCAGGAGTGAACTTTTCCGAAAGAACTCATCAATAAAGTGACTGAGTGAAGTAACTCACACTTTTTGGTGAACTGGAGTTTCATTGGAAATGTGACAAAAAACTTGACCGAGCTTTTTGTTTTCATCATTTCTTCATCATCTTTCAGATGTACTGACCTTTTTTGTTGTCATCTTGTAAATTTCCTGACGAAACGATAGAACGAAGAGCTCCGGAACTACTTCACTGAAGTGTACTGTCCATTTTTTTTTTGGTCCTCATCTTCTATATGTACTGACGAAAGGAAGGAACGTTGAAACGAAGAGTTCCGGAACTACTTCACTGAACTCGATCCTTAAACTGAGTGTCTCGGAGTGAAGTACTTCACTGAAAGGAACTGCTTTGCCCATCACTATATGTAACTACTTATTCTTTTGTTGCATCCCCAACTAAATCAATTTGTTATTATTAAAAAAGTAATAGTAAAATCGAGGTACAGTATTTCGCTTGGCTGCTGTCTATCGTGACCTTATGTTGATTACAACAATCATTCGAGTTTTACAGACGTTAGTATGAGATCAACTAGAAGAACTTATTATTTATATCTTTAATAAACACAACAATATTAATTAAGTTCTCAAGCGCAAGTTCAAAAATTACAGAGTAATCACGCGTTCCATCATTTAAATATTCCAGAAGTCACTTAATTTTTCCACAGTTTGCTATCACGCAGCTAAAAATATCCATGAGAACATTGAGTACACGCCATTTCAGATTTTTTTTAATTTGTTCCATAATAAAGGTGATCCTATGCATTAAAAACTTTTATATGGGAGCAACCGGAGGGGGTCTTAAGCATACAGATAGCATAAATAACAAAAAAGAAAAGAATAACAAATTTCAAAAATATTGAGATAAGGTGGGAATATGGGAAACGCGACGCGCGCGACTTAAGCGAAGCGACGCGATGACAGCTGATTAGAGTGCATGTTAGTGAGTGCAACCAGTTACAGTGAGATCGCTTAGCTTTAATCGCGTCGCTTCTTCATCGTCCGAGGAACGCGATTTTGACGATTGCGTAGGACTTACTTTGATTTTTTTTTGCAACAATAGGGGGTAACCGGCTAGTAAATATAGTAAAATAAATAAGAGTAAAAATCACTGCCTACATATTAAAAAAAAACAAGCAATGGCTGCGAACAAATATTTTAGTATTATTTATAGTTGCGGGAAGCTATTCAACGCGCTCACTATAGCTGGTCGCGCGATACACCGAACGCGATGCGATTGTCTCATCGCGCGCATAGCTCTCTCCTTAGCTCCACCATTAGCGCACGTTTCAAAAAATTTCAAAATTTTCCTCGATCAACTTGACGAAAAAACTGTTTTTAAAAATTGGAGCACATATCTAAAATTATAATTTAATAGTTGCACGCATTATCCAATTATCATGCTACGTTATTTGATCATTTGTTGGAAGGCTGTTTTTTTGTGAGCTATTTGAACCGAAGGTGGGCAGAAAAATTCGCCAATTAATGAACTTAATCTTAATCATTTCAGGAAAGATATTGGTGAAATATTTAAACTTTGCAACTGAACGCGTTTCCCATTAATCGTGCGTATGTACGAAATAAATTAAGTCGTTGTTGTCACTACTTCCTTATAATAAACTTAGGATTATTTCATCATTATCAATGGCGTGACACCCCAAATCGTGCCCTGGATTATCCTTTTTTTTTATTTTCCATTCTCTAGACGTAGAGTAGAAAAATTCAATTTCGTTCACAAACTTAGTTTTAAAATTGTTTAAAATTGTTTTAAAATTTTTAAAAATGTTTTAATTGTTGCAATTGTCTTTCGTATTTTTGTACCTTTGAAAAAATATTTCTTTTTCTAATTTCCAATTTTATTTGTGGCTTCAAAATCGATATAAAAAAATTAAGAAAATTGCTCCAATAAGCGAGGACAAATTCCAAAACTGCAACATTTTATTAAAATAATTAAATTAAAACTAATGAAATAAAAACGACCTGCCTAAACTTTCAGAATTTCAGAGTAAAAATTTAATTATTATTTTTCAACAAATTTGGCAATGAACCAAAAATAAAATTTGAAAAAAAAAGTTGAATAAAAGAAAATTAACCGGAATATAAAACATGGGTTAATATAAAAGAAAAATCTTGTTCAAAGACTATCCAAACTAGGTAATAAAATTGAGCTAAAATTTCGAATAATTATTTAGTTGAAAATTCACTGGGGTTTACTTTCTATTATAAAATTATTTCATTTAAATTAGATTATTGAAACTATTTTACTAAGCAAATTTATGCTTCCAAGAACAGTTACTAATTGAAACATGAGGTAATTTTTTTTTAAAATTGCTATTCGATATTAAACTTTTGTTTAATTATTTAAAAGAAAATCCGCAAACTACTCACCGTTTAATAAATAACAGCAAAAATTGATAATAATCCTTTTAAAAAAATCTACCTACACTTTTACTTAACTTAAAAGTTTTTTTTTTTAAATTAAATTAAAGAACAATTTAACACGAACAAGAGACGCGAACACTAAACTAACCAAGGAAGCCAGCTAGCTGGCTGTCGATAGCTCCAACAATTACGAACGACTGATTAGAATAGCGCGTTTGAAGCGTGTTCATTTAAATTATTATCCATCATCAGTTAGGTCTTATGTAACGGATCTTACTATCGCAGTAATCCAATATAATCCCAACTTATAAAGCAGAAAAACACCAACAACGCGTAGAGTGCATCGGAATGGTCAAGCCGAAACGATTGCTTATAGCCCCGACAGTTTTTCACTATCAGAAGAAAAAAAGAATCATCTCAAGAACCAGAAAGGAAGTAGCCCAAAACTCATAAGATTTATTGTATCCTCTAGTATTTTCAAGCTAAAAAATCATTAAATCTCGGACCATTTTTTTTATTTTGTCCTCCTGATAAGACTTTCACTTGGCTTCACTTTTTCATACTACCCCCCAGGAAAAAAAAATCCCAAGTGTTCACACTATCGCATTTCAGATAAACCAACGAGATTTTTGTTTTTTAATCAGCAGTCTCTGACCGTATTGAACTTTTCATAGTTGTACTTATGTATAAGAAAAGTGGCAATGCATCAACTATTTGACTTTGACTCGCATTTCATTGTGTTACTAATTGAAAATGTTGTAAAAAAAAATATTGGAAATTTAGAAAATATATATAAAATGATAATGTTGCTTTTCATTAGAAAATAATTCGATTAGAAGAGATTGTGCGTTCGAATTAACGATAAGAAATGAAACGAATGTTATAAATTGAACACAGGGTGAAATTTAAGTAGAATTTGGTTCGACCAACAAATTTTTAACTTAAAAATTAATATGACAAACAAAAGTTTGACTGTTATATCACATAGCTTCATTTTTATTTGCCATCAAAAATGGTCAAATATTTCTTCTAGTGGAATACAAACTTTCAGATGGTTATGATCTATGGTAGCATTTTACGCGAGAACCAAGATCTTACAGATGTTCTTTGCCAGCTGTGATACTACCCTCCACTGTTTTACAGTTTTTGATTTTACCACAATGGTCTAAGTTGGATGGCTTCAATAAAACAATAGAAATATGTTAAAGTAAGATATAAACGAAGTGCCAATTGCCTTTTAGTGCATGGCCGAGCGAAGAATGTCCTCTATTATTTATAATAAAGGAACATTAATTAAATAAAATTAAGAAAAAAATTTAAATTTGAGTTTCAGAAACCCTGAAAATATTTAATTGAATTTTTTTTCCGCTGCAAAAACGTTTAAAATCATTACCTCACCTCGTTTCTATACACAATGCAATTAATTGCGAATTTATTAATGAAAGGCGTGTTCGGTACTTCATTTGATCAGGTTATTAGTTACAGCCTCATGTGAATAAATATCAAACCACTAAACATTCCTCTTTTGCAATCAACTTATTAAATCGATCCATTTTCAAGTATGTTACTTGATTCGAAAGCCTTTTAGAACTTTAAATGGCTCTTCTCGCCCGCTAATGCAGATAAACACTTTTGATAATCATCCAAGTACACAAATTATTTGTTTGAATCGCTACTATCAAGGAATTTGTTCTTGGCTTAAGTGCCTTGTTATAATGTGCATTAGTTCAGCAATCCAGCACTGCTAATTAAATGTAGTGCCGAATGCAACAGCAATCAATTTGCATTAGACCCAATCTTCATTACAGGCAATCCTTGCTTTAGTTTTCATGCAAAATATCGTTACCTTCTTGCACGACAATTTTTGAATGCGTCTAGCTAAAAACAAGTAGAAAAGGCATCAGTCCATACGCTTGATTTTGTATTCTTACAAATGAGGCTATGATGGCAACAGTTGCCTAACCCACACAACAACGAAAACTGAAAAAATATATTTCTAGTATTTATAGTGCATTCTGTTGTCATTAGATTCATATACAAAATAGTTTTATATACTGCGGACAAAAGGCAGCAAATCTAATTTGCGAGAAACATTTGTGAAAAATATTATGGAAAAAAAAAAGATTTATTTCCCATAGGTATCAATATGTATGATGTAGGGTTTAGACCACTTTTACCCTAATAGCCTAAAATAAACCCAGCAATCTACAGAGTTTTCTCAAAATCATACAAATTTCATATTCTTTTTTCATCAATTTGAAGTACCATTGCACTATTTCATCAATTTAAGCTATCATTGTACTATTTCATCACTTTAATATGCCATTGTACCATTTCATCAATTTAATGTATCATGTACTATCATACCAAAATGCATCACTTTTCTTCATTATTTGACGAAGCTATTCGTCAAAGTAGTGTAATTATAATCATCACCTTTTTCCTGAAGAAATTTGCAAATGCTTCACCAATTGATGAACAATTTCATTATCTGATGAACATTACCAAATGTACATTCATCCGCTTATGAAATCATTAATGTAGGTCCATATAGATGATTCACCTCAGCAATGAATTCGCAAGAATTTTATGTAGACACCATTTAATCACTCAGGCGAATCATTTGTACATCATTAAACTATAATAATTTGCCGATGAATGAACATTTAGTCCAGCACAAGAGAACTTAACAGTGAATACGTAACGAATTCGTATTCGGAGAAAACATTCACTAGATCATTTTACAAATGACTCGTGTGGCAGGAAAAAAATATTGTGTACCCCAAAAATTTGGGTAAAAACACCTATGTACATAGTAAGGAATATCATAATAATAAAAATAAAATAATATTTTCATTGTGCACTGTGTGATTTTTTCTTTCGGGTGAAATATTTATTTTTAGATTTTTTTAACACGAAAAGGTCGAGAAGGAGTCAACAAAATGTTGCATATTTGTTAACTAGGCGTGACAAGTTACAGGCAAATTGTTTTTGTTTTAACTACGAGAACTTTAAATTTTCTGTATTTGAATTACTGAATTACATACATACTTTATACATGGGAAATTGAAATGTACCTTATTGTTTGCATCTACAGATAAGCATATCTTATTATAGCGAATATAACACAAATTATGTCTGCATTAGAAGTTAAAGACTTATCGTGGGAAGATTAATAATTCTGCAATTTCTTTATTTTTTCATTTAAGAATATGAAAATTTCTGTGTTATTTATTACAAATATTATTTAGTTAAATTATAAGTTGGATAAATTTTGTATGTTTTATATGTTAAAGTAAAATATAAATATATAAATATGTTAAAGTAAAATATAAATATATAAATATGTTAAAGTAAGATATACAGGCCTATTCAGGATCAGAGTCTCATATCAAAACAGTCTCAATTAATTCAAAATTCATACAAACTGGAGACTCGACCTACTTTGTGACTTGTGACTCGGTCCTGAATAAGCCTGATAAACGAAGTGCCAACTACCTTTTAGTGCATGGCCGAGTGAAGAATGTTTTTTATTATTAATAATAAAGGAACATTGATTAAATAAATAAATAAATTATGTATTTAATTTTTTTTAAGTTCTTTAGACGCTTATCACTAAATTTTGTTATGATATTATGCAGATTTTGGCGAGCAGATTTTGAACTTGATTAGTGATGTCAAAATTTCCGATTTATTCCTTTTTAAATATTTCCAAAATTTTTGATTTTTGAGATAGACATATAATTTTTGATGAATGTTTTCACAGTACATTTCGAATTGAAAATATAAGATTTTCCAGTGAATACTGTTAAATTTATTTTGTGTGACGTTTCGGACTCGAAACAAAATAAATTTAACAGTATTGACCGGAAAACCTTGTATAGACATATAGTTTAACTGACTGATTACGGACAAAAAAGAATCAAAAGCTTAGGTCCGTTCCTACGATCATCAGTTACGTTCTAACTGGAACTTTAACTGACATATTTTCATAGAAAACTTGCAGTTAAAGTTCTGGTTAGTATTTAACTGACGATCGTAGGAACGGGTCTGAGTTAGTTAAGGCCCGTTCATACGATCGTCAGTTAAATTCTAATGGCAACTTTAACTGGAAATCTTGAATGAAAATCTATCAGTTAAAGTTCAAGTTATAACGTAACTGACGATCGTAGGAACGGGCCTTAGTTAATTTGATGAAACCTCGGCCTTGTCTTCAAGCACATTTCGAACTTAATTTCCCACTAGATCAAATCACACAAATATTATACATGGGAACGAACTCTTTGAAACATTTTGTTAAAATCTCAATCTAACAAAGTCAGTTGTTAGTTAAATCAATTGAGAAAACCAACTCAAGATGGGCGGAGGGTACAACATGTCACACTGCGAGACAGATCTGGCCAAAGCTGGATCTTAATCGTTCTAAAAGGCTGACTCTGCTCAAAAGGGCGGACATCAGCAAAACGGTCGGTATCCTAACCGGACACTGTCTTATAGGTCGGCATGCAGAAAGGCTTGGACTTTTCTCAAACGACTTCTGTAGAAGCTGCCAGGACGAGGAGGAGGAGGAGACAGTCCTTCACCTTCTCTGCACTTGTCCAGCCCTGTCCGTCAGAAGGAAAGCTCATCTCGGAGCGTACTTCTTCAACTGTCTTGGTGAACTTGCCACAATGGAGGTCGCGAGAATCCAACGCTTTATTATAAGCTCTAAATGGTTCGACGAGTAGGACCGGAGTCGAAGATCCTGTGGTACCACAACGGACCTTTTAGGTCTAAGTGTGTCCGTGTTCTCACGGACAGCCACGTGTACCTACCTACCTAGTTAAATCAAAAAAATTAAATTACACACCAAAAATTATCATTAACAACCTTCTAACAATATTCTTGATTGTCTACGGTCCCATTGCACGCACAGCTTCTATTTATTCAGAACATTTTTTTAATTCAAAGTCAGAATGAAAAATTTCCATAAAGTAATAATTTAACAGGTAGGTATATTGGAAAATTAAAAAGTTTTCATGTAGTATTTAATTTTAATTAATTGATTACGTCTATCTATTATATTTTTTTAATAAAGAAGTATTGCGATCAACCTAATAAGTTGAAGTAAGTAAGTAGTAAATTGAAATTTTGTGCAGATATACATTTCTACTGATTCAAAAAAAAGAATTTTATATTGTATTTAAACTGGGTTAGATCTTAAGTTAGAGAACAATAGCACCGTCTTTAATTGAAGTAATTGTGGTGATTGGAGTAGAGCTGAGTCGTTCAGTACTGAGTCGTTCAGTACTGAGTCGTTCAGTGAACTGTCCCAAAAGAAGACTTCATTGAAGTGAGTGAGTGAAGAAACTCACTCCTTTTGGTGAGCTGCAGATCCATTGGATATGTGACAAAAAAAATTTGTTTTCATCATCTTTTAGATGTACTGACCGGTTTTACTTTTGGTCGTCACAAACAATTTTTGTTTTCATCATCTTTTAGATGTACTGCCCTGTTTTACTTTTGGTCGTCATCTTGTAGATCTGCTGACGAAACGATGGAACGAATAGTTCCGGAACTACTTCACTGAACTGTACTGACTTTTTTTTGGTCCTCATCTTCTACATGTACTGACGAAAGGAAGGAATGATGAAATGAATAGTTCCGGGACTACTTCACTGTAATCGTTCCTTAAGAGGGTCATCCAGTGTGAAAAAAAGTGTTAAAATCTTCTTTCTTTCTTTCGCAAAGATACTCACCATTTTCAACAAATTAGTCAACTTGAAAAAAGAGTCGCAGTGTCTAAAAGGTTGAGAACCCTGGTCTATACTGTTTCCAATTTTTTTTTTATTTAGTTTTTTAAATAAATTCTTAAATGTATAGGCGGTTCAGTAAAAATAAAAATCTCTTCTCAGTACTTGCTGCGCGTTTTCTAAGCTCCAGTTCCATGTAGCCTAGACCTAAATCCGGCAAGTGTTACTACGTCCAATGTACCAAATGGGTAAAGCTTTCGGGTTAAATTTCATTCCCATCAAAAGCTTTATCGGTCTTGTTTCACCTAAAATCTGATCAGGAACCGTGCCTAATTCAAGTTTGAACGTAGCAAGATATTATTCAGTGCAGCGATTGACAAAAATTGGTCGACTTGGATAATGAAAGACGTTTGATAGGTTTTCTTTTTAATGTTTAGCATGGTTATAATTTTTTGAATGAATGGCGAGTACCAAATAAAATTGTATCCTCCTCTAATTTCATCACTTTACTCAACTCCATGTTCTGACCATATTGAATGAAAAGTCGGCACTGAAAATAGGATGCATGGGTACATCATTTAGATCTGAAGTTCATCTATGGAAACTACTGGAAAATAGGGCAGTGCTACTGATTCAAAACCATTTGGTTTATGATACTTGGGCCATAACATCGTGAAATTCAGACCCACGACGTTTAGTAGACCAAGCACTGCGCCACAGAGGCTTCCTTATTAAAACTGTTAACAATTTATTACAAACTATAAGTTTAACAACTGGCAATTAATTTTCTGATTTTCGTATAAGACCTAATCCTCAATATCTTCGATTAATCCAATGAATAAAAACAAATTTAAATTGTTTTTTCTTTACCCTTATTGTGTTTTGCAATGTTATATGCACTTCAATTTTTAAATTATGCACGTGAATCGCATTCGTCCATTCCTCATGATTCACGTCACACACTATCATTTTACGATAATCCAAACCAAATTTGTATTACTCACCAAATAAAAGAAAATTCCTATAAAATGTCTGAAATCAACTTTACTCTGTATTAAGGTTAAGTAAGCAAAACAGCTTGATTCCGTTACGAAAAACTTTCTTAATATTAGCAAACAATTGACTACACTTTTATAACTCCAAATATTGAAACAAATAGCAATGTTAACTTTAACCTGAACTATTGCAGGTTGTAGGAATTTTATTCACCTATTAAACAAAATTTTTTAATAGGTACTAATATATAAAATATTATCCCGAAAAAAAATTATTAACAAAACAAATCAATTAGAATCCATTAAAAGATCAATTTCACAAAAAATCACTTCACACTAATTCGAAAACAAATAAAAATTTGGCGTGCCACATGGCTCTTTTCTATGCACTATGCTGTTCACTTCAGTATAGGTACCATTCGTACTATCAATAAAGTGGTTGGGCTTATTTTATCAACAGTGAGTAAGTTTAATTTTGCATTCCGGACTCGATCGAAAGAAGAAGTGAATGCGGACTTATGAAATAAGCCTATAAAAAATTGTTTCATTAATAAAGACACGCACTATCAAGACACTGTCAGTGATAGAACCGATGGTTATAAATGCGAAAGATATGATAAGAAATAAAATAAAAAAAAAACACACACACTTTTGATATGAACAGATAGGGCTATATATTGCAGCCAGAAACAATTTCTTTTACAAGTAGGTTGTAAGTGCAACCTTAAGTTTCCGTAGAGTGGAATGCACAAAAACACACTATGGTCTCAATAGCACCCACCCGAAGCTACTCATAAGTTAAAACTGGAATTTCAGCCAGATTCACTACTTAAACCTGCACAAGATGGAAAATCATATTGTCAACACTATTCGAATGTAATAATGTTTTGTACTGGTGTTAGCGCTCCAATAGCAACAATAAACACCGATAAATTAACATACGATCCACCATAAATCCGCAAGTTCTTGCAACTCGCCATACAGTCATACAAGCCAGTCATAGAGCGCGATGTACATATATCAAGTTACTTTGCGTCATAAACAAGCTTACTATCTTCTGATAACTTCTGATAACTTCTGATAGCATACTTGGAGCCGGTAAGTCACTAATTTTCTCTGCAAAAAAACAACAACAACAAACATATCGTTTACCCTAGTGCTAGGTGACCTAGCGGCTAGATAGCCCCTATCTATCCAGTGTCAATATCTATAAAAAAAATTTATAGCTCTCAAGTGGGAGTCATGCGCGCTCTTCTCAGGTGTGAGTCAAATTTAACCGTGTTTAATCAAATAGTCCGAAATTTTAGTAGTTCATGCTCACTTAGAGCTATAAATTTGATCGTGGAAGCTTCTTTCGCTTGACCTTGAACATATTTCTTCAAATAAATTTTAGTATGTAGGATGTAGTCAGTTAATTTATGCCCCATCATGGGGCATTTTTAGACTGAAGATGTTTAGCTGTTTAGATTTTTAGATTTTTAGAACAGGGTGACTCCTTCACTTGCTGAACATTTGAAGAATAGGTCAAGTTTGATTTCATCAATTTCAAAAATGTGGTAGATTATTATATTTTAATGTTCCGGCAAATGATCAAAAATTGCAATCAAGACTACTATGCAAGACCGAGATCAAGACCACATCAACTTCAGCAAAATGTACAAGATCAAAACTTTCATAGGCTTGGTTTTGTTCATATTTCACACATCACTAGTTACTTTGATATGAACGTGCTCTTCCCAAAACTCGCTGTTTTGAATATCACTCGTAACGTGATCTTACGCTTTCTCGTGTACCATACACAAGTTCTTGAAAAATTTGCGCATTCCTTTTTCGGAACAATTTTAACCAAAGATATTTTTTGGGTACGAAGTCGAAAATTTAAACAAATTAGTTTAGAGTTTATATAGAAAGGTCAAGTTCCTTAATAAGTGAGATCGCAACTCTTCTTTATCTTACTTCCATACTAAAGTCCTTAAAACATGTCTTCACGTATGTCATCACATGATTTTTGAACGGTTCAAGGTGGGACTTTGAAATTTATTTGTCTATCTAATCTAGTAAGTATATGTGGTTGATGATATGATTCCAAGAGCCTCGGCTTCGAATCTCAATCGTGCTATAATCCTATTATACATTTCTTCATATACCATACAAAAGTTCTTGAAATATCTTTGCATTAATCTTTTGGACCCATAACTCTAAAAAAATTTCAAGTAGAACACTTTAAAGGAATTTGTTTTGAGTAAAAAGTAAGCTTTAACTTCGTGTTGCTTCCATTTATAAGTCCTTAAAACATATCTTCCCTAATATTGGCAGATAACTTCTCAACGGTTCAAGCAAGGACTTTCAAATGTTGTAAAAGAAAGTGGGGCAAAGTGGGCTAGCAAAGTAAAGTGGCCCCTTACGATTTTGGCGCCGCCTCATGTAACTATCAGTAAGTATAATTGCCAATAGAATTTTATTTGATAATTAAAAATAATAATTTAAGCATGGTTAGAACATGCAACAATTGTGGACAGAAGTTGCGATGAAAAATGCAATAGCTTCTGTTACAGAAAAAAATTTACATGAAAAAATGCAATAAATATTTTGGTGTTCTCAGGTCTACTCTTTAAAGCACACTTAATTTTGCTTGAATTTATTAAAATCATATTGTTTGTCTTAATTGATTCATTGCCATATTCAGTCGCTCCAGTTTTGGGTGAAATTATACTATAACCCTTGGAAGGGATCACTTTACCCCAGTAATGGGTTAAAGGAGTAGATATCTTTTTTATCATCAGCAATAATTTAATTTCACGAATGTATGACTAAGCTTACATCCTAAACTATCGATTTTGCGTAAAAATATAATACATAACTATTAACCGTTTTACAGAATCTCGGTACGAACCTTAAGGAGCTCACCTTTCCCCACGTTCCCCTATACATTACTTGGATATAAAACCTAAAAACCTTAATGTTAACACTATGATTTCTGAACGATAACATATCAATGATTATTTTCTCAGAGCATGTCCTTACATTGGCCCTTTCTATTTATCAACTTTCATCGTTGTATATTTAACTGCTCATGAGATAAACTCAGAATTTTTTGCGCACTCTCATACTCACCTGTAAATTGTTCACTGGTAGTGTTGAATTTGGGCCTACCCACCTGTATAAAATCCAGAATCATTCAAACCAAACTGAATCTTTCCTAGGCATTATGCGTCCCTACACCCACTATCTTCCACAAAAATAGTTTATGGATTCTTTTCCTGCAAACACCCAAGAAGGGCTTGGATTGTTGCGGCACCCCTTCACCCATGTCGACAATTTTTTCCCAGATGTCTGCTGGCCTTACATAAATTCCAAGTTTCAACTTCCAAGCACAAGTGGTTTCTGAGATGAAGAAACCGATATTTTTATTCTAAAATGCTCCTGAACACTCCCTCACTCAAATCCCCACATCCTAAAAAGACAACCACGTACACAGTTCAACGCAATAATTTTAAACAATGGTTTATGCGCTACAAGCCTTCGAAGACCTTTCCGTACGGAGAAAATGCGAACAATAAATTTGTTGTAGCTTTTTGTTCTCAAACTCGAAAATACAAAATTTCATTGTAGGGCCATTCCATCAAGAATCGCCAAAGTTGTGACCTTACCATCTCCGATTCTTTTTGTACTTGAACTAGTGAAAAAAATAATTGGAATTCAATTTTTTGTTTCTATGTATCTATTTTTTTTTTTTGTAGTTATAGTATGTTAAAGTTTGCTCAAAAAAGGTTTCCAAGTGCGCTTTGAAATTTCATATCTCCGGTAATTTTTATCCTAGAATAATAAAATAGGGCTCATTACAAAGGGAAAGGTTGTCGCCATATAAAAAAAATAGGGATACAAAATATCCGTGAATTTTTTTTTCCAAGGATAACGTTTTTGTCCTTTACCCTTGAATATTCCAAAATTCCGTTTTGTTTTTATTTTTTATTTTTCTTATATGTTGTAGGTTATAATATTTTCTAAAACTTACCAAAAAATTAACTTGGGATCTTAATGGGATCGGGGTAAAAAAAAATCTAAGAACATCAGGTCTTGTCAATTATTTTATGGAAAAAGGGTAATTTCATCAAGAATCGCCGTATCTTTATTCTTTTTATATTTATTGAACAATATACTGTTTTTCAAAACACATCAAAAAATAAACTTGGGTCTCAAGGGGATCGGGGTAAAAAAAATTAATTAAATTATTAGAGAACTAAACTAGTCTTAATTAAGAACCACTTAAATTTGTTTGACTCCCGATCCCCTTTGAGATCCCAAGTTAATTTTTTTAATACTCTTTGACAAACAGTATAACCTACAAAATATAAAAAAAGACGCATTTTCAGATATTCAAGGATCATATCCTTGAAAAAAAAATATTTAAGGATGTTTTTTATTCGTATTTTTTTTTATATTGCGACAAATTTTAAACAACAATCTTTAAAATAAGCCCTACTTTATTCTAGTATACAAAATTACTAGAGATATGAATTTTCATAGAGGACTCGCGACACCATTTTTAACATACTTTAACTAACAAAAAAAAAATTAGATAGAAACCAAATACTGTATTATTAAAATAAAAAAGTAAAATTGAATTTCAATAATTTTTTTTCACTAGTTCTTCAAGTACAAACATTTTCAAAAGAATCGGAGATGGTCAAGTTTGAAATTTCGTCATTTTTGGCGATTCTTGAATATAATAATTTAATTTAAATAATTAATTTAATTTTTTCTTAATTTTCGAACAAATTCAGTTATAAAAATTTCAATTAATCTCGAAAGTTTTCTTAATGTATAATTTGTATGGAAAATTGTCGAGTGCACCTCTGAAATTTTAAGAATAAAATCTATTCCTAAATTTATGCAATATTTTGATCTTTGCGATTTTTTCACCATTCTGGGCCAGGGTTAGCAACTAGCCACAGTTTTTCCGATGTATTGTTTGTTCCAATCGTGAACAGACAGTATTTTCAACGACGTTCTTTAAAAGACGATTGCACAGTTTAAGAAAGAGAAAGACATTGAGATTCAGAGAAGTTAGTAAGAATTGATCGGTCATACGATACTCTCATACTCTTTGGGTCATACCTTAAGGAATTTAGACCACTAAATCAAAAGGGAGTTCACGGTTTGAGGTGGTTTACCAAGAAAATACAGGGATTAGAAGGTTTTTTTTAGCCCTTTTCCTTCAAATATAAATTGTACTTTGAATTCATTTGCATATAGCTAAATACAAACTCTTTAACTTGGCTGTAGAGACGACTGTGTGATCTCCATTATTTTAAGTATAGAATAAGCTTGTTTCATTATACTAAGGGTAGCACAATAAAGAATTATAAATAATTATTAAAATACAGAGAGCTGAACAATCTAAAAATTCTTTCTAGATTGTCAAGGAGTGATTATCATTATCATGGCAAGAAGACAAAGTGTCTTTCCGAATGGAAGATCGGCGGCCTAATGGTTAATACCCTTTGGACTCTCGAAATACAGTGTGAATCTCTAAATATTTTGCAGTAACGGCGAAGACTTTCGAACTCATCAAGGAACTCTCGGTGCAGACACAATACACTCGAGCATAAACGGTTTCAACAACCAAAACGAAAAATCCTCCAGGCATGAGCGTAAATTACGACGGCTGTTGGAGGTATCACGCTTTGAATAAAGCCATTAAAGGTTCGCCGTAACAAAAACAAAATCAGTACCAGAATACCGAAAAATTTAACGGTTACAACTTCATCAAGAACAATGAAAACGAAGGCAGGTCAGGTTGTCGAAAATTGTACCTTGCTGAAACTAGGTGTTGCTTAGCACGTTCGCAATGCCAATCAGTTTTCTATACATTCCTCGGCAAAATAATGACACCGTATTATCGCATCAATAAAAATAAAATAACATAACCGACTATTGATTCCGTTTTAAAATACACTTACCACCCATCCGTGTTGAAATCGCCAAAGTTTGAATTCGTTGTCCAGATTTAAAACGTTTGTCGACATTGTAAAATACTTTGACCGAATTTTTCAATTCTTTTATTCTCTGATTGATAAAGTCCAGCAGATTGCATCGAGCCCGTGAAAGGATCATAGTTCTGATCAGTTTCGGCTACGCGGTAACCTTATAACAGTAAAAAAAATTAAGCATTAACAATAATATGAACAAATCGTGGTAATTTACTTATCCGTTAGGTAGATGGATTTTCTTTTAAACTGGTTGCTCGTAAAGAGAAAGCTACTGGTTTTTTTGTATGGTCCATCACCAAGTGAATTTGAGAAAAAATAACTGAGGCAAAGTGCATAGAGCCATAACGTTTAAATCACAGGTCTATGTCCATGTCGAACCATCAATTTAAAGTTCAGTATGTTTTCAAACTGGTGGTAAGATGCAGTTTTAAATTAAGTGATCATCAGCAGACCAAGATTTTTTGATTTAAAGAAATACAATCTTCCAACGGCATGTTGTTTTTGTTGCTATTTTTGTTTTTTCAGGGGTCGAAGTCGATATGCCTTGTACTCTCTGTCCCAATCATTTTTGTTCATTTTTCACGGTGTGATTTTGCCAACTCTGTCCCTCCTACTGTCCGGATTTCATCCAATTGGATTGTTGTCTTCCGTTCGTAGCGTCTGTAAGAATCGAATCGCCAATTATCCCGCCCAGCGAAGAACATTATCGTCACGCGAAACCTTCAACGGCCGCCACACAAGAACTGAACAAAGTTCATTTCACATATATCCAGGCGTCACAACTAATTACCTTCCGCGTCTTATGATAAATAATAATAACGTGCCCATATCATTTTCATAATCACTCACTGGTCATTACGAAATTCGTTTCAGAGATAACTCACTACGTAAAAAGTTATCAGAACAAACAAGAGACAAGACAGACACAAACAATTAAATCTGATTGAAACTCAATGTTAAATAAAAAACTCGAAAATAATTTTACCTGTTTCGAAATCGCTTAGATTTATGTGACACACTCCAACAACAACAACCAGTTGATTACAACGACAATTCTTCACTTTCAATAAATTAAAAATTCCAAGCCCCAAAGCGTAGGAATTCGTTACACGAAAAACAAAAAAAATTATACGTTACAACAAAAATTATAAATAAATAAATAACAAGACCAAAAAAATTATCTTATGTAACAACAACCGAAACTCCACGCACAAAAGCTACACAACTTTGCTCTTGTGTGTTGTTAACGGCACAACAGCAAAGAAATTAGGTAAGCCCGCTTTAAAGGGATTGAAGTCTCAAGCTTGAAGCGATCATGCCCATCAAATGCTTGACGATATGAATTGCTATTTTTATCCAGTTTCGTTTGTAGCAAGCTTTTTTTTTCGTGTCTTGGAGCACATTTTACAAGATCGCCCAACCGATCTGGATAGTGTACAACGACGCTAAGAAGACGAAACAATGTATTTAAATTTTTTAATTTATTTATTTTATCTGTATCTCTCTCTCTCTCTTATTGTGTGTACTTATTAAATTCATAAAGTTATGCCATTGTTTCTATTTAACATTTAAAACAATCACAAAACTAATCATATAAATCGTAAACGGGAGTTCTTTTGTGTTTTTTTTTTTAAAATATAAAATAAAATTCATTTTTCAAATTAAAAATAATTTTTAAATATTAACTTTACGCCATTTTATTGATAACAGCCAATTGTAGAGTGTGAATTTGATTCGACCATTTGTCCATAGCATTGTAACGTGCCGCACAACGTGTCTCCTTGTCCAATTCAAGCACCTGATTCACCTGATCTATTCGTCCCTGTATTGTGCTAGAATCGATCAAAAAAACAAAAACTCGTTGTTAAAATCCGGTTAGAAAAAACGTTTTTTTCTTCAACTTACTTATCCAAGATACACGAAACCAATAAACTTTCAACTTCCGCCGGTTCGATGTTCAGCTCGTTCGAAATGAAAGGAATTGCTATGCGTGTATACGGGCGAATTAATTTGATTAGAACTTGTGTTCGAATGTTTCGTAGTAAGTCTGTAAAAATGGAACGAAAAGAAAAACAGTTTAATTGAAACGTTTCGATACTATTTTTTTCGCTCTAAATAGATCAATGGAAAATTTTCAATTAACCTTCAATGTGCTCGCGAATGAACGGATCAGCCATTATATTGTTTCGATTGTGTCGTAAGATCGATTCAAATTCGTTGATATCGTTGTTTTGATAGGACACAACTAGATTGGTCATTGCTAGAATTTCGGGATCGTTTTTGTACGGTTTTGCTTCTTGCGAATCGAACGGATTTATGCCGGATTTCATAAGCCTGAAAAAGAGAGATCAGTCAGTCAGTAGCGAATAGTTTTATTTATTATTAATTAAGCAAAAAAATATTTTTTCATGCATTCTGGCATCCTTAGTACATCCCTACATCCTTGGTAATAAAAATAAAGTTTACAACTGAAAGAAAAAAATAAATTACGAGCTGGACATGTTCCAGATAAAAGAATTGACTCTTTTTTGTACTAAGGGCCGTATTATTCACTTCGAGCTATTTATCACCTCTGGTTAATTCGTTTCCCATAGATTTGGTAGATACTATTCACCTCCGGTTATTGTTCTTAACCAGTGATACGTTTTGAAACCAGTGATACGTTTAGAAACCAGTGATTAAAGTTACACAGTGAAAAATTTAACCGCTGGACGGTTTTCTACGATACCCAGGAATTTTACCGCCGATTTGACATGTTTTGAATCATTCACGATGGAAATTTTGACAAGATCTCATTTGTGGGATAAATGGAGTGATTCTGACGAAGAAGATGACTAGAGCGTCGCTAATAAAAAATGACACAGCGAACCGATATCGATATATGGGACGAGAAAGACTGTTTCAATGATTGGATGCTGATGAGAACCCAAAACACATGCTGAAACCAGGCCTCCATTCGAAGAAGATAATGGTAACTGTTTGGTTATCTGCAGCTGGAGTTTTTCACTATTCCTTTTTGAAGCATGGTGAAACCATTAATCGAGAGACGCATTGTGCCCAATTCGGTGAAATGCATCAGAAATCGCGTGTTCAACGGGCTAGATTGGTCAACAGAGATGGAGTTATACTGCTTCATGATAACGCACGGCCTCATGTTTCAAGAAAAGTCCAAAAATGAAACGATTTGCAGTGTGAGACACTTCCTCAGCCACCATACTCACCAGACCTTTCGCCAACCGACTAGCACTTTTGTAAACATATGGATAATTTTTTGGCGAACAAACAATTCGAAGCATGAAGCAGCCATCAAAGGTTCCTCCGAGGACTTTCTTCGCTCTAGAAAGTCGGACTTCTACGAAACTAGCATAAATGTACTTGTATCTTGTTGGGAGAAGTGTATTGCATCTGCTAGTGCTTATTTTGATTAATAAAATTAAGTTTAAGTTAAAGTTAAAGTTGTTTGAAATTGCACTACCAAAAACGACATTTCATCTGCGGCAATCTAATATTTTAACCCTCCTTGCTCGTCGGAGTTTTCACCCAACTTAAGAACAATTGTTTGTAGTCCCTCTCTGATCATAAGGATTGAAATTCCTTTCGGAGCGCACTTTAAAAGAGTTTTATTTTAAATGGCATTTGGTCACCTCCTTCTCCAATGCCGGCGTCCCTCAAGGCACCATTTCATGACTGACTTCATTTTCAATTTTCTCGTACCCTACTAATTGAATTCATTGTATTGCAGATAGTACCCTAGATTTGACTATTCAATTGATTCAGTTGCAAGGATAAGCCAAAAATTTTTGGCCTGTGCGCAACTACATAAAATTAACAAATTGAATTAAGACTCAGAGATCTTCTGGGAGCGCAAAAGGCGGTGGGTCCCAAATGAAGACGAGCCTAAAGTGAAGTAAAATAAGAGAGCTATCACTAGGTGACGTGTTCTTCAGACTGAAACTCCTTAGACCATTGAAGGTTGCACCATCAGTTCATCAAGCATCACACAAACAAACCCCCCGAACAAAAAATACAAAAAGGAAAAGTTTTACTCACATATTAGCCAGCACCAAATACTTCAAGCAGGTGGTTCGTCGCGGCGATCCCGACTCATCGTAATTTTTGAACGCCTCGAAAAAGTCGGTGTGCGCCTTCTCGAACTCGCCCTCACGCAAATGCATTTTACCGCCGCACTCCCGTATCACGCCCATAATCAACGGATGCGGTATGGCCGATTTAATGTGCAACGATTGCTCGTACAGTGCCTTCAATTTCTTATTGTTCTTTTGCACCGTGTACATTTGAATTTCGAGGGCGTATATCTCTAAAAGTTGCGTGCCCTTCTTTAAATCGTCCTCGCCGTCATCGGTCTGCAAGTAGTCGAGTTTGGAGTTGGAGTTGAAGTCTAGTAAATCCTGACGTCCCTTTTGCCGACTTACCTGACATGATTGATGCAATTGTTTGAGGATTTTCTGTAGTTTACCGAAATCGTTTCGATCGAAATACAATTTGCCCAGTTTTGTGTTCGTTTTGAACCAGAGCCGATCGTTTTTGGCGTCTTTGAGCGCGTCCAAAGTTGTCTCGTAGAAGTTTTGCAATAGTTCCATCTACACGAGCGACACGAAAAGTGTATGACGGGGGGCGAGAGAGCGGGGGATGGAAAAATAAGCAAGGGCTAGTCAAATTGCAAAAATACCAACGAGCAGCTCTACTTACATTCTTCGACGTTGAAATGTAGTCCAGAATGGAATTGATGGACTTCTCCGAGTGATTGCGAGTGACGGCGCTTTTTATGTAGGTCAGGAGCTGCTTGTACCGGACCATCATTTCGTCGTAGTTGGTCTGTAAGCGAGCGGAAAAATTCATTTCAATTTGGAACAGTCGCGAACGCGACTTACACTTACAAGTCGGAAGTTAATCTTGATCATTTGCTTGAGTGCCTTGAAGCCCCACTCGCCCTTTTCGCCGTTCTCCAGATCGAGGACCTTCTGGAACGATTGGAGCGCTGCCACCGGCTCATCTTCCTTCAACGCCTTGCTGTTGTAGTATTGATTTTCGAGATCGACGTCCGGTTCCGAGTTACTGTCTTCCGAATATTCCTGCAAAGTGAGCCGGCCATTGATTTTTATCCGAATTGAAAATTCCACAAGCAGCGCGCATTCTTACCAATCCGTAGTCCTCGTCATCTTCGCACATGAAATCGTCGTCGTTGTCTGACATTTGTGTTTGGTTTTCTATTTATTTTCAACTCCGACCGGAATTACAAAGAATTGCTTCAATTAGGCGGCCGCCTTGGTAATTGCTTGTCAGTTTGATGTCAAAAGAAAATACGCGATGCCGCTGGGATTAACATGCGATGCGATGCGACAAGAGTTGGAAAATGGGTGCGTTCGGTAGGCAACCGGAGATTAGTTGGCCTGTATGGCAGCACTTTAAGCCAGAAAATGGCGGACTTTCAAGCGGAAGTGACAAAGTAACTGTTTCTTTTTTCCGTTCTTTTGCAGTGCGGTCAAAGCGAAAATCTTTTCCGATTGTAAAATTTTTGTAAATAATTTTAGCTGTTGAGCTCCCCTTTCGTTTGCGGTGGAAAATTTAAGATTGAAAAATTTCGACTTTTGACTTTCCTGGACGGAAATTTAAGAATTTTTTAAATCGGTTTGCGAAGTTACAAAATAGACGCCAGAACCTTTAATTATAGGGGTTTTTTTTAATGAATACTGGCGTAACCAGAGCGACTTATGTTTGTAATATGAAGTAACCGTTAATCATACCCAATTTTAAAATCCTCCATGACCATACGGGGTAGAATCGACCCGACAACAAACTTTGGGCTTATACTATATGTGTATGTATATAATATTCCCGGCTTCAAATGGGAATGTAGTGGCCATCTACTTGTAGTTTGAAATACCCTCTATACTAAGGGACAGCCAGCGATTAGAATAAAGCGTTAGTTTAGAGTCATCAGCTGCAGAATCAACATATGTGACCATAGGAGCAATTTTCGAAAGAAAAAAAAAGGTTTTTTTTTTGTCTCGTGTTCCAAATAAGTGTTGTAACAGTCAGTACACAAATTTTTTTGCGAGCATTTATGTATAAATAACGTGTTTACTATATGCTACGAGATGGCTTATAATTTTTGAAACCGCGCGTTCCTATCGCAAATTCTGCACGAAGGTGATGAACATTTTGGCGGCTAGTCATCTGGAGAAGATTATAAAATAAGAATAAAAGAACTAAAACTATACGCGAAATATTAATATAGAAGTTGTAAAGACTATAAAGTAGTCTGATCACTGTTGAATTTAAACTAGATTATAAGCTAAGCACATGTTCATAATTTGGAAATAAAATAAAATCAAAAAACAACAAAGTTGTAAGGTCTTCTTAAGTCGTAAGGTTCAATTTCCGATTTCATATTTTTTTTCCTCTTTCTTTCAGCCTTTCATGTTTAAGGAAAAAATATTGTTTCTAATTTAAGGGCTCACATACCCCTGCACGTGCTGAAAACCGAGTAAATTTGAAAAATTATTATAAAGGTTATACGTTTTCAAATAAACGTAGAATACCTGCAGGTATGCCGCAAGGCTAATGTCTCTATATAATTTGTTCACTTCTGACCTTCCTAAAATGGATGACTGCGAAATCATTTCCTTTGCTGATGATACTGCCTCATACTCTAGCTCAACGGACCCCAGTATAATCATTTACAACCTTCAACTACAACTGGAAGCCTTTTCAGAATTCTTCTTCTTCTCGGCCTCTATGTTAAGTTTTGATGTACTAGTTAAGTAGAGTTAAGTTAGTTTAGTTATACACAGAAAGGTTTTGCTCCATTTTCCTTCAGAAATACACAATCATTATTAGAGACACCAGTCTCCGTGCTATAATGTAATAACAATTGATGTAGAGACGAGCACTGACTAATTATAAGTTAGCTTAAGGGGAGCAATCCCTTTAGACGCCCGAAAATAAGCCATTTTTCATGATTTTTTTCAATGGTGATAAAATAATCGCATCGTTTTATAATTTTGACATGATATTATTCGAACTTTCAAGTGTTGACAAAAAAAATTATTTTTTTGTTTTATTTCTTTAGTCGTCTTTTGCGTGACATCGAAAACTGCTCTACTTGTTATATTTTTTCTATTGATCTTAAACTGAAAACTAAAATATTTTTGGAATACTAACCGATGAATGGGAAAGAAATACCTAAAAAATTATAATAAAAATATAAAACAAAAAACATATGAGTCTTTTCAATCTAATGTTCAGTTTTCAACTGTTTTTTTTGATAGTTTTTACCCCAAAATAGTGGTTTATTTACGCGATATCCTCAAAATTTTAGATATATCCTTCCGATACATATTTAGACAGAAACCTCCAAAAAAATCAGCCAAATGGATCCATAACTTTTTGAGCTACAATAAGAGCAGTTTTTGAAGATAGATACAGTTTCGAGATAATCGCGTTTAAAGTTTCAATAAGAGAAAACTATAAGTTTTAGTGACTTACCGAATCAGCGATTCCAGGCGCATATAAGAAACCTTCAACTTCTAACTCAGTCTTCATATCTGTAAATTCATTTCCGTGATATATCCTTTTTAAGAACATTTTCGAGCTACATTAAATAGCGTTTCTATAGGATAGTTTGGTATTTTAGTTTCGAAATTCAACCGCACAAAACATACTTTCGAGCCGAACTGACTCTATTTCATACACAACTTTCGTTACGCTTTATTCTTTCGAAAAATATGAAAAAAAAAATTAAATTTTAAGACTGTAAAGGGATTGCTCCCCGCACTAAATGTTAATAATATGGAAAATATATATACATATATGTATCTATCTATCTAAAGGTTAAAAAAATTTAATTGTTGAGTTCACCTATCTTATTAACTATTCAACTAAAAGAAAAAAAAAAAATTAAGTTTTTAAAAAGGATCCAGATCCAAAAAAGGATCCGGATCCAAAAAAGGATCTGGATCCAAAAAAGGATCCAAAAAAGGATCCGGATCCAAAAAAGGATCTGGATCCAAAAAAGGATTAGTTTAAATTTTTTCCGATGTATAGTCACATTTATTACTATAACTTTGTAATGAAGTAGAATTTTCTAAATTCTATTTTTTTTTTTTAATTCTTAAACGTATATCAAACAAAAACCTTTAAGGAAAAAAAATCTATTTTTGAAAATTTCAGGGGTCTATGAGCTCTTAATTCTAGCTTACTTTGAAATTATAAAAACTCTTTTTTTTAATTCATAAAAACGATCATTTATAATTCATAAGAGACTCATTTATAACGGGTACAGTACGAGTACCGAGTGAATGAGCTCGCAGAAAGCACATTTTTTTCTAGTTAATCAATGAGTCGTAAAAAATTACTTTTCTCGGATGGCCATTTTGCTATGCCCAATGAGTCGTTTTCAATTCATTTGCGGACTCGTAAACGAGTGAAAGGCCCGTAAATTATGACTCTTTTATGAATTAATTACGATACTTTTTGTGGGAGGTTTTATGTCGAATCTACTTTCAGCGCATTTGCTCCCTAAAAATCAGTTTGAACGATAAATTCCGAACATGCCTTCGATATTAAAATCCAATATTCAAAGACTTTTCGAAAGCACTGTATTATATTGTATTTCGGAAATTTTTTCATTGATTGTGATGTGAGCATTCCGAACGATATGAAGTCTTAAATTCTACGCTTGAACACAAATCATCCAGCTTTTATTGCACTGTCACAAGAACACTCTTCTCATCTCATACAACGTTTTACATATACAATATTTGTACGTACGACATCAATTAAGGTCCGAATCAATTTATCAAGCTTATGTATTTGTTTTGTTCGGCGTTCTGGAAGCTTTCCTATAACAATTCCATCATGTTGACCAAATAAACTTGTTAATAATTTAAATTAAGACGAACTCTCGCTTCAGAATCTTTCATGGTTTTCATATATAGTTCGAATTCGAATTGTTTCGCTTTTATTCTTTACTTTGCAACGATTTTTCAATAAAAGAATTGAAAATTCTGTTTTGGGTCAATGTCTTTTCGAATTTCGCACGTTCAATTCGAATTTGAAAACGTGTCACGGAAGCGATTCACCTGTCGCTGCGACTAAGCACTTTTATAAATTCTAGCAATTAAGCAAAAAATTTATTGATACAAAAAAATGATGCGATTGCTAAAAAAAAGAGCAAAGCTTTGTTTATCTTAAAGAGGTTTTATTGGATGTGTCTCTCAATAAAAACCTGTCTTGTCGGAGACCAATTAAACGGAGATATAGTGGGAAATTTCGATGAATTTCTGATAAGTTTATTAACGTAACTTTATTGTTATTATTGTCTAGTACGAAACTGGTTCCTATCGGTTCGAGCAAATTCAAAATCCTTATGGCTCTTATATTCAAAATTTGAAAAGTTTTCGTCATAACTTTTTTTTTTGTTTTGTTCTTTTCATGTGATATTCGAACCGGATCTTAGTGCCCCTTATAGTGGATATTAGGTGGGCTTTAATTTATAAGTTCGATTCAAATCATGCCATAGATAGATGAGAAGAAAGAAATCTCTTTTCTAGTCAATTTTGCTGAAATTTATTCGAAACATGTTTTTTCGATCTCATTGGGCACACACAAATCACCATAATATTATTATTATATTTTTTTACCAGAGTCACTTAAGACTTGAAGTATTTTTCGAAGACATAGAAGGAAACTGGATTTTTTTTTAAATCAATAGCTATGATTGCAAAAACATGAAAATTAACAGCTGAAACTAGTTTCCAGCTTCCTGTAGTGTTCGTAGGGATTTTCAGCTTACTAATACCTTTTGTGATGTAACTACTATTGTAAAAAAGAGTTAAGCAAGTTAAGGGCTACAAAAAAATCGATGGCCAAAATTAGTTTTTTTGATTAATAAAAAAAAAACCAAAGTTGTTCATTATTATGTAAATTTATTGCTAAGAATTTAAGACTTACATAAATCTTTTGGTACTGAACCGGTTCTTATTTTGACGATTAGTGTAAATCAGTTAAAAAAAAAATTATCAAATTTTTTTAGTGGTTGATATGCCGGTCAACGACAATGGATGACTGAAATGGTGGAGCAATAAACGTATATAGGAACTGAAAATCGATTAGAAGAATGTAAAAAATACCAGATTGGGTTTCAGAAAAATAGAATGGAACCAATGCGAGAAAAATTTTAAGTTCGTTCGCCAGATTTAGGAAACTTAAGGGGGTTAGTGACTTGGAAGCGCCCTAATTATCATTTTTTTTTATATATATATTTTATTATTTTTCTGCATTTAATTCTACATGAAATAAAAATAACTGCAGATTTTTCCGATCGGTAAAAGTGTTCAAAAAGTTAGTTCCAATTGGAAAAGTTCGGCAATATTTTAGTATGATGTATACATTTTCATCATTTTCATCATTTTCACAACACTTAATCTTATAAAAAACAGAAGAAGATTTGAAAACAGAACCAATGCCATCTGTGTGATTTGTATTAACAATATAAACAAAAACTAAATTTCAATTTAGAGAGAAAAACATTGAAAAAAGATAAAAACTAAACGATTTTAGTTTTTTCGCTCTCCTGAACAATTTTTTTTTTTCGCATTTTTTTCTATTAATGTCCTTTTTTCTCGAAACTGATAACAGATATAAACATAATTTTTTTTTTTGCTTAAAGATAGAAATATGGTATTTATACTGAGTGAAGGAATTTTAAAAAAGTTGATTCTAAATATCTATTTTTTTAAGCTTAAAAAATATGAAAAAGTCAAAAATTTTCAAAGCTTTATAAGTCAATTAGTTTTTAATATTTTCAAAATTCCTTCATTCAGTAGCATTAGATTTACTAACATAATAAGTGTAAAAAGTTTGATTAAAATCGGTTGAGCGGTTCCTGAGAAAAAGGTACATGAATTTGTATGAAAACTCGCCAAGTCACTAGCCCCTATAAGGGCTCACATACCCCTGCGCGCACTGAATACCGAGTAAATTTGAAAAAGTATTATGAAGGTGAAAAAAAATTTAATTATTGAGTTCACATATCTTATTGACTATTCAACTATAACTAAAAAATATTTTTTTTATATTAATAATATTTTTTACGGATATAAATGAACTACTGATGAAAACCATGGCGCCTCCTTGTCGGCATCATAACTCCATCAAAAATAATTCAATTTGCAAAAATAAAAAAGAATCTTGTTTAATAATGTAGTAGGAACCTAATTATAATCTGACGAAGGGATTTTTTTTTTTTTTCAAAAATAAAGAAGTTACAGTGTTTCAAACTTTAGTAATCTGTTTAAAAAAAAATTGTGTTTAATACAATAATTTAAAAAAAAGTTTCCAACCAAAAAATTAAAAAAAAAACCCTCGTCCAAAAAATTTAAAAAAAAACCCCTCGTTCAAACTATAGAGAAAAAATTTATCAAAAAATCTGCCAACAGGCTCAACTTTATTATTTTTTCGGCAGAAGTTCTGAACACGTTCAATTCTGAGATGCGGTATAGGTTACTAAGTGACTGAAAACCTAAGCGGGAAGCGGTTAGAATAACATATGAATTACAAAAATGGGTCATATTCCGCGAGGATGCGGTCTAGGGGTTGAAAAAGCAGAATTCATGAGAAAGTATACAACCACTTTACACCACCTTAGGGTCGAATTTCCAAAAATCTTGAAAACACTTTCTAGGTATTCATATGAAGAATTTGTGGAATAAAAATGAATTCAGTTTTTGCGAAGACCTAGTAGATATGACGAAAGTCATGAAAATATATGCATTATATAATTTATATTGAAAGAAGCCTTGTATGATATGTAACTGTTCCTTTGTATACATGGCTAATAAAACTATTTAAATTAGGTTAATATAATAAGAAAATACTTTTAATGATATAATTCGTTATTAATTATGCCAAAATTCTTTTTGATTCAGCAAATGTATAGTAGCCACCAGTTTCTTTAGTGTTTGAAGTGGTGTTAAGCCTTTCAACTAGAATTATTTGATGACAGCAAGCTTCTTGAATTTTTCCATCTTCATGTAAGCAACCGAGGCGTAAACATATGATAGGAGACTAGTCAACCTGAAAGTTATTATAGAAGTTGAAAAGGGCCAGTACTGTAGAATACAAGTGAAAACTTAGACGTGCTAGCACCATCGCTTGGTCAGGCCGGACACTTCTCTCCCAACCCTTATAATATTTCAACCATATATGGTATATTTAGAATTCAGAATCAAACATTTTATGGTCCGTCGAGCCGGAACTGAACACACCACCTATTCTTATTTTTCCAGTTGCAGTGCAGTGCAGTTTTACTTGTTACCTTACTGAAAGAAAGATTTCTATAACATTTTCATGCTCTTTGAAAATGTTCCGAAGTTCATTTATTTTTTTTTTTTTTTTGTTGGTATTATTTAAGAAAATAACTAAATCGTAAAACCGTACAAAAACTTTACAGAGTCACTACAATCCGATTCAAGTTTAATAAGAGATAGTGTAAGATTAAGCACATACTGGGCAAATGCTAGAGTTGCTGACAGCCATAAGTTAGTATGAAACTCTCAGTCGAACGCGATATCGTAGACCAACACTAAACTGATTGGCTACTTTATTATTATTTTTTTTACGAATAATAAAATACTCGTATACTCGCATGGTTAATTTAAAATTCGCGATCGCGGGAGTTTGCTTGATTTAAATAAAAGAACGGGAAAAAATTGTGTTTAATCCATTTTTGTTTCTATTTAATATAAAATCCAATGGCGCGATAGTCTACTTTTCGTGAGTGTGTTCCACTAAAAATAATAACGCAAGACATGTTTTTGCTCGATACGAAGCACAAGTCTTGGCTTACTTTTCGCGAATTGCGAATTTAAAAAAACAAAAGTGAAATTTTTTTCTGCGGTCCATAAAATATGTTTTCGGAAGAAGAAGCTTGAATGTTACAAAATCGAAATCAAATGGATAACCATTGAAATTTCTGCAATTTATTTACTTTGTTTTGTTGAAGTTGAAAGTTTTTTTTTTTTAAATATATTTTTGAGTGTTTTGTCTTCTTTCCCCTACTTTGGACCATCATCAAGTTTATAATCTCGTCGTGGTACTTTTCCGCCACTGAAATAGGAAAAACAATTGTTTCTAATTTAGTTACAATTAGTTTAAGAGCGAAAAAAATATTTAAGAAATTTTCTTTTGTTTACAATAAAACATGAATATGCCCGTGAAAGTCAATAAAAGTTGTGAATCGAAAATGAAAAATAAATCAACGTCTTCAAGTGAAGTGAACACGATAATTCCGCGACTTTCGTCGTTATCGTTGTCAACATCAAAGACAACATTAACAGAAACATCTGCTGACGCAACATCGTCGTCATCAACATTTACCGCAAATTCTGCAACATGTACACATCAGCCAGTTGTTCGCGTAGCAACACTATCGACGTCATCATCATCGCCGACAATTATTGTTGCTAATAGTAATCAACAACAAATTGAAAATCAAACGAAAAGTGAAAAAAATTGCTGCTGTAGCGATGGTGAAGATGAGCGTGGAAACGATGACGACACAAACAAGAAATCGAATGTTGATGATTGCGACGATGATGACGACGAAGATGCTGATAGTCTTATAATTAAGAAAGAAAAACGTGTTTTAGGATGTGCACACTACAAAAGACGGGCTATGTTTGTTGTACGTATTTTCATTTTTTTTTTATTATTATTTATTTTAATTGTGCAAAATTTACTCAAGCTGGTTGAAGTAACCAGAAAACATGAACAGAAATATTCGATTGCTTCAACCTATCGCACGATTTCGATAATAAGAAACTTGTCTTCTTCTGGTTTCCGATGACTTCACAATGTCCAATCTCTTCTTATGGCTGCATTGTTGAGTACAATCACGTTTTGTATTATTCGCTAAAAATTTTGTACACTAATTCGATAAATTATTTTCTCGCTTAACTGTGGTCATGTTAGTTGACAATGGTGGAGAATAGAATATGTTTGCCATTCGGGGTGAACTTATAGTATGATATATGGGAGTGGTGAGATGAGTTTTTTTTTAAATTTTTTCCCAATTTCAATTATTTTTTACTATTTTGGAATTTAAAACTATAATTTTTTGGCTCATCTTACAATCTTTATAAAATATGTAGAATTATAATAGTATTTTATGGAAAAAAATTTATCGCAACTTGTCTTCGAAATTTCTCAAAGAGTTCCATTATAAAGTTAGGAGCTCGAAAAAGAAATTAAGACCCCAATACCCGTTTTTTTACTAGGCTTATCTACTTTAGTTCACTAGTGTGACCGATTATGTTTGGTTACCGATCCGTCGCGAACTAGTTCGTGTGAGTTGAATTTAAAATCATGTAGGGAAATGTGATGGTCTAAAAAGGCAGAAACGAACTAGGTGCGTGACTCACTGCGAACTAGTTCCTTTTCGAAGTACTTACAATGTGATGACATAAAAAGTGAGTTACATGTAAAATCATGTACGGAAACGAACTAGAGGCGGGACTCACTACGAGAACTACATAGTTCCTTTCCGAAGTCCTTACAATCTGATGGCCCAAAAAAAAATTCTCACCTGTACGGCAATGGTTGAATACAAACGAACTAGGAGCGGACTGCGAACTATTTCGTACATTTCACTTATGGGAACGCTCTTCCGAACTAGTTCGTTCACGAACTACACAAGCCTTTCAAATTAAATCCAAAAAAATTTATATTTTTAAGAAGATGAGGTAGATTTGTCACAAAAATTTGATGGAGAAAATTTTGATTCCCAGCCATTTTCCTAAAAATGAGGCTTATTAACTTATGGTGATTTCTTTTCTGAAAAAAAATGTGACCCGTTTAGATGCAAAATTATTGCAGTTTTGCCCTCTTTTTTGACAGTTCCGTCCGACAGGTCAATTGACAATAGAACGCTTTCAGGTCAAAAAGCTATTATGAAAATTTAAAAATATTTACACTTCACTCCGTATGATTTCTAATTACTGTATGACCCGTTTGACAGTTTAATTTATGCTTTTAAATCGGTTGCCGCTGTTGTCATAGGATATTTTTTTCTTGTGTTGTCGCACATTTGAGGTTAAAGGAGTTGCACAGCCGAAATTTTCGGGCAAGAAATGCGAGTTTTCAGGGCAATTTTAGCCACGGACTCAAACCCCTTTTTCTAGCAGGTCAAAAATTTTTCCACAATAGAACATGGGAACTGCTAGAAAAAAATTGAGGGCAGAAACGGGTCACATTTTTTTCCAGAAAAGAAATCACTATTAAATATGTTTCGCAGTATTTTAAAGGACTATTTTGTCAATTGTTATATAAGACGTAAGTTATTAAGTCGACATAAGTACTTCGAAAGCTATAATATATAGTAACCTGTTCTAAATAAAATAGGCGCGACTAAACAACCTACAGCACGACCCTTTAATATTTGTACCATAATTTAAATTAATTTTGTTTTCATTAAAATAATACAACATCAAACGTTCTAGCACTTTTATATTTTGTATTTTTCGCTTCCACTAGCCATCGATAATTATATTTTCTTATGACGAGGGGCGCATTATTTTTAGTAGCCCAGGGGCGAAATATCGACTTCCATGTTGAATGATATGGATTTTCATTGAGATCTACATCAAGAACTCGATCAGTTTTCTTCTTTAATATTATAGGTATGTACATGTCTTCTACTATAGTGCCACAGCGAAAATCGATGTCCCAATTCGCCACAAAATTATTCTAGTAACGAATCGCGTGTTTTGTTGCCAATCTTGTTAATTGCTTCATTCCAAGACACATTTCTTAGCCAAAAGAATCTTTTATTTCTGAAGAACAGAACAGACTTTGTACCATACAAATTTAATCTTTTTCGTCGTCGATCATTCCCGTTTTCAAAACGCCATATTTATTTTTGCCCGATTCTTTGGTCGTTTTGTAGGAACAATTTGCAACGATCAGAAGATCACTTTTGTAGTTCGTTCCAATTAAATAGCTTCGATGAATGAGTCTTCAGATTCTTTGGCCGATTTGTGTTGTGGATTCTTCGATATCTTGAACCAAATCGATTGTAAATTGTGGTTTGTGGTGGGTGATCACGTCTATGAAGACAAGAAGCGGAAGAAGTTTAATGATAGACCTTCAAAAATGGTAGCTCTTCTTCCACACTCTACCTGTTTCCCGCCATATCTTAGCGCTCAGTGTGTATAAAGATTTGACGCAATTTAAGATGTTACAATAGTTACGCTGTCCACTGTATTTTCACACACCATTACTATATTATTTAAAATAGCAAATTTTGTCCAGCTCTCATCCTCATGACTCTTCATGCTTCTTTTCCCGCCAGATATGTCTCGCTCGCACAATTTATAATCAATTTACTGAGCGAAAACATCTTGGATACGTTGGAAGAAGGTGGACTGGACGCAGACAACAAGTTACGGTACCAAAGGTCGTCTGCGGTTTCTTCACTGGCGTTATTATAGTGAAGTTAGTGCGCCAAGTACTTTACCCACATTTCGAATGAGACGTACGCCGAATGATGCGGTGCGATGTGCGGCATCTTGAGAAAGTTTCAACGATTGGAGCAAGAGAAGCTTGGAGAAGCAAGACGCCAGAGAGCACTCACTGCTCAAGTGTCAAGTGTATTGTATTCTGGATATGGTTCCATCTACTGTGCACAGGCTTGTCTCGACTTTCAGCGCAATGGCTTTAACTTTGAAATTTTGTTAATCAACCGTTTGAACCGTGTTTTTCTTGTTGATCGTCTTATTTTGTACGATGTAGCGTCTCGTTCGAATCTAAACGAATCGAGTTTGTTCCATCCCATTATCATCATTTTGCTTGTATTGGCTCGCTTGATTGCTAAGTTGACTGCTCTACGTTGTTTTGATGTGAGTTTCTATTAACTTCATTGGCTTTTAAGCGATGACTACGCTGATTGGTTTGGGGAGGGAAGGGGGAGCTGATGGTACGGAAAGGGTCATCGTATAACACGTTTTTGGATCTAGCGGATATTCTATAGTTACAAGCAACGGTCGGCGTTTTCAAGGTCACGTATAAGATTGAAGGTCTTACATCAACTACTCTTCAAAAATAGTGAAAGTGATTTGGACAAAGCTTCTGTGGATAAATCATTAGGACCGGACATTAGGCTCCCTTTCGTCTGATTGCTTCATAACACGCACTACAAAAATTTCAAGATAAGTAAATAATCTTTAATCAAAAAGCTTTCAGACCTATTTGAAGCTGTTTATTTTTCAGATAAGGGCTCTATAGCCAAGCCATGTTATGCTATTAGCTTTGCTATCAAATTTTCATTGGAGAGTGTGAGTCTGTGAATGTGGGAGACTTTTTTACAAAAGACTTCGTCACTTCGGTCAGAGCTTCCTGGAACCATCGGAATTCCTGATTGTTCCTCTTCCAAAAATACTCTCGAAGTGAAATTATACATAGGTAATCCCAGGGAAGTCTCAATTGAAGCTTCAGTGGCATTTAAGTCACCAGACCAGATCAACTCCATTTTGTAATCTATCTAGAGTCTTATGAAAAGTCCTGGCTAGAATAATCCTCAACAGAAAATAGTACTGTGGGGAACACTTTGGACCTTGCAAGCTAGATTCCGTAAATGGTCGTCTTTTTTTCCGACCACACAAGATAGATAGATTGGAAATAGGGGTTGGTATGGTTAAACTCTGTCACTTAAGGCACAGTTCAGCCTATTGTGACGTCCCCCCGACCGCACAATGACCACACCGCTAACCTTGGACCATTAGATACTGAATAAACCTGACATTTGTAGATTTTTAGATGCCTTTTGCAAGCGTTGAGCAAGACTTGATATGCCTTACGTTACGTACAACAGGTATTCTTGAAAAATCAGTGCTTTGATTAAAGAATCCACCACGATGATAACATCTGTAACGTCTTACCCAAATCCGCTTCAATAGTTTTCGCATAAAACCTGGTACCAGACAAGTAAGTCTTATGAGTACGATTGCAATCTTAAGGCCCCATGAGTCCGGTACGACAATTTTTTATCCCAGTTTAATTTTTCTTTCTTGAGAAGATTTTAATCTATTGAAATCGTTTTTCGTTCGTGTAATTTGGCGTGGACAATACGTCTGTATCGTTCGCTGTCTATCAGCGAACTAATTTTGATTTTACAGAAGAAAATAGTGTTATAGGTTTTCAAATTATTTAAAACGCATAACTATTAAAAATCAATAATTTGTTCAATGATTTATCTTCTAGAAATACCAATTATCACTTTGTGTGCCACACTTTTTGTCAAAAATTTTGACAACGCTATTTAAAGGGTCAAAATTTCTGTGCCTGTCACCCCCATGGCATTCAACGTGTTAATTATACTATCTATGATACTTTTCAATGAAATGCGATCTTATGTAAATCTTGCCATGAAAATAGTGAAAAATTGCTTCAGTTTGACTTCCTATATTATCAACAAAAATGAAAATTTTTTACAATTTGATCTATACAGGACCTTCTTTAAGATTTTTTCTAGCATTGTGTTAATGAAAATGACATGTTAATTATTCAAGAAATATGCAATATGTGTTTAAAAAACTCGAATTTACGCATTTTAAAAAATGTTCAAGGGTTGTTGTTCTAATAGCATTTTTTTCAAATACAGTTTTAAATTTTTTCTTTATACACGACCTAGTTTACAAACCAGCTAATAAAGTGGTGCAATTTTATTTTGTTTTTTTTTTTTTGTTGCCATTAACGTGAAATATTAGCAAGAAAACAGTCATAAATCATCAAAATCGCATTTAACGTGCACCTTAAGAATATTCTGGACAGTCTTTAACCTTCAACGGTAGGAGCAAACGCCGAAACAAGGATGCTATTTGAAACGTTAATTTTGTTAGGCTGTAAGTTTCATAATAATCTTCTTCGCATCATTGCTCAAACTCATCCAACTGGACTTCTACTTCCAAGAAAAGAAAGAAAAAATTATAAGATTGCGCCCAGACTGTTGAAGATTTGTATACCTAGAGTCTCACACAATTTGTAACTGTGGTTATAGTGAATGTGGTATGTGTGTGTCACATCTAGATGGCGTTGAGCTTATATTTTACTTCATAATTTCAATAATAGAGTATTGTGAACGTTTAAATAAAGTTCTACCGTGTAATACCATGGACCACTGCTTGTAAAATAAAATAACTTTATTCAAATCATGATATGTGATACAAGATGGAATGATACATAGCCCATACATTTTATACTTTGACATTTAGCTATTAAAGGCAGGCTTGAAATTAAAATCGTTCGATTTTCGAAGGATTTGGCGAATTGTGTCGAAAGACACTTGAAGAGCTCATCAATTTATTTGCCTGTACTTTCGGAAGATATGACCTGTTACTAAAGACAAAACCATTGTTCATGATGTGTCTATCGATAACGCTCTTAATTCGGACATTATAATTGTGGAACAAAAGCTTATTATCGTATACTTACAGGCTATCAAATGATTATCTTAAGAATAAATTGCGATTAATTTAGGAGTTTTTGATTTTTATTTTTGGATTTATTTTTTATTTGTCAACTTGTCTTTTTTTTAAATGATATAGGATAGATTACCGCAGTATAATTTTGGCACAGATAGATATAAAATAATAGCACAGTGTAGCTAGGTTCGTTTGTATTTTATCAATGTTCTGATAGACCGGACTATGTAGGTATGGTATCTACGAGAATTTAGTTCAAGATCATTTTTAATGCATAACGATGAATTGCTAAATAGATGCAAGCTATCTTTATTTATTTATTTTGATTAAATTAATATTTAGAGAGGTTTGATATTTCAAGTACACAGAACAGAAATGCCGCTACAGTATTAGGAATTCAGTGCTGTATGGCTACTGTATTATTGGTGAAGTTTTAAATACAGTATCATTTTATAAACTATACTCTATCAACGAATCTATGCGAAATTAAAATTAATTTATTAGGTTTAAATTTTGATCTGCATTAGCTATTAATACAGTACTGATACAGTACAGATTTTCAGAACTCACAAACGTAAAAATAAAGGGAACGAATCAAGTAAAATGCTATCGAATTAAAAATAAGCAGTAGCATTTTTTAGGCAGTATTCATTCCTCAAGACTTTGGCATAACTTTTCATAAATCTGCTTCGGTACTGAAAAATTACATTGGTTCAGAACTACCTTATGCAACAGCCATACTAATGAAACAAATTGCCTTATAGAAACGGATAAAAAAAAAAGTATTTCGAAATGCAGGTTCTAATGGTTTTCAGTACCTAAAATTGAAATTGACTTACCCATGTTTAAATTAAGTTTAAGGTTTAAATTAAGAAATAATTTTAAAGTGAAAATAGGTCCTTTGAATGATTTTTTTACAGAACTTTTTTTTGGATGAATATACAGGCTCAGATTTTTCGTAATAGTAACTTACACAAAATTTCAACGCTGCAAAATTCTGTAATCGATTAATGAAGAACTTGTTAAAGCTACATTTAGTCTAACTATACTCAGAATTTAACATTAATTTATCGCATATCACGCTTTATAATTTTGTTTATCGGAAACGAAAATTATAAAAACAAAAATGACTCGTAGGCTTTGATTAAAATAATTATTCTGCCCTTTGATTAGATTGGATAGGTTAAATTAATCATTTTGGCAATTTTATCTTTAATTAATTGGTATGTGACGAATTTCTTTCTTGTAAAGCTATAATACAAAAAAATGCATAAATACGGTTTCAGTCTGGTTTCTGTTAATTATAATTTGTCTGAAATTGAATAACTGACAAACAAGTTTCGTTAAAAAGTTGAATTTTAGATTTTTACCTCTTGGTACCGACTGTAGTTTCGTCAAAAGAAAGACAAGTCCATCGTTCCTTGATGAAAATACACCAAATGAAAGTCCTTAGAAAACGTGGTCCTATCCATAGAGATATATGTAGTGGATATGACGAGCACCGACTGTTTTAAAGCTGAACGATTCCTCGCAAAGGACCGGTAATAAACAATATGCTACTATCAGCATCTTACTCACATGTATGTACCTATGTTATACTCCAGTCTTAAAAACAAAAAAAGCTAAACCTTTGAATACTAGGCTACTAATTTCATTTCACTGCCATCTGACATAAAACGCTCTATTCAAAAATGTTTAATTTTTCTTCAAAATTCTTCAAAGTGCTTCATACAAACACGGTGTCTCCAGTATACCTATATATCTCTATGATCCTACCCATTAAAAGATCAGTTTCTAACTACCTTTAGTTATTTTTATATTTTAGTTTAAAGTACACGTTTGGGTGTGACTTTGCAGAGTTCCATCGCAAATAGCATTAAAAACTAAAGTTCAATCAACTTTTTGGAGAGATTAGAGTTAAGGATATTATTTATAAATTACTCGACAACCACAAAACACTTGGCACTGCACAATGTTTTATTACCCCCAATTGCAATTTACATTAGTTGTTCGAGTATCACACGATTAGCAACAATCTCACGTGAGTCCGGTATTGTTATTAATTTTAACATTAAAACTATTAATTGAAGGGCGTATCAATATCATAATTATTTACTTGAAACCAAATAAATCCGAACATTTCTACTTTGCTAACAAATAATTTAGCAAAGTCTCACAAATCCTATAAAATTGCAATCATCTTAAGCACAACTCTTATTTTTTTTAATCTCTCGACTATTTATTTAAAAAATTACTTAAAAGTGAAAAATGTTTATACGGCGATTTTATTTATTATTCAAAGTAACAAGTCAATCTTTAAGTGTGTTATCTTATAAATTTAGTCGCGTTTACAATGGAGTACGACCACGACGAACGTGTTAATTTTATGGGATAAAAATAGATTTGTGCGAGATTCTTTTTTATGATTTTATGTAAATATTTGATAAGTGACTTAAAACATTTTTTAAATAATACTAAAATAAACAAAGCTACTACTGTAAATTACTGGGTAATAGCGAACTTTAGTAACCGTAGTGGATAGCTATAGTTTGAAATGCTATTAAAATGATTACCAGGACGGTCTTAACATATTAGCAGTTTGGGTCCGCCGGGGATGTGTAGTATTTTTCTTCTGTAAATCTTTTCCGAAGATTTTTATAAATATGTTAAAAAAGTTTTAATTTAACAATTAACAAGAATATCGTCCATTTTTTTCTATCCTTTTCTGTTTAGTAATTTTTAATTTTTAAGTACTGTATCGGAATCGCATCAGTACTTGCAAACTAGTTCAGAAGAAATTAAAATTTTTGATGCTACGAATTTTTCATCCATTCTTGTGATGTGCAATTTTTATAGAGTTGAAATAGCGACATTCACTACATATACAGTCTGGCTTATCTCGTCAACAAGGAGTATATCGAGCCCATATTATGGGCTTAAGATTAAAAAAAATTCACTCAAAGAAAGCTAGAAATTATTCTAAAAAAAAGTCAACTAGCTAGCAACAAAAATTAAAATTGAAGAACAAATATTTTTTAAGTCATAGTTGGACAAAAAAAAAATTAAAAAAAATATGGTATTGGAAATTTTCTTCTATGGTATACTGAATTAAATATCTACCAGTTCATTTGGAATTTTGAAATAAATAAGTTCTTGATAACAGAACTCAGCCAGTACTGAAAATTTTCTGCCTGAGTCTTCAATGTTTTAGTATTGGAAACGGAAACTGCTTAGATGGCATGCCGCGGGAGTACCTTATTGTTATACGGTTATTGGGGAGAATTCAACAATCCTGAGGACTGGAAAAAAATATATATTCTAGATCATCGACAGGCCATTTTAAGATTCTCTTACACGAGCAATTTTTCAAGCAATTGATTGCCCGAAGGCTATTGCCAAAACTAGTGGAGCGATTAATGGAGCAATATACAGGGCAATATCGTGCTAGTTTCGTTAATATTTCGGCAATGTGGCAATGTTTTCACAGGTTGCTGTTATTTCTCGCCCTATTGTTCATAGACTGAATTGTTCGTGTATGATCTTATTGCCAAACTGCTAAGCATTGCTCCATATTGCTAGTCATTGCTGAGCAACGAATTGACCACCAATTGATCCATATATTCAATTGCTGATGTTGCTATATGTTTTCGTGATGTTAAAATTTTCTTAAGTTGCTGCACATTTAGCAATTTAAATCGTTCTTGAAAGAGCACCTTTAGCTGTGCAACCACCTTAGGCCTTACAAAGATATTTTGACGATATTAAAAAAAAAAAGCTCTATATGGATAGTTTACTGATTTTTTATGAAAACTTATCAATAATTTCAACTTCTATAGAAGAAAAATAAAAAAAAAATAAATAAAAATAAATAAATGTCAATGGTGAATTAATTACAGTCTTTCAACTTTCAGATCCGTTTTCACGGAATTGACGACTCTGAAAGCCTTGATTCACTTGAACACCCTTCATACATCTAGGTTAAACTTTTATTGCATAAATTTCCAACTTATTAGATACATTGAAAAATTCGTAATTGTTGAAAGAGCGCAATAAATTCTTGATCTTATAGTTCAGATCATCATATTGTTGCAACTCACTTTTGTGTATGAATTCTTTTTACTATTCACCACACTTATGTAATTTATCAAGCCTTAAACATTTATATTTATATCTTGAATGCAAACAAATTCGAAATGCGTACGAATTTGTTTACTTTCTTAGCCTAGAGCAAAGTGTCTAATGTAATAAAGTTGCACCTAGATTGAGCGCATTGCGCTATAGAATCGCTATTTAATCGTTTAATAGGCAGGTACTTGAGATCATAACTTTTACTTATCTGACTCTCACGCATAGCACTCAACTCCAGTGTGTATATTAAGCACGCGAACATGTTAATTAAAGTTTAGATTGGCCGGTTTAAAGCGCGTTTTGTGGACGGTAAAACCCCAGAAAATTCTGAAATTAAATCGTTTTTAAGTACACGGTTACAGATAGGTATGTCAATTGTGAAAGTACATTATCGAGAATATTGCATGGTCAACAAGAGTGCACCGTAATTTAAATTGAAGCAAACAAGCAAATAAGTAGGATAATTTAAAACAGGGTTTTCGACTGACTCGAGTATTTTTCATTTTCTTCTTCAAATATTGTCTGCATGATTTGTAAAAGTTGGTCATACTGCAAATTTGCTTAGGGAGTAGCATACACAACTTCTTGGCTTTACTATAAAATTAGAATTTTCAATTGTGGACTTTGGGAGTACGTGCGTTTTTCCACCTTCTATTGGTTTTGATTAAACCAGGTTGTATTAAAAACTATCTTATATCAGAATATTGTGAGTAGAACGGTTGGTATGCTTGCTTCTTAGTTGAGATTTCTACTCTTCTTTTCATCGACACTATTAAACCAAATTGAGTTTGTTCCACAACTGGGGTCACGGATTTGCATTTTGAAACAATTTGACAAAAAAAAATTTCCGGCTCGACGGACCATATGATCGTACTCTAACGTCCAATAATTTTTATCTTGGTGAATTGGTGATTTAAACTAAATTTGATTCAATAGACCTGGAATTTTAGAGAATTCAGGCTTAGTGTTACACCGTATGCCATGGTATCAAATATTTGACAAAAAACTTTTGACGAAAAATTTATTCAAATTTTTTCAGTCAAAATGGATTTTTTGCAAACCAAATAAAATAATGTGACAAATAAAAATTTGATGATTACACTATCTGACAGCGAAAATAGTCAAATATTTGACTGTAGTACTATCTTCTCGTTGCTTCGGAATTTAATGAAGAGAGTTTGATCACTACAATGGCTGTTATTTTCCTAATTAATACACTCAACCTTACTTGTTAATCTAAACTCAATCAAATATAATTTCAGCTTTATCATACATTAAGCTATCATTCATCATTCATATTCATTCATATATCAGAATGGTGACGTAGAATGAAGAATCATCATGGTTACGTAAAATGAAGAGTAGGGTCATATCGCTTTACTTCAAAATGTAACAAGTCATATACAATATAATATTTATTTATTAAAGTGCTTGTGTTTTTTGTTAATTCTGCTGTCCAGTCTCAAACATTTTAATAAGATTTTTATGTTTAGTAATTACTTCTCGCCCCAGTCGATATTTTTTACAAGTTCCAGACAATTTTTCCCTCTCCCAAAATTTATAAACTGAATTAATAATGTTTTTTTTTCATACACTTTTTACACTTTTTTACACTTTGTTACACTTCTTTGCACAAGCTCGAGCGAGCGAGTGCAGAAAAGTGTAGAAGGTGAGTGGGGGGGAACAAACCTGCTGTTTGAGTTTGTGTCACTGCTGTGACGTCAAATGTTGTTAAGAATAGTTAGTGCAGAAAAGTGTAGAAAGTGTATGCAAGAAGAACAAACCTAATTTGGCAACTAACCAGCATTGATTAAATCGAAATTTTTGTTTGAGTTTTTTGTTAATTCCGCAGGCCAGCTATAAAAATTTGAATAAAATTTTAATAAAATTTCTATGTTTAGTAACTTTATGTTTAGTAATTACTTCTCGCCCCAGTCGACTTTTTTTACTAGTTCCACACAATTTGTCCCCCCTCCAAAATTTATAAACTGAACTAATAATAATGGTGTCAATTTAAGGCCGAAAATTTACCCATTAACCAACATTGATTAAATCGAAATTTATCGATAGGAATTAAAAAAAACAATCTTGACTTGATTGATATTAAGAGGTTAAATAATTTTACACCATCCCCGGCTAAATATTAGATAATTAAACACAAAGCAATCAACAACAAAAAAGCAGACAAAATTGTCAAAAATTAAAAATTGTTTCTTTTTTATCATTTTATCAGTAAATTAAACGTGAAACTCGCTTTTTTATTATCGATAAAAGTGAAGAAATAAAATCGAGTTTTACTGATAGGATTTAACACGTTTTGAACTCTAAGCAGATATGTACACAATTTGACTAAAAATTTGATTAGATTGTTTCGCTTTTTTTAAATAGGCGGGCAAATATATAATATATGTCCTCGTTTGGCTACGACACGATGTCGTGCCTAACTTAAGTAGCTTGAATGCTACAATTTGGCAATTGTTAATTTTTATCGATTTTTTTTTTGGTCGACTTGGATTTAATTGAAATGAATTTATTTTTGGAGTACTTTATTAATTGTAGACAAACACACAAATACATTCGAGTAGGTGAATATTCGATAAGAATTTAATTCAGCAATCATGTTTCGGGCATCAATATAACATTTAGTTGGTTACGATAATTAGATTCAGATGTGGGACGTAATTTCCTAAAAAAGACCACCGTAACACACGTTTTTTTTATAGAAGTAACAAGAAATAGAAATATGTACTTTGAAAGCCCGACACTTTTTGGCTGAATTGAAGTATGTATTTATTAATCTTTTGAAGCTTTAACAAGGATTAAAATATAATTTTGTGCAGATTTAATAACATCGTAGGAATGATTTATGAATTTCTATTCGGAACTTTATCAATGTTTTGTTTTTTTTGGTGGTAATGCAAAGTGGTTTGTTAAAAATTGTTGTTATTTTATGAAGTAGGTATGCAATTAGTGTGTCATTTAAATGGCGACTAGTATGACGCGTGGTTCTTATAATTGTTAGGTAGATACATCTAACAAAATCTAAATTTTAATTCAATAACTTTTACTCCATAATTGGTCTAGGAACGAAATCTAAATTAAATAGCATTTTAGCTTTGAATGCGGATTGGATTTAACTCCCACTCTAAGAACTAATCAATTTTTTTATATTTATAGTTCGAAATATGAACAAATTATTCTAGTCAGTTTCACAGATCAAAACAATTGGATTTTTTCTTGAGAAAGTTTTGGTCAGTTTTCAAAAAAAAATATTCAGTTTTGACGAGTGATAGGTGATAATAAAGGTGCTGAAGAACATAATTCAAATTCGGAAACATATTAAGAAAATTCATAAGATTGTGACCCGGAGAGCCAAAAGAAGAGTCACGAATTCCGACGTTTTTTGCTCTCTTTCGCTGCACGATTTTCGTCACCATTCCTCCATTTTTGACCGGATTTAAAACTTTGTTTGGAATTTCGGACCTTTTCTGAGCTCTCCTGTCATTTGCACCCCTCTTTGCAAAAATCGAAAAAAAAAATATTGTTTTCTAGAGGAAAGCATAGCGCTTAGAAATGCATTAGGCTCTCTTGGCAACTTTTTCGACAATTTTTTTCAAACACCACAGATTTTAACGTGTCATACCTTAAATTAAAGATACCTACTGAAGCCTATTTTCCAAATCCGAGAAAAGATTAGAAAAATTCTTAAAATTGCGTTCAGGAGAGCCAATGGAAGAGTTTAGGGAACAGACACAAATTCAAGGGGTTTTTTCCTCTAAAAAAATTAAAGTTAATGAGTATATTTTCCCGAACTCTACCTTATTTTTCTGATCAGATTGCGGCTTACTTTAAACTTCTAAAGGCTCGCTTTTTTTTATTGCTTCTCAATAAATTTCACTCTAATTAATGTAAAGGGGTTGAATATGATTTCACGAATTTCGCCATTAATTTAGGTCCGGTGAATGATCGAATTACATTTTACTTAACAACTTTTTGGTTGAAGAAGGGGTTACTGTCTAGACTTGAAAAACACCCTCTTGAATTCGACTGATAAATATTTTGGATTATTGCGGATTATTATGACGTCTTTTGAAACACAGTCATCAAGTTGATGTAAATCTCTAAGAACTGTTAAAAAATCGAGATAGCAGATTATCAGCCACTTCAGGTTGAATGATTTTGAACATGTTTAATCTATACTAATGTTGTTTTTAAGCGATAAGATTTTCTAGCATCTAGACCCATTTTTTTAGTAACAAATTAGGGGTCTCTAAATATTTTGAGAAGATAAGGTCTTTGTGATGACTGGAAACGTGGAATTGGATCGTTGTGCCGCGACAACGTTAAAGATTTAAAGATATTTAGTGCCGACACAAGACGCAGGTTCTCATCATCATCAATGGCGCCACAACCCAAATCGGGCATCCCGGTTCAGGGCTCGTGTCCTCCAATTTGTGCATCAATGAAGCGATCTGCAGTCTGCACGTAGGTTTTGCAGCATCTGTAATGGGTGAAAGAACAGATTCTATGGAACCTACGTTTTTGAACCTCCTTATCATTACCCTTCAATTAAACTCACTCAATCAAAGTTTCTTCGCGACAAGTGGTGCACAATTTACAGGTAAGGTTTATGGTTTTCGTAGATAATATACAATACGCAAACGTTCGTAAAACATTTTTAATAAATTAAGGAGTTAAAATAAAATAAAATAAAATAAAACAAAATAAAAAAAAATAAAATAAAAAAAAAAAAAATGAAATAAAAAAATAAAATGAAATAAAAATTTTTTAATAGATTTTAATAAGAGCAAAAAAAGTCCGTCCACCAGCTGTAGAAAAATTCTGGTAGCTGGTAACTGGTAGCTGGTAACTGGTAGCTGGAGGCTGGTAGCTTCAAAACCATTTGAAACATTAAATTAAATTCTGTTCAATGGTTGGTTTAGGCGGACACTTTGCTCGGGCCCATTTTGACGAAGAATTATTTTAGGCAAAACCATTTTTTTCTCTACATATCAGAAACTACATACTTATATGTAATAGAATCTTGAAAATTATAGTGCAGCCATTTTTAAATAGTTTAGTCGAAAAGATCAGAGTGTGCGCAGTTCGATGCGATTAAAAAGTTGTCCAACGATTTCGCCCTCAGTCTGCGCTGGCCTTTAAATTTCAAATAGGACTTTTCTACATAACATAATACAAAGAAAAACATGCATATATATATTTTGTTTAGCATTTATTAAAATACAGAGTACACAACTTTCTAAAAGAACAGAAAACGAAAAAAAACAAATTATGTTGATAAAGACCATATACTGTAATAATTCAAGTTGATTTTCTCAGGTCAGAGATAAGATTTGAAAAAAGAAGTCTGGCGATACAGCAGACATAATAGAAGCAAGCCGTGCTTCTTTCATTTATTAACTCTGTTAATCACAATGCAAACTTATTGCGAGAGTTTGGGTTTGATTTTCTCGCCGCTTCAAAGGTGGATGTCTTGAAAAACATCATTCAGAAAATTTTGTGTACAAATTAGTCAACGGGGAAGCATTAAAAATCTTCATATTTAAATTAATAATGAAAAAAAAAACTTTTTCTCTTTTAGTTATATAATCTTTCAATGGAGCCTGTAAAGTGTTCAGATTGCAATTCTCTTTCAAATACCAGTTTGAGCTGGAGTTGTTAGATTTAGAGATTTAACACTGATTAGCTTAGTAATTGACTTGAATTCATCATAGCGAATTTGCTTGTTGGTTTTATTTAAGCGATTTGTTTTTTTGAATTTTTACGTTAAGATCAGAGTAAAAAGTGAGTTTGTTGGTTTGTTGGCGTAAAACTTTAACTGGTACGAGAAGATACGAACGAAAAAAAAAACCGCTGCAAAAAGCATACAAATTGATATTAAGATTGCAGAATTGCAGTGTTTTTCTTGATATGTGTTGCTCTACGAGACACTCGGTCTATAGGCTCATATCGAAAGCACTTTGTTATACTTTCCAATGAATTTACTCTTGACCCAGTTTCCATTCACTTTTCGGTTTATAAAATTTATTTCAAGTTAAGTTTTCGATATGACAGTTAAGTATCAACTGTAGTTCAGTTTGTCTTACTAGCAGTTTATTTCGTAGATGAATAAGATATGAAAACCCTAAGGTCAAAATAACTTGTTTGGTTTTCTTTTCGGGCGAATTTTCTTTAATACCTACATAAACTAATTTTTAAAGCGCATTTTTCAAATTGCATAAGCTCAATTTAAACAGACAAATGAGTGAGTGTTGAGCCGGAGACCCTAGCAAATGATTCGAAAGTAAAACACCAAAGCGAATTCCCCATGAGTTCTTAATACATTCTCTAGCTGTACGCAATGCACAACAACATACCTATGAATCCTTTTTCCGATTAAAAAATCATTAACATATCTCTACAAAATTGGTTTTTATTTTCTAATTTTAGTTTCGGTTTTCAGTACTACTACAATACTGGGATGGACTGAACTCATATTCTATTTCGATTGTAGGAATTGAAATTTACAAAATTCCAGTACTGTACCCGGATTGGGATCCATAACTCATTGAGTCACAAATGAATCACTCAGGCCTATTCAGAACCGAGTCACAAGTCACAAAGTAGGTCGAGAGTCACAATTTTGTATGAGTATTGAATTAATTGTGACTTTCTACCTACTTTGTGACTTGTGACACTGAATAAGCCTGTGAGTTTAATAAGTTTATAAGTAACCAAAATGTACTGTCAAGATTGTGTATATTTCCAAAACTGAACAGAGGATGAATTTTGATGGTGCCTCGTATGAGTGCCGATGTGTTATATGTACGACTGGCACCCAAACAGATATTTTTCTTGTATGAACTATTTATCCTACTAGTTAAAATGTGTCCCAATTTACCCTACTCACTTCCGATATGCGTGTTCTCTGATTAGCAAAGTATTAAAGTTGATGAAAAAATAATTGAGTTATAAAACGAGTCCTTTTTTGGCCCCGGTTTCATTAGCCTCGCTAAACTAAGGTTGAAATCATCTGAGAATGCCTGTTATAACCTTGCAATTTCGTTTAAATTATTCTTATTTGTATCTCACGCATGATATCTTAAATAGGTAATGATACTATTCTTTCGCTTTAACGACTCTATCTTCACCTTAACTCAATTAGTTATACCGTACAGTTACAAAAGTGGAAATAAAATTAAGAATTTTACGATCACTTCGTAGATTCTATGCAAGATCTAAAAAAAAATGATTTTTTTGTTGTTAATAGAAGCTACTCGAAATAATTATGAAGATGGGCGTATAAGTGGAAATTTCGTAATAAGATTGTCGTGCATGCAATTTGTGATAACGAAATAATTTAATAATTTCTATTTAATAGTAATGGTTTTGTTTGAACGAGATCTGAAATGGGAGGGAACCAGTTCAATTAACGAAAATAAATTTTTGTTTATTTTTAAATTTAGTGTTTATTTAGTTAAACAAATTTTGAATCCTTTCCCTTTCTTTTTGGAATCCAGAAATTATTCTTGTCATACAAGTTTAAATTAAAGGTTACTCGTAGGTGTTTTAATACACAAGATTTACAAGAAATACAAGAAGAATATTTGTATAGTAACAAAGGAAGATAAATTGTACCTACTCTAGTCAATCTGGTAATAAGTGATTTATTTCACGTCATCGCTTCAGCGTAGAATAATTATCACGTTTACTTAAATTAATTAAATCTTTAGAAACGTGTTGTATTCTCGGCATCTTTTGAATTTTTTTTTGTATACTATTGATACAAGTAATCAATTTTAATGCCGTTAAATTATTTATTAGATTCATAAAAAAGCGCAGAAAAACGTTCTCTTCTAATATGCGGTTTATACTAATAATAAAAAAAATTGTGATTTATCGCATTGTTACTAAGTAATTTACAAATCGACTCAGTAATCAAAGAGATGTAAGAGTACCGCATTTAAATAAAGAGCTCTGTCTGTTTCTACACGTATAACTTGTAGAACTAGCGATTTGATGAAATTTTGTATATAAATGCGGCTCGACCTTCCAAGACGTGTGGTGCACACCTGCATACACATATGATATGCAAGCAAGAAAATAAAGCAGTGGCTCACAAACTATTTTAGCAGTGTATTTTTTTTTTTTTTATTTATTTTATTCATTGAATATAGATACATATAGAGATGGGACGTTCCGGAGTGAACTGTTCCAAATGAACACTTCATTGAAGTGAGTGAAGTAACTCACTCCTTTTGGTGAACTGCAGTTCCATTAGACACGCGATAAAAACATGAAGAACGACGGCCGCACGACATTTTTTTTTTGTCATCACATAGAGTGTTTTTTTTTCAGTGACGACTTAGACCCATTCCTATTCGCCACGTGAGGAAGAACGACCCTTTTTTTTAGGTCATCAGAATCCCGGAATGAACAGATGACTGGAACTAGTTCACTGAATTCGTTCATTCATGTGAGTGACTCGAAGTGAACTGCTTTGCTCATTTCTGGATACATATGAAGAGTTGGATATACAAGATATTCAAATTCGTAGCAATAGACAGATTTGCTTAGAAAAAAATGTAACGGAGACACAAGGCTGAAATTTTCATGTGTTTGCCACGGGGCCAGACTTAGGTACATCCGTTGCGTGGCACCTTTTCAAAACCACTGGAATAAAGCGGTGACTTTCTCATTATCAGAAAACACCACGATTTTAAACAAATCGTTTGTAGTTCCCCATTTACCTCCACCGCATAAGTACCCACTCTTGACTAACTCTACCGTCTCGTACATTCTCCTGATAAATTCGCTCTCAAAGTTACAAGCCTATCCGTATTTCTATAAAATTGCAAAGCTGTTATTGGACGAGAATATTTCGTTTGATATGAACGTTTGTACTGCTGCGGTAAAATATGACATTGGGTGAAACTTACACTCAATTGATATGGGGAAAATCTTTTGTTGTCTTTCATATTCTGCAATGGCCGACACAATTTTTTCAAGTCCAATTTAAATGAACTATTCAGTTTCAAAAATAAAGTACAGTAAAATTACTTGATCTATTGGGCAAAAAAAAAAACAACAAATTGAACAACACCTGGTTTCATAGCACCAACTGTCTGGTGCTGTATTTATGTAAATATTCATAACTCTACTCTATTCTTTAATCTATCGAAAACTAAAACTTTTTTGGACTATGATCTCATAGTTTAATTAAATAAAAACCTTAAACAGCGTTGCTATTTTATTTATCACTTATTTCTAATCAATTTAAATTTTTCATTCATTTCGATTTGATCAATATCAATTCGGCTAATAATATTAATTAAAACGATTTGTTCGCCTTAAGAAATTTTTTTTCTTCAACAAATTTCAAGCAGATTAACTTGGATTTTGAATGAATCAAGAACATTTGTTTTTAAGTTCCTCCTACTTTCCTATGATTTATGATTAAAAAATAAAAATTAGTACCCACCTAATTAATCTGTTAATCGGTTTTGAATTAAAATGGAATCGCTGCTATCACACTTTTTATTTGTTCTCCACATTAACGAAAAAAAACTGTGCTTAATTAACAGGAAGCAAAATACGTCTCTAATTGGTGTAATATCATTTTGAGGGATTTATAGGTTGTAGATACGAATGTTAATGATTAGAAAATCGTATTATTACGCACTAATAGTCGTTAAAAGATAAACCGTATTTAAACTAGTGCTGTAGCGAAATCGAAATTGCTATTGAATGATAAAAATCTATCACCTGTCTGAGAACAATTTTATTATATTTTGATCAAAGTTTGATCGGAATCAGTTTGACAAACCAGCTCGCCGGCAACAAGGGTGAGAAAATTCGATCAAATCTCTACTATAACAAAGCTTTACAAATGTCTCAATATCTCAAAAATGTTCATTTATGCACTCCCTACAAGCTCCCCTTAAGCTAGCAAGTTGAAATTTTGTAGTATAATTGAAGCTATAGAAGTTACAATCAACTAGTTGTATTTGATACACTGAACATATGATATGATTTGACAGTATCTGATTTAGCGAGCAACGACAGTTAGTTGCGATACTCGCCACATAATGGGAGAATGGCACTACTAGCAGTAAAATGCATAGTATACCAGGTAAAATTATCGAATTTGTATACCATGAAACGGGTTCAATACTAGATTAATATTAGTTTGGTTTATTTCGTATATGCGTAGTATTGGGTGATACTCTGCTGATATTGACGATGTTATTATATCAAAACCAGCAGTGTTTTCCATAGTATAAGCCAATAATTCAAGTGTCTATCTTTGCTCTCTTCACATCATCCGTGATACGGACGCTATGCCATTTTCACAAGATAGCCCCCATTTGGCCTGACGACACCCAGACTCTGTAAAATATATACCGACAGTTTGAATCAATAACATTGAAGTATATGTTATCTACATTACAACCTATTCGCAAAAAGATTTAAAAATTCAAACAAATTAGGCTTCAATAAATAAAACTAGCAACATAAGTGTAACTACCGTTAAAATCAACAATTCTTTTGTCGTACGCAAATATTTACTTAATGAATGAAGTCGGCCGCTGTTTACTACTTGTACTAACTTCAATGTTATCGATGATGTGGTACGCAGATAATTAAATAGTAAGGTGTTTTTCGTAATTATCCGCATTTGTTTAATTTTTGCATAACAATTTATCAAATTGGTCTGGGCCGAAACAAGATTGTTTTCGCCAAAATAAAAAAAATGAAAACAATTCAAAAAACAAAATAAGAACTAAACGCTTTCTAATAACAAATATAATCTTGACTTAGTTACAAGATCTTTCGGCATTATCTCTTTTGATCTACTTCTTAAACTGATAAAATAATTTACGAATTGTTTATACAGGAACCGAAAAATATAACAACAACCCAGCAAAAAAGATACGATCGTATACTATACTTTACGTTTTACAAAGTAAACCTTCTTGTTGATAAAGTTATAGATTTTAATTACCCCCGTAAATACGACGTAGAAATTTAATTATATTACATTTAATGTAAAATTTGTTGTGCTATTGAACATGGAAGTGATCAGAGACGGTGATCCGCTTTGTGTTGAATTGCGTGCGCAAAAAAAAAATCATTAATCGTGCACATGTGCGGTGCGTGCGAATGTAATCTACCGCTTGTCGGTCTTGGATTAAAGATGAAAGAATTTTATGAGCGTATCAGTCTGAGTTATAAGAACAATTTCGATGTACCTTTATGTGAATATATTTATTATAGCACTCACAACTTTTTTTATGGTCATTAGTTTGGTCAGAGAAGAAGCGAAAAAAATTAACTTTTTTACTTTTTGGGTGGAAGTCCGGAATATATTTAAATTTTAGTTGCGATGATTATGAATAGAATTAACCTTCTTTGTTGTAAATGTTTTTTTTTTTTCTAAATATTTTCGGAGCATCATATTTTAAATTGTAGCAATTTTACTGAATTGTTTTAATTAAATAACATTAAACATTTCTTTTAGTGGGTATAAACCACTACGTCACTCAATATTAAAAATATAAAAATATTAAAAAAAAAAACATTGGCTATTTGAATTTTTCAAGAATAAGGTAAAAACATTTTTCCTTAAAAATAAACTAAGAAACTAATTTCAGAAATTAGTTTAATTTTAAAAATAAATTAAGAAATTAGTAAAATTTCAAAATTAAATTAAAAATTTATTTATTTTGTGTAAGTATCATATATTGTAGGTATATTGTGTATGAATTTTTTAAAAACGACTCAAACTTAGGAAAAAAAATGTCGTGAGATTATTTTACAATAAAAATCTTTTTTTGTTGTAAATAAAAATCTTAAAATTGTTTTTCACTAATTCTTCGAGTGCAAAACGTTTCAAAACAATTGATGATCACAACTTTCGTAATTTTTGACAAATCTTCATGGAATGACCGCCCTACCATTTTGACATATCACAAATATTTTAAATTAACCTTTTTTACTCGTGATGTATGAATTTCCATTAAGACATCAGTTTTTGATTCATCTACATACTGCTTATAAATTTTATTAATTTAATCGATAGGTACACATCGAATTTTTATCCAAAACAATTTTTTAGTTAATTTTAGATCAATTCCATTTATTGTAATTTGACTTTAAATTTAAAGAAACCGTTGCTTATTATGGGTTTTAAATTTTTTTTTTTGTTTTCCGGCGTCAGAGGAGTATCTGGTGTGAAGCCCCAACATGAAATTCCCGACTGGTGAATGATCGCTGTCCTGGCTACTACCATTGAGAACATGACACTTGTGTTTATGTCTATTGAGTTCTTAAGATTATTTTAAATTTCTCGACAAATATGTATGTTTTTGGATTTAACCCTTTTTGTTTTGACCTTTCTCATTTAGAATCGGAATTTTATTTGAATTTATGTTCGGCCACATTTGATTCTATAAAAAAATGGCAGTGCAAATTTTAGTTATATTTTTTATTATTTTATTTTGTACTGTTAATTCCTTGCTTAGTCCTCCGAAGGTTTTTCTTAGCCATTTTTACTTTAAGCCAATCTAATTAAGTTTATATCAATACCGGATCACAAATTACTACTACTAAATGTTCACGATAATAATAATAAATTTGAACAAATTTAAGTTAAAAAAAAATCAATGAACTACGCACAGTTGTTGAAATCGAATTCATCTATGATTTTATCATATGTTTTGTCCGCAATTGACTATACTTTGACCCTACTTCGCCAAAAAAAATACTCAACTTTAATTAAATTGGATAGACAATAAATAGATGGATGAAAACATCCAAGACTTAAAAAAAAACTTATAACAAGTTACCATAAACACAAAAAAACCCCTAAAAGATAAGTCGCCTAATCTCAGCTACTTCTAATCGATACTAAAGTAAAAAAAATCCTATCATAACAATTCCGATCTAAAATTAAACCAAAAATGCCTTTTTGTGTATTACCAACTCGAAAGTAAAATCTATTAATATTCCTTTATTAAGTAATGCCTATATATATCTAGTTATCGTCATAGATCTATTTTTTGTTAATAACAAAAGTGTTTTTGAATCTTAAAAACGACGTTAATTCGTTTGATTTATATTATACAAAAAATTGGGCTTAATATTTATACTTTGTCATACGCAAAAATTGTGGTTAAAACAAATCCTACTTATTTTTCGTAGGTCTATTTCCATTTATCGGAATTTTTTGAAAGATTAAACGCTAACCGCTCCATTGTTGAAATATTTTTTTTCGCTCACTTCAAGGTGTCTAACTTTTGAATTGTCACAATGTTATCTTTGAGAAGTGCCACTTTTTAACTTACCAGGCGCAGAATTATTTAATTATCCGATTATTATTATTTTTTTTTTTTTTTTTTTGGCGATTTTTTGATTAAAAATGTAAAAATTTATAAATTTAATTATTTTTGCAATATACATTTTGATTTTTGCTTTATCAATTATTTTTTTCTATTTTTTTTTTATTTTTCAATATGTTTTTAGACAGCTTTATGATCCGATAATATTTCCTTTGATCAATTTTGAGACTTTGAAGTCGTCCTTCGTCTGATCTAAGTTTTATTTCAGGCAGCTCCTACATAGTATCTATGTATTTACAATCCCATCGGCTAATATTGTATTTAATTTAATTTTATACTTTGATTTATCCTGAGATTTCTCTAGAATCTGATGAGTTTACGCTTAAAAAGATGAAATTTAGGGCTTATGTTCGTAATTTGATCAAATCCTGTTCCTGTTCATTCTCACTTTATTCAATTCAATTAAATTTATACTTAAAACTAGACATTGCTGGTAAATTGGTTGATTATGTGGTCAGTTAGAAAACTTTACATTCATAGTTACATACCCGTTATTACCACCTGATATTAATAATGATTGAGATAGTTTAAACAGTTTATAAAAGGAAAAGGCAAACAAAAACGTCATTTTTATGTGTTAAAACTTAGAACCAAACTTAAACTAAGGTACAACTAAATTAGTAAACGAAAGGATTAAGATCATTCTTAATTCCCCGTCCAACTGATATATTAAAATTAAAAAGAACTATTTATAATTATTTTAAAATTTGAATAGCAACTATTTATAACTTGCTATTCAAATTTTAAAATAATTATTCACATACGAAAATGCAACGATAAAGAATAATTTTCACATAACTTTTCAAAATTCCATTAGCAGAACCATAAATTTATTACAAATCGCGTGTTTATTATTGAAAAGGAGAGCTGTGATCAAATATAACAAATTCCCTTCTAAAAGTGCAAATATCTTGTCGTTCTTGAGCTAAAAACTTGTGAAGAAATACATACTATTTCCATAAAATGTATTACTTCAGATTATACCTTTAAGTAAAGCTTGTATTGCATACTGTGCCGTCAAATATTTGACGAAAAGTTCAGTCAAATTTTTTTTCTCGTCAAAATTTACCGTGTGAAGATCAAATAAAATAGTGTTGGAGCCCAAAACTTGGCGATTAGATATTTGTCTGCATTTGCCAGCGAGAACATCCAAATATTTGACACAGTGGCATACAGTCTCTTACAGGCTTTAATGCACTGAATTAGTCAATTCAATTTACTGAATTATTAGGAACTTGCTTCTTTCTGAACTTTCTCGTGTTCCTTATACGATTTAAAAAAAAAAGAAATAATAATAAAATGGAATTTGCGCAATTTGTTTTGTCCGACGTATTTTGCAAGCTTTAAGAATAAGATGCATTAACTTTAATAAAGTATTTAATTTAACAATGTATTTTTATTTTTTGTTTTCATTTTTCAGACGCCATGCTGTAACAAGTTTTATAAATGTCGATATTGTCACGATGAAAATGAAGATCATCATTTCGATAGGAAAACTTTAACAGAATTAATTTGTTCTGAATGTGATACTAGGCAGCGTGTACAGGAAGTATGTGAAAATTGTGGCGTTCGATTTGGAAAGGTAAGAAATAAAATTATTTTTTCATTTTACTCCGGAATTTTTTTACTAATTTTCACACTATTATAAATTAAAGCCCTTGGTGGAATAAGGGGTCAATTCGTTTTTCCAACAACATGCGAAATTTGATTTGTCTGAAGCCTTATTGGTTTAAAATTATTTTACTACATTTTTTTATGATTTTATTTAAATTATTACGAGTAATATTAAATCATAAGGGGCTAACTGCGTCAGCTGAATTTCCACCGAAAGCAGTTAAAGGTCAGATAAGTCAAGCCCTTTCATGTTTTTCGTGTGTTCTACCAAGCGCTTCAATTGTATTATTTACAATTATATTCTAAAAATTATGGGACCATACAAATGCGCTTTAAGTATTAGAGCTTAAATTCGTTCATGTAGATTCAATGTAATTTGTTGGACTAAGTTAGTTAATTAAAATGGGTGAAATTTTCAAAGTCTTCAGGTGGTTAGAACATGTGTGCAAATTGAAAAGGGTTTATGTTCAGTCCTACACTAGCTGCCATACAGTAGTACCTACTTAAAAAACGTGTCCATTCAACGGCCATTGAACTAGAAAGTTTGTTAAAAATTTAAATTAAAATTTTTTTCTATTGTAGCTTCTCTTCTATGGTACATAATAAATTCCATTTTTATTAAAATTGTTAGAAAAAAATAAAATTGCTGTTAGCGGGATTCGATACAGCGCTGTAAGCGTTGAATTTTACATATATATCCTAGTGAACAACCAAAAATTGCACCAAATTGGTTGAAATATTGGGTGATCTTCGGTGCCACCTACCTTTAGTATAAGGATGCGATGGCAAGAATTTTCGTTTTAATATAATTCGCGATAATGAATTTTTTTTCAACAATACCAGCAGCTGTAAGGGTGTTTCGGATTTAGGCATGATACACCCTCTGACAAGTCAATGCCATCTGATGGCGAAACAGCTCCTTCGGACCAAATCCAACACAGTCTTATAAAAAAAAACAGGGCTATCCAGTGAAGGTTTTTCAACGGTCATGTCCTCAGGAACAGGGATTAATCAACAGTCGGGGATTTCGTGTTGGGGTTTCACACCAGAAACTCCACTGACGCCGGAAAACAACAAAAACTTAAATAAAAATTTATTTTCAAACAAGAGACCAGATCCCGATTTGGGCTGTCGCTCCATTGATGATGATGAAATGGGAAAAATTCTTTCAATTCGCTGAAATAGCTGGCATATAGTATATAATAAAAATTCTTGAAAGTCGTGGTGCATATTTATCAGTACGTTATGATGTCAACAATATTCAAAAATGCCAAAATACTAGCCAAAATCGATCAAACGTGATCATAGACGTATCATTTCTATGAATAACACTATTGGCATTTATTTTCTATTTTTCTATTGTTTCTTTTTTTGTCGTTCGTGGCCGGATAATTTATATTTGCATGGTTACAATATATTTACTTATGCAAAACATGTTCGAATTGTCCCAGATTTGCTGCTTCGAATATTACACTGATTTTCAACACAGGTTTATAGTAGCACGTGATCTTACATGTTTTTTGTTACACTTAGGTCTTACTGCAATTCGAAGAAAATCAGCTTGCACAACTTTTGCAGATATATTAATACAAAAAGAACCGCCCGCGTACACCGTCTTTGAATATCAGTGTTGTAGCAAACTGTCTCAATTCAATTTTTGAAAAGTTTAACCTCTTATACTCAATAACTCAACTGCTGGTGCAGCAATCAATTTGCGAGGAAGACCCGAAAAATTTAACCATGTTTCAATCTTTGACCGAAAAACAACTTTAGTATTTCCCATACTATTGTCTTTTTTTTAATTAATCTTTTTATTTTATTTATTTTTCAGTACACCTGCCTTATATGTAATTTATTTGACGACGAGGATAAAGCTCAATACCATTGTAACGGATGTGGAATTTGCCGGATAGGAGGACGTAAGAATTTTTTCCACTGTGAAGTGTGCAATATGTGTTTGCCGATACAATTAAAAATTGAAGGACATCGGGTAGGAAGCAATTAACTATTTATATTTTAATCAATTTTCTATAAATAAAAAAAATTCTACATTTATAGTGCGTAGAAAATATATCGAGATCGAATTGTCCTGTATGCTTGGGCGACATTCACACATCTAGAATACCATGTCATATACCAGATTGCGGGCATCTTTTACATAAAATGTGTTTCGACCAACTGGTAAGAAATTTTGGAGGATAAAGTCTAAGACCCGTTCCTACAATCGTCAGTTACGTTCTAACTGGCACTTTAACTGACTGATTTTCATACAAAACTTCCAGTTAAAGTTCCGGTTAGAATTTAACTGACGATCGTAGGAACGGGCCTTAAAGTCCTCAAATCAGGACATAAACAAGTCTTAAATAACTGAAAAAAAAAAACTAAATCAAATCCTTTCTTTGAAATTCATTAGCTTGCATCGGGGCATTACGTTTGTCCGACGTGCCAAACTTCGATCATCGATATGACAAAAATGTGGGAGTACCTGGACGAGCAAGCGCTTTTAATGCCAGTACCTAAAATTTATGAAAATCGCTTATTAAATATTTTTTGCAATGATTGCCATAAGGTAAGGTTCCATTAATGCCCATTCTTACGATCGTCAGTTACGTTCTAGCTGAAGAACTTTAACTAACAGATTTTCATACAAAACTTCAAGTTAAAGTTCCGGTTAAAATTTAACTGACGATCGTAGGAGCGGGAATTAGTCTGTGGATAATACTATTTTATTAATTTATTTTCCAGACATCTACGGTGAAATTTCACTTTATCGGTTTAAAGTGCTTCTATTGCGGCGGCTATAACACAACGCAGGACGTAAAGAGACGAAGATCGTGGGTAATGGTAAATAGTAAAGGTGGGTGTTCCTTTAATGCTTTTATTTAGTTTCTTTTTGTCTTGGACTGACTTTATAAATTCAAAACTTAGTTTTCGAGGAACCCATACTTAAAGGTTTTTCATAATTTCCATTTGAATTTCCAAGTGATATGATTCACTCAAATGAATCCTGTACTCGCTCTAATATTACTGGTAAAAGCACTAGTCTATCCTGCACAACATTTTTAAGTACTAGCCTACAGTAGTGAAAATTTGAATTGTATATGAATTGAGTTTTGAAAAACGTCCAAAGTGAACAGCGTTGTACTGAATTCGGACTTTGGTGAGTCAATATAAATTTTCGGTACTGAATACCATCAGAAAGAAACCTGAATTTTTGATTTAGTTTTTCTGGGACCAATTTATTCATTATGGTAATTTTTATTAAAATCTTGACGAGTTTTGCGTCAGAAAAATTTAAGAAAAAAACATTGATGACACTATATAAATAGTGTGACGTGCTGGGAATAAACATGATAATGCACAACAGGTTTTTTATTAATTTATTATTAACGAATTTAACGAATATCAGAATATTAATGATTTTAATGGTAAATAGAGGCCAACCTCAACAATTTTTGATGTGATTCCTCTCAGTTTTCAAACTGGCCTTGCCAGTATAAATTTTTTATCTGCCATACGCTCAATAGTATCAAAGGTGAAGCGTTTTATTCCATTTGGGAAGTTCGTTAAATGCTCTTTATACATTATATCTTTATTATTATTAATAAAATAAAATAGTTATAGTAGGTAGGTATACTTATTGTTTTGTATTGTATAGATAGGTATTATTTTAGTATTTGGTTCTAGATAAAATATTTATTGAGAAATATTTCATTCTAGATAAAATATTTATTAAAAAATATTTCATTCCGATGTAATTCGGGAAAACAGAATCTATGACTGGTTAGTAAGAACAAACAATATAAGAAACACCTCAACGGATACATCCAAGCTGTAAAGGTGCTATTTTAAATTTGATTTGTTTTTTTGGTTCTTAAGCACAATTTATTTTAAAAAATGTAAAATTTGTTATGAGTTAGCGACTTTTTTCACTTTTGCGAATTAATGAAAAGGGGCGCCAAAAACTTTAATTTAAATCGGAAAATTGTAAGAGGATTTGGAAAAAATTGCTCCTAAAATTTGCAAAGAGGTTAGATGGTGTTTTTTTTAAAAAGTTAATTTTTCTGTTTTCTATTTTTCCACCGCAAACGAAAGACAAACTCAACAGATGCTGAAAAATCCAAAAAAAAATAAAATCTGATAAAATAGATACTTTTTATTAAAATAATAAAGTAAAATGAGGGAAGAAAACTTCGAAAAAAAAAATCAAAATTAGCGACTCTTATTTTACATCTCCTAGTCGAAATTTTAAAAAAAAAATTTAATTCTATTATCGGATTTGAAAAGGGGTGCCGTCACCTTTAATTTAAGAGGTCACTTGTTAAAATCAAACAATTGTCAGAGAATTTGGAAAAATTGCTCTAAAATTTGGCAAGACCTATGGGTTTTTTTTTAAAAAGTCATTTTTTTTAGTTTTAGATTTGAATGAAAGGTGAGCTCAACAGATGCTCAAAAATCCAAAAACAAAATTAAAATCGGATCGAAAATGCGTGAACGAAGGCCGAAAACGTTGAAAAAAAACAGTCGAAATTTTCGACTTTTCTTTTGCCTCTCAAATTTTAAAATTTTTGAAATCTGTTTGCGGATTTAAAAAGGAGACATCAGCACCTTTAATTTAAGTGGTCACTTATAAACACCGGAAAATTGAGAGAGAATTTGGATTTTGATTTTCCACCGCAATAAAAAGGGGAACTCAACAGATGCTTAAAAATTCAAACAAAATTAAAGTTGGATCAAAATGGTAGGGTAAAAGGTCAAAAACGTCAGAAAAAACAGTCAAAATTTGCAACTCTTCTTTTGCCTCTCCTGGTCGAAGTTTTAAGCCTGAAGTTTTGTAAATCTGTTAACGGATTTGAAATGGAGACACCAGCACCTTTAATTTAAGTGGTGACTTGTCAAAATCAGGCAATTTGGAGAGAATTTGGAAAAATGGCCCTAAAATTTGGCATAATTTTTAAAGTAAAATTTTTTGATTTTTGATTTTCCGCCACAATTGAAAGGGGAGCTCAACAGATGTTCAAAGATCCAATCAAAATTAAAATCGGATCTAAATGGGGGGGGAGTTAAACAGTGTAGCTTCATTTTCAATTGGTCAAAAAATGCACCTTATAGATTGTTATCAATTCATCATCAAAACTCACGCGAATGATAAGAACTAATTTGTTTCCTATATCTCCTATTACTTTATTAATTTTTTATTAATTAATTTATTAATTAATTCTCAAAATTGATGGCTTTTTTTAAATGATAATGTTCAATTTTTGAAATTTAAAATACCCTTACAAAAAATATCCCAATTTTCACGTTATATCCTTCAAGTAATAAACCCTTTCGATTTTATCTATTTCCAGATAATGCATCAACATCAGCCTGACGAAAGCTAAGCAAACACCCAATTAGTTTAAATATTACCTTAATAAAAAAAAAATTAAAATTTAAAATCCAACGGAAGAACCATGAGAAATTTGAATTTTGTTAATGAATTTTGCACATGACTACTGAAAGATTAATAATTAAAAAAAAAGAATTAGTATTATTTTTCGCGTGTGCCATAGTAATAAAATATTCTACATTCTTTTAGTTATGTATGTATTTATTTGCATATAATTTTATTGTACCAATTAATTGTAAATTTTTATTTTGTAATTCTTTTTTTTTTAAACAAATAGCAGATGAGATAGTTATAACTACTAGTAGAGAAAAAAAAATACAAAATTGATGGTAGAGAAGAGAAGTATACTTTTCTACCCAAAAATGATTTATGCAATAGTTTTATAGGAAAGTAAAAAAAAGAGATTGTTTTGATTCCCGTTAATTTGTTATTGTTATTACTATTATTATTTTATTAGATACTGTAATCAAGTGAATCTGATATTAGTAATAATTTAATTTGTTCAGTGTGCAAATGGATGACTTTGTATTGTTAAAATATAAGTAGTTATTTTTTTATATTATACGCTTGTATTTTATTTTTTTTGAAATTGAACCTTCCTTCTTTTTAGATAAGCCAAATAATTTTATTTTATTATTTTTTAATAATTGGTAGGTATACTTTATTATTTTTTAATAATACTAACAAATTATACTTTATACTTTATTATTTTAATAATAAAGTATTGACAATAATAAAGTATTAATATTTTAATAATAAAGTATTGGTACGAAAAACGGCCGTGGATACACTCAAAGGTATACATACCTACTCTTGTTCAGGCGCGAACGCGGAAAATTATTGTGAGGGGGAGGGTTTACAGAAAAATTATAAAGGTAGTTAGTAGAATAGGTACCTATTATAAACATGAAATTCCATTTGACCTCCTTTTTGAACGAGTATGTTCCCTTAAATCAGATCTCCATTGTACCTCTTAAGAAATTACTTGAAAATTTTCTTATGGGACTAATTCTGGAGTAACTGGCCGAAATAGTAAATGTTCCGTGATTAATCCTGGAGTACTCTTCAGGAAGGTTCAAAGACCTCGTGTTATCCCCCATTTGGTTGCCATTGGTTTCCAATATAGTCTCCCAAGGACTGAATAGGGGGTACGTTGGTGGCCAATGTACCCTGCCATGAGCAAATAATATTTCAAGCGGAGGTATATACGATCCTTAAGGCAGTAGAATGGATTATAGAGGGAAGATGGAGAGACAGGATGATCTACATTTGCAGCGACAGTCAGGCCGTCTAGATAATCCAATTGTCTTTTCGAAGATGGTACGTGAGTTAGGAACGGTTGAATTCTGTTGGTAGATTCAATGGCTTAAAGCTCATATGAAATCCACGCCACCAGGATATATATGGCAATGAAATAGCTGATGCATTAGCAAAGGCGGGATCGGAGTCAGCCATGGTCGGACCAGAACCAGTTTTCGGTGTTTCGGTTGCCTCTGTTTGGGCTGCCATTGCTGAGTGGGTGAGTAAATCCCACATTGAGAGATGGCAGCTTCTTCTTAGAAACCTAATTGAGGGACCAAATTCTCAACCTGACCAGAAGAGAATGTGGTAGTCTGGTTGGTAGCGACTATGGGCCTAAACAGAACACGGACTTTGACTTCGACCGCGCAGTCCCTGTCTTTTAGAATACACAGGATTATATGGTGATGCCCACAACACCGACTTCGCCTGCGACTTCGGTAAAGTAGGCAAATGGCCTGCGACCGCCGCAAGGCAAGACAGAATTGAAGTTGAAGTCCGTGTTCTGTTTAGTACTTATGGCCTAGCTTTGGTCCGAACGAGAATCGTTAACGACCCCATTTGCACTGCTTGTGACGAGAGTCACGACACAATGAAACATTTCCTTCCCGAGTCTCCACCTTACTCTTTTGCGAGAGTGCACGTATACGGCGTCGATGTTATGAGGAATGAAAAACTCCGTTCTCGTTCCTTACCTGAGCTCTAGAAATTCGTGAGGACGAAAAAGTTCGGGTAGAGACAGGGTGACTTGAGTACAATGGGCAATCACTGTCTGAGTGCTCAAGATGCGCTGCCTTGCTTCAAACAACAAAAACAACAAGATGTGTGGAAAGAATTTCTGTTACTAGAAATTTATTTACTGTGAAACAATGGGCAATATCTACAAATTTTTAGAAGTTATGGACCGTACGGTCAGTTTCTTTATTTCACCTTTTAGGATGATTTTTGTCCAAGCTAATGTCCTTGCGCTTTCCCATTTTTATTGTTTTGACAAAAATGTGTCAGAAAAGTACACGAAGTTTTAAATGTCCAAAAAATGTCCAAAACGAAGTAAACTAAAACCACTAAATTTCTAAAAACAGCTTAAATACAATATTTTCTTCACCACTTGACAAATCCTTTCTAAATATTTGAAGAAGAATGAGAAATTCGGGATAGTTTCACTATTTTATATAGAAACAGGTCTACCGCCTTCAACACGTAAAGGGAGAGGCAGGTAAAAAGCACTCTCCTTTAAGACGGGTAGAAGGGTGGGACTTTCCATTTAGGGTATGCCATATTCACAACTTTTACAGCAGTCAGGTAAAATTAATCTTCTTGGGAAAAAATCACTTTTTCGTGAAGCTACAGTTAATTTCTTTTAAAGAATGGGGAAAAATGTGAGTGGTCCTAATTCGTTGAACAGGGACTGTATAACTATAAAACTAGCTGTTCAGTTTTTAGGAAAGAGTCAACAAAATTGTATTGATTTTGGCCGCACGCTTCATCAGAAGTCGAACTGTTAAGACCATTGCAAGTACATATCTACCGTTTGGACGACAGAAGCTAATTTTTCGACTTGGAATCTATTATTTACAAAATTCAGGCCTCGCATGTCTGTGAACGAACAAATGCTTGCGAGTAGTGGCTGGAATGAAACATCCTCACGCTGGCATGGCAAAACTCCACTTCGTAATTAGCACGTTTTAACGACATTGAAACTAGAAAATAAATCCCAATTACGTAACCCCAATATTTTCGCACTACAAAACAGCTTTGTGGCTTTGAAAATAAATTTCTTGTCGCCCTGAGTACCGCAAGTGTTTTACCCTCTTCTTGTCGAGTGGCTCATTCATTCGCTCGGCAAGTGCACCGTCGTCTATTCTTAGATGAAAAGAAAATGTCCTGCAATTATATTGTTTTTGTTTTTTTTTTTTTTTTCAAGTGTGCGCAATGGCTACAGCTCTATATTTACGTGATTTTGTACATTTAAGATATCATCGTATCGCGTGCATCGGAAACAAGCGCGTTTTACAACGTTTAAATATATTTTTTGCTTTCAAAGACACTCAAAGACAAAACTAAAAGCTAACTTAAAATGGAATCAATTAAAGCAAGTTGTTGGCCCTGATCGGGCGCCAAAAAAACACCACATCTCAGTACAGACTAGTCTTCTTCATAATGCGTAGAAACTCCTCCTGATTGACTTCGCCGTCGCCGTCCAGGTCAGCTTCGTCGATCATTTCGCGAAGCTCCTCGTCCGTTAGATTCTCGCCCAGTTCGCGTGCAACTCGCTTCAGATTTTTAAAGGAAATCCTTCCGGTATCGTCGTCATCGAACAGCCGGAATGCCTTCAGGATTTCCTCCTTTGTATCCTTTTCGGCCATTTTAAGCGACATCAGTTGCAGGAAGTCGCCAAACGAGAGTTTTCCGGTTCCGTCTTTATCGATTTCGGCTGTCATTCGTTTGATTTCTTCTTTTTTCGGTTCGAAACCGAGCGCACGGATCGCGACCTTAAGTTCCTTGATGTCGATTAGGCCCGTTCCTTCCGAATCGAAGAGGTCGAAAGCTTCCTTGATGTCGGCCTTCTGTTCGTCGGACAGTTCAAATTTTGGGCCGGACTTCTTGCGGCCCGGAGGCATTGACGGCATGGATTTTTTCGTGGTCGCTGACGATGTAATCGATTCTGTGTTCGAGCCCTGCAAGAAGACACCAATTTGAGCGAGCGGGTTAAACACTTCGCGCTATTTTTTCTTACCATTTTCGGGAATTTTAGTTTTTTCGCGTTTTTTGAGATTTGTTGATGTTTTGTAAACAAACGAAATACGACATTCGCCAGTCGCAGCAAACAGCTGGTTCGTTGTGTGTCGCTCGTATCCTGCTTTCCCAAATCCTGTCCCGTTTCGCACTAATGTCAAATGAATTTCAACATCCGTTGCCTTGCGACGACCTTGTAAACATCTTCCCACGACTAAAGTGCCATCTTTCGTTCAACACAAAATTCAATCGACAGCTGTTTCGCGACGTCACTTCAATGACATTTCGATTTTTCCAATCAGAAGGTGGCCGCTTCCGATTCCGAGGGGTAGTGAAGTTTTTTTAAACCCAACTCGTTTTCTATATTTTTCTGAATTATTATCGTGACAGCGGGTGGATGGTCAGAACCCGCCAGACCTTAACATGGAATTAGACGACATAATTTACATGCTGTGCCTGCTCTCGTGCATCGGCTTCGGACAATACTACCGCCTGATTAAGGACGACTCGCAACGAAAACTTATCGGCACTGCGCTCGGACTGGTCATTGTCCTGATTGTGTCCGGTGTTCACATCCTGCACACGCTCATCTCGTTCGCCGTCAGCGCCTTGATCATAACACAAACTCATCCGAGGTAAGTGCAATTACTTTTTTTACCGTGGCCGTTACTAGCTCTTCAGCCGTTCGTTTTTTTGCAGCAAATGCCACCTGATCAGTTTCGGCTTCATGTTCGCCTACTTGGCGTTCTTCCGGACGACCGAGTACTTCGGGATTCCGTATCCTCCGGGTCACACGAACATGATCCAGATGTTGCTAACGCTTAAGGTAAGAAAAAAGGGCAATGCACGACCGTAGCCACCCGATTGCAACACGCACTTTGGAATTTGGACTCGGCTAGTTGCGACGGCACTGATTAATTGACCTTTTCTTGTGGTCGTTTTTTTTCAATCGGTTTCTAGGTTGTTGGCCTGGCGTTCGAGAAGAATACGGCGTATAATAAAATCAAGCAACGGAATGAAGCGTTGAACGATCCAGCCAAAAAATACGAGGTCACTGAAGTCGAGATTACCGAGTTCGATGCGGAGATGCTAAAAATCGATTTTGCCGAGATTTTCCATTATTCGTTCAGCTACATTGGAATACTTACAGGTAGTTATATGTTACCAGAAATTGTTGACCTACTTGCTAGCGGTATTTGTTGTTGTTCGTTTCTTAAGTGGAATTTTGACTGCACAAGCCAGTCGAGATTCTAATTTATTCCTTCTGTGGACTGACCTTAATTTGTGCTTGAGGTTCCTCGTTTTTGACGGTAGAACGTTCTACTGAGGGATACGATTTATGATTTATGATTTATGAAAATAGGACGCCCCTTTTAGGCACTTTTATTGCTTTCAAAATATTTTTTTCATATGAGATTGTGAAGGAGCTAGCTTATCGAATTTTTAATGGAGTAGAAAGCAACCACAAATATCGCCAGTATTTTTTTCTGAATATAATATCTGTTCGTTTCCCTCCTGATCAGTTTCTCATAAAAGATTTTCCTTCTCCCTCACAACCTCAGTAAAAATTGATTGCATTCCTCATTTAAACCAACCTTTAGGCTCATGATTAAAAATGTACAGGCGCGGACCCAGGACTTCCTATTTGTGCACAGCGGGTTTTCACTGATAATTATTTTAAAACTTAGTTTTTAATGTTTTAAAAAATCATTTAAGGGGTAGTTCAATAAAATAGATTTTTCAAAAAGATCCTTATTCAAAAGTACCATCCTTTAAGTGTCTAGCCTGAAAATTTCATAAAGAAATTCGCTGTAATGATGAAGTTACAGTGTTTTGTAACCGACCTGGTGAACAACGACTAATGGTTGGCGCGTAGGTGTTCGCGGCCTTTGTCATCTGTTTGACTATGAACCTTTTTTTTAATTCTGGGTATTTATGACCTTCTGCATAGCAGGGACATGTTTTGAAAAGTTGGTAAGGTTTAGGTATACTTGTTCCACTGTTAAAATTCACAGAACCTTATTTTAATGTAAACTGTATCCTGCACTTTAAACGCCTTGTTCTCGAAACAGCGTTTACAAAAAGGGTACCAGGAGTATCTCGGCGACTACTGGACCGATCGGGACTTACTTTTACACAATTGCATTTAATACAACACGCTTACGTTTACCGAGCCATTTTTTCGATATGTTGGTTAGTTTTTTTTTTTATCATAATTGAACAAACAATTTTTAAGGCAAAAGATGGCATTTTCAGAGGCTGCCATGATCCGACAAAATTGAATTTTGTATTTCCGGCACGGTAAGCATTGGAGCTATATTTACTTTCAAACCAAAAAAAAATGTTTTTGATAAAAAAAAAGGCAGAGTAAAGTCTGTAGCTCAGTTCTGTAACTTATGAGTGAGAAATTTCTCACCAAAAAGTCAAAATGAGGACGAATTAATGCAGTTTTCTCTCTGTATTCTCATCAAATGAGAAAGCACCGTACTTGACTACGCATTTGGCAATCTTTCATTTCAACAAAAGCGTACCAGCAAACTTTTAATTTTTAGATGAAAAAAGCGAGAGATACTTTCAATTTCAATCTGAATTCGTGAAATTAGTTTCGTATAGGCACCCGGTCGTGGCTTGAAGAAAGAAACGCTTTCGCACCTCTAGCCATGTTTAACCAGTGCAAAAATTAAGGGATACCAAAATAAAATCCAACCGCTTTGCATGGCCAGTGTCTCGCCCGTTCCTGTCACCGAACCTAAAAGAAGTCCTGTTGGAAAACAAAACCTAACCAATTTGGGTTTATTTGGAAAATAAACATAGCTAAAATTAACAGAGCTATTCATAACCAGAGTCAAAAAGTAGTCACAATTCATTCAAAATTAATACAAAATTCTACCTAATTTGTGACTTGTGACAAAACACGATGAAAATAATTCGACTTCCTTGCGCCGATCCTTTCAACTTTTATTACTGTTTTCAATAAATTTGTATTATTCCTTCCAGGACCGTACTATCGATACCGCACCTATCGTGACTACTTCGACACGCCCTTCCGTAACCATGTAAAATCAAAGGAAGCTACCATTGCCAAATTGAAGGAGATCGGAATTTATGTTGTCTTGTACTTGATTGCTGGCTACATCTGGCCACTTAACGTAAGACTTGCCAACTATCTAATAAGAGTAAAATTAAAAGTTTCCGTCACTCTTTTAGTATGCAATGGATCCGGAATTCTACGAAAAACGTTCGCTCTTCTATCGCGTAATGTACATTTGGCCAACATTCTTCATTTTCCGAATGCGAATCTACTCGGGTTTAATTCTGGGCGAAACAGTTTGTACAAATGCCGGTTTCGGTGCATATCCCGATGATGCCGATGTGGCAAGCGGCGAAGGACCAAAGAAGCAGTATTTACATTTTAAGCGGTAACATCACTTTTCAATTCTAATTGTATTTCACAGTAAAATCAGAAAAAATTTCTTACAGTAATCCCGAACAGTATTCGTATAACTTTACAACAATTCGAAATGCTGATGTTTATGGCGTCGAGACCTGTTGGACTTTCCGCGAAGCCATGAAATACTGGAACATTTGTGTACAATATTGGCTAGCTGTGAACGTCTATAAACGTTTTCCAACGAAGAAGTATCGGTAAGTGACTATTTCATTGTTGTAATTGCTAGGATGTATTTAGACAAAATTTTGTAATTTATGCGGGGTAGTGGTTTCGGGGAGTCCGTTTCTTTTAAGTTGTAAATTTCAATATTTGGGATTCCGGTCCCTGGCTCTGCTGCTTGAAAATTCGATTTACATAACAAAGTTGGGATTCGAAACATCTTATGTATCTGTATAATATTTTTGTAGTATTTGATTTCACCTGCAACATATTAATTTATTGGTGTAGTTTAAGCTGTGTACGTTAACAATTAACATGATCACCTTAATCTAGACCCTTTGTCCTCTACACACCCATTTTAAGTCCGCTGTGTATAACAAATGTTCTTTTATATTTATTTAAAAAATTGTTTTTTGTTCTTAATACAACCTCACTCACCTTGCAGACAAATAGCAACACTTTTGATTTCGTCATTTTGGCACGGCGTTTATTCCGGTTACTATATGTGCATTATGAGTGCCGCCTACTTAGTACCGATTGAGGCAATTTTCGATAAAAGCTTCCGGAAAGATGCACAAGGAACGAAACGTAAAATAATCGATTGTATCTTCTTAATGTCGAAACATTTCTCTTTATGCTATCTTGGGATTGCATTCAATCTTTTATCGTTCGATAAAATCTGGTATTATTACAAGTAAGGAAGATTCAAATTTTATTTTTCGTTTATTGTTTTTATAAACTTAAAGGATTTTTCATTTGATATAATTTTCTTGATTTGGTTCTTAGCTCGGTTTATCATTACGGTTATGTATACTATTTCCTTTTGTTCGTCGTGGGAATGGCTCTGGTCATGCAACGCAAACCAAAGAATAGAAAAGAGCCCATAGCAGATGCAAGTAGTGAAGTGATGCACGAAGGTCGCAGTAAACTTGAATAGTTAAAATACTCTACTAAAAATAATAAAAATCAAACTAGCAATACTTTTGAATCAATCATATCTCCACTCCGAATCAATCACTCATCGTGAATACGGTACACATACTTAAATTTATAGACGACAATATACCAATTGCCTTAACAGGAAACAGGAAAAAAAAAAAGATGAGACTAAATTAGATAGAATTAACAAATTTATTAAAGTATAAAAGCTAATTAATTTATTGCTTAATTTATCGATCAATTGGCGGAAAAAAACGGCTAGAAAAATGTACAGCAAAAAAATTACTTAAAAGAATGAAAGTTCTAGACGATTATGATGATGTTTAAAATGTTCAAATCATTGTTAAAAATGCTCGAAATCGAGTGTTTCTGCACTGTTTTATTTAAAAAAAACCATTACAATTCGAATTTATTTGTTCACCGATTATAAGTTAATGAAGATTTCGAATAAATAATTTCTATTATATAGTTTTACATTTGAAATATTGTTTTATTTGCTATTTAGCGGACTTTTTTATAATTTACGCTTTATATTTAGCCCTTTTTTTCTCTTTCCCCACTTTGAATACGGACTGCTGGAGACGCCAGGGCTTCCGTTTAGTTTAGTAAAAATCGACGAAAGAGAAATCAAAGGAAAATTCAACGCCAGAAAACCTGACTTTACGTTGAATGTACTTAAAACGGTTGAGAAACGGAGCAAACTAAACCAGAGTTTGTCTTACGTCTGGACGGCAAAATAGGAGAGTTCAAGTTGAAATTTTTTTTTACTTTGACAAACTGAAGCATTGGGCTATCGGAGGAGCAACGGAAGAAACAATTATTACAATTATTGCCCAAATAAAAAGAAGGTCAACGGCTGAAACTGAGGAACTGCTCTTAATAATTCGGAACTGCTCTTAATGAATCGCTGTTGATCCAAGACAACTTCAAGAGAATTGGTACTGTAACGGGCAACTAGTAAAAGGAATCTCTACACTCCGGTGAAATTTAATTGAACAGATCCAGGATACACCGCATAGATTCATCTCGATGTCGCAGCTGCAACCTCCATTTGAAAATTTTGGCAGCATTTATTAACTTTAAGTTTAGAATTTGCGTTGTTTTTATACTGAGTAGTTGTTATATAAATATTTAGACACTTAAAACGCCTCTAAAAATTCTTACCGTGCTAGTCCCATCCCTTTTATTCCATTCTTCGTTGCATTTTCCGTTTAATTCCATCCAATGATTTTACAGAAGCCGGCATTCAAGTACAGCATAGATTTTTTTATTGTCTTGGTTATTAGGGATTTCGGGACTTTTTGATAGTCAACCATAAATAGGGAAAAGAAAGGTGTTAAAAATGCTCTTACGAATCCCTCAATATTTCTTATGGCTTCAGAGATTAACGCTTTTTCTGAGATATCAAAAGCTTTCCAAAAAACAACCTATCCCCAGAAATAAGACGGCATTGACAAGATTATATAGAAAAGCGCAAAATCTTTCAATTTAATTTAAAAGTCAATGAAAACATACTACAGAAATGATCCTGTCAAATATAGATCCTTAGATTCAACTGAGGGATCACCGCAATGCCCCGAATTTGATCAGAGAAATATCTCCGAAGGGGCCAACTTAGTCTCTGGCGCCATAGAAGGCAGAAAAACTGCCAGCTATAAGAGCAGAGAGTTAATATTTATTTTCTCCCAACCATTTTTGTTCAGATTTGATAGATTGATCGAGGCATACGAATTTGTCCACCGTCAAAAACATGAAACTGAGGTCCATATCAACCCAGTCTAGATCCCATCGAAATTTAAAAGGTCATATCTCAAAAGACTCTTGAATATTTTTACAGAATCGTTGCTACACTCTTGGTATCGTCGTTCTGGCACGGAGTCTATACTGGTTACTACATGTGCATTATGGGTGCCGCAATCTATACTCCAATCGAAGATATCTTTCAGAAATTGATACGAAAGGATGCGACCGGAACTACAAGACGCATAATCGATGTATTATTTTGGATATCGAAATTTTTCGCTTTCAGCTACTTAGGGATATCCTTCTTGTTGATGACCTTCGACAAAATCTGGTTCTATTACGGGTAAGAAATGTTTATCAGACCTATTCAGGACCACAGTCACAATTAATTCAAAATTCATACAAAATTGTGACTCTCGACCTACTTTGTGACTTGTGACTCGGTTCTAAATAGGCCTGTATTTTTGGTTAGCATTTAGATGCTCATATTGACCGTTATTACTTTCAGATCAATCTATCATTTTGGATACTTGTACTTTGCAGTCATGTACACAGTCGGATTTATTTTCTTGAAGATACGAATGAAGCAAACACGAAAGACAGAAGCTGAAGATACCGAAGTTAAAGCCGCTGGAATTAAAGCGGAATAAATCGAAACTATTTGTTGTCTAATTTTGATTTAGTCGTACATTTTATCAGTATTTTGATAGAGCTTCTTCCATGGTCCTAATCTTGTACTTTCCATTATAGATAAATAATTGCTTTAATTACTAGGTACTAATTTTAGCTGTGTGTTACTTTCTTTTACGAGATTGTTTAAGATTTTATGAGATTTCTTTATAGAATTTATGCTTTAATTGATTCCAAAGATACTAGAAATAGTTTACAGTGTTTGTTAGTTGTAAATAAAAGTTTTATATGGAAAAAATGTTGCATTGAGTTTTGTATATTTGTACAAGAAGTACAAATTCTTTATTTCACGTTTGTCCCATTCACGAAACTAGCAACTAACCGAAACAAAAACAGACCGCAAAAAATTTAAAAAATGAAGACTCAGATGGTTTTTTGAAGAAACTAAAAACGGAATTCTAGGGTGGTGCCACTTAAAGGAGGGGTTTATTTTAAAACTAAAATCAGATAAATTATTTGTTAAAAAATAAATAACAAAAGAGATTAATCTCTTTCTCTACAGGTAGAGGGAATCCAAAAACTATTCTAATTTTTTTACCGATAAGTAAACTAAGGAAGGTTTGACCAATTAAAAAAAAATTGCCAATAGACTGTGCGAAACTTATTTAATTTTCAGCACAAGATTCGGGGAGTGGTTAAAATGGGGTACACATATGATCTACATTTAACAGGGTTAAAGTACGGGTCGCGCTCAAAGACTAAATATAATTTCGGATCTTTCGAGCCATAGAAATTTCGGGAAAGTTAATTGTGTCACTAGAATGGTTCCTTATAAGATGCAACTTTCAACATTCATCAATCGTGGCCAACCTTAAAAGCTATGTAACCGTTTCACACTTCCTTGGGGGTTAAATATCCAAAAATCATGAAATTAGTTTTTATGTTATTATATAAAATCCCACGATAATAAAAACCAATTTGCTACCTCATCAGCCCTTCCAGATAGATGCGAAAACGTATACAATCTAATTACACCCACTTGAGTGTTGTATTTCGTAAAATAGAGAAATCAATTTTTAAGTGATTGCATAAAAAGCGTAGAGAAGCTAAAACCAATTTGATAGCTCATCGTACCGTAGAGATAGTGAAAAAGCATGCATGCCGTTTACACGTTGAGTTTCGAAAAATTGTGGAATTGGCTTACAACAAATGCCCAAGAAAGTACAATTAGTTCAGTAGTTTAGAGGACCTAAGAGATATGACGAAATTCGTACAAGAAGTACCCGAAGAAGTAAAAAATCCTGAAGCTGTTTTTTGGTGAAAGCCTAACGAAGGAAAAACCAGCTTGATGTCTTAAGTTCCAAGATATATGACAGTTTTTTTGAAAATGTATACAAGCCCTTTACACCCTCTTAGGGGTTGAATTTAAAAAAATTCTGAAAACGCTTTCTTCGAATTTCTGTGAAGAAGGCGTACAAGTAAAATAATTTCAATATTTCAGAGGACCTAAAAGATATGACGAAATTCGTGAAAATATATGCTCCTCATTTTCACTGATTTTACCCATTTTTACTTCAGCAAATTTTTGATATGTTGGAGCTACAAGTTCATCGAAATGGCCAACCATCTTTGCTATACATATGTGCATAATACTTTCCTCTTGTCCCATTTCCGTAAGAAACTCTTAAAAACTAACCTGGATTACATAAAGGAAACTCGTATATAGGTACTGTGATAGATTCAAAAAATTTCGCTTTTATTTTAAGATTTTAGTCAAATTTGGAATTTCAAATAGTACACAATAAGTTAGCACTCAATTCGTCCTTTAGTCCTACAGTATAAATTCAATTAGTCTAAATTATTTCTCATAAAATAAATTTAAAAAAAAAATCCACAATTCTTAAGCTAGTGATAGTTCAGCCGGCAAAATTAAACTTGACCATTAGCGCAACATTGTACCAAACTTCTGTCCAATAAACTGCCAACTGCAATGCTAATTCACATAATAGAAAATCGCTCGCGAATCAGAGAGGTCAATTAATGTCGGCCGATATGACATCGAAAGAAGGGATGCCTAAAGCCTCCCCCGAACTCTGGGGCAGAGTACGGTCAAACGCATATTACACCTATGTATACATTCGGTGGCATAGTGTACGATTGATCAGTGATCTTGAGATGGAAATTCGTTTAATTGAATGAAAAAAGTGATCGTATTCTTGCCGACTTCAATAATCACTTACTCACCGATAACAAAAATAATAAGTCGTAAAAGTCGGCCGTGATCATTTTCATTTGATTTATATCCTGTAGTTAATATTTTGTTTTTTTTTTAATACAATTTCTTAAACATATTGTGAATGTTGTTAAATTTCTTGGACACGATCCAATTGGAAAAATTTTTTAACGCAGTGAATTCATTGAATCTAATAATTTAAACTATAAAAAAAATTGCTACAATGTAATTTACCATAAAAAATCAGTGATAAAAGTGATCGCGAAAAAAATACTTTATTATTAAAAATAATAAAAATAAATAAATAAAAATTAGAACCAAAACAAAATGAAGACAAATTCAAAATTTTGGAAAAACTTTTTCATAATTTCAATTGTGATAATTTTTGTGATAATTCGATGCAGTCATGGCAAGGAGTGCAATTCCATGGACATTCGAAATCAACCCCGATCGTTGGAAAAACTACGCAACTGTACGGTTATAAAAGGAAATTTACGAATTGTACTGATGCACCGACCCGATATCAACGAAACGGACTACGAATCTTACTCGTTTCCCGAACTAAAGTTGGTTAAATTTTGACAAAATTTTCGGCCAGGTGGTAATATATTTGTTTAATTCAGAGAAATTACCGAATTTATGATGGTCTATGAGGTCTACCATTTGCGAAGTTTTAGTAAAATATTTCCAAATTTAGTGGTGATTCGAGGCGTTAAATTGCTGTTGAACTATGCCTTAGGAATTGTAGCTGTACCGCATTTAAATTATGTAATTATATTCTTTTTTATGAAATTTTGAAGTTAACCATGCTTTTTACATGTGAATGCTACGCTCATGTTGTTCCATGACCCCTGTTACTCCCGTCTTTTTCCCACTGTTCCTGTTCCTCCGGTTGATTCATTGGTCCTGTTTCTCCCGTTGATCCATTGCTCCTGTTTCTCTCGTTGCTTCTGTTTCTCCCATTGCTTCCGTTACTACCGTTGCTCCCAATTCTCCTGGTTGATCCCGTTACTCCATTCTCTATCCATTCTCTATCCATTTTCCATCCCCCATAGTCTATCCTCCATCTTTCTTTCTCCATCCTATATCCACCATCCTCCATCTAACATCCCCCATCCGACATCTTCCATCCTCACCATATATTAGGGCTGAAAAATGTTGAAAATTGTGAGTCATGGACTACCTTGAATTCCGTTGTTTTTTTTTTGGTCAATTACCAATTATTTGTTGTTATTAGATTTTTCGTGGTAAGCTACCAAAGAAGCTATTATGATTAAGAGTTAGTTATTCTTTCCGGTGTCAGTGGAGTGAAACTCCAACACGGAGTCCCCGACTGTGGACTAACCGCCATCCCTGAGGATATGACAAATTTGGAAAGAAACTTCACTGGAGAAGCCAGTTCATCATAAGATTGTGTTGGACTAGGTCCGAAGGAGCTGTTTCGTCATCGGAGGGCATAGACTCTTCAGAAGGTGTATTCTTGCCTACTAACCGAAACACCTTGACAGCTGGTGGGATTGCTGAGGTAAATTCTATATAGCCACATCCTAACTAACTCTTAATCATAATAGCTTCTTTGGTAGCTTACCACGAAAAATCTAATAACAACAAATATTGGTTAAAAAAATAAGTTGCGGCGGACGGGATTTGTTCTTCGTAGATCAGATCCAAGGTTACAACCATTTGTAAATTTCACAGCCATAAAAACGCTGACCATATCCAGGGTTACAACCAGAGAATAGCCGAAATCAAGAGTAAAGCTTCTCAAAGTACACGCCTTTAGTCTAAGGTAGAGGACGCCTTTCTTGACCATTAAATTCTTCTCGGTAATAAATTTGGAATGGGATGTGGCTATATAGAATTTACCTCAGCAATCCCACCAGCTGTCAAGGTGTTTCGGTTAGTAGGCAAGAATACACCTTCTGAAGAGTCTATGCCCTCCGATGACGAAACAGCTCCTTCGGACCTAGTCCAACACAATCTTATGATGTACTGGCTTCTCCAGCGAAGTTTCTTTCCAAATTTGTCATATCCTCAGGGATGGCGGTTAGTCCACAGTCGGGGACTCCGTGTTGGAGTTTCACTCCACTGACACCGGAAAGAATAACTAACTCTTAATTACCAATTATTTCTTGAAAAAAGTTTAAAATCGCGAAAAAATTTGAAAAAATTTAAAAAAATGCACAGGAACCATCGCGGGATTATTATACATGTTTCCTGAAAATTTGATCAAAATCGGTTGAGCGGTTGAGGAGTTCATAGGGAACATAGGCACATATATACATAAGTACATAAATTATTTTGGCCAGTGTTTTTTTTGGCCAGTCAAAATAGATATCTTTTATTTTATAAGAGAATTTCAACGTACATGTAAAATAGCTTTGAATTGTAATTGCCACCATTTGCCCAAAAAGTTCTCAAAAAATTAAAAAAAAATACTCTAGGTTGTCTTCTTGGTTTTTATATGTGAAAAGTAGGTTTTCTTTCGATGCGACATGCTCTAGGTACTAATCCCAATCCAGTAAAATAAAAAATTTATTTAAATGCCAAATTCGTCTGGTCTATCTATTTAAAAAAAAAAAATTTTGATGAATTTTTGAAAATAATTTAGATTGGTCTAGTTTCACTGGTATCGATACAACGTGGTCACATCTACATAAATCGATGTCCAATGCTATGCTACGTGAATACGGTAACCATCTTTTTTTCCACTCAATTACTAAAACTAAATTGTTATAAAAAAGTCTTTGCTTTTCAGATCGATTGGAATAATATCACCCATTCAAATGGTACCAATGTAATAAAGCAACAGGAAATCGATAAATGTCCAACGCGTAAGTCGTGCCGTGGTTGTCGTAATAAGTCCTGCTGGTCGAGTCACTATTGTCAAAAATACAAGGACGAAAATTTGCTCAAACCATGTAAGTACAATTTTCTTCTTTTCTTGGAAAGGAGACGGCCAGATACCAACTTACGTAAATTGTAATTACTTTTCGATGTCAAAGCAGTCTGTGAAGATAACTTACACATAATATCTAAGTAGAAGTGACGCTCCTCAGCCGGCGTCTAAAACGATCGTAAGTAGTATGACAAGGTGCCAAATATCGAATATATCACCCACAATTAACAGTGCAGTGATGATACTAGAGCGCGTTGTAATTTCTGATGAGCTGTGAAACTGTTTTGTATCTAGTTCTTCAAGCTGAGAAGTGTGCGCAAAACACGGGATAAAATCACAAAAAAAAATTGAGAGTATAGATATTAAAGCTTAAAGGCCAAGAAAATAGGTTTGTCAAAAATTTTGACTGGAAAAAATTGAGAGGATCATAGACTTAAGGACAAAAAATGTGGTCAAAAATGTTTACACCAGGTGACTCCATATACAAAATTTCAACTTTCAGAATTAAGAATTTTCAGATGTAAGTCCCTTATCCCTTATGCATGTTTTTTTAAGCCAAAGTTGCGAAATATGCGCCTAAAAAAATGTTATTCTTATTTAGCTTTAGCCGCTTTCAAAATACAATGGAATTTGCATATGTTGACCACTTGCCAAAAGTGGCCATTTTTTTGCAGTCCCGATGTAAATTACCGATTTTCCATACACTTTTCGTTTTGTATTGTGACCATTTCCATATTGTGACCATTGACCACTTTTTAGCCAATATTTACATATCTCATACGTGTGGAGTACATCTTATAATGTGACCAAAAATTTTACGTCATATACTAATGAAGACACAAATGTTGCAAAATGCAAAATGAGTCTGAAATAAATGAAGCACGAAGCTTACTATCGAGATTGTGTTCTGGATAAATGCGTAAAAAGATATACCTTTTATATTGGTATTGTTGATTTAAATTACATACTATAAATTACTTACTGTACTAAATTATTTTTATAATCTGACCACTCGTTTAAAGTGACCACTTTTCACAGTCCCTTAGGTGGTCACTATATATAGAGGTTCTACTGTATGTACAAGAATTAGAAGTTTTACTTTCAAGTAAGTTTGTGTAGTTCGTGAGCGAACTAGTTCACAAAAGCGTTCTCTTTTAAGTGAAATGAACAAACTAGTTCATGGTGAGCTCCACTCCTAGTTCGTTTGTATTCATACATTGCCGTATAGTTCCAAGTGAAATAAAGGAAGTACTTCGTAGTGAGTCCCGCTCCTAGTTCGTTTGTATTCAAACAAACTCCTACAATATTTATTTATAATAATTAAAAATTCATTAACAGAACAATAATGTTTTAGGGATTTATACATTGCCTTATAGTTCCATAGTTCCAAGTGAAATGGAGGAAGTAGTTCGATTATTCCAGTGAGTCCCGCATTGCATTACCGAGAACCTTTTTTTTTAGATCATTGCAGTGTTCCAGACGACAGTGTTACACAGAGGACCTTTTTTTAGGTCATCACATTTGCCTACACCATCTTTCACTGCACTCTCGCGAACTAGTGAACTAAAACGAATTAAGTTCGTGACGGATCGGGAGCCGCAACTGGTCTTCACATTTTCCTGCACGATCTTTCACTGAACTCCCGCGAACTAGTGAACTTAAAGAACGAACTAGTTCCCGACGGATCGCGAACTGCAAATGATGAAGTACTTCACTCCGAGTCACTCATTTTAAGGAACGAGTTCAGTGAAGTAGCTCCGGAACTCTTCGTTCCATCGTTTTCGTCCCATCATTCCTTCGTTTGCGTTCCTTCGTTCGCTAGCGAACTAGTTTGTTCTTTTAGGTCATTCATAGGTCAACTTGAAGGGAGAAAATTATGAGCAAAAAATTAAAAGGTCAGTAGATCTTGAAGATGACCAAAAAAAAGGTCAATAAAGTTTTTTGTCACGTGTCCAATAGAACCGCAGTTCACCAAAAAAATAAAGGTCAGTAGATCTAGAAGATGATGACCAAAAAAAAGGTCAGTAAAGTTTTCTGTCACGTGTCCAATGGAACTGCAGTTCACCAAAAGGAGTGAGTTACTTCATTGAAACGTTCTTTTGGAACAGTTCAGTTGTGAACGACTCATCTTGAATCGGAATATGAACTCAATAATCGGACCACGTTTAAATTGATCGGCCTCTTATGCTTTCGCTTGAATTTCTCACTCATTTTTTCCGACAATATATAGATCACTTTCAAATCGGTCCATGGCTTACAAGAAAATTATCTAAGGTGTCTGGTTTAAATACAATTAGCAAAAAATAATCACACGACAGTTTATCGCTTTTGGTGTAAACATTATTTCATTGAATGCCTACAGACTGTACAATATTGAATTTAACGCTAACATTTTTGTTAACATTCTATTCGGGCCGGTCGCATTAAAAAGGGATTACTTTGCAATCGGACCGATACTATTAAAAATGTAATCGAACCAATTTTTTCATCCACTTGATATTCATTACTCACAGGGCACTGACCATTTTCATCATTAATTTTCCCATCAATTTAACATAAATCAAGTAAATTTTCACCTCTCTCTCTCAACTGACCCATATTCAATTTATCACAAAAATATCTACTGAAATTTAATTAAATTTGCTGGTAGTGCATTTTTTATTGTCTTGCCGCCAATAAAGGGGGTTCAACCTTGTCGAAAAGAAGATCAACTGAACAGGCCTACAGAAATTTGCCCGGTAATCAGAAAGGTCAATTGATAAATGTCGATAGTCCCCTAAAGACTTTAAGTTTTAAGTGCATGACTCCCCGAACTCGCTTCAGAAAAATTACGAACACTTCGCGCTGATCATCAATTTGTTCAGTAGTGGCTACTGATAATGCTAGAGGTAGCTGGACATAAGATCGCCACGATCATTACACTTATTTCTAATTATTTTTTTTTTATTAACTTGATTGATACATGTTCAGATTCACATGGTGGTGGCTTCCGAATCATTGCATCATCGATTAGTGGATAATTTGATCTGTCTCGTAAGTGATATTTAGTGTGTGAAAAGATCGGTCCAGGCCACGATCATATCATTGGAACGAATAATAAGGCGTAGTGAATTTATCGTAAAGACTGTGATATGAAGTGCAATATGAAGTTGTTAATTAAATTGTGATAAAAAAAATAACTAAAAAAAAAAAATGTGGATCAGATCGAAAATAATCAACGCCTTAATAATAGCTATAGTATTTACCAAAATTGAAAACGGCCTTGCCAAGGAGTGCGACTCAATCGATGTCCGATACCGGCCCGAAGCATTAGAGAAACTACGAAACTGTACGGTCATCAAAGGATTTTTAAGATTTGCCCTAATGTACGGAACGTCCGATAATGATACTACTACTATTGATATGCAATACTCCTATCCCGAATTGAAGTTGGTTGGAATTGAAAGAAAACACAGGTGAAATTTCTAATAAATTCCCAAAAAATTTCTTCAATACAGGGAAATTACCGGATCCATGATAGTCTACTACGTCCATCGGTTGCGAAGTTTCCAGCAACTCTTTCCGAATTTAGTAGTAATACGTGGAGCGAAATTACTTCAAAACTATGCACTCGGAATTTCGCAAGTACCACAATTAAATGATGTAATTTTTAAATTGAACAGATGTTTTTTTGTCTACGAGCGCTTATTAACGTAGAGTTGATTATTAAAACTGAATTGAATAAGCGATCTAGAAAGAATTAATTAAAAAAAAAATTGATTTTGTAAACCATAGGTGGGATTAATTTCACTAGTTGCAATTCAACGTGGACATGTTCATATTAATCGTTGTCCAATGCTGTGCTTTGCAAATATGGTATGATTTTTTTTTGTTTCGATGGCTTAGGACACATTCATTTAGTTTTTTGAATTTTTACCCTCAAATTTAATTATTTCGATGAGTTGGTGATGAATTTGTTCATTGTTTCAATATTTTTTTCTTTAATCCAAAGAATTGTCTAATGAAACAAAGACTTTATGAACAAAAACAAGGTTTTTTTATAAGCAAGAACTAGGTACACTGAACAAATTTTGTTCATAAATCCTTTCATTGGACAATTCTTTGGATTGAAGAAAAAATGATTGAAGCCATGAACAAGTTCATCGAATATTTTTTATAATACCTTCACTACTTATTAGCTGACCAACTAAAATTGTCTATGTACAATGAGGTATTAATTTGGCCACTAATTATAATTAAAATCAAATTGTCGCAATATACAAAAAATACGAATTAAAGTTATCCTTGAAATTTTTGTTCAAGGATCATATTTTTTGAATAGGATCATCTAGGTTGAAAACTGCTTATACACAATTTGTTATTAAATTTCTTGAGTTTTTTACGCAACAGAAAGTAAAGAAGTGAAGGATAGTAGAGGCTTCGTCTTCCCAATCATTTTCAGAGAGGAACTGCCAATTTTCTTGAACTTTTCTTAGGGCATATCCTTTTAATGAGAAAGCGGATGTTCCCATAAAATATAAAGACCGAGTCATCGATCTAAATGGCAGGACTAAAATGCTATTGATTGATATTGATGGACACAGTCCAGCAACATTGCTTCGTTGGCCTATTTGTTAAAATTTTTGGATTTGAAATTGGATTTGGAATTTTTATGGTACATCGAAGATTCTTCACATATTTGTATTCTCTCGAGAATAGAATTTAAATCTACCGTCCAATCATCTTTGTTGCACATTTAAAGAAAAAAAATATGCTCAATTATAAATAAGCAATGGATACGATTTAAGAGAAATAACGACTATCTATGGTGGAAATAAATGGATACAGATTTTTCAGAATCCATGATCGATGTACTTTCTTATAAAAAAGGAATTGTTCATTTCAAAAAATGGTTTAGGTTAAAGTTGAATAACTTCTAAACTCCTTAATCTGAAAAAAATATTTGTTGTTTTCCGGTGTCAGTGAAGTGAAACCCCAACACAAAATCCCCGACTGTTGATTAATCGCTGTCCTTGAGGACATGGCAGCTGGAAAACCTTCACTGGATAGGCAGTTTATAAGACTCTGTTGGACTAGGTCCGAAGGAGCAGTTTCGTCATCAGTAGCTCAGTTCTGTAACTTATGAGTGAAAAATTTCTCACCAAAAAGTCAAAATGAGGATGAAGTAATGCAGTTTTCTCTCTGTATTCTCACCAAATGAGAAAGCACCGTACTCGACTACGCATTTGGATTTGGCAATCTTTCATTTCTCATTTGGTGAGAATGCAGAGAGAAAACTGCATTAATTCGTCATCATTTTGACTTTGTGGTGAGAAATTTCACACTCATAAGTTACAGAACTGAGCTAAAGATAGCATATAGACTCGTCAGAGGGTGTATCATGCCTACTATCCGAAACACCCTAACAGTTGGTGGTATTGCTTAGAATTATTCTTTAATCTGTTTACTAAATATCAATGCTATTGCTACGACATTGTCCTAACTTTAATACGACACTACTATTCTTTTAAAAAATGAATGCACTAAGCCATCAAATACAAATTGTATTTACATCTTTCTTCCAATCAAACATAATATCAATTAAACTTTCAGATTGATTGGGATATGATCACTCAAACAGATGGTACAAACATTGTTCGACAACAAGACGGCGACAAGTGTCCAACACGAACTGCTTGTAGAAAATGTCGGGATAAAAAGTGCTGGTCGAGTGATCATTGTCAAAAATTTCACGATGATAATTTATTAGATTCTACTTGTAAGTATGGCCAAAGGATTGTAGAAGGACAGTCTGACAACGAAAATTATTCAAGAACCTTTCAAAGAAACCACATTTTTTTGAAATTCACTTTTACTATAACATTTTGAATTAATGGAACTTTCATCGGAAATGTGAAAGTTTAATTAGAATAAAATATATCACTCATTCACTATAATCTTATAAATAAATAATTAAATTATTTTTTCAGAATTTTTACTTGTTATTCATTATTTATGAACTATATAAAATTATTTTTTTGGAACAATAGCATGAAAACGGAAAATTTTGGGTAACCAAATTTAACGAAAATAAATTCATTGCATGCCATCACTTACAGTGATGTCGCATCGCTCCAATCGCATCGCTACAATCGCGTCGCTCCAATGGCATCGCTTCAACGCGATTGTGACAGTTCAGTCAACTGTCAAAATCGGGTAACGCGCGTGACGAAATTTTTAGGGTAGGACAGTAGTATTCTTAGGGTAGGACAGTAGTATTTCGATTTGTTTACAATAATAGACATTAAACGGCTAAAAAATATAAAAAAACAACAGGCCAAACGTTTGCAGCCTGCGAAGAAAATATTTCAGATTAAGAAAAAATTTTGGCAGTTGCCTGAACTTATAGCGATCACAATATTGGTGTTGGGTTATGGCGCGCGTGATTCCTTTGGGTTATCGCACGCGTCACTAAAGATGGAATTATAGTAAGACCGTAATTCCATCTTTAGTTTCGCTTGGAGAAGGTACTAGTTGCCTGCTCCAGTCGTGGATTACACTAGCGTTCATAGACTGCTTTAACATCGAAAATATAAAAACTACACGGAGTTCTCCCGTGAACAAATTACTAGTTAATTTTTAACCTCTTCAATCTTTTCCAAAAATGATTTTAATTATATTTTTGAATAGAATATTATCATATCGTTTTCACTATGAACAATTTCTTCTTCACAGTTAAAAAGAGTTGTCACCCGCTATGCCTAGGTGGTTGTACAAATTCAACGGCAGCTGGGTGCAATGTATGCGAAGGCATTTCGGATGATGGAGTTTGCGTTGAAAAATGTCCCAGTAATAAGTATACAAATAATTTTTTTTTTAATTAATATAATATTTTAAAATATAAGCAACAAGCAGACAATTGTGCTAGACGAAATAGGGAACTTATTTTTATTAATTTGATGTCTCAGTTTTCAACTTCAAAAAATAAAAATGAATTCATTTTTATTAATTTGAAGTCTTCATTCTCAACTTTAAATTAATAACATGGAATTCTTCCCTAAAACTGGGAAGAGTAGGCTTATGCGGGTTGTAAGTTACACTCTAAAGTCTGTATGGCACTGTATGCCACTATGTCAAATGTTTGACTGTTCTCAAAGATAAATGTAGGTTATTTAGATAGTGGAATTGTCAAATTTTTGTTTGCTACATTATTTTAGTAAGTACGAGACCGTTTGCTGGAAAAATTTGACTGACATATTTTAGTTAAACATTTGTCAACATGGCATACAAGCTTAAGAAATATTGCAGTAAAATCCATAGCAGGACTGGAAGAACGGGACGTAACCTTACTTGTACTTTCTTAAAGAAAAAAAAAGAATTGCTCATTTTCGAAAATGTTTCGATTAAATGCGGTTAACTTGGAAATTCCCTCAACCTGAGCAATAAATAAGTTCTATTAAATTCAAGTGGCCGCTTAAATTAAGGATGCTGGCGCCTATTTTTCAAATCCGTAATCAAATTTCAAAAAAATTTAAATTTGTGGCCAGGAGAGGCAAAGGCAGAGTCGCAAATTTTTTTCGACGTTTTAGGCCACAAATTCTTTTATTTTTGATCCTATTTTAATCTAGTTTGGAGCGTCTCTTGAGCTCGCTCTCCTGTCGTTCGCGGTAAAAAAATTTAAAATTTATAATTTGACTTTTCGAAAAAATGGCATGGAGACTCCTTGCCAAACTTTAGGACAATTTTTCCAAAATCTCTCTCAATTGTCCGATTTTGACAAATAACTTCTTTACTTAAAGGTTCTGGCGCTCCCCCAAATCCGCAATAAAACTTAAAAATTTAATAATTTGCGGCTAGGAGAGACAAAAGCAGTTACGCAAATTTTTTAATTTTTTTTTTCACTCTACTAACGAAAAAAAAATCAACTAAATAGCTCAAAGGATTTGGGTGCTACGAACCTTCAAACAATTTTACGTGTACCAGTAGACGTACAGTGTACGGTGGACAGACGGACTGAACATTTTTTTTTTTTTCGTGTCTACTAGTCATATGAAACGTAAAACGTTTTCGGTCACCTTTTTTTATCCAATTTTAATTTTATTTGGACATTTGAGCATCTGGTGAACTTTCCATTCATTTGCGGTCGAAAATTTAAAATTTTGACTCGTCAAAAAAATGCCATCCCTTGCCAAATTTTAGGGCAATTTTTCCAAATTCTCTCTCAATTCTCCGATTTTTAAAAGTAACCTCTTAAATTAAAGGTATGGGCGCCTCCTCAAAATTCGCAGTCAGACTTCAAAAATTTTTAAATTTGCGGCCAGGAGAGACAAAAGAACAGTCCCAAATTTTTAAATTATTTTTTCGACGTTTTCGGCCACCATTCCTTCGTTTTTGATACGATTTTAATTTTGTTTGGATTTTTGAGCATGTTTTGAGCTTTTTTCATTTGAGGTGGAAATATTTAAAATTTAAAATTTTTACTTTTAAAAAAGGAATGGCATGTAACTTGCCCTTGCCAAATTTTAGGGTAATTTTTTCCAAACTCTCTCACAATTCTCTTATTTTGACAAATGACCGCTTAAATTAAAGGTGCTGATGCCTCCATTTCAAATCCGCAAAGAGGTTTGAAAATTGAAAATTTTAAAATGAAAGGTAATAAAATAGTTGTTTAAAACACTACAAAAAAGATTCAACCACGTTTGGTTCAGATAAATTACCGTGAACAAATAATAATAAAAAGAGCTATACATTTTATAATTTTTTTTAAAAAGCTCTTATTCTGTAATTTTTACATTTTTTAAAAAACCTTTAGATTTCTGCATTCTGAACATTTTCGCTGCTATACCAGCCAAGTCTGCAGCAGTTACAGGCGTTTCATTCACAATGGCGAATGTGTTGAAAAATGTCCGGCCGGCTTTAGTACAACAGATTTTAAATCAAGCGTACGTAACATTAAAAGTTCTCATTTTCATTACACCTATGAAATTTTTCCACACTTTGAATTGTAGGTGATTTCCACAACCGAATGTTTTCCATGCAATCTGACATGTCCACGAATATGCGATGCAATGGACGTCCAATATCTTTCAGATGCGGAAAATCTAAAAGGTTGCACAATTATCAACGGATCGCTACAAATCCGAATAACGAATCAGATCAATGAAAAGGATCTTCAGGCACATTTATCCAATATCGAGGAAATTATCGGCTACTTGAAAATTTTCCGGTTTGAAAATTTTGAAAAATTTTGGTAAGATTTTTTGAAATTAATCTTTTCTGATTTAACAGAACAATTTCGATAACATCGCTGGGATTTTTGCCGAGATTGACCAAAATTCATGGAAGAAAGCTGGAATATGAGAAATATGCCCTGGTCCTATATGACAATCAAAATCTTGTGGATCTTTGGCCCAAAGAAAATGATATTCTTATTGGAAACGGCGGACTTTTCATTCACTCGAACTATAAACTGTGTACGTTAAAGATGAAGAACTTTCAAAATCGGACCATTCACAATCGGACGCTCGATATGGTCCAGAAGAACGAAGTGGAACCGTCCTGTAATCCATCAAAATTGGAAGCTACTTATCAGGTTAGTATATAGATTTTTATAGTCTAGAGGAAATGTCCATAAGTTTAAACCAGCTCAGAAGTTTGTAATACCGTGGATACACTGGTGGTATTGATATCATTATATCGTCAATACTATAAGTGTATCACCCAATACTATGATTATTAAATAATAATAATATACGAGGTAAACGAACTGGTATATATCTAGTATTGAACCTGTTTCATGATATCCAAAATTCAATAATTTTGCCTAGTATACTATGCATTTTACTGCTAGTGGTGCCATTCCCCAATTATGGGCAAGTAGTGCAACTAAATGTATTTGTTTGCTTATACCAGATACTATCAAATCATATCATATGTGCAGTGTATCATCAGTGTATACTATCTGTGTATCCCTGGTATAAGACAGAAAACGAACCCTTGGATAAAAAAACAATCCCTTTCTCCTTTCTCCTCCTTCCTTTTTCCTCTCTCTTCTCCTCTCAAACCAAAATCAAAACGCCTCAGCCGTCACCCCTCCAGGCTCACATAGCGCATCAGTACTCTATCAGTATTCTACCGGAACTACATTCAAATCCTAGCTGAAAATTTCTAGTATTGACTAAATTTAGTTGAATGTACTTTCCTCTTCTGTTGAAACATGCAGGTCTCTATCGGAACACTTGCAGAACTGACTAAATTTGGTAAAAGTTAATTCAGTCAGTATTGATCAGTGATACCGTTTCAGTGTGAATTCAGTAGCCTGCATCCAATTTGAACGTCTCGATTTCAAAAATGTGGCTAAAGTACGAGAACCGTCCCATTACCAAAGCCTTAATCTTCCTGAATCATCACCAAGATATTAGCAGTAAACTGAGGATTGGGCAGTTCTCTAGCATAATAGTCAGTCCGATCAAATCTACTCCAAACTTGATGGAATTGCCTCCTAATTGAACTCGAAACTAAGAACAGAGTTGACCTCATTTGGATTCCGCGACACAGCAGCTATGAAGGTAACGAAATGGCCGACTTAGGCCCATTCCTACGATCGTCAGTAACGTTCTTACTGAAACTTTAACTGACAGATGCTCATACGAAACTTACAGTCAAAGTACTGGTTCAGTTTTAACTGAAGGTCGTAATAACGGCTCTTAATGGCTAGGAAAGGTTCAGAAGCTGACTTCATAGGACCATACCCATTCTATGGGATACCATTAAGCACAGCTAGAATGAACATCCGAATATGGCAAAAATCGCAAAGTGCCATTCACTGGGACTTGGCACCAAGCAACAAGCACTCAAAGCTTTTTATGCCCAAACATTCCGAAAAAAAGAACATCTGATTATCTAAAACTAAGCAGATATCAGACCTGAACCATAGTGGGAGCTCTGACTGGGTATTGTCACATGAGGAAGCATTTAAAAGGATTGGTCTCTCTGAGACCAAAATTTGCAGAATATACAATGACGAAGACGAAACACCAGAGCATATCCTCTGTGAATCCGAGGGTTTATCTCACAAAAGACATCGTCACTTCGGTCAGGATTTCATGGTATCATCGGATTTCCTGACCATTCCTCTTCGCAAATACTAGACTTTATTAAAAGCGCAGGGATTGAAGAGGAATCATCAGGACGTTACAATTGGACCAGCTGTAGCTTCAGTGACAGAGGTTAACCATACCAATCCCCTTTTCCAATCTAATCTAATAGTTTGGTACTCCAGCGGTATAATCCTAAACTAGTGAATTCTTTTTTGTATTCCCTATTCTAGGTGACAGGATTCGATTCAGTTACAGTTCGATGGAAGCAACTAAACACCAGTCTTGAAAATGGTACCGAATTTATCCTGTTCTACAGAGAATCTGGCGAAAAAATTTCAACAGATAGCCACGTTAAGAACTCATGTTACAGGTAAGTTAATGGCAGTTCAGAGATTTCGGCAATGTCGGTAACGTTATCCTTTTTCAGAGACATATGGACAACGCAAGTTCTTCTTCCTCGCGACCTGAAACGAGACGGTAATTACTTCGTTCATAGTCTTCGCGGCCTGAAGCAATACACGCAATATGCCTACTATATAAAAACATTCCTGGAAAAGGACGACAACTTCTTCAGCACCCAGTCGGATATTAAGGAGTTTACAACACAACCCGATACACCAACTGCTCCGATCGTATCGACCGCCTCGAAAACGTCGACATCCTTAACGCTAACGTGGGTCGCAGCAGTCGAAGACCCTGAACAAATCGACTACTATGTCGTCGATATGTTCCAGGAGGTCGATAGAAAGGAAGCTCTCGACAGTCGAGACTACTGTGTCGATCAGTTGATCGTAGTGTCACACGATTCAAATGTATTTTCATCAGCGAATTGCTGCGACGAGCCCGAAAAGCCGATGTTCGAGGAGATTTGGTTCGAAACGAGGCTCGGTAAACATTTTCGGAATTCCCTAGAAAATTGTCCGACCTTCCAATACAATGCTACGGATCGATCAAAACGAGGCGCTGACCCGGCAAAAAGCCCAATTTTCACCGGAAAGGAACAATCACCGGCTCACATTGCTCCAAATTTCAAGCAAACCATTCACATCAATGAAACCACCGATAAAACGTACAAAATCCGAGGTCTATTGCCCTTCAAGCAGTACACCTTTCAGTTTTTCGCCTGTAATAACATTGCCGGATGTGGATCCTATTTCATACATAGCGATCGTACCGCTCCCGATCCTGCAGGTGATAGTGTAACGCTAACGATCGGTGATTTTGATCATAGTACGAATCAGTTGGAGTTGATGTTCAACGAACCGGCCAATCCGAACGGTGTGACTGTCGGGTATAATGTGAACTTCAGAAAGGCAACAAGCCAGGACGAAGGCTTGATCGCTTGTATAACACGTGTGCAACACGAACAGTCAGCGTTTCGCATGAAGCTGAACTTGGAAAGGACGAACTATAAGATCCGGGTACGATCGATGTCATTGGGCGGTTATGGACCTTATACAGATTGGAAGGACGTTGAAATAGGCGAACCGCCCCGAACGGTGAAGCGGATCAGTGTGTTTTGGTATCTACTGTGCATAGCTAGTATGATCGGGATTTTCTATACGATCGTCAAGTACGATGAGAAACGTAGAAGTCATTCGGCAAGTGCACTTATTCGGTATGAGTATTCTGACCGGGACCAATTGCTTGTAGGATATTAATTAAAAATTAGGAGCCTGGATTGAGTTGTTTCCTTTACTATCCTATGGAAAAACGTGTACAACATATTTTCCGACCTTTTAGAATAGTCTGAAGCCATCGTCTACCCTTTTTTGATAGACCCCTTGCACGGTCATAATTCGATAACCCCAAGACAACCCCGACGAATCTCTCCGGCAGTCTTCTTCATAGAGAACAAGCCATTCTGGCCACCAGCAGAGTTTTCAGAAAATTAAAAAAAAAAAAAAACTTACCAGTGCAGCATATGTCCATAAATCCAGCAAAACACACTCGATTCGACGCGTACAAAATGAAATTATAATTTCAAATTTAAAAATAAAAAAAAACAACATCGCAAAAATTGGCGCAATATCAAAAGCTCCGACCCGAACCGATAACGACGGGATCCCCGAAAAACAACTTGTGCCTGCCATCTTCACATCAAATGACAAGCGCCAACGACAAGAAAAACTATTCTCACTTTCCCCCGAATCAAAACGATATTTTCGGGGGAAAATTCGAACCATAAAGCTTTATAAACGTCCGCCGTACCGCTTCCCACAATTTTCCGGCAGGGAACTATTCGATATCCCGGAAAATTAACGGAAAATATCAACACGGTTGAACAACACGCCCGCACACAACAAACCATCGCACAGAAAAGGATGAAAAAAGGCGGGCAAAATGACATGCGACACATCAACGAATTGTTTCATACGTTGCGTTACGAGAGCCGGAACGGTGCGTGCTTTGCTCGCTCGAAATGTTGCAGGACTCTTTGTTGCCGTAAAGGCAAATGAATTTTCAACATGCTGCCGAGTCTTTAGCAATATTTATATTTGAGCCGTTGTATTTGAAAGTGGTATAAGGTCATTTTTTCATACATTGAGATATTTTTAAGGTTTTTCGTTTGAAATAATTTAAAACTATTGACATACGTTAACATACAAGTAATTCCGGTGACGTTGTAACACTATAAACCTGTTAAATTTTATTATGCAATAATATTGGCGGTGAACGCACTTTAAAAAAAAAACGCCACAATTATTGGCGCGTAAATTGATGGGATTTTCTTTATTCTTTTGGTAGGGAATTGGGAGTGAAAATTTGTAAATAGATTAATTGTCGATTTGTTAAACGGTAGAGAGGCTTTAAACTGCGAACGGATTTTAAAAATATGGAGAAAATTAAAATTGTTTGAAGAAGGGTTTTTTTTTTGTTCTATCGCCTGAAATTGATTTTATCTGAAAAAAAATTATATTTTCCTGACTTTCAACGGATACGGAGGACCTACAAATGTACTTAAAAATAATCACTTATTGGGTGGTGAGAAGAGGGTTATTCCATCAAGAATCGCAAAAGTTGTGTACCATCGTCGATTCTTTTGAAAATTTATGTATACTTGAAGAATTAGCGACAAAAAAAATATATGTAATTTCAATTACCAAAACCGCAACATTTGCACACCGGGAAGAGGCTAAAAATAAATTTTGAAATTAAAATACACCCGCTGTATACGAGGTTTCATTCATATATTAATAATAATAAATAATAACAGATATTTTACAGGGTATTAAAAACAAAAATTACAAAAAATTTTCACCAAGGGATTCTAAAGCCGGCTACAGACTACTCCTGCTTTTCTTATTTTTCGCATCTCGTGAGTTTTTCGTGTTATTTCACGAAATACATACAACATACTTGCGAGAACACGAGACAGAATTTAACACACACAATTTACAAGTTTTGCGTTTTTGTAGTCTCTCTACATTTGATAAAATATTTTCGTAGAAAACCAGCTGAGCAGAGCATCCAATTCTTTTGACATTAACCACGAAAAACTCACGATTAAGACACGAAAAATCGTCTCGCGTAATTGTAGTCACTTTCTCGTGAAGAAAAAACCCTTTGATGTCGTGAAAAAACCGCCTCCAGCAGAAAAAACACACGAATAGCGAATCACGAACAACGAAACGCGAGAAACTCACGAGAAACCTCTACACACTATTCACGAGAAAGACGTGAAATAGGCGAAACGCGATAAGTCTGTAGCCGGCTTAAATGAAATTAAGCACAGCTGACTCATTGTTGCAAACAAATTGGTTGCTAAGCTGCTCTTAAGGGAGCTCATATGAGTAGAAAACTTTTGTTTTTTCAAAATTTTTTTTCGCTCATCTTAAAGTTTTAGTCTTAAGAATGTTGTCTGTAAATTTCATATTGAAATTCTAATAGTTTTGGAAGTTATGGGCAACTAACCAGGAGGCGCCCTTCGTGAATTCTCTAATAGCACGTTATTCAAACGCGTTTATCTTGAAACATACTTTTCAAAGTCCGTTCCTAAAATCTTCGGAAAACGGCTGAACCGATTACTTCCAAAATTTCACACATTATTCTTGAATAGGTTCTCCCCTGCGCCACGTAGGATTTTTTTTTAACTTATTTACTTTTTTTTTTATCAAGCCAGAAAGGTCGATAATCGAGGATAAAAACTGAAAATAAAGTTCAACCGGCCGCCAAAAAAAATTTTCTCTAAAAACCCCTACGTGGCGCAGGGCATCATACTTTACACTTTCAGAATCATTTTGAAATTTTTATTTTAAATCAACCGCCTGAACCGCAGAGCGTGGGAGCGACGGACATTCTTTGTGCCGACCCTGACAGCAGCGCTCCTGGTGGATATATCTTTATAAAAAAAATTATTAACGTACCTCAACATATACAACTTTCGAATAAAACCAATCTGAATAAAATCGAGCAAATAGCTTTTGAGATACTAATTGCTAAAATTCACCTAATTTTTCAGGTTTCTACTCATATGAGCCCCCTTAAGGTGGAAAAATTGGATTTGACCACAACCTGACACCACTCCGAACAATAAAAATTAGCGACCAATTAATTTCTACGAATTTCTTGTATAAAAAACCTGTTAATCGACTTCTGGTGTTAGAGGAAACAATCATTTTTCCTAACGACATTTAAATAGTTTCCTTGAATTAGAACCATGATTTTTTCCCGATTTCCTTTCCAGTAAAATAGTGACCCAAATTTTACTATACTTTATGGGTCATTGGATGAGCTGTCAATGCTTTCAAATTAAAAAAAAAATACATTTTCCACACTTCTACTTATTTTTTTATTAATAACAAGATAATTACACAAATAGACATAAACTAAAAAGTCTGCCCAAACTCTACTCTACCGGTGTATTGTCCTGTATCCATTCTGCAAAATGTGCAACCGAAGTGTAAACACTCGGTACTCGAATTCCGCCGCAATTGTCCGAACCAAACGACATTATACCAACCTAAAAGGATCAATTTCATCTTTACTGATCGAATACCAGGGGCCTTATTACTGAATACGATACGATCGAAATCAATCGAAAATTCCTAAATTCGGAACATTGAAATTTAGAATTTACGATTGATTTTGATCGTATCGTATTCAGTAATAAGGCCCCAGGTACAAACACTGAGCACTTACCTGTGAGTAAATTCCATCTTCCACAACGAATAGTGGAGCTCCACCGAATCCTTGACATACGTCCTTGCCTTCGCCACCGGCACACATCCATTGACCATCTGGAAAATAAAGGCTCGCTTTAGATTTCAAATTTCAGGACGAAATTGCACTTATTCTCTCCTACCAACGGAGTTGGGTGATTCCAGAGCTCCGGTACTTCCGTAGATCCTTAAGCACATATCCCAGGCCGTTAATGGTATGTCCATGTATTGCATTTCAGAAGAGCGTGAGCTAGACGTTGATACCTTACCCCAGCCAGCTATTGTAGCTCGTTTTCCGATAACTAAATCCTTGCGAGAAGTCATCAGGCAAATTGATTGGCATGCAACTGAAAAATAGAAGTTCCGACTTGATTCATCTTTTGACCCGAATATGAATTTTTTTTTAAAAAAAATTTTTGATTGTATTGGAAAACAAATTGCGTTTTTGTTTATCAAAATCAAATAGGTTCGAGCTGCCACATGGTTTTGTTGATGGCAATCTGAATATAGATAAATATTGTGGCCGGAAAACGGTTTACAAATAACCTTTTAATACGACCGGATATAATTTAGTCACCTTTACTGCGACTGGTCCGAATACAAATTTGAATTGAATGGTGCCTAGAGACAGTTTTTTTTCTGATTGAAGTCAGACCAATTATTCGGTACGGTTACAGGTACAGTAATATGTAGTAACCTTCACAATATCTCAGGACTTCTATCCAAAAAAATAAAAATGTTGCGGATAGACTGTCGGCAGATTTTTCTATCTACACTCTGAAAACAGTATGTAAAAATACCCTGTCTTTAAATCAACAAGAAGTGGAAAAATACACAATGTATGTAATTATACGTATTATAGACCTATAATCGTTTTTAGTGCACAAATAGGAATTAGTACACAATAAGGTGGACAATTACATCTATTTTGTTCAATAGAAAGAGTAAAGTCGTATTACACATTATTAATACAGTAAATTCAAGCTTGGTGCAATTTTACTTTAAATACTGTGTAACTTTACACCAGACTGAGCACGGTCACGAAAAATCCTTTCACCATTTCATTCTACTTCACGCCGCCAGGTATGTTAAGTCAACCAAATGTTTTTGTGTAATATTTGTGAACTAGTTTTCGAATCAGTAACCGTAAAATCATTGTCAACCGTATTAAGTTTTTACAACTTTAAAATTAGACAATGGGATGAACTTAAATTATAGTAAAATTACACTGCATTGAGTACGATACTGAATATGGTGTAAGTCGTTACAAATAAATATGTATTGTGATTACATGATTTTCAGCAATTTTACACATTACATATGTACGTAAATCATGTAAAAATTATACTCCACACGCTACACACTAGTATGGGAACAGATAAATATGTATTTCTTACATGCTTTACTTGTAATTTTACACTTTTCACATGTTAAGTATAATATTATATTATAATAAATCATGTAAATAATACGACATGCATAATTTCACCACTGGCATTTTGATCGTTGTAAGACTATACTGTACCACACTAGACAGATATTCAAAAAAGAACACTATCGAGTAACTTTGCGCAAAAGAAGAATTGATACATAATAATATTAATGAAAATACACAACGCCTTTGAATTCTCTATAACTTCGTTTAAGCTTACGTACTTTTATGTAAGTTTTACATATATTACACATTTTTCCTTAAATTTACGTTCTCATTGTAATTAACCATACAGTAAAAATTACTCAGCAAAAAGTAGTACTTTTTCTGCAAATTTTTACTGTGTACCTACATGTAATGTGAAGTTGCGTTTTTAATTTATGATTTTACCGTATAAATAAAATATAAATCCGAATTAAATTGTCCCCTATAATAAAATAGGAAATTTAGACAAAAATCATGTAATAATAACATTCTCTGTGTAATAATTGAGCCACCTTTGTGTATTGATTACGCAGCTATTGCAAAATAATTACATCACTAATGTGTTTTGATTACGCATATGCTGTATAATTATTACAACTTATTTGTGTAATTCTCCAACTAATTACACGTCCATGTTATTTTACCATAACTGTCGATGGAAAACAGTTGTCAACTATAATAATGGTAAATTTACTCCAATATTTCTTAGCATGTAGTACGAGTATAAGAACAGCCTTAAAAAAATATTAAAATACCACAACAATTCCCTTCGTATGCTATCATAAAAAACTTCCTTTTCCTGTCTTCTTATCAATTTATTGTGTTAAACATACAAAGAATGCAAAACACCAAGAAAAGGACATTATATAAAACAGGTTGCCTATCTGAAAGTTAATTCTTAGCGACTTTCTTACAGAAATCATCGATCACAGCCCGATGCAATCGAATAAAGTTCTCACCATCTCTCTGAAGATTTTTGATATTTTTCGGACTGGCATCGTCCATTTCCATCGAAGCAAACTCCAATTCTGCTTGTATCCTTATGTAGCCATTAGGCAGGATATTTTCCAACTGATAGTCGACAACTTCCACGCTTGAGGCTAATAGAATTTTTATGATTGGCCGTATCCAGGATAGTTTTCCTGTTCGTCCGGTCAGAGTGCATTTTTCCGAATTGATCAATCGTCCCGTTCCGATAGAAAGGACGGTTTTTTCGGCTTTCGGAAAAAGTTTCTGAGCGCTGGCATACGCACAGGCTGCCGGATTATTCGAGAGTACAACGCCATCGATCAGTACCAGTTTCACGCCATTATAATTTAACGTTTTCGGCGAAAAGTATGTTGGTGCAGCCGAGGTTGCCCGAAGTGCATCTTTTACACGGATTCCATTATCGGAAAACGGATAGTCTTTCCACGATTTGAAAAGACGCGGGCAATTGTTGTAGACATCGTAGCTAGTAAGCATCAAGTTCGATAGTGACTCGGATATTCTTGTTTCACCGAAATACTTATGAAGGACCTTTTCCAGATTACAATGCGAGTACTGTGTACTATCAAACCACGATCGGATCCATTGAAGTATTGTAAATTTGAATATTTTCGCGCCATAATAGCGATAAAGGTTAACCAGATCGCGAGCCGAATACTTCGGTTTACCATCGTCACCTTTAAGACATAAACCTGCAACAACTAGACCACCGGTTGATGTACCCGCCATTAAATCGAAAATTTCACAAATCGGTTTGTTCGTCTTGGACTCGATTTCAGCTAAAACCATAGCCGGAATTATTCCTCGAATCCCACCCCCGTCTACGGACAGGATGTATTTCATGGAAGTATCCTTTGACCCTGCCACCCTATCGGACTCGCTCATGACCTTTACTTGTTCAACGCTGGCCATAATTTGCGGAGAACTTTATACGTTCTGAAAAAGCATACCAAGGACTTTTAAATAAAATACTAAAATAAAAAAATTAATGATTTACGGAAACGTTCAACTAAAACTTCGACAAATTCAAACATATTTGTCTAGGGCCACTTTAATTTTAGTTAATAATTTAATTCAGTAAATAATTGTAATTTCAAATTAACTGACAAATACACTTTCGCATGCTATAGGTCACCTAGCTTAAAAGCAAAGATTCTGCCATTCTTCTGATTTGTACGTGTTGTGGTTACAGAAGTCATTACAGTTCTGAATGTTCTCCAAAATCAAATAGTGATCGTTTCTTTTTTAGATATTAAAATAGACAAAACACCATAGTTTACATCTAAGAAAGTAGTGTAATAAGTAATATTACAGGGGTAGGAAAACAGAGCAAACTTACAGCTTCGTTCAACAATAGGGGCTACATAGAAACTGATAAAAAAAACATTTTTTTTCATTTCTTATCAGTGTTATTTTTGCAAATAAACGATTTTTTAAAAGGGCCCAATGTTTTCCACATACACATGGGGCCGTGCAGCTTTTACTTACATAACACTATCGTGACTTAAAATTGCATTAAGTCCAATGCATGGAGTTCGCATCCAGATTAATGCAATTCAACAAGCCAAAAGAAGTTCGTGCCAAGTCATCACAAAAGCTATACAATACAAAAAATTGCATGACACAAATTTAACGCATCGTTGGCTAAGGTTCAACATTTTCATTTTTGTCTGCGATATTTTTTGTAAATTTTGTCATTTTTTCCCGGGCACGGACTGCGCGTTATTCGTAATTCAGCTAAAATCGTTTATTGACCGCAGCTTATTTGTTGCTTATAAATAATGTTGATTCTACGTATCGATCTCAGTCAAATCATTGAAAGCATTCGCCCAATTTAATTTCTTGTACTTCGGAATAATCGCAACAAAATGAAATTCTTCGCTTGCACCGTTTTCATCCTTGGAGCCGTCCTTGTTCAAATCCAGGCTGAAACTCCGGAACAGAAGCCACATATGGAAGCCGATACCTGGACGAACGAAGCTGAATTCATGGCACGTTACCGGAAATCACCGTCATACCTGAAATCAAAACACTCGCATGGATCATCCGGATATGCTCCAGCTCCATCGTACGCCCCAGCACCTGCAGCTCCGTCGTACTCCCCAAAACCTGCAGCTCCGTCATACGCCCCAGCACCTGCAGCTCCATCATACTCACCATCAGCTAAATCATACGCACCAGCACCTGCAGCTCCATCATACGCCCCAGCACCATCATACGCTCCAGCTCCGCTCACCTATCCATCACCAGGACCTTCCATCCCTTGCTCCAAGGCCATAGTATTCAGCTGTGCTCCATCTGTCCAACCTGCTCCATGCTCGGCACCATCATACGCAGCTTCAGCTTATTAAACACCACCGACTTTGTTATAATTTTTAAATGAATTGTCTTATTTTTTAACAAAATTTATATTAAATGAAAATAATTAAAAAAAATTTTTCCTCGTGTCTTTCTTTGGAATTCCCCAACTGGCCCTAACCGACTTCCTTCTAGCTCTTGACTTTCTAGGCTTTGAGTATTTCCTTTCTATTTTTTTTCTTCCGTTTTCATACAATTTTTCCCCAGTTTTAAGTCCATCTTAAAACCACAGGAATCGAATATTTATTGATCCGTCAAGCCGGATTTGAACCAGCAACTTTTGAGAAGAATTTACCAAAAATTTATCAGTGGTTATAGTTTAGTACCCCAGATAAAATCGGATGAACATTTTTTATAAGTTCAATTCAGCACAAACATTTTTTTAATATGCGTAATCGTACTCCTTCAGTTAGCTACCGTACAAAAGTTTTTAAAATTCGAGTATTCCCGGCTTTACTCTTGCTTTAAGTCTATCTTAAAACGACAAGAATCGAATACTTTTTGAACCGTCGAGCCGGATTTGAACCAGCAACTTTTGAGAAATAGTAGAATTTACCAACAATTTTAACAAGTTTAATTCAGCTCCAAAAGTTTGTTAATGGACGCAATCGTTCTACTCCTTCAGCTAGCTACCGTACAAAAGTTTTAAAAATGCCCGTGGTCCCAGCTTTGCTCTTGAGAACGTGTTGAGCTACAAAACTAAAATTTTATATGATTACAAGGCCACCATACAAAATCCTTTAAAATACGTGACTACCATTATTTCACAATTACAAAAGAACCAGCAAATCTTCTGCTTTATACAACTATATAAATTTACACCAATGGTGCTACTTTTTCGAGAAGCTACCACACAAAAGTTCTTAAAAAATTGGTGCTGGAGTACCACGTGATTGGCTACGGCCTATCGAGATTAAATAAGTTTGTGAAAGATCGTAACAAATAAGTGTTCACGGATATTCGTTTCGATTGTTCTTTCCAGTGGCTTCCTTACAACATTTTACAGGAAATTGCAAGCCTGGCAATTAGGACTTAGGACATACGAATAATTTTGTGGCCACAGGGAATAACTTGGTAAGTCGTAAAATAGTAAAATGGGCTAAGTGTACTGTGGTCATCTCCCAAGACTTATACGCACTGTGGAGAAGGTTTTGTTATGTATATGTTATTTGATCACATTATTCACGTGGTATTAATCACGGACGAGCGTGTAGCTGACTACTTCACCTCACCCAGTGTACCGTTGGTCTCGCGATGAAGTAACTCTAGCATTTCTTCAAGGCCTAGGCCCGATTTGGGCTGTTGCGCCATTGATTATTATTATTATTTGATCACATTGATGTCAACAAAATTAATTTTTTCACAAAAACTGGATTTACGGGAATATTTTAATAGTATAAATAGCAAAAAAGTGCTGCCTTGAATAGTTTTGTTTTTCGACTGACCAACTTATTACCTGTGGCCACAGATTTACGGAACACAGCAGAAAAAGAGCTACACCGAAAAAAAATTGAATTCACAAAAGTATTATAATTAATGTGTTTCAATCAACAATGTTCTTTAAATTAATGTAAAAATCGTTATAACAATGAACAAAATCATTCATGGATCTGAATAGATTTAAAATATTCACAATTCTTAAATTAATGGGAGTTATTAAAAGTTAACCCAATTTTGGATTAAAGACTATTGTCATATTAATTAAATTGTTGATTTCAAAAAAAGAAACCATTTACGAGTTTTGATGAAATATTTGTTAATGTTTTGTTCATAGTGATGAGAGCATTGATGAACGTGTTCATTATATTACATAACAAGTGCATAAAGGCATGGTAGATATTGAGTTGCAGTCTTATGATTAAGTGCACACTTTCATAAATTTGATGAAAATATTCTTTGACCTCAGTTAGTGCATTGAAATCATGACCCAATTGGTCTATTATGTACTGAAACTGAAAGTTCAGTTCTGACAAGCAATAAAAGTAAAAATAATAAAGTCTTTGTTTGAAAAGAATTGAATATTTTTGAACCGTCGAGCCTGATTTGAACGAGCAACTTTTGAGAAATAGAAGAATTTACCAAAAATTTAGCTGTGAACTGAACAAAAAAAGACAGAACAAAACTAAAGAAGAATGTAGGATTCGCATATCTAATTCTTTATTTCTATTGCATGTTCAGAGAAGACACCTTGGCATAATCCTGTAAAATAATCCCAATTTTCAGAAGGATTCAGAAAGGTGAAAACAATTCAAAATAAGCCAGAAGTAGCGCAGGAAGCTGAAATTTAACTGGGAGATCCATTTACGATCATTTGAAAAGACATGATTTTTAGAAAATATTTTTTATTATTTTATGCAGAAGTTTCTATTCAATTTATTAATCCACTAGATTCAGGTGATTTTCAGTAAGCTGAAGATCCATATGATGGGGCGGAGCATGGAGCAGGCTGAACTGATGGAGCACAGCTGAATACGATGGCCTTGGAGCAAGGGATGGAAGGTCCTGGTGATGGATAGGTGAGTGGAGCTGGAGCGTATGATGGTGCTGGGGCGTATGATGGAGCTGCAGGTGCTGGAGCGTATGATGGAGCTGCTGGGGCGTACGATGGTGCAGGTGCTCCATAAGCTGATTTCGCTGACTTCCGGAATCGTGCCAAGTATTCTGCTTCAGCTGCTGCTCCTTCCCGGGTATCAGCTTCCATAAGCGGCTGGGCTTCCTGAATTTCGGCCTGGATTTGAACGAGGAAGGCTCCAACGACGACGAGAACGGCAAAAGCGAAGAATTTCATATTGATGAGTTCTGAAATGTAAGTAATTAAAGTGGCTAAATGGTTCCAATGAACTGACTGATATCGATATGAAACACTCCATCGTATTTATAGCAATCAGTAAATTATGCCGTCGGTCAATAAAATGCTTTTGCTGAATTACGAATTTTTTCCAGTCCAAGTCCAAATCGGAAGAAAATTGCCTTGGATACAAAAATATCGAGGCCAATATTGCAACGTTCGAAATAATGTAAATGCCGCTTTTTGAGGTGGATGTAGAAAAAAATTCTTAGGTGTGATTTTTTATGGAGTCTAACGAATTTTTTACAAAGAAATTGAATATCGAACTGATTTCAATTATTCATTAATTGTATGCCTTGACATATTAAAAAACGCTTCAGCCTATGAAATTTTTAGTTTAAGGAGTATGACAAACTAAGTCTCGGCTTAATGAGAGACACACATTTTTTAGTAGTGTACAAGTTTCCAAATTTTCGTCCATCCGCCAATATTCTACTGTTCAATTGTCTTTTTAACCTTACGCACATTAACTGGCAAATGTTACAAAGCTTAAATTTTGTTCAACATTTCTAACGTAGCTGATTTCGGTAATACAGGAATTCTCTCACTATATTATCTATCACTGTTATTATCTATCACTTTTAGTATGTATCACTATCACTCTAAGTACTTCGAGTAGGTGACACCCAATTTTCGATAATACAAAAAAGAGTTTTAAATTTAACGTAAGTTAGTTAGCCAAGACTTACAGGTATACAAATTTTCTAATTTCTTTATGAAGCTCTCATAAAAAAGGCTTCAAAAGAAGTGGTAACCGAAGAATGCGCAACGCAATGAATCTAAAATTGGTCTGAATTATTTTTATAAAAATACTTAAAGTACTACAAAGCAACCCAGTTATAACGTACCTTAAAGGGACCACAAAAGTAGAACGTTATAACCGATAGTACGTTATAACCAACATTAAAACCTTTCACATTTGTACATGGGATTGAAAAAAGGAACTTTATAACCGATAGTACGTTATAAAAGTGTGCTTTATAAGCGGGTTGCACTGTATAATGTTGTAATAAACCTTTAATATCATGAAAGTGTTGCTACCTTAAGTCTTGTATTTTCAAGAATCTAAATCTATGGTAGTAAATACCAAAATATTTAAGAAGATCGAAGATCGCTCGAGATAATGTTCTGCCAATTTAGATACTCGAGAGATGAACAGGGCGTCCAACTATAAGGGATAATCCTTTTGGGGGAGGGAATTTCATTTTTAAACGAAAAATATTTGTTTTCCTTAAAATTTAAATAATTAGTTAACACGCTTATTACTGCAATTAGCTGATTAATTTAAAAATATAGTTTAAACGTTTATCTCGATTTCTAAAATAAAACACAATTATAATCGAAACTAGTGAATAAATTTATCTATCTATGTATGCTAACAATTTATTCAACAATTTATTCAACAATATTTGTATTTATGTAAAACAGACAGCGTAAAAAATCTACCAACTGTCTGGGTGTAACTTTAATATATTTTTTTTGGGTAGAAGACAGGAAACGGTTTTAAGGAAAATGTATTATAGTATGTGCAGGTACGAAGATACGAAAAAAACCCCAACCGCAGTCACTTGCTACCACTATCAAAACATTATTAAAAAAAAATAATATAGTAAAAATTATTTTTCTATGAGATTCCGTCAACTAACTTCCTATCCTGTAATAAACATATTTTTTTTCTTTCAATCAACCCTCTAACGCCCTCATTCCCTCAACACTCTACCCACAAAATCGTTCTACTACTGCACTTAACTCCTGTATAAATTCTCATGTCTTTTTCATGTCTTTTTCATGTCTCAAAATTACCCTTGATTTCCTAGGAAAATTTACTCGTCGAAAATCTCGCTTTTAACATATACTCCACAAATATGTATACAAAATTCATACAGTGTTACCTTACACTTTTAAACATCAACTTTACACTTTAAGAAATTTTTATATTTTATCTTGTTACGGGTATAGTGCAATAGAACCTAACAAAACTAGCTACTGTGTAAATACATATATTGCCAATGTGTTTAATATTGAATTCCAATTTTATGTATAAATCTTTTAAAAATTTCAACTAAAGTCAATCGAATTTCTATGTTACTGTCCTAATCAAGCTACTCTTTAGTACAGAATTATCATTAAATTTATAATCAACAATCCAAATGTAATAATTAATGTATTTTTATATTGGCAATAAATTTGAATTGAATTGAATCGTCTATACAAAACAAAAGTAATTTTTCTTGGTCAAAAGGAGTTTTCCCCCCAACGTCTGTACACAATCATCTGCAAAGATAATTTTTTTACAAGGAGGTCTACTTTTATAGCTCTAAGTTTCAACTTTCTAACATAAACCATTTTATCTGTCTAAAACGCTCAATCACCTTCCTCCTCATACTCCCGCCTACAAAAAATACACCACTTAAGGATGTTAACTGAGTTTATTCACCAGAAGAAATTTAAATTTTATTTTGTGTAGAACAAATCCTTCCAAGATCATGTCTGAAATGTTCAGTCTAAAACGCTCATTACCCTTCCGCCTCATACTCCCACCCACAAAAAATACACCACTTAAAGAAGTTATCTTTAGATTATCTACCAAAAAAAAATTAATTTAATTTTGTGGAGAGCAAAACAGGCGGACAAATTGACTTTTTATTATTTTTATATTTGCGGGCCTATTAATTCTGAAACGTAAACATACCAAATTTAAGAGTAGTATTTTTTTTTTAAATTTTAAGCCTTCAAAATTGTTTGCGTATAGAGGAAAAGCAGACAGACGTACTATTTATTTTTTTGTTCGCTAGCACTGAGATACGAAATTCAAAATTTGAGGGTACAATTTTTTTAAATTACAAACCCTCAAAAGTATTTGGGATCTTAATTTCAAGTTGAATTTAAGATTGTGTTATCAAAAAAATTATTAAGTGGAGTTTTATACCTACTCGTCACCTAAAATTCGTCAATCAACTCTCACTTCCATAACTTAAGATAACTTTCTAAGATTTTAGTGAGTATAAGATTTTAAGGAGGCCAAGGTCCGATTTGGACTGTATACGCCATCGTAAGTAAGTAAGTATAAGATTATAATGGAATAACTGAGCCTTGAGAGTTCTTATCAAATAAAGCTGCATAACCCCTGCTAAGACCTAAATTAACTTTGTCCAACCAGATCATAGGCATTAGAAATTTCATACATTACAAATTTTAATAGTTCCTCCATAACGACAATTAATCAAAAACTGATTAACTCTTTTCACCTGTCGTGTACAAATCACGATTCATCGATAAAACGCAATATTTACATTATTTCGACTGCAATGCATTAAAGCCCCAATACTTCTGCATCTAAGACATTTCTTTTGGATTGGACTTCGCCTGGGCAAAATTCGTAATTCAGCTAAAATCTTTTATTGACCGCACTACAAATTTATCGAATAGTATAAATAATGTGGAATCTTGCATATTGTTATCAGTTAATTCATTGGACGCATTTAGTCACTTTAACCTACTTGTACCTACGGTTTTTTCAGAACTCATCAAAATGAAATTCTTCGCTTGCACACTTCTCGTCGTTGGAGCCTTCCTCGTTCAAATCCAGGCCGAAATTCAGGAAGCCCAGCCACTTATGGAAGCCGATACCCGGGAAGCAGCAGCAGCTGAAGCAGAATACTTGGCACGATTCCGAAAGTCAGCGAAATCAGCTTATGGAGCACCAGCTCCATCGTACGCCCCAGCCGCTCCATCATACGCTCCAGCACCTGCAGCTCCATCATACGCCCCGGCTCCTTCATACGCCCCGGCTCCTTCATACGCCCCGGCACCAGCTTCGCTCACCTATCCATCACCAGGACCTTCCATCCCTTGCTCCAAGGCCATCGTATTCAGCTGTGCTCCATCAGTCCAGCCTGCTCCATGCTCGGCCCCATCATATGGAGCTTCAGCTTACTAAACACCACCTATAGGACTTAGGATTTTTAATTGCTAATGGATTATTGTATTTAATAGATATTACAAATTTGAATAAAATAAAAAACATATTGTACCAAAAAATTAATTGTATCTTTTCACTGTTTATTTTTCTGCTCGATTTTGGCGACGATCCCCTCATTTTTAGCCGGATTTTAATATTGATTGAATTTTTGGACATTTGAGCTCCTCTTTTGTTTGCGGTAAAAATAAACCAAAATCGAAAAAAGTTACTCTTCAAAAAAATGCTCTTGCCAAAATTTAGGACAATTTTCCCAAATTCTCTTACAATTCTCCAATTTCGACAAGTGACTCTTTAAGCAAAAAGTGCCCAAAACCGATTTTAAAAAATTAATCGTAATTTTTGAATTTTCCTTTTTGACGCTTTTGGCCACGCTTTTGACGATTTTGATCCGATTTTAATTTGGTTTGCTTTTTTGAACATCTATTGAACTCCCCTCCTCATTCGTTTGATGTGACACTTGCAAAAATCTTAAATTTTTACTTTAAAAAAAAAAATGCCATTCCCTTGGCTTTTTTTAGTGCCATTTTTTCAAAATCCTCTTTCAATTGTCCGATTTTGGCAGTGATCACTTAAATTAAAGGTGCTGGTGTCTCCTTTTTAAATTGCAAAACAGATTTAAAAAATTTAAGTAGAGTCGCAAATTTTGACTGTTTTTTTCGACGTTTTCGTACACGATTCCCTCAATTTGGATCCGATTTTAATTTGGTTTGTATTTTTGAGCATCTGTTTAGCTCCTATTTCATTTGGTGTGTCACTTGCAAGAATCGAAAATTTTGACTTTTTCGAAAAAAAAATGCCATGATCCCTTGATCCCGTACCATTTTTTCCAAATTCTCTCCCAATTGTCCGATTTCGACTAGTGACCACTTAAATTGAAGGTGCGGGTGTCTTCTTTTCAACTCCGCAAACAGATTTAAGAAATTTAAAAAATTTGCGGCCAGGAGAGTCAATAGAATTGCATTTTTGAGCATTTAATCAGCTCCATTTTCATTGGATGTATCAATTGCAAAAATCGAAAATTTTGACTTTTCAAAAAAAATTGCTTTTTCAGAGCTATTTCCAAAATCTCTCACAATTGTCCGATTTTAACAAGTGACTCCTTAAATTAAAGGTTCTACTGCTTCCATTTCAAATCCGCAAACAGAATTAAAAAATTTTAAAATTTGCGGCCAGGAGAGGCAACAGGAGATTATCGGCCACCATTCCCCAATTGTTATTCCGACTTTAATTTTGATTGGACCTTTCTAAAACTATAGCGCATAAGTTGTGAACATTGACCGCAAAAACTATATAAAGAAACACTCTACGTCCTGAAACTGAAGTAACACTTTTTACAACATTATTTTTATTGATATACAATAGACAACGTAAAAAATCTACCAACTGTATGAAAACAACTTTAATAAAAAAAAATTTGGTTAGAAGGCAGAAAGCGTTTTTAAAGAAAGTGTAGTGCAGGGAATGGAGATACGAAAAAAACCCCAACTGCAGTAACATGCTACCACTATCCAGAAAAATATTTCGTAAACTACCTTCCTATCCTGTATTAAAAATATGTTTCTTCCTTCAATCAACCCTCTTAAGCCCTCATCCACAATACTCTACCCTACCCACAAAAACGTTCTACTACTGAACCCAACTCCTGTATAAATTCTAAGATCATATCTGAAATGACCGTTGAGATAAAACTTGATTTTCTTGGAAAATTTACACCTAAAAAATTCCGCTTTTAGCGTAAAAATAATTTTTCTTGATCGGAAAATAGTCAAAAGGAGTTTTTCCCCAAAATCTGTACACCTTAACCCAAGAAGATCATTTTATGGCCACGAGGTTTACTTTCATAACTCTACATAAGTTTCAACTTTCTAACTTAACAATGTTCACTCAGTTTATCCACCAAAAAAAAATTTAAATTTAATTTTGTGCAGAACGAGTCCTTCTAAGATCATGTCTGAAATAGCTCTTGAGATTAGACTTGGTTTCCTTGGAAAAATTGGTCCTCACAAATTTCGCTTACACTCCACATACACATAGCATACACTCCACTTATTCGTGTATACGAAACGCTCCTTCACCTTCGACCTCATACATACATCCACAAAAAATACACCACTAAAAGAAATTATCTTTATATTATCTACCAAAAAAAAATTTTAAATTTGGTTTTGTACAGAACAAATCCTTCAAAAGCGTGCTTACGGTAAACAGGCGGACAAATTGACTTTTTATTATTTTTATATTTTCTTGCCTATTAATCCTGAAACTTAAAAATACCAAATTTAAGGGTATCTAGTCATTTTTTTCTTTAAATTTCAAGCCTTCAAAAATATTTGCGTATGGCGAAAAAGCAGATAGACGGACTGTTCATTTTTTTGTTCGCTAGCACTGAGAAAGGAAATTCAAAATTTGAGAGTACCATTTTTTTTAAATTACATACCCTCAAAAGACTTTGGGATCTTCATTTCAAAATTTAAGATTTTATTATCAAAAAATTATTAAGTGAAGTTTAATACCTACTCGTCTTCTAAAATTCGTAAATCAACTCTCACTTCCATAACTTAAGATGACATTCTAAGATTTTAGTGACTATAAGGGTTGCATGGAATAACTGAGCCTTGAGAGTTCTTATCAAAAAAAGCTGCATGACCCCTGCGAAGACCAAGATTAATAAGATCATAATAATCCAACCAGATCATAGGCATTCCCAATTTCATACATTACAAAGTTTAATAGTTCCTCCATAACGACAATTAATCAAAAACTGAGGTAATCTTTCCACATGTCGTGTACAAATCACGATTCATCGATAAAACGCAATATTTACATTATTTCGCCTGCAATGCATTAAAGCCCCAATACTTCTGCATCCAAGACGTTTCTTTTGACTTGGACTTCGCCTGAGCAAAATTCGTAATTCAGCTAAAATCTTTTATAGACCGCAACACAAATTTATCGAATAGTATAAATAATGTGGAGTTTTGCATATTGTTATCAGTTAATTCATTGGACGCATTTAGTCACTTTTACCTACTTGTACCTACGGTTTTTTCAGAACTCATCAAAATGAAATTCTTCGCTTGCACCCTTCTCGTCGTTGGAGCCTTCCTCGTTCAAATCCAGGCCGAAATTCAGGAAGCCCAGCCGCTTATGGAAGCCGATACTCGGGAAGGAGCAGCAGCTGAAGCAGAATACTTGGCACGATTCCGGAAGTCAGCAAAGTCAGCTTATGGAGCACCTGCTCCATCGTACGCCCCAGCCGCTCCATCATACGCCCCAGCCGCTCCATCATACGCACCAGCACCTGCAGCTCCATCATACGCCCCAGCACCATCATACGCTCCAGCTCCACTCACCTATCCATCACCAGGACCATCCATCCCTTGCTCCAAGGCCATCGTATTCAGCTGTGCTCCATCAGTCCAGCCTGCTCCATGCTCGGCCCCATCATATGGAGCTTCAGCTTACTAAACTCCACCGATAGGACTTAGGATTTTCAATTGAATTGGGGCTAATGGATTTTTGTATTTAATAGATATTAAAATTTTGAATAAAATAAAAAACAGATTTAAAAAAAATTTAATTGCAATTTTTCACTGTTGGTTTCTCTGCTCGATTTATGCCGGATTTTTAGCCGGATTTTAATTTTGATTATGTTTTTGGACATCTATTGAGCTCCTCTTTTGTGTGCGGCAAAAAAATCGAAAAAATTGCTTTTCCAAAAAAATGACATGTTACAAATTTTCGGGCAATTTTTTCCAAATTCTCTCACAATTGTCCGATTTTGAGAAGTGACCACCACTTCAACTAAAGGTGCGGTTGTCTCCTTTTCTAATCCTCAAACAGATCTACAAAATTTAAAACTTTGCGGCTAGGAGAGGTAAAAGATGAGTAGTAAATTTTAACTGTTTTTTTAACGCTTTCAGCCACCATTCCCACACTTTTGATCCGATTTTAATTTGGTTTGCATTTTTGATCATCTATTGAGATCCTCTTTCATTTGGTTTATCACTTGCGAAAATCGAAAATTTTGACTTTTCAAAAAAATGCCATGGTTTTTTTAGTGCTATTTTTCAAAATTCTCTCAAAATTGTACGATTTTAACAAGTGACCACTTAAATTAAAGGTGCGGGTGTCTCCTTTTCAAATCCCTTAACAGATTTAAAAAAAAATTAAAAATTTGCGGCCAGAAGAGCCAAAAGAAGAGACGCAAATTTTGACTGTTTCTTTTTTCAATGTTTTCGGCCACCATTCTCTCAATTTGGATCCGATTTTAATTTGGTTTGCATTTTTGAGAATCTGCTGAGCTTCTTTGTCATTTGGTGTGTCACTGGCGAAAATAGAAAATTTTAACTTTTCAAAAAAATGCCATGTAACCCCCTTGACTTCTTTTTAGAGCCATTTTTCAAAATTCTCTCACAGTTCTCAGATTTTGACAAGTGATTCCTTAAATAAAAGGTGAGGTTATATCCTTTTCAACTCCGAAAACAGATTTAAAAAATTTAAAAATTTACGGCCAGGAAATGTAAAAGAAAAGTCGCAAAATTTGAAATTTTTTTCCGAGGTTTTTGGTCATTATCCCCCCATTTTTGTTCCGATTTGAATTTTGTTGGATTTTTGAGCATCGGTTGAGCTCCCCTTTCGTTTACAGCGTTATTTGCAAAAATCGAGAAAAATATAATTTTTTTGCTGCGGTACAGCTTAAATTAAAGGTGCTGGGGCCCATATTCCAAATCCGTAAATAGGTTTTTAAAAAGTTGCGCCTAAGAAAAAAAAAATAAGGGTCACAAACTCTGAGGTTTTTTCACTGTTTCTTTGCACGATTTGAATCTTTTCTGAACTCACTGCACTATCGCATGGTTTGCTTAAAAATGTTAAAGCCCATCCCGAAATTAGGACAATAAACAAGGCTACGCCGCACAGAGTTGCCTTAAATTAGCCATCTTAAACAATTTCTAAAAAGAATCGTGCATACCTAAAAGAAGATGATTTCCAAAAACCAACAAACATATAATTTAAAAAAATATATGAAAAATTGTTTGTACTTACCGGAATAATTAAGGGGTGTCTTTAATACCAAAAGCGCAATATCGTGATGATACTGCCCTTGCTTGAACTCCGGATGGACAACAACATGACTGATGGCATGATTGATGGAACGTGGTGCACAAAAGCCGGTAGTTGCGCAATCCGGATCCGATACAGTGTCGTACTCTCCAACTCGAACTGACGACCTTCCGAGAAAACACAAATTGCCGAATTTAAATACGAGTATCTCAACATGATAGTCAAAATTTAGCCACCCACATCTTACAGATACTCACAATCTATGACCATCGGCCTTGGCCAGAGCACAATGCGCTGCAGTTAAAATTACACGTCTTGAAATTATAGAGCCTGCACATGGATACGCAAAGCTTCCACTGTTAACATCTAAGAAACCGAGAATTATACCTTGTCAGCAAGGTCATCGGAAGATTTAATTCAAGACGTACTTTTGAATCCAATCCGGGCGACGAATGGAAACGATCCAAGACCCTTATAGAATTGTCCTTGCACCAAACTTCGGCCGCATACTTGATTTCGTTCCAGCGGACTGGTCGGACAACAGACGTGTGGCATTTCATCGGTACCGCCACAGAACAAGGATCGGTCACCAAAATAGCAACTTTTCGCCAAAGTTAAGAGAATTGCTGAACACTCCGATAGTGGGATACATTGACTTACACCGGTACAGGCTGATGTATAGTACGTGCGGGACTCGAGTTTAGTTTGAGCGGCAAACGATTGATCTGCGGACTTGTCGGATAGATGGCGTTCGGACTCGATTAGTATATGATCTGAAAGATAGATGGAAGTGTGATTGATTTTCTGTAATCTTTATCTGATTGAAGGCTGCGCTTGATGCATCCATTTAGAAGCCGTATCAAAGCCGTGGCAAACTCGGTTTAATTTATTTATGAGGGATTGAGTCCTTGAAGGATATAAGAGCTATTAAAAATTGCGAAGAACATAGTATCAAACACTTGATCAATTTTTTGTTCAAGCAACTAGTTCAGTAATTGCATTAAGACCTAGTAACGAAGTAGTTCGGAAGAGCACTCCCATAAGTTAAATGAACGAACTAGTTCGCAGTGAATTCCGGTCCTAGTTCGTTCGTATGAAGTAGTTTGTCATCACATTTGCGTACACTATGTATCATTCCACTCTCGCGAACTGGGAACTAACAGAATAGCTGGTCCTCGGTTCGCGAGGGAAGTCAGGACCTTTTTTTTTTTGGTCGTCACATTCAGTCTCGCGAACTTAAAAAAAGGAAGAGGAACTAGTTCGTTCGCAAGGACCTTTTTTTTTGTTTTAGGTCATCACCTTTAGTCTCGCTAGCTGCGAACTTAACAAAAGGAACTAGTTCATTCGCGAGGGAAGTGAGGACCTCTTTTTTAGGACATCACATTCAGTCCTGCGAACTGAGTACTTAAAAAAAACTACTTAGTTCGAGAGTGAGGACCTTCGCAGTTCGTAGTGAGGACCTTTTTTTAGGTCATCACATTCCCATACACCATTTATCATTTCTTTCTCGGGAACTGCGAACTACTCGTACAATAACGAACTCGTTCGCGAAGGGTTGGGAACTAGTTCGTTCGCGATCACTAAGGTGAACTAGAATAGAATACGGAAGCCTACTGCAGAGGACTGAGCTAGTGTAGCCATGATTGGCCCAGTCCTTTTTTAATATTGGCCCAGCCCCTTTTTATTTTATTCTGTTAAGATGGACATTGTCAAAGAAATTGCTAACAATATCTATCAAGCAAAAGACAAGATAGAGTTTGAGTTCCAGTCTTCAAACAAAAAATCAGAGTATTTCCTCTCCCACTTCCCAACCCTTATTTAAATAATAAAATACTGTGATCAATTTAAAAAAAATGCTACCCTTTAGGACGTTTTTTTAGGAGTATTAAACCTGAAAAAAAGAAAGAAATCCAGTCTGTCTGTCCACCGTACGACTCCTAAAACATGCATCCTTAATTGGAGTCCACTTTTTTAGGGTCTATCACTAAAGCGTGAATATTAAAACTTTAAGGGTTGTAATTCTTTTCGAAATTACATGTTACTTAAAAAACACGTCCACGTTGGTCAAAATTCTAGAAAGAAACCTTTTCTGGCTACGTGGCTGTTTGAAAATTGGGAACACGAGAAGATTAGGTTCACTAGTTGGGCGAAGCTTATGTTAGGTCAGAAAAAAGCTGAAGTAAGTTCCATAGATATCCTTTATCTGGACATCGGTCCTTCTCATAAGTTGTTCAACGGTAAGCTGCGGGACTTATTGATCAGTTTTATTGCTCCTCTTCGTATTTTGCGGCCAGGTTTCTTTTCATTTGCAGGGGTCGTTTTCAACAGTGTGTCCCCACAACTACCCTAATTTAATCAGCGACGATATCTTGGTGCCCTACAACGCTACCTGGTTCAAACCTTTGCAAGGAAAAAGCTCCGAAATATCCTAGAGCATAAGCTTGAATAGAGAGCTTTTATACCGATCAATGAGCGACGCAGTCTGATCCTATTCCTGACACCTCTTTTTATCAGGACATCTTTTTTTCTATTACTGACAATTTTTGTGCAATTACCAAAGGTTCCTTCTTCAGCACTACCAAAACTCAAAGTGAACAAAACGAAAAACACCACAGAACAGGACGAAAAACTTCTCGAAACTTTTATACCGCACGATTCCATTGTCGCAAACAACTAAAGCTAAATTTCAAAAATTCCGAAAATTTCGTTGTGAATATGCCGAACTCAAAACTAAAACTAAAGCAATACAAGTTTTCGCTATCAACATCCATCAGACTACAATTGAACTGATGATGCTGATGATAATGATGATTTTTCCACAGGTGAGTTACCGAGCATATTTTTTGATTTCCGGTCAACAGAAATTACGATTTGTAATAATAATAGTGTAGTTATAGAGATATGTGACTACATACGTGTAGTATGGGTGGATAGATTAAAATCATAATTTGTTCAACCGACTGGCATCAATAATTTTTAGTTAGAAATAGAGACGAGCATAGAGTGATTAGCGGATCGGTTACATTGGCGAAATTCTTTCAATTAGATTGACAATGACGATGAAGAATGGAACAAGGAATAAAAAAATATTTGGCAAAAACAATCAGGAAGAGAAAATTCTAATGGAAGTAGAGTACTGAGGGAGTAGGCTTCATTACCATTTCCTAGAGTTACATAAGACATGAAACTATCCATGCTACGGAAGCAGGAAGATACAATGTTGCATGTATGGTATACCTTAATGAACTTGCTACATTGTTTCTTAAATAATAAAATATTTAAGTGTATCAGAAATTTTGAGCAATTGGCTACCTTTCACGTTTCCGGGGTAGAAAACCCTTAAAATAGCAAACAAACAAAAAGTCAGTCCGTCCGCCATAAACGCCGTATGCAAACTTATTTGACGTGTCATATCTCAAGAACCTCTACAGATATGTACTTCAAATTTTCATAGTGGGCGGAATGTGAAGATCGCTATTATTATCTCTATATATTATATGAATCTCATTTGTAGTTCAATTTTGTAACTCTTATATCGTCAAGCTGCTCAGTTCAGCGTGAGAAATTAGTTTTTTTTAGAGATAATTGCCGCTAGTAGCAGCTATACTCCAGGGGGAGCCTTTATTTTTAACGTACGACCGAAATTTCAAAAATACTTCAAAAATCTGTAATCCATTTCCCTTCTTTGCTTGTATCCCATGCTGTATATTTGACTAAAAAAATTTGACGAAAAGTTGAGTCAAATTTTGTCCATCAAAATATACTGTGCAGAGCAAATAGAATAATGAGGAAAATTGTATTTTCCAGCGAGAATATTAATTTATTTGACGGTGTAAAAGGGTGGAAGGAAGGGGATTAGAGCAAAATTTTTGAAATATGTAAGTACTGAACCAATTCCGATACAGTACCGATTAAAACAAAGTAGTAAAAATTCTGGTGTATTTCCTATTACATTCTTCAGTACTGAAAATAGACATTGTTTTACTTAAGTCTAAATTCAGATCATGTTTAAAATTTTCAGTAGATACTTAAAGAAATTTTGTTTGGGCAATTGTTTCTGAGGTAACGAAACATTATTGATTTAAATAAGTCTTAAGTAGAAGTGCTAGTTGTGGATGTAGAAACTGTGAACGAAAAACCATTACTATCTGCAAGGTGTTACCTAAAAACAGTAATTGCATTAGGAGGGGGTGATAGAATTTTGGTTATCTAAAACGCCTATGTATGCCATACAGTCATATATTTGACTATTAATTTTGAGGAAAAGTCCAGTCAAATTTTTTTTTGGAGAAATAGTCCTTGTGTACTCTGGGCAAAGAAAAATTACATTTTCTGACTGCATTTGACAGCGAGAATAGTCAAATATTTGGCATCGTATCATACAGTGTAATACGAGGCTTAAGTATAGTGGTTGATTGAGTTCTTCGTTTCATCAAATTTGAAATTGTGTTCTTGTTACATGATGGAAGTCTCATCCAAAATTGAATAGGTTATTCGAAAGGATTTTTTTAATAGAAGGGCTAGTTGTAGCCGCAGCAATTATGAAGGAAAAACCATTACCATCTGCAAAGTGTTATCTAAAAATACTACCATAAGTGCATTAGGAGGGCTTGATATAAAATTGATTTTCTAAAACTTCTATGCCATACTGTAAAATATATGAATATAAATTTTGACGAAAAATCCAGTCAATTTTTTTTTCGGAGAAATATGGCTTGTGTATTCTGGCAAAGAAAAATTACATAATCTGACTGTATTTGCCAGCGTGAAGAGTCAAATATTTGGCATCGTGGCATACAGTGGCTTAAGTATAGTGGGGGACTGAGTTCTCAGTTTCATCGCTTTTCGTTCAAATTTGAAATCATATTCCTTCTTATTATATGATGCAAGTATAATACAAAATTGAATAGCTTATTCAAAAGGTTTTCTAGATGAAAATACAACTATTTATTCCTATCATAAACTTTCAGTTCTTGTAAAGTTACTCATACGTGCAAAATGCTCAAATTTTTTTCCTTCTTTAAATATTGCATATTAACTTAAATGACCACACGCAACTAATTACCTGCACCACTTTATTGCCGACGTTATATCATCAAGTCATCATTTTTACCATATTATTCCGACGCCAACACAATTTTTCATTCGATTAAATTTTAATTTCAGTCGAAATTGATTTTAAATTGTAGCAAAAATTGTGGCAAAAATAAGCGATAGTGCTGATTCAGGAAAGGTTACAACCTCCGATACGCAAAAAAAGTGAAGAACAAATTTATTTTTAAATTTTTATCCAAGCGTGAGAGTAGTACAAAACCAACAATTATATTTTCATATACTCGCGGTAATTTTCTTATTACATCGAGCGTGTCGATATAATTTTTATGCACTTACCAAAAATCGCCTGGTAACAATTGGCCATCAATCACCTGATACAAGAAGCAGTTTATACGTTCAATTACCTCTGGCCGCGTGTCACAACAAATGTTTAACATTAAAATGTTTAAATTTTCTTCATCTAAAGCAGACTACTACAAAACAAATTTTGTTATATTGTTTTCAAGATTTTTGCTTTAATATAGGGCGACGACAGACACGCGACAGATCTCAATAAAATATTTAGCACTTGCATTTTAAACCATACATAATTTTACAAAACTTATAGGCCTCAGAATTTATTTAATTTTGTCTTAAAATTTATCAGGTTCTATCATCAAGGTACCTTTCCAATGGGACCGGCCCAGTAATAAGTAACCTTTCCAATGGGACCAGTCCAATAATATTGTACAGAGCCAGTTCTAATACAATGGTGACTCCTCTCAATTTTGAAAATAAACGAAAATGACATTGAATTTAATTTAGGGGGCGGGGGGGGGGGGGTTAAATACCAAATCCCCGCGTTCGCACGGGCCTGAGATAGTGTGACTATAGAGTGTCCCGGTTTCTCTGTATTTTGTATATACGTAATTCCGGTGTGTGTATCGAGACGCAACTAATATTAATTTTTTTTTTTTAATGTTCGAACATTATTCAGTCGGTCGAGCCGGATTTAAGCTAGTGACCTATGGAAAAGAAGTAAGCAAAAATTCAATTACAAAATAGTTTAGTCACATTTTGTAGGATTTGTTTTCCAGATTTGCAGAATATAGGTGAACCTAATTGCCCCACACCCTCTCAAAAAAAACATCAGGATAATTAGAAAAAAACATACCGAGCCGTTTGATCAGGCAAAGAAAAGCAGAAATTCTAAGGGAAATTATGTTTTACTCCAACATCAGCAAAGTATTTGAAATTTGGAGCATGGAGCATGGAAATATCAAGTTTCCTGTACACAGTAAAAAATGTTGCAAACTTTACAATAATTATCACATTAAAATCTGTTACGTATAGCATGTAAATTTAAATCAGAGTGTAAATTTAGACGGAAATCTATGTAAAATAAACTATTACATTTATATCATTGTTAATTTACTTTAACTGTATGAAATATACTTCTGAATTGTAATGTTACTATTAAAAAGTCTGAAAAATATATTGCAATTTGTACTTTTACAATTTTTAGTTGCAATATAAGCAAACTTCTTAGGAAAAACTACTCGAAATGCATCGAATGACTTGAGTGCGTATGTGTGTGTGTTAGTAATTGAAATGCAAAATTAAATTTGGTTTTAATTTTACCCTTTTTTGATTGGCAACAAATTGCTAACGATAAATGTCGTAAAAGGCTTTTCACTTTGCTGTACTTCCTTAATCTTATATACTAATTACACTAACTCCAACGTCTTACGATTAAATATGAAAAACATTAGTTGAAAGGGGTACAGATACTCAATATGTAGCTCTAAAGTAACTTTATAAGAAACACTGAATTTTATACATATACATATTAGGCAAAATAAAAAGAATTTGAATTTGATTTTGAATAAATGTTTGTAAAATTTACTGTGTAGCCACCATACAAAGGTTAGTTGGAAAATGTTTAACTTTGAATACCGGATGATTAGACGAATTTGTAGCATACAAAAGTTAAGTGTTAAGTATTACTGAATATTGATAAAAAAAATTTCTAGACTCTGAAAGCTAGTAACTTGAAATTTTTCACTATGTAGTATTATGTACGTGAAAATTTAGATTTCTTTGTCTAGGCTCCATACATACGTCTTTAAAAAATTTGTAAATATTCCTTGTGAAATTGTGAACTTAGAGGAATAAATTTGGCACGATTCAGTTCGGGGAAACTCCAAGACAAAAGTCCATAGACTACGTATATAGCTTCAATTGTTATGCAAACCCGACAACCAAAGACGTAATTTGTGGGAAATGGTTCCCTAAATTTTAAATTTTAAAAGGAACTGTGCCCTTTTATTTTTTACAAAAAATCCATCTTTAACGAAGTCTTCGCTGCTTCTCTAAAAAAATTAAACTGGATTTATAAACAAAGTACCAGCTCTTTTACTTAATTTAATCGTGATATATTGAAATCCAAATTTTTGGCAATTTCTTTCAGCTTCAACCGTTATTAAAATCAAAAGGTTTACTATACCGAGCTCTTCAAATATATTTTCCTTTGGCTTCTCATTCCTTTGCATTAATTCTAAATTTCAAATTTTTGAGGACTAGACTCAATTTTTCCAGATACCTTCAAAGGTATCCACCACTTAGTAAAGTTCATCCTTTTAGATGTTTGTTGCTGATATTTCATACCAAAATAAATTCATCGTCTGCCTCTGATTAAAAAATTGTTTAAGGAAAAGATCAACAAAAAAAGATCAAATTAAATAATTTAATTTCTTTACTAAAATTTATAAGATATTTGATTAAAAATGGACTTAGGTCATTTGCATCTCAGACCGACGATATGCCATATTTTGGAGCTTTGTCTAAAGATTAGATTCTACTATCTCACACTCGGATTAAAAATCCTACTCAATAGGCAACATATCAATCAAAAAAACCCAAGAGTTGTTAAACGCAACTCATCAATAATGTGGTGTTGATAATCACGTCAGCATATTTTGAAGACAATTCGATTTACGACCGTTGATCTGTTTAAAGAACGCAACAATTGCATTACTGACCGCAATATTTTTATATCCAAGCCATTTTTTCTGTGCTTCCGATTGGACTGACCACAAAACCGTAATTCAGCTAAAATCCGCGGCACAATTATTTTTCCGACTAGTATAAATTAAGTGAATTTCTCCAACTTGAAATCAGTTAATTCACTGCAAGCATTCAGTCACCTAATTCCTTGTACCGTCGCCGTTTCAGGACAAACTCATCAATATGAAATTCTTCGCTTTTGCCGTTCTCTTCGTCGTTGGAGCCTTCCTCGTTCAAATCCAGGCCGAAACTCCAGAAGCCGAGCCGTTAATGGATGCCGATACCCGGCAAGGAGCAGCAGCAGCAGCTGAAGCAGAATATTTCGCACGATTCCGGAAGGCAGCTAAATCAGCTTATGGAGCACCCGCTCCATCGTACGCCCCAGCCGCTCCATCATACGCTCCAGCACCATCATACGCTCCGGCTCCTTCATACGCCCCAGCACCAGCTTCGCTCACCTATCCATCGCCAGGACCATCCATCCCTTGCTCCAAGGCCATCGTACTGAGCTGTGCTCCATCCGTACAGGCTGCTCCTTGCTCGGCTCCATCATACGGCGCTTCAGCTTACTAAACACCATCGATTGAATCTAATGAATTGGGAATAGATACTTCTGCATAAAATAAAAAAAATTCAAAAAAATATTTAAACTTTTTTTCATTACTACTCTCAGCCAGTCTCAACATACCTTTCAGCTTCCTTCAGGACTTCCACGATTCCTCTCTTGTTAATACTACCAATCAGGATACCATCAGTATCTGTTCTGTTGGTTTCCACCCTAATTGCTGTGATTTGTTCAAAAGTATTACAGTTGGGTCGTAGGAGCCAGCCTTTAAATAACGCCTTGTGATTTGTTCAAAAGTATTACAGTTGGGTCGTAGAAGCCAGCTATCAAATAACGTATATGATTTCAACTTTAAAGCATACACTGTTAGAGATATACACATAAGTCTCAGGATATTTTCTTCTAGTTCTAGGACTTTTCTTAGTAAAAATTGTTAAGTGAAAATATGTGTTTTTGCAACAGAAACGTATCAACATTTGAACTTAATAGGGCATAGAGTCTGTGATCTACAAGCCTTTAAAAACGTTTGTGTACGGCGGACAGACGGACAGAATTTTTTTTGCAACAGAAATCTATCAATATTTGAACTTAATTGGTCAAAGAGTCTGTTAGCTACGAGCCTTTGTGTACGGCGAAGAGAAGGACTGAATTTTTTGAATTTGTACTCCAAGAGCCTGTGAGCAACGAGGCTTTTGAAAACGTTTGCGTGCGGCGGACAGACGGGCTGAATTTTTTTTGTGACAGAAACCTATCAATATTTGAACTTAATGGGTCAAAGAGTCTGTGACCTACGAGCCTTTAAAAACGTTTGCGTATGGCGGACAGACAGACTGAATTTTTTAAATTTGGACTCAATGGGCTAAAGAGTTTTTCACCTACGAGCCTTTAAAAACATTTGCGTACGGCGGACAGACAGACTGAATTTTTTAAATTTGGACTCAATGGGTTAAAGAGTCTGTGACTTACGAGCCTTTAAAAACGTTTGCGTATGGCAGACAGACAGACTGAATTTTTTAAATTTGGACTCAATGAGTTAAAGAGTCTGTGACCTGTGAAGTTTTTGACCTACGAGCCTTTAAAAACGTTTGAGTACGGCGGACAGACAGACTGAATTTTTTAAATTTGGACTCAATGAGTTAAAGAGTTTGTGACCTACAAGCCTTTAAAAACATTTGTGGACGATGGACAGACGGACTGAATTTTTGAATTTGAGCTTAATGGGTTAAAGAGTGTGTGAGCTACAAGCCTTTGAAAACGTTTGCGTCCGACGACAAGACGGGCTGAATTTTTTTTTCTGACAGAAACCTATAAAAATTTGAACTTAATGGGTCAAAGAGCTTGTAAGCTACGACCCTTTAAAAACATTTATGGGCGGTGGACAGACTGAATTTTTAGAATTTGAGCTTAATGGGTCAAAGAGTCTCAGAGTAAGCTACGAGTCTTTAAAAACGTTTGCGTACGGCGGACAGACGGACTTAATTTTTTTCTCGACAGAAACCTATTCAAGAGTCATACAGAAAATTTAAAATACATAATTCCACTGACTCGTTCCAATTCTTTGGCCAGCGTAGTTCAAACGAACCGTTCTCCCTCCTATCAAAATAAAACCAAATACTTTAATCAAAAAATGTTTAATTTTTATATTTTCATGTTTTGTTTTTGTTTTTATAAATCCTTTTTACATCGATTATTATATTTCATACATGTCCTTCAGTTTCTTTTTCATATTTCGGTTCTCAATGTTTTTTTCATCGTTTCGTTACCTTTTTCTTTTTTGTTTTTTAAATCACAATTAACACATTTATTTAATTTCTATAAATTGTTTTTAATAATGTTCTTTTTTTTGTGGGATTTTTTTGTTTGATTTCTTTTAATATTTTATTCCTAAATATATTTTATGTTTTTGTTCGTTTAAATTAAAAAAATATTTTATATTATTACATACATAGGTAGATGAAAAAGAACGATGTCTTATTTTTTTTGTATTTTAATTCTTTTTATATTTTTTATGTATATATGCATATGAAATTGTTTTTTATTTTTAATTTATTATTTTTATTATGTACACAGTTTTGTAATCTATTAAATGTATATAGACAGAAAAATAGATAGATAGGTAACATAAATTTAATAATTTCATAATATTGTTTTTAAATGGTAAGCAGTTTACTGTTGTTGTAGTCCTAAGTTTTTTATATTTATATAGTATATATATATATATATTTATATAATATAAATTTTTGTCTTTTTCTTTAATTTATTTATTGAAAATGTTTAAAAGAAGATAAGAATTTCGACATTTAAATAAATTACAGCAATTGGTCATTTTTGTAATGCGATAAGCAAAAATTTCATTATAATTTGGAAGCCCTTTTCCAAAACTGACGATTTTTTTATTCAAATCGATTTCAACAAAATTGATTTGATTTGGCAATAAAATAAAAAATAAAAACTATTTTTTCAAATTACAACTTCATCTAGGCAATTTATTGGAAGTAGCTAAACTGTTTATTATTTTATAATAATTTAATTATTTATTAGTGTAAAAAAGTTAGTTCTCCACAGTTATGAAATTAGGGATAAACTTTTTTTTCCGTAAATTTATTTGTTGCAGATCGAACTATAAGTTGTTATTGTTTTTCGTCGAAGTATCTATTATAGTTTTATTTTGATCGTAACACTGGTAGATTCGAGGTAGCCACGTTAAAAGACTTTGTTTAAACTTGAAACACATCTTTAAATCTATGATTTAAAAATTATCCATACAGGCCTATTCAGGACCGAGTCACAAGTCACAATGTAGGTCGAGAGTCTCAATTTTGTATGAATTTTGAATTAATTGAGACTTTTTTGATATGAGACTCTGATCCTGAATAGGCCTGATAGTGTACTTTTATGGGCGGGACTGTGAAGCGACTTTGACGACGTTGACTGTGTAGCTCGATCAAAACAACGGTAGACAAAGCTACATCAAGACCCTGTAAAGAGCGCCCCTCCGTCAATACGACCTCTTTTGGATAGTATACGTTATATTTATTATTCACTGCTATTTGCGATTCGCTTAAAAGCTGCGACCCGACAAGTCGCGAATTATTGCTTCTCGGTCTCAGTGTATACACCCAGGGTAAGGGCGGCCGCATATAACCGATTTCCATTCTGCTCTTACCGACTAGCCAGGCCAGGGCCCGACTTGGGCTGTCGCGCAATTAACGATGAGAATGGAAATCTTTTGTATGCGGCCAGTCTAAGCCGGAGTGTTTTTTTTTTTTGTTCTGACCTATTAACTTGATTGGTAGTCTGGGTGGCTTAGCGGCTAGAGCACTTGCCTTCGATGCACCTGGTACCAGCCTCGAATCTGCTTGGCGACAAGTAATTTTCGAGAATGGGATTGGGTGACGGACTACCAGCTCACTCAGCTGCAAATGAGTACCTGAGCTAAAATCCGGGTAATAATCACGGATGAGCGTGTGGCTGACTACTCCACCTTCTAGTGTTCCGTTGGTCTAATAGTTAATGAAGTAATTCTAACGTACCCGCCCTCAGTTTCAGCTGTCGCTCTGCTCCTGCTCAAACCTCAGCCGCCCACTAAATCCTATCAGCTTAACATTTCTTCGAATCAATATAATCACTTCTTGGCCTCCGCTCACAACACAACTGTAAGAAAGATAGGAATTAGAAATTTACAAACGTTGATGGTATTCAAGCAGAGAATGGATGGATGAAGATGATTCCATTCGACTGAAAGAAATCAAATCGGATCTGATTATTATTCGAAGCAGCATGACCACCTACTGCAACCATTCTTATCGATTTTATAATTTTGATTTTAGTTTTTGGTGTTTTGTACTTTTAAATTTCGAAATTATACGTCTTAAACCGAATTCTGCTAACGCGTCGGCATTGAAAATATGAAACGCAAGAACCTAGAATTTGTTTCGAACATCTCTCTTCCAAATCTACTTCATTTCTCTGTTTTACAAATGAGGCGGTGCGCAGCAAAACTCGCTTCTCCCATTTTCCAAAAAAATGAGTTATGTTTTCTCTTGATAGTATTTTGCCTGCCTCTATTCAAAAATGATCAGTTTTTGTCAAAATTCGTTCCTTACCCTGTTTCCAACGCATTTTGATAAAAACTGATCATTTCGCAGGCAAAATACTGTCGAGAGAAAATCATAACTAATTTTTTTTTTTAAAATGGAAGAAGCGAGTTTTGCTGCGCACCGCCTCAAATGTATTATACAAATTGATGTATTATAATTCTTCGCAAAACTACGAATCAAAATTGGTTAATAAAAAATCATCAAGTTGTCCTAAAAATAAAATAAAAATTCAAGCAATCAACAACCATCTAATGCTTCAACCTTCAGCGACTTACTTCGTTTGCACCCTATAGGAAAATTAAAATTCAGTTCGGCGAATCCACAAGGATTCTTTTTTGAGCAAAATGAGACTAGCCAATGGTAAATCATGCCTACAAGCATTAGAGGACTGTCTAAAGCTAGTATTACAATGGTTAACGTTTACATGCGGACCGGACTAGTACGAATAGACGAAAAAAGATCCAGTCTGGTCGTATGCATAAACTCAAACCAAACTAGTCCGTTTGGAATGATTTTAGTCTTGATTTTGTTGAGTTGTCGCCGAGCGTAACAAAAGTCCTGCTGGGCGGCTACAGCTGCGATCAGAACTCAATTTTCAATGAATTGTGATCGCAACTGTAGCTGCCACCAACTGAAACCAAAACAGTCTAGTACTGTGAAAATGCGCACATAAATGCAAGACCGAAAAAAACCATCCCGGTCTATGTAGACTGATCTGGTCCGCACGTAAGCGCGGCTACGATGTATATGATAGTGTCAAATACTAAAAATTTTACAAAAAAAATCAGTCAAATTTTTTCTGACAAAAAAATTCAGTCAAGTTTTTTCTCTCCAAATAAACCTTGGTACAGGCAAACAAAAATAATGTGACAAACAAACATTTCCCAGGGGATACAGTCAAATACAAATGCGTACATATATGCAAGACCGAAAAAAACCAACCCGGTCTATGTAGACTGATCTGGTCCGCACGTAAGCGCGACCACTATGTATACCATAGTGTCAAATATTCAACTTAAAAAATTTGACAAAAAATCAGTCAAATTTTTTTGTCAAAAAATTCAATCAAATCTTTTTGACAAAAAAACTAGCCAAATTTTTTTGACATTCAATCAAATTTTTTTTTTTAACAAAAAATTCAGTAAAGTTTTTTTAACCAAAAAATTCAGTCAAATTTTTTCTGCCCAAATAAACCTTGTACAGAGCAAACAAAAATAATATGACAAGCAAACATTTCCCAGGGAATACAGTCAAATATTTGACAACATCACAAACAGTGTAATACCAGCTTCGAACTACGATAGAACAAAAAAAATAACTTTAAGAATTTTTTCCATTATAAAATTTTTTTTTTTTTTATTATTTTCATTCAGTTTGTTGTGTGTTTAGATGTTCACTTCACTTCACTTCTCTTTGTTTCAATAATTACAAATATATATTACAAATTTAATTTATATATAATTAAAACAAAATAATTTGAAAATAATCCTAAAAAAAAAAAATACTTATATAAAATTAAAACTAAAATAAAACAGTAATATAATGAGAATCTAGATAAAAGTCGTGTCATTCATTTTCTTTTTTTTTTTAATAGTTTGTTTTGTTAGTTTGATTTCTGTTGGATTTTCTTTATCTATTTCGGACTATTATTCTATTATTTGTTTTTTTCCGTTTCATTCGTTCTTTTTTTTTTTTAAATAAGTAATAGTTGATTATATCTCAGAGTGTTTCGTGTTTTTTTGTTTTCGAACATTTTTCATTTTCTTAATTTTGAGCATGTTAAGCTAATACACATACTAATTTCAAAGAAACATACTAAATTTATACGATGAGAAAGATTACGATATTTCTTATAAACAATGTACAAATTTTAAAAGCAGTTTTTTGTTTTAAATCTTTTCTTCTATTTTCTGCAATTCGTCATCAGTATAATGGATAATAGTTAATCATTATCACATTCATGCAAATCAACTTCAATTTATTATGTTCTTAATTATTATCAACTAAACGTTTACGTTTCGGCTGTTTCGTCTTGTTTTTTCTTTCATTTCATTTCTTTCTCCTTTTTTTTAAATTTATAATTTCTCTTCCGCTTAAATGTATATCATCAAAAAATGTTTAATTTAAATGTTAATTACAAAAATAGGACGAAAGGAAGTATTGTTATCTTAATTTATACAATTACAATTAATATTTTTTTTTTATTATTTAATAATATTTTGTTTATTTAGCCTAGTGAATACAAAATTTGAGAAATATAAAGGAATATCCTGTCTTCTTATGTTTGCTGTTGTTGTTGTGGTTTTCAGTTTTATTAAACGAATTTATTTCGTTTTGATTCAGCACTTTGAGATTTTCTTGTCGTCAAACTTTACTATTTGGTGCACGTTGTTGTGGCGGTACAACGTCGTGCGCACCCCGTCCTGTATAGGCCTCGGCATACAATTCCGGATTATTTAGTGATGTCGGACGACTGTTATAATTTGCTGGTGGCGCGACGGCTAGAGTTTTTATTTAATTGGGATTAAAAACAGTTTTTATTAGACATTCAAGAGAAGTAATGAAGAAACAACTGATTAATGATTTTAATAGTTAGCATGCTGTGGGTTGGAGTAAGCCTTTTAAATACAATAGAACCTGAAGAAGCTTCCACCATGCTATCTCGACCACTTGCCTAAAGTTGCCATTTTGTTACGGTCCTGTTGTAAAGCAGAAACGGATTTTATTTGTTTGTTCAATTAATTTTATAATCTGACCAATCGAATAAAGTTAACAGTTTTGCACAGTGTCTTGGGTGGTTACTATATAAAGGTTCTATTGTAGAATTAATACAATAGAATATTTACAATAATTTATTAATATACATAGACGAGCCGAAAAAGAAGTATTTTTCAAAAGTAGTAAAGGCTTTCGAACACTGAGTTCTGCCATGTATTTTCTCACTATGTCGTTAGCGAGAGTCCTTCTCTATAAGCTGCTCAACGCAGACCTTTTTAAACGTTCATGCGTGCTACAGAGCTGAAGATCGTACCTCCTACAATTATCGGTTTGTAACTCACACTGGAAAGTGGAAAGTAAAATTACCCCATTACCCTTTAATATCCTGAGCATGATTTCCAGATAGTTGGCAGCAGAACCCGCCGAGTAAGCTTATGAAAAAGCCCAAAACCCGCACGAAAACCGTGCTCAACTTTACAATTTATCAGACCTACTTAGATGTGTTGAACACAGATTTCGTCTACGATCTGTGCTCTAGAATTCGTAAGAAACACTGTAATATTGTGTGAATACATAAATTCGTATTTATCACCATTTTAAAAATAGTATTCCGGAATATATTAGGTGCAAATTATGGTGAAATTATATTTGAAAAATAATTTGTAATTTTCATATTGTGTAAGTTTTCGTAAGATCACTTCAATATTTCATAATGTAAGCACCTCATAATCACCTTCGCCTAAACAAATAATCCTGCGTCTAAAGAAGATCAAGCAGTCTCCCGATCAGCGTCTTACATTGTTGCATACAAACAAAAGCACTGTTCGAATTCATTTACTACTTGATTGCTGATATCGATGTAAGTCTCTTTAAAAATACATTTCGCGTAGAACTGATCGTCGTTCCACTCTCGCAGTAGAAAAATAACCACCGGCTTTGCGGCGCTTATATACTGCACGTTTCGAGTCGAGAGATTTCCCACATAATCTTTTGTTTATGTGGAACGCACAAAAGTAACTTTTACATGCGAGAAGTGTGTAGAGCTCTCTACGATATTGCAAGGTTGTTGATTTTCTCTGGAAACTTTAAAACCAACAATAAGAGAGTTTTTCGAGTGGCCAGAGTACACATGTAACAATAAATTTAATTTTTACAACACTTGTCTGGACCCACCAATCCAGCAAAAAGAATAATTAATATTATTATGGAAAAAGGGACTATACGACAGTCAGTCAGTAAATCTAATATCTCTTGTATGTTATATTTGTAACGGTGTCCATAATGAACATATTCTAAATGCGTTTAAGTTTATAAACGCCATAATATCCAGAGACCAGCAGGTTCCTAGTCCAATCGGATCCATTAAACAGTCTATCGGCTCACTATGCTTGCAGTGGGCAGGTAATAGATGGTCAAACCTAACTACATGCTCAATATCAAGAACTATTTGGCCTGAATATTATCACGGGAAAAGCAAGTAAATATTTTTATTTTAATAAGCCTGAAACAACTGAGATGGCCAAGTTGTTACCTTTTTGCCAAGCAAAGAATTTATATATTCGGAATTTGTGTTACTTACAAAATGATATCGAAGGGGATTGCTTACTCCAAACTAATTTACAAACAATAAACTCAATTCCATACCAAGTACATACTTACAAAATAATGAAGAACTCAAACTACAAAACGAAAAACAAAAAGAATGAGAGGAACAAGAGGAAAATCGACCATCGTGTACACCATATTATTCGTAATTTAGTTAAGGATGAATGAATGTATTTTTTTCGATAGAAAACAAAAATGTTAGTTGTGCAAAAAATTAATATAAAATTTTTATTGTACAGTCAAAAAAGAAAATCAATGAATTAAAGCTAGAAAACTTAAAAACTAAATGAAGATAATTCGTGAAAAATAAAAATGAAGACAAGCAGTTTTTACAGCAATTTATTTTACGTAATTTGTTTTCCTATAATTGCCAATCAAAAAAATGGTTCTACAAGCCAGAAAAAGGATTTCGTTAAACTTGAAGTAATATATCACTACGACAGGAAGTTTGTCTTTTTTATGCATCTTATTTAGAATTGGTGGTGCTGATTTGTGGCCCCGGTTTAATTTGGTATTTATTTATTGTAGAGTTTCTGGGTCCAAAAATCTGATCTTGATTAAAATTTAGAAAGTAAATAATACGTAGAGATTTCGTTTAGAGTATGTAAGGCAGGTGGCCATGGCCCGACTTGGGCTGTCGCGTCATTGATGACGATGATGCTTTTAATTCGTCCAGGAAAAGAAAGAAGTCGCTCTTCTATGTAGTATTTTATGGGATATCGTTTGAACGAAAAAGTTTGCCTCATTTACTAAAAGTAGTAACTGGAACTAAATACGGTTATTCCATCTGTTTACGCAAAAATATTCGGAAAAACGAAGAGCTGAATATCTAAAGAGGTATAGACTTTCCGTCAACTTTTTTTGTGAAGCACCACATTATGCGTAACTCACGTAACACATTTTCGTAAATCAAACAGAGGTTTCAAGATCTAAACCTTTTTGATGCCTACGCTTCAATACGAATATGGAGGAAGGAATAAAAAGAATACAGAGGATAGATTAGACGCAACTAAGAGAAATCAAGGCTACTAAATACTACTTAGGCCCAGACTACATGGTCCGATATTTTTCACTCCGGAGAAAATAGGCTCCGTCTTCCGGAAAGAATGGAAACCACATCCTATAGAAATGTATGAAATTTTAGCTCGTCGACTACATAACTCCGGAAAAACGCGCGTCCGGAAAAAAAAACATGAGCACGCACAGGTATCTCCGGACGCTTGATCAAGAATTTTTCAACCTATCCTATCCTATCCTATCCTATATTAAATTTCAAGAACATAGAGTTGTAAGTCTTAAGCATGAATCGGAATCGGAAACATAGGCTAATGATCTTCTTATACGACTTCTTGTTTGTCTATGGTCCAGCATCACGCTTTGTCTCGCGTCGCTCTTTGTCTAAAAAAGTGAGTTGAATTAGAAGCAGCTACAGTGACTTGCTGCCGAAAAATATGAAAGTCTCATCTTCCAAAAAATTACAAGTGAGATAATTTTTAGGCGATTGCGAAAAGGAAAATTTTTTCCAAAACTCAGTGGATAAAGGAAAAGCAGTGTTCAAGTTGCAGCTGTACCTTAAATGACGATTTCATATACTGTTCGAAATTGGTAAGAATGGAAGCAGCGACAGATGTACTCATAAATAGCAAATTAAACCAAAACTAAAATCAAGACATTAAAGCAACAGCAATTAAAAAAGACTACTTGGACCTTTCGATAAAATCTACAAAAAGAAATAGGTAAAAACTAGAAATCATAAAAATTACTTGAACGGAAAAAACGTGATGAAATCAGCGATCCATAAAATTTTTACTTGATGTCTTGTCTGCGACGTTGTTAAATCGATCAAAATCATAAAATAAAAGTTGACATTAAAATTGTTCTCTTTTACTCAAACGAAGAAAATAATAAAAAAAAAAAATGAATAAAATTGTGTAAACACGACGAACAAAACAACGAAACTGAACTGAACGTAACGTAACAAACACACGACGTTAATAATAATAATAATAAAAAAGAAATAAATTGAATCAAGTCTTGACGGGCTTATAGAACACACCTTTCGGCGGATAATGTTGTTGTCCCCTCCCTTCACCGTACCCATTATGTACTCCCGTTGATCTCGAACTGCTCGACGGACGTCCCGATTGATTATTACGTGGACGACGACCGCCAGCACCACCAGCACCGCCGCCGCCGCCACTTCGATCGGGATTCCTGCTACGATCAAAATCCGATCCACCACTTCGTGATCGTTCATTACTAGGCGGTGGTATACTACGAGGTCCAGATGGTCTGCTGTTCGGATGATTTCGCTGTAGGTAAAAAAAAGGGATTCAGTAAATTAAATTAAAAGAATTTGCAGTTTTCGTCGTCTATACCATTCGTCGTAGTGTTGTCATTGGTCCTCGCAGCGTATCACTTAATCTTATGGCAGCACGTTTCTTTGGATTCGAACTTGGCGTATGAACAGCACAACATTTTATAAAGATGCCCATAAAAATGATGAATCCAATTCCCATTAGTACGACTGCATACCAATTTTCGGTTACCCATTGGGCAACAGTCGAAAGCGTCTCCTTATTTAATAATACATTTTTTAATCGCACCAACGGACCTTCCGCATCTACAGCACGACACTTAAGAAATACATCACAATAGCCCTGAAAATTATCGCAGGGCGAACCCGGACGTAAACTAATACCGCCATCGGGTAAATTATATAAATGAGCAAATTCACTTGTACTTCGACAAGATTTCGTATCCGTACCGTTCTGGCACGCTAGCTCGCACAATTTACGCTTATCGATGTTCGGTACGATTTGCGACGTTAGAAAACATTCGGACATGTTCCACAGGAGACAAATCGATCCCGAACATTCGCCCTTGATGCATAGCTGCGTGCCATTATTGCATTTAGTCTTATCGTCTCGCGGTTTCGGCTCCGGACATTCTGGAGTCGTACCGTTACACGTACTACTCCACGAACATTCAGTTTCTTCCTTGCAACGCGTATGACGACTGGCCGGAACAAATTTACATGTATCGCTTAAGCAACACGGTCCCTGGCTAGGACTGCACTGCGTTTGAGCGCGGCGTGTACATCCGTTTGCCGTCAGATTTAAACTCTGATCGTATTCGGATATGATGCGCGGATAGCAACAACGATCCTTGCATTCGTCGTCGTTGAAACCACAATCGCATTCTTCGCCCGACTCGACAATTTTATTGCCGCAAAAAGCACCTTCGTATGCTTTGAAACATTCCCGTTTCGTGTTGCCGACAAGAACATCGAGTACATTCGAAATATTTCGTATTGAGCATTGTGAAAATTTACTATTGTTGGGCCGATCGCCCGACGTTGCACTCGCAAACATTATAAAGTTGCCGTTAGCACCGCCTGGACGGCATTCTTGTGGATAGTCATGCTGTAAAATTAATTAAGGTCAATTTCAATCGTATTTAATTTGAAGGCGACTACTTACAGGTGATCCAAAATTATGACCAATCTCGTGAGCAAGGGTCAATTGTGAAACCTTCGGTGGGACACGACTATTGTAATTTACGAATGTTATGATGCCGGTGTTGAGCGAACGTTTTGTGCTTTGATATTGACCACCGACCGTTTCGGTGTACGTTTTGTATTTTTCGCATATTCCGCCGGATGCTCCAGATGCCGAAGCAACCCAGGCGAGTCCTAGAGTTCCTCCGGTAAAATCTCTGCAATTCGAAAAACAATTGTCTGATTAAACTCAAAGGAATCAAACATTTAGGACAATTACCTATAGGTGAATACATAAGCCAAACAAAAATCGCCATGATCTTCGAGCGAGTGTAAATTTAAGAAGTTCGATACGTCCATATGCTCGTTACAAAACGAATTATGTGGTCCATTATACGATTGTTTACATGCCGAATCATCATCAATTTTTATTCTTTGCACCTACGGATAGAAAAAACACCTTGTATACCAACTACAAAAAAACAAAGCAAAATCAATAGATGTTTACCTCAAATCGGATGTTCCGATGTTCGATACGTCCATCGAATTTAGTGTTGCGGTAGATGTAGTTAACCGCCGTTACATGGTGTGCAATTAACGAGGTGATTTCTTCACGGGTCTTTGCATCAATTTCGTTTTGTTTACTGCCTCGATCATTCTGCGACTAATAGAAAATTACATGTTACACGTTTCGACTGATTTGTCCATGAATTTATACTCTGTAATTCAGTTCTAGTGTCATGGGCAGTGGGCACTTTAGAAATTCGATGGTATTTGATGATTTCAATGGAATTGTTTTGTTGCCAGTGTGTGTTGTATATGGTGGATAGCTTTCAGATTGTTGACCTCGCATGCGTTCATTTGTTGACCTTACATGCTTATGAGGCCACGAACAATATGGAAATCAACCAATAGTTCGCATCTTGATTTTTTTTTTCAGGAGACATTGACGAGGTCACTCAATGCAAAAGTGAAACATTTTTAAAGAGGGTATACTCAATAAATATGCCCTAATACTCTCAAGAATTATGGGCAGACTCCACATATTCGCAACAAATTAAATGAAAGAAATGGAAGAGAAGAATTTTGAACCCTTTAATGCGATTGTACAGTTATAACGATAAAGGTTGGGGATAAAATGGTGTGGTAGAGGATTTAAAGTAGTGGAACGGGAGGCAAGCGTTTTGAGTGTTAACGTTGTTTTTGAACTACCGAAGGTTGTACTTATCAGGGAACAGATCGGCCGACAATGCGTTCCACATTTGGGGGATAAAGGACTGCCTAAATTTCACCCTTCTCTACGAAGGGGACTGAACAGTATACTCATGGGCGGTACGAGGATGACTTAGAATGGGGGAATAAGTTCTTTTAGTTCCTTACTACATTCACCATGAAAATATCGATAGTAAATACGGAGTACTCCGACATTTCGGCGATGTTCCAGGGAGTATAGAATCTAAAAGGGCTTCGACTCCAATTAGTCGCAACGCATGTTTTTGAACACGATTGAGCAAGGCTAAATGGGCTTTAGGGTCCCCAGCCCAGATATGCGAATTGTACTCAAAACGTGTATCAAAACGTGGTTCTTTTCAGACGCTGAAAAAAAATTTTTTACACTTCCGTAGAATTCCAAGGCGTTTGGAAGTATCAATTGCGACATCAAAGATGGGTTGGCTCCAGTTTAGGTGGTTGTTGATTTTTACGCCAAGTAATTTGAAGTAGAGATAGGCAAACTCCGACTCACTCCATTGAAAGGAACTAGTTCAGTGAACTAGTTCGAGTTCCCTTTGAAGATCACTTCTCCGACGAAGGAACTAGTTCTTTTCAAGTTCGGAGTTGATGTGAGAACCTAAAAAAAAGGATTCTCACTCACGATTCACGAAGGAACTAGTTCTTTTCAAGTTCGGAGTGAATGTGAGGATATAAAAAAAGGTCCTACCTCACGAAGTTTCTAGAACAAGACCATTGTGCCAAATCTTGTGAAAAGCATTTTCGACGTTCAAAAATATCGCTTCAGTAGATCCGCTCAGAAATGAGTTCAACAACCCACGCGAAAAATTTGGACTGCCTTTCGTAGAGTTGTGTACAAAAGTAGCTACCCCAGAGACCAGGAACCCTAAAGAACTTTAAGCAAGTGTGATCAAGAATTTTAATTTAAAATTAAACCCAAAATCCTTTCCGTCCTGATACAATTTCATGACTTTCACAAAACAACTTTCGAATTATTTTAATTACTTTCTAAAATTTCACTGTCATGGTTTGCCACCATAAAAAGCAAGCATATCAAGTTTAAAAAAAAAAACATCTGACTAAGGATTATATACAAGGTCTAGTTCAGCGACATGTTCAACGGGCACGTTTTCATTCCGTACACATAGATTCCAGCATAACCGTCGGGCTGTCTCTCCCCGAACACAACCACCTGAGATATTGGATTTGTTCCAAAAATACCCTTTTAAACCGGGGTGTATAATGCTACTACGTCTCGGTTGAAGACAGACTTTTTAAAGAATAACAAACCAACCGAAAAACTTAATTTTCCTCAGAAAACATCTACAAATTTCCGCCGAGAGTGGAATAATTTTCAGAAAGGATCAAAATGTACCAGACGGGACAGACACCTCTTTGTCGTGTTCTTTATTCAATGCTGCTACAGCCGTGCCCCAGAAAAGGCTACGGTGTTGGTAAAGCCCCGAATAAAGGCTACATCGAATATACTAGAAAAAAAGAAACGTTTTTACGGAGCAAGATACAAATATCATATAAATCGAGAATTAAGCCAATGTTTTTCGGTGGCTGGATATACTTACGTCGGCAATGCTCTCCTTAACGTGTCGCCAAATTAATGGATCGGTTTGTATGTACAGCGAACAAGTATTTTTGTTACCATCACGGGTCCGGGGTGACGAAGCTCGACGAACCCGCTCATGAGATTCTCGATGCCAATCTTCATTTCTCGATCCCAGCAACGATTCATGATGGTAGTTCGCCTCCTTCGTGTATTTCTCGTGCGGATGCCGGAATTCCATGTCGACCTGATACTTTTTCGGTGGATGATTTTTCTGCTGTTTCAGCTTTGATTTTTCACCGTTGCTCATTGGTCGCGGCAAAGCCTCTGGCATTTCGGGTTGCTCGTCGATGGCCGAGTTTTGAATGTTTTGCATCCATTGTGAGACTTCCTCGTTGATACCGCAACCACCGACATGACCTAGAAAACAAACAAACATTCAACTGTTAGATTTATCGAATTCCAGCACTAAACGAACGAACGAAATAACAATTCGAATTAAAACGAAACCACAGAGAGCCTAACGTCCGTTTCAACTTTTGCGGCTATCTAACTATCGTGATCTGACCTTACGGAAAAGGAACTAGGTGAATAGGTTCGCTGTATTCAATGCCATACGAAAAAAAAGATTAACTTACATCGTCCATTCCGAGCTATTAAGGTTATTTGTGACTGGGAACGGAAATAATAAAGGATCACGAAAAGGGACAAGGCTTTTTACCTAGTTAAACAGCAAATATACATAAAATAAGCTTGACAACAACAATGCGGATAGCTTCCTGAGTCCCACCTTGCCCGCCCCGCACTCAGAGATCCAACGAAAACAAATGTTTCGAGCATACAAATAAAACTCAAATCGAAACCGACAGAAAAGGACCGAATGGGATGTATTACTTACATGCCAGTAACTTTAATGGTTGACTATAAAAAAAAGGATACGTGAAAACTCATCAGAAACACGCAATTCGATGTCAGCTTCAGAAGCGTTCTTTCACTTTTCTTGAGGCGTTACGGAACCAAAACTACTTATTTCGATTTACAGTACCGCGGCAACGATAGTGGTTTTGAGTATATCGTGCAGCAATTACTCCAGTCCTTCGTAAAGTACAGACAATTCTGAACAAGAACGGGGGCGAACAACATCCCTTTTCTTATCGCTACAATCACCGAGATTGTTTCAGAGATTAATCTTTCGCGAGTGTGTTTTTGATACGATCGTTATAAGGAGCCATGAGTATGAAATGTTAGCCTTTTCTTTAAAATTGAATCACTTTGTGGTGATGAGATTCTTTGCCGCATAAATTCTTCACAGGATTTTCATCATTTGATATGTCTGGAGAGGATGTGAAATAAAATTAAATATGATACGATGATTTGATGGCAGTTGGGTAGAATTACGTTTGGTTAGACAAAGTAGATACAGATCTGAGCCACTCCAACCACAGTTTTTGAACAAGACCTACTAAGTAGGCTTTCGCATTCTAGTTCACCTTAGTGATCGCGAACGAACTAGTTCCTCAGCCCATGCGAACTAGTTCGTTCTTGTAGTTCGCAGTTCACTGACAAAGGAACTAGTTCCTTTCAAGTTTGGAGTGAATGCGAAGTAGTTCCTTTGACGAGTGAATGTGAGGGCCTAAAACAAAAAAAAAATTGTCCCCACTCAGGAAGGAACTAGTTCATTTCAAGTTCGAAGTGAAAGAGAGGACCTAAAAAAAAAAAGGTCAAAAGGAGGTCCTCACTTCTCTCGCGAACTGAACCTTCCTTCTTTCACTGCCGGAATGATACGTGGTATGCAAATGTGATGACGAACTACTTCCTACAAACAAACTAGGTCGGGAATTCACTGCGAACTAGTTCGTTCATTTCACTTATGGGACCGATCTTCCGAACTAGTTCGTTCACGAACTACACAAGCCTACTACTAAGATTATTGCTAATATGTTTCCCCATCGACCTTATTCTACAGGCGAAAAGGGTTGATGGCATTAGGCTATTTATTTATTTATTTGTAGACAATTAAAGTCTATTTTACAATATATGGTATATAAACAAAAATTCTTAAATTCTACTCTTAAAACTAATATTACAACTCAATAATACAACTCAATAATAGAACAACAAAACAACACACAGAATAAATATCTTAGACCTAAAAATTTTAAATATTAACTCGCAGATAGTGTCTTAAGTTTAGTCATTATTTTGCCCTTGTATGTAGTTCTACTTACAGAGCTGGTGTAGCAGTCTAAATGCAGGTTAAAGTTTCTAATAGCACAAGCAATAGGATCATTCATCATGAAGTTCGAAGAATTATTCTCCATTTTCAGGATTCTGCCGTTTCGAAGATTAAACCTGTGCTCAACAAATATTAGGCGGACAAGGAGCTCATTCGAAATTAAATTGGAATTAATTAAGTCGAAAGCTAGTGTTGCCCAAGCTAGCTCTCTTCTTCTCTCAAGCATGGTCATATCCAGCAAAAGTAGCCTACACTTATAAGAGGGCAAACAGTAGCTACTAAACTGGAGGCTTCGTAAAGCAAACAGCAAAACTTGGAGTTGTACTCTTTCAACCCTGTACGAGTCAATTTGAGTGGATGGTGACCAGACAACGCTTGCATACTCAAGCAGAGGCAACAACAATGTACAGAAAAGAGTCTTACACAAATATGGGTCACCGAGTTCTTTGACTCTCCTTTTTAAGAATCCTAACATAGCCATACCACTATTTGAAATTATATAAATGTGCGACTTGAAAGTCAACTTAGTGTCAAATATTACCCCCAGATCTTTGTGACACGTTTTAACCTTTCATTGCTTATATTGTAGTCAAACTGCAATGAGCCAGCTGTTTTTCTAGAGAAGGTTATTGCTGCACATTTTTTAACGTTTAATTGCATAGCGTTATTTAAGCACCAAACAGATAAAATGTCAATATTGTTTTGCAATATAAGACAATCCTGAGTCGAGTCAATTGTTCTGAAGATTTTTAGGTCATCAGCGTAAAAGGATGCTTTGCAATCATTCAATAGTAATGGCACGTCATTAATGAAAATTGTGAATAAAAGTGGCCCCAATATGCTACCTTGAGGAACACCCGAGGAAACTGAAGTTGTTTTGGATAAATGCGATAACAATTTTACTTTTTGTGTACGATTGGATAAGTAGGACTTCAACCAGTTCAAAAAAGCACCTCCTATACCATATCGTTCCAGCTTAAATAGTAGCAAACCGTGGTCCACTACATCAACAGCACTAAAAAAATCCGTGTACACCGAATCTACCTGTTTACCATTATCCAATTTATTTCTGATGAACGTAGAATATTCCAAAAGATTAGAAACAGTAGATTTTCCCTTTAAAAAATCCTTTTTATTAGAAGTCTGTGCGCAATTTTTCGGCAAACATTCCGTCGCTCAAATATCCTGTTAAAAATATTAAATATTTGAACGAAGCGAGGATACAAACTCATAAAGCAAATGATTGCATCATTAAGTTTACTTTTAAAGGTTCCTGCAAAGAGCTAAAGGCAACTTATAAAGCAACCGATATCCTTTCAACATTGCGCTAGTTTAGTATTTAAATCGGCAACTGTTCGTTAGAAATAGTCACCATCAGAATGGGGTGACAGGAGTGAAATAGCTGATGAACACCGAAGGACATACCACTTCATCAGAATGAGATACGGAGCACAAAATCATAAAAAAAAAATCGAAACCCTGCTGAGTCTCGATCTCTCCTGCACTACCCTAAATCACCTGAGGGCTGAGCTAGGTTGGAGCTTATAGAGCTAAAACAGTACACCCTACTGGCCGGAAATTTATGTACGAGTATGTTACCGGGAATACGGTATAGGCTTACGGCAAGCTATAGGCTTCTAGCCTTCCTATAGATGAAAGTTTAATTGATTCAGCAAATACGGTGTGTCCCTTTTCGAACGCCGCTTCCATTTCAACAGAGAGAAGTCTTGTTTGCTTCAAACTTTTCGCATCCCTCTATTCGCCATACGTAGACCATAGGTCTGGGCATTGATTTTACATAAAATGCCATGTCTGGTTATCATCGCGCTATTTACATAGATTATAGAGAGGGAGGCAGAGTTCCCTGCTTTCCAAACATGCCATCTATATGCACATGTTTGAAAATGAATACCATGTCTCCCCGCGCGCGCACTCACACAAACATTCATATCCTTATCCCATTTATGCCGGAAGCATAAATAGGTTAGTAAAAATTTAATGAATAGTGTTGAATCCCTGAATCCCCTAGAATGGTAATATCGTGGTCTAAATTTCATTTTAGATATTTATCCATACATGAATTGAATATGATTCCGGCTCGGCTATTATATGGGTGTAGGTACGGATCCTGTGCAGATTTCATGAAATGAAAAGAATGTTATGCTGTTGGTGAAAAACATTGCTGGAATCCCGTAACATACATTATTCCAGCGGTGGAAGTATAGTAAATTGGTTCTGTAAAAAAAAATTTATATCATATATAAATATTTTTATGGAATGAATACAAAATTGCGCAAGAACCATGATTTTTTGTTCACAGATTTGACCAACTGGTTTACAGAATTTTATGACTAAGAAGGAGGTCCCTGAAGCTTGATTTTAGAACTACAACCAGCCAATGGTTTGGCGTTGACACAGCAAAAGATTCTTTAATATGAGCCACAGGAGGAGCTTCGATAAAAAAATAAAGCCGATCCCCAAAATCTTAGAGATTAACCCTACTAACCTCAATTTCCAAGCTATCTATCTACCCGCCCATTCCAATCCACCTCGAGAAATCTTCAGTTCGTGTGAGCACCGATGGAAGCAAGAACAATGCTCCTCCTCAAGACAGGATTCTTCGTGGTGGGTGACCTTCACCATCCAATTATTGTTTTGTTGTGGATAGCGAAAAGTCGTCCACATCATTTGCATTTAGTGTCGAATGCATGTTTAGATAAAAAATAATAAGCCCATAACTTAGAATTAAACTGCCAATTTTAGGGCAAACAGAACAAGCTGTAGGTGCATTCTTCCTTCCGCCCATTATTATATTCATTACTAGCCGCGTAACGCGGCTACGCTCCCGTTGTTCTATCGCCCCTGTTACTCCCGTTTATCCATTGGTCCTGTTTCTCCCGATGATACATTACTCTCGTTTCGGGTACACTTTCTCAGCTCAAGGAACTGGAGACATTAATGACACTTTTCATTTTTCGCGATTCATTCTTTATTTTTCATTTATCTCCATCCCCATCCACCATCATCTATTCTCTATCCACCATCCTCCATACTTCATCCATTCAAATGTTGAAATAACTTGCGAACCACCAATTTCGGGAATATATAATTATGTTCACGACCTGTCCGGTAGTCTCGAGAATGTCCATGCAAAATTTGGGAGGGAACGGTTCACAGGTGTAGATTTCCATCGCGATCGACCAAAAAACTGACTTATTTTTATATTGAAAATACAAGGTTTTCCGGTGAATACTGTTAAATTTATTTTGTGTGACGTTTCGGATTTTTATATATTAGATTTTCAACTGCACTCGTTTTACAGGACAATATGCAAGTTCACTCGAGCACGCAAATACTCCAAACCCGGCTTTAGACTCAATAAATTATGATACTTTTTGGCTAACCGACTTTCCTGCCTGAATTATTTCCTTTTTTTCCATTATACCGTTTTTGAGGTTTTCAACTCTCATATCCTAAGGATTAACAGCAGTTTTGCTGGTTATTTATTAATGATTTCAGGGATTTTAAGATAATAATTTCAACTAGCGAACAAATTTTCTCTAACAAAACAGAATAATTTAAACTTCACTTTGGCAACTGATTCATAAATGATTCACGAAGGATTCACAGAATTTTGGGTCGTATTTCTGTGTTTAAAATTTTCCCAACATTTTTCAGTCGTTTCAAAATATGAAATATTTTGATGAAGAGGCACATAATAGCATAACCGTTTTCCATGGAACTATGTTAAATGCATTGGTTCATATTGTATTTATGTTTCTATAGGAAGCAGAATACTGCACTGGCACCACAGGGAATACTACAGTACCGTTCTATAGGTAGTCAAACCTCCATTTTTTTCCCATATATCCCAGGAGAGATTCCCGCTTCACGATCATCTTGTATCGCATAAAGCTTTCATTGTTACAAGTTTTCCACATCAGAAAATGTCTTTGGAAACTGGAAAAAAATTTATTAAAAGAGAAAATAATAAAGAGAATGGGGGTAGGTGGGATGGATTTGTAAAAAAGTAGTACTTGTTGCATCTACGGGGACATTTTCTCGTTGGTAAATATAGGGACTCTGAAGGTTGTGCGAACGAATGGAATATTATTTCAGTACAATCTGAGTGGCGGTTATCATATCCACTTTTTCCTTTATGAATTTCTTCCGTTGAAATTGTTTACTGTTTCATGTTTTTCTTTGGACTGGAAAGATTATGCGGGGCTTAGTTTAAGGTACGTTCCCGGATGAGAAAGCGATGCTGAGTGCTCTTGATAATCGCAGAAGCACATACCTGATTATGTTTCTGAAAGGCAACTATGAACAGGATCATATCGAACAATCATGTTGGAGTAATATGTGGGTACCTACCGCTTAACAAAGTGCTGGGAACTAGTTCATACACTTGCAAGAAAATATGACATGCTCTTAACTAGAAGCAACCTTTCATATATCGCAGCTATAGCGGTCTCCATAGTACACCCAATGTGTGATGCAACGAAAGATAAAATGCGATGGAAGCATTTAGGAGCAAAGAGGAACACGACTTACCTTCTGCTTGGTCTTAGGTTTGAATTTCCTGAATGTTGTATGAATGCTCACTGTGCTCTCTGGCTTACAGAAAGCAAAATGAACAAAAAGACAACAAAAAGAAGAAGACAAAATTAGAAAGAAAGAAATATGGAATAAATTTAAAAAAGAAGTTAAATGGAAAAGAGAACAAAAAAGAAAAGAAAAAGGTTACAAATATAATGACAGAGAGGAATAAGTGAGATAAGAGAAAAAGTACATAAAAAGAAGGGAAAGAGAAAGGAAAGAAAAAGGATGCAACGGGAAAGAGAATTACATGAACAGATCAAAAACGAAAGAGAAGAAAGGAAACCAAAAAGTACCAAGAACAAACTTTAAAAACAAGGGTTAAGGATTAAAAGGAATAACAAAGAGGATTAAGAAAACGAAGAAAAGTAAGATAGATGATAAATAGAGGAATGAAAGAGAACATAGGTGACAGAACTGGTGTGTGAAAAAATGGAAAATGAGAAAAGGAATTAAATGAAGAAAAAAAAAACTGAAAAAAGGAGAAGAGAAAAAAGGAGAAAAAATTAAAAAAAGACAACAGAAAAAAAATTAAAAAAAAGACAATAGAAAAAAAATTCAAAAAAGACAACAGGAAAAAAATAAAAAAAGGAAAGAAAAGAGAAAAATAAAAAAAATTAAAAAATATATAAAGGAAAAAAAGAAAAAAGGAACAAAGGAAAAAAAGAAAAAAGGTAAAATAAAAGTCAAAAGGAAAAAAATAAAAGAGGAAAAGGAAAAGAAAGAAAAATAAGAAACCAGGAAAAAACTGAAAAAAGGCAAAGACAAAAGGAAAATAAAGAAAAAAGGAAAATCAAGAAACAAGGAAAAAAAGGAAAAAGGAAAGAAAACAAAAAAGAGAAAAAAGAAAAAAAAGACAAAAGAAAAAAAAGACAAAAGAAAAAAAAGACAAAAGAAAAAAAAGACAAAAGAAAAAAAAGACAAAAGAAAAAAAAGACAAAAGAAAAAAAAGACAAAAGAAAAAAAAGACAAAAGAAAAAAAGACAAAACAGAAAAAAAGAGAAGAATGAAAAACAAAAAAATAAGAAAAAAGGAGAAGAACGAAATACAAAAAAATAAGAAAAAAAGGAGAAGAATGAAAAGGGGGAAAAAAGGGAGAAAAAGAGAAAAATAAGAAAAATCGAAAAAACAAGAAAAAAGGCCAAAAAAGAAAGTAAAAATAGAAAAAATAGACTAAAAAAGAAGAAAAATTACAAAACAAGAAAAAAGGCCAAAAAAGAAAGTAAAAATGGGAAAAATAAACTAAAGAAGAAAAATTACAAAATAAAAAAAATTAAAAAGGAAGAAAAAAATATGGAAAGGAAATAAAATGGCAAGAATTAAAAATATTAAAGAGAATTAAGAAAAGAATAAAGAAAATGAAAGAAAAAAGAAACGATTAAACATTTACAAGCTTGGCGTTATGAAAGCATAAAGATGAGGTCGAAAAGGAAAAAAAGGAAGTAAAAGAGAATAGAAAAAGGGAGAAGTAAAAAAAAAAATTAGAAATGGACAAAGGTACAAAACTAATGTAAATAAAAATTGTAACAAAATGAAAAAGGATGTATGTATATGCATAAAAGAGAAATAAACGCAAAAAAAGAGAAAAGACATAAACGCAAAAAGAAAGAAGAGAGAGAAAACATATAATAAAACTAAATAGAAAGAAATAAGAAGAATAATGGTGACTACAATTGAGCAAGTGCAGACCAGAGAGTTTTCAGTGGGACAGGATAGCTCTTAATTGGATCGAGCTGCGCACACACATTTCTTTCTGTCCGACTAAACTATTCAGTTGATATAATTTCGTTATTTGTTCCACATCTCATAATATTCGTCCTCGGAGCTAAGCAAAAAGCCTTAGCAATTCCAATTCAGAGATTAAATGAACTGATTATAAGTGGTATTCTTCTGGTCTTTAAAACATAAAGGTCGCTATTCACAGTCATCATAAAGTTGGCTTTGAGTTAAAGCTGACTTTAGTGTCGTATTATTAATATAACACTAAAGTCAGCTTTAAATTAAAGCCAACTTTACGACGACTGTGAATAGCGGCCAAAGTTTTTAAAATTTTAATGATGTTTTTCTCGCAAATTCAACCGACGAGTCAAGTCCTACCAATTTGTTAGAAACCTATTGAAAGCTTGTAAGAATAACACGATAGTTTTGATCAGAAAAAAATTACAATCAAATTAAAACCGTGAGCACACACTTTTCTTCTCAGATGTTCGTATTTTCATTAAAAATATGAAAATATGAAAATATAAGCTTCGAGCATCCCTCGTCCATACAGCAATTTACTTTTTCAATTTTTCCGAAAAGAGCAAAAAGAGTGCAAAAAAACAGCCTTTTCGTTAATTTTATCTACTCTGCATCCTTGAAAACAAAATGAAATAAATAAAATTGAGTTAATCTAAAGAGAAGTTTATTTCTGAGGTATAGGTAAAAAGAAAGCCCGACAAGATAAGATCTTAGGTCCCCAGACCCATAAATATCCTTGGGTACCTAGTACAAAATTCCTTTTTATTTTCTCCCGTAGTAATTTGATATCATTCGAACGTGAAATAAGCTTGCTTCTTTCTTTTATTTTCGCCGACATTGCTCGCGTCTTGGCTCGTAAGTATTGTACGCTTTTCACGGCAAAAAAAAGAAAATACGGTTTTTGGCTGATATGCAAACTAAATCCTCTGCCGCCTGCTTTTTCGAATTATTTATGGGATTTATGTTGTGCTGTCTGTGTGTTGGGAAAAGGAGATGAAATCATACTCTAACCGAGAGCACCAACTGTACAGTTTTCGTTTAGCCTTTTCTATACGTTGTGGCTGAAAAACATTTCTTTTTCCTTTCACCCCTTATCCTTTTTGCAGCGAAATATGGCATTTTCATTTTCGTTATGATTTATAACTTTTGTGGCAGAAGAAAAAAATGTTGTGTTGTAGCCCGTTTCTGGTGAAGTCGAGCCAATTTTCTCTTCTCTACCTTGTTTTATCGAAATTGGATTTTTTCTAATGTTGCTAATGCATGCGGATTTACTGATGTGCCAAGGAAGTGCAGTTTCGTTTGTTAGTTTGTTTTGGAGACAGTAACATGACTAGATTTCATAGATGTAAAATATTTCGTCCACTTAGCTCGAACCCGTCTCGCAACATTGGGTGCTAGCTCCATAAGGAAAGAGAAGCTCATAGGTCTTGACCTAGCCAAGGTGTTGAACTGCATCAAGAAGACGATCCAGCTTGCGGAATCCACAATTATTCCAAGCGCGTAGCAATTTTCCTTGCCTACTATGAAGATAGAAAGTAGGAATAGGGATCCAGTCGAGTGAATTTCAAATGAATTTGAAGCGGCTTAGAGAAGGAAAAAGGCTGATTCGCAGATATTCTGCAATCACTTCATTGGAAGCAAAGGATCCAAATATCTAGATCTAGCCACGGTGCGCTAAGTGCTTAAACCGACATGGGAAGGAGAAGGATCCTGATGTATGCCTTATTCTGATAAAGGAGGAGTTAACAATCAAGACCCAGGTATGATATAAAATTCCTATGAAATCAGATCGACTAGACTTGGGAATGTGCATGAGCAACATTCAGATTTTTTTTAACGCACATAAAATTATCGATACTCTTGCCACTTCAGTGGCCAAGAAAGAGAGAGGCATGTTCCCTGAAGGATACCTAGATGCTACGATTCGCTTATAACTAACTCATAGATAGGACGAGTAAGGAAATTCAGAAAATGCCTTACTTTCGCGAAAACTTAAGCTACCCTCCACACCGCACGCAACTTAAAGTCGGAACTTTCAACGGGGTGGAGACAGCGAGAATAAGAAAGAAAGTAAAAATATTTTCTTCAACGCACTTAAAAACAATAAGCCTGTAACATTCCCGAGTGCTGCATGAAGAAGGTCGAACCAGCGGTCTTTGCAGAAACAAGGAATAATCACAATAAGCCCATTTATTGTTCAGTTCTTCAGCACTTAAGCTCATTAAATTTCAACAGCGAAAGAAATACAATTATAATTACTAAGCATACGACGGCAGAAAATTTCAATTATGCTTATTCGCTTAACATAATCATAGTCAATCAAAATGGGTAGGTAGGTAGGTACATTACTTAATCCAAATGACGCAATTTCCTGCCTTTAGTCGTTCGCGTACAGACTGAAGAAAAAAAAATATTAACGTCTTGAATATGAAGAAACTATCAAGAAGAGCTTATATTATTGTATTATTATTGTACGCTATTTATAGTCATGTGCGAGATAGTGAGCAGAATTGCAAATTGCGTCCACTAAGTCAATGGTTTAAATGCTATTAAACAAAATTGCTTCCACAATTGTTCGATATGATTGGTTTTGATAGTTTCTATTTGGGTTTTTCGTTTCATGAAAGATCATAGTACGATTAAGAACATTATTCATTTAAATTGACCAAAAAAACGAGTACTAGCACCGCCTAATGTCACTACCCCAACAAGTGGCTTCACCTGGCCACAACTACAACTAACCAACTACCGGAAATTACTTCACATAACCCTTTTATTGCTTCATAAAAAACGCACTTGCGATTTCTACAAATCCAATTTGATAATAATTATAATTACTACTATCACTTTTCAATGTTGCACAATAGCAACCGCATATCTCGTTCGTACAATAGGAAAAGAATGAGAATATTTCTCTCACAATTCCGTCGACAATTGCCTTCATTAAATGCAAATTTTCTTGCTTTAAATTTTCACACACCAATCTCTACCGAATATGATCCATACGCGGCGTTAGATTACAACCTGGGATTTATTATTACAAAATCCCTGATCAAATTGCGGATTAAACAAATCAAATTCTGAGGTCATTGGATGAATCGGATTTCTGCGTTAATGTCGCGGCCAAGGTTTTCGAGGGCGCTGACAAAACAGATTCAATGGGATTTCCTATTTCTACGTTACGGACGAAATTTTAAGCCATCCGCAACAAAATAATCGTAGAGGATGTGAAATTCGTGACCAATGCAATTGTGTTTTATCGGTAATTTATGTACGATAAGTGGTTTCTCGTTTCCGATGTGGTTTTTGTTTTGTTTTTCGGTTATTTGTGAAGCGATTACATGCGCACCGCACCGCAAGCGCAAGTTTATCTAATTGGCGTAATTTTAGTTGATTAGCTAATATTTTCCAATTTATGTTTGAGTTGTAATTAGCTGAGGTTCAGATAAACTCTGGAAGGTCTCAATTTTTACAGTTCATACATATACCCATGTTTTGGGTCAAGCTTTATAAGATTAGTTTTTTCCAACACAGGCATGAGTAGTCCTTGCAACTTGCATATAAGAAGCAAATTTCAATTTTCTACACTCCACAGTTAGACAGTCAGAAACCCATGCATACAGCTGAAGCACATAGAGTGCCCATTGAGGCCATTAAGAATGGTAGCAGCTTAGATATAGACTAATTTTAGCTTTAGGATTAAGATAGAAAATCTGTTAGCATTAAAAAGTCTGTTTGTCTGACATAAAGTCTGTCTAACAGCTGAAGCACAGAGCTGATTGCTTCCCCATTCGTATAACACTAAACAAGTCAATCAATTTATTTAGAAATGTCTGCCTAAAATTTACCTACATAAGTGGTCCAACTCCAAACCCATGCTCCCACAAAAACTATCCAAAAAAGTGATGGCCCAATCTAGACTCTACCCCACTGTTAAAATATCAACTAAATATCTTAAAGGATTTGCGTAAAATGATTCATAAGTAATGGGAGGCACTAGTTCTTCGATAGTAACTCGAGATATAAAACTCATCACTCGAAAGCCATACCGCTCTAATAGCCTCCGCATGCCCATTCCAAAACTTTTGTTTACTATTTTTTAAAGATACCTAACTGGACTCAGATCTGTGCTGCAGCTGTAGTGAGCCCGATGCCGAGGAAAGTAGAGATGGGTCGTTCAGGAGTGAACTGTTCCTAAAGAACACATCATTGAAGTGAGTGAGTGTAGTAACTCATTCATTTTGGTGAACTGCAGTTCCACTGGACACGTGACCGACCTTTTTGTTTTCATCATGCCCTTTTTTCTCTTGGTCGTCGTCTTGTGGCCCTACTGACGAAACGATAACTAACCTTCCTGGTTTTTTAGTCAGATTTCGAAGATGATGAGCAAAAAAAAAGTGGGTACGTCTAGAAGATGATGACCCAAAAAAAAGGTCAGTACAGCTAGTATATGATGACAAAAAAAAAGAGTTGGGAAAGTTTCCAGTTCACCAAAAGGAGTGAGTTACTTCACTCACTCACTTCAATGAAGTGTTTTTTTTGGAACAGTTCACTCGTGAACGACCCATCTCCACCTGAGGCCGCCCGAAGTGTTCGGCAGAATTGAGAATAGGTACGCAGGACATAACTTTTATAAATATTTTTCGAAAACTTAATGCACAATACAAAGCTTATAATTAGTTAAAAATATTTTAATTGAATACACTAGGATAAATAGTTTCGTTGTGGTACTCGCCTTCTCTAACATCCTGGTAGGGATCATCGACATGCTTCTCATTGTAAATAACCGAATGGAATTCATCTGTCCGTTCGGTATGATTCGGAAAATAATGTTTAGCATTTTCCACATAGTAAGCATCCCGTTCAGTTATGATTTTTCCCTCGAATACACCGTTCAGTATCGATCCAAAAACATGACTTTGTGGATCGCCTACAACGTCACCCTGGTAAATGTGTGATGTATCAACTGGAACTGGACCATTCGTGCTATGGACCTAAAAAGAAAACAATGAAATTGAAACAATCGTTAAAAAATTCAAGATATCCTCCATTTACACACTCACCTCTAACTTATCACTAAACGTAGTTAAATCTCGTTTTAACCTAAGATGGAAATCTCTTCCGTGCGCCTTAAATCTTAAATATACATGATGATCTTTGGTTACTGATCGTTTAGCCCTATTATGACTAGCGTGTAAGTTTCTATCATCGTAGCTAAGTGTTTCATAGTGCGATATGTATTCGTTTAGTCGGGTACTTTCTGTAATGAGAAAAAAAACGAAAATCAATTTTATTAACGAGTAAAAATAATTTTAATTTGGGTAAAAAATCAATAGATGGCATTGATCGGCATAAAGGTTGGGAATATTTCCTTTGCTATGATAGATTCAAACCAGAAAACAATAGTCAACCGGTAACAAGGCCTTTTCTAATTAGTAAAATTGTGAAAAGTATCTCTGTGAATAGCCTTCCGGGCGCATTGTTTTAGTTTCATAGAATTTTGATGGGAATGAAAACGGAGAGAAAGCTTCCTGCATTGCATTCGTTTAAAAAAAAAGACACTATATCAATTCTAAATAGGAAAGTGAACCTTATTTAAGTAAATTTATTCATGGTCCTGCATCAGGATTTTTTGCCACTGGCACTTTTTCATGCATACTTTGAATTGGCTTGGGATACACCACGATTCAGTAATGCATAGAAAAAATATGGATTTTACTGGAAAAAAATTAAAAGCGACAATGTTAATGCAACAAGGAAAGTTGTTTTTCTGCCCACGAGGAGGATTTGTTATGTGAAATTGTAGATAGCAAAAATTGTGAAGAGAAAATGACAAAATGATGGGGAGAAGAAAGTGTATTGACAAACGAAGGTTTGAATTAAACCCACACCTTGGCAGCACAAATCACTAAGCTAGTCAATCAATTGGAAGTTTTTTAAAGGATTCAGAATTATCTTGACTGTTTTGAATAGTTCCTCATAGTACGAAAGGACAAGAGAGGGCAGGACCAATTCACAGTGACTAGAGACCAGTTGATTGATAAAGCAGCTGACGATAGTGTGGATAGATAGAAAACACCAGTGTGGATCGTGAGAGAACAGTTGATTGATAAATGGAACACACCAGTGTGGATCGTTAGAGAACAGTTGATTGATAAATGGCATACACCAGTGTGGATCGTTAGAGAACAGTTGATTGATAAATGGAACACACCAGGACAGATCGTGAGAGAACAGTGGATTGATAAATGGAATACACCAGTGAGGATCGTTAGAGAACAGTTGATTGATAAATGGAACACACCAGTGTGGATCGTTAGAGAGCAGTTGATTGATAAATGGAACACACCAGGACAGATCGTGAGAGAACAGTAGATTGATAAATGGAATACACCAGTGAGGATCGTTAGAGAACAGTTGATTGATAAATGGAACACACCAGTGTGGATCGTTAGAGAACAGTTGATTGATAAATGGAACACACCAGTGTGGACCATTAGAGAACAGTTGATTGATAGATGGAACAAACGAAAGAGTGGGTTGATAGAATATGCGGTACTCATTTCACAACAATGTTGAGGGCTAGTGTTTCTTTCCAGTCTAATAAATTGGCATATGACTTCATTAAGAGTTCATTAGTTTATAGTTTGAGGTGGATCATCGAACCCATACCTTATTCGATGAAATACTATAAAAAGATTTCCACTTCACCTTAGGTTGGCCAATTATTAATCTTATAACGCTCCGATGTACAATTTTCATGACTATAAAAGGATTTCGTTCTTACTCTCGAAACATGGACAAAAACGAAAATAAGTGCCAAGGAAAATCGTGAAAATCATCTTACTCTAGACCCAATCGAAATCGGGTTGTATACATCATTGACCTCGATAAATCTGCTTCTTCGAATGATGATGTCGTTCTCGAGCGACTACTCCATAGAAAATGCGAGGAAAACGAGAGCATCTCCATAGCCACATAATGTCAGACTGGCTATCATCGTTCGAAAGTATACGCTTCCTATACTCTGCCCAAAGAAATCAACGTTATATTGGAATCTATCGATCGAAAACCATTCTCACACAACATACGAGCAGAGGATATCTTAAAGTACGTGCACATAGAGTTCGAAAAAGAAAAATACAAGAAATAAAAATAAATCCAAGCGAAGAAAATCGAAAATCAATCAGAGAAAAGATATAAAGGCCGTATAATGTACAGAATCGGGAAGGAAATTCTTTGGCCTCTACAAGCTGGAGCAAAAACAAAAACTAATAAAATGAAGCCAATTTGTAAAAACGGAGTAAGCTACCTAAGCACAGCTTGAAGAGTTTTGTTTGCTTGTGGATAGGTAAGCGAAAATTAATTTGATTGATTTTATCAATTGAGGCCAGATATGCGAAGGAAAGTGTTTGGATTCACCTGAAAAAAAATCATATCCATTAATTGATGAATTGTTCTGCTACAGGGCGAAAACTTGAATCAAAGTTCCAAAAGTTCTAGCTATTATATCACAGCGAAACCCATCGCAGACTTTATAAAAGGAACATGTAACCTTTCACCTTGTTAAGACACTACACAAAGTTATTGAGAAGAAAAGCTGTGTGGTGACACTAACCGATTATTCCAGTGGGAGAAATTTCGGTCGATAGGTACGTGTGTACTGCGGCGGAAACAATTTTTAATTGAATTGGGGTTAGCAACAATGTTCTGTGAATGCCGAACTTCAAATACAAATGAAGTTTGGAGAACCCAATGGAGTGATCTAGGTTTCTCGTATATAGTGCAACCCGTTCTCCAATCCCCATTCACAAATGTGAAAGGTTCTTATGTTGGTTATAACGTACTATCAGTTATAACGTTCTACTTTTGTGGTCCACTCAAGGTACGTTATAACCGGGTTGCACTGTATTTGTTTAAATATTCATCTTTATTTTTTTTTTCATTAAACCCAAACTAAAATACTAAATTAAAATTTATGAGTATAAATATCCGCTGTATCAGTCTCGACTTTTAAAAGTTCGTTATAATCTAAAGAAAAGTAATTTTTCCCTGTATTTCACCCTTATAACTTCATTTCCCAGAATCACCACCAAACAAGGGTGTAAAAAAAATTTAAACTGATTTTTTTTCTTTTAAATAGTCTGAACGAGCACTTGGCGCTCTTAAATATTCAGCGAACCTTTGTAAAAGGTTTCCTCGCAAAAACACGGGGTGCATTTAGAGAAGGGGTTTCGTAACCTAAACTACAAAATGCGAAATGTAAAAACAAATAAATAAAAAATCCCTGTGAAATTTCAATGTGGAATTTTTGATGGGGGTGTTGGGAATAAGGACGAATTTCGCTGGATACCTTGTAGCCGGGGTTAAAAGCTAACCCTTAGTTGTTATTGTTTTTTTCTCGACTACTTTGTTTCTGTGTTAAAATTGGAATATTGTGCGGGTGGGGGGTGGGTTTAGCTATGGAAATGAAGAGTTTCCGTCCTTTGAGGAAAAAGTGTATGGTAGAGAGATATTTTAAATTTTTCTGAAATATTTGCTTTGTGACATAGTCGTTCAGTGTCTTACATTAGCTTTATGAAAGATGGACAGGTCCAACAAAGACAGTAGAATCAATGTTAAGGTAACCTTTTTTCACAACCGATTCACAAAATGGTGGTACCTTATAGAAAGGAAAAGTTTGGCCGAATTCGTCTGCTAGGCAAACTCTCTAATTTTGTCGTGAAAACAGAAAAAATAGTGAATTGGAACCTACTAGCGCCTGGCCTAGTACTCAGGCCCACTCTGAATTAGGTTTGTGTAGTTCGCGAACGAACTAGTTCAGAAGAACGCTCCCAGAACTAAAATGAACGAACTAGTTCGCAGTTAATCCTGCTTCTAGTTCTTTTTATTCATTCACTTGCTCATCACATTCTACTAGAATGACGACTACACTGAAAGTAAAACTATGTTTATTCCAAGGTTGCATCATTGACTATATTAACGATCTTCTAACTGTAGTAAAACTGACATGTTTTCAGTGATCATGGCTATGATGGTACTAGCCATAGCATATAATTCGTAAAAACATAATATGGTTGCATTAAACATATATCCCTACTGAAATTTAATATGGTTGTACCAATCATTCTCGTTACATGATGTAATTGTGTATTATAATCACGACAACAATATTCTATGATCAGTGGAACTATATAATTTGATAAAATAATTCCCACAACCATACCTCTCACAGTACGAAAAGAGTCGTTCGCGGTGTAAGTTCGCTTTTTCCAATTTCATGTGTGCTTTGTTCGAGAGTGTTTAATTGTTGTTCAAGTCATTTATTTATGATCGAAAGTGTTTTCTTTGTGAATTATTTCAGCGTCACATGTATCTTATGATTGACCTAACCATCATATTATAAAAGAAGGTTGCGTGAATCATACACCAAGGTTCTGAAATCAGAACCATGATTCAAGCAACCATGTCACATAAACTTTATGATTGACCCAACCATTATATTATTAAAGAAGGTTGCACCAAGGTTCTGAAATCAGAACTATGATTCAAGCAACCATGTCACATAAATTTTATGAGACCCAACCATTATATTATTAAAGAAGGTTGCGTGAATCACACATCAAGGTTTCCACAATCATAATTATGTTTGAGCCAAACATAAAATGTTTTCTGAAATCAAAACTATGATTCAAGCAACCATGTCACTTGTATCTTATGATTGACTTAACCATTATATGGAAAAAGAAGGTTGCGCTCATCACGCACCAAGGTTTCCACAACCATAATTTTGTTTGAGCTAAACATGTTACATGTTGTAACATAGTTGTGGTAACTATAACCTCAATCATAGTAAAATTCTTCCAAAATATGGTTGCCACAATCGTATTTTTTTTTTGAGTGTATGACCTTATTTTTTTTGCTCATCACATTCTACCAGAATGATGACTGCGAGTCCTTCCGAACTTCCTTGTCTTTCTCATCACTCACGCGAACTACTGAAGTAAAAGAACGAACTAGTTCGCGAGGGATCGGGAATTGGAAATGATCGCTTACTATGGTGAACTAAAAGGTGCCAGATTACTCTGACTGAATGTGTACTACAGAAGTCTTAAGATCGTACACGATTAAAATTCAGTAAAGTACTTCAATTTGAGTCACTCACTTAAAGGAACGAGTTCAGTGAAGTAGTTCGGGAACTCTTCGTTCCAGAGTTCTTTCGTTTTCGATCGCTAACGAATTAGTTCGTTCTTTTAATTCATTCACTTGAGGATAGAAGATGATGAGCAAAAAAAAAAAGAGGTCGGTAAAGTTTTGTGTCACGTGTCCAATGGAACTGCAGTTCGCCAAAAGCAGTGAGTTACTTCACTCAGTCACTTCAATGAAGTGTTCTTTTAGAACACTCCACTCGTGAACGACCCATCTGTGATTTCAATTACTTAACATCAGATCAGAAATCGGGCCGGGTATGGAAGTGTACTAGTTGGTGTTAAAAATTTTTAGTGCTGTTTGGCTATATGATGTGATCTACCAGAACAGCAATGTTGCCTATAACAAATCAACTACTGTCTGGTATCTCTGATGGTGTTAGTGAATCTGATAAGAATGTAAACAGAACTCATCTGCTCAGTGTTAAATCCTTTAGTAGTGATCCTATTAAACATTCCGAACTGTTCGCTATTTATATTAATAATTTCAAAGCCAATAGCAACTGAAAAATTCTTATAAATAATTTATGCGTGGAGTGGGAATTGAACCCACGACATCGCGTGTACAAGCCTAGTACGCTACCACTGGACTACACCCGGCCATAACATACATACATTTCGAATACGATTAGTTACAGCGTATCGTGACTGTTGTATGGTTTAATGTAGTATGTCATCTAAATACAATTAGTTACATTGTATCGTGACTGTTGTATGTTTAAATCGAATTTTTTTTCAGTGGTTCTCTTCGGTCAATATTCCCATTAATTGTCTGTGAAAAACTTCTTCCACGCGATATTCCCGAGTACATTTACCCTCTAGCATTTTATTTTCCACACCCTCATGTGTGACTTTATTTGTTCGACCATGTGTCTTAGGCCAGACCAATAAATTAACACAATCTTGTTTTGTTGGTTATGTTCTGTTTTAGTTGGATAACATTCATCCATGGCATACGTGTAGCTACATATACAACACATATCTACAGATATTTTAGAGTTGATGTACTCGAATTTGAACAAATGTTGGAAAATTCCTGTTGAAAATTTTCACGTGTTTGGCCCACGTTTCCGAGAAAAGGATGGGGAATTTATTATGAAGTATCATCGTCATTCATAATGGCAGACTCTTTAATTCGTTTGCTAAACTTCTTCAGGATTATGAATAAGCATATGAAAGCTGAATGTATTTGCAGATAAACATTCGTATGAAATGCAGATTAAAGTAGAGGGATGCAAGGATTTCAAAGAAAAGAAAATGGGAAAAGTTTTAGAGTTATTCTTTTCGTTATGGTCTGCGGTTATTTGGAGAAAAATCAACATTTGAATACGGAGAAAAAAAAACCAGACGTTTGAAAATGCAGAGCCTTTTATGAATAGTATCTTGCTTCCTGATTTATCTTTTATTTGTTTTTTTTATATTTTTATAGCTTTTGCAGAATTCTAAAATCGATCCTATGTAATTTTTAATAAGTATACATAAGTATTGTATTAAAAAAAACCATAAATTTTTCATCTTTTGAATAGTAGGCAAATATGCCACACCGTTTCGAGTAATTTTACATTGAGATGTAATAATCAATTTGAATGTAATTTTCAATTTTCGGTCAGTAAATTTCATTTCATTTTCGAAAATTACCTGTCGTTAAGCAGATTCGAACCTGGTACCAGGTGCACCGAAAGCAAGTGCTCTACTCTCTAAGCCACCCAGACTACCTATTAAATTTCAACTTGGAAAGCGGTAAATTCACTGGATATTCTCCTGAATTTACACTCTACAAAAAAGTGTATAATTATCTTTTTAAGATACACTTCTTTCTATTTTTAATATTATTTCTTACTTACTCTTATTAATAAAACCCCTGACTGTAGGTAGGAATCGAACCCGCGATCAATTCTGATCTTACTGTGTACGTTTCCGCGTAGCCATTGCGACACCGACGGCGTTTAATTTTCATTTCAGTAGAAAACCGAATCGAACGAAGTATCCAACTTCGTGGTTTCATATATTATGTGTTTTTCGTCGTAAAATTTAAATAGATAAGTAGAATTACACGAAAAAGAACGTGATTTACAATTCATATATAAAGAGAGTTAATTTCACATGAAATATTGCGTAATTTTGTAAGACTTTTCATGTAAATTGTACGGTTCAGTTGAAAAGTACATGAATAATTTACTAATACCAGTAATTTAATGTAAAAGTGATTGATACGTGTATTTTTACTTGATAAAAAGAAAAATACTGGAAATTTCAAGTAGGAATTGGATTAGAAACTCAATTGTAATTGAAACAGTATAACTAAGTACGTACATTACTTACCTAATTTTTTTCTTATTTGTTGATTTGTTCTTCTCTAATTTGTCTGAATTCCTAAGTTACTTATCCTACCTTTTTTTAATGCCTTTCCACTTTGTTTTATATTATCTTTTCTTTTCAAATTTCCTTTTTCTCTCTCCAATTTTCTTGGATCCTTTCGGGGTTTCTACGGAACCATTTAAAATTTGATTTCACTATTGTTGCATACTCAATCCCCAATTGGGTTGTAAGGATTATTGTATACGTTTTTAAAATTTTCGATATATCATTTTGGTTTGATGAGACACAAAATCGCACTTTACTTCTACAGAGCTCTCATATACTTAACGCCTGCAAAACAATTTTAAGATATTCTGATATTCAACCTCCAAAAGGGGGTGTAAAGGGGTTGCAGATATTTTCACGAATTTCAACATATTTCTAAGATCTGATTGTATTTCCAAAGGTTTTTTATATAATCGCCTCAAAGTTAATTTCTAGATTTTTAGATATTCAACCCTACAGGGGTGTAACGGGTTTACATAGGTTTTCACAGTTTTCGATATATTTCTTAGGTTTGATGCGACATAAAATTGCTTATAACTTCTACGAGCATTTCATGTAGTCGCCTAAGAACTAATTTTATAATTTTTTCGAAATTCAATCCCCAAGTTCATGTGATGCATATTTTATGCTCCAAGGTGTTATGCGGCAGTAAATCGGCTATTATTTCTATGGGCTTTTACTGTAATCGCCTAAAAAGTAATTTCAGGATTTTTTGATATTCAACCCCGGAGGAAGTGCAAAGGGTTTACATAAGTTTGACGTATACAAGAGTGTTTTCAAAGTTTTTTGAAATTAGACCCCTAAGGGTAGTGAGGTACAAGTGGGGGGGGGGGTGTTTTTCCTATATATAGAACGGCTTAAGCTACAATGTTGAAACTCGGTGTATATATGTAAATCAACTAGAAAAGCAATTTTGATTAAAAAAAAATCAAATATGTATTGGCGTTCAGAAGTGGGGCAAAAAAAAATTATCTGTAAAATAGAATGCATATTTTTCCACGATTTTCGACATATCTACTACCTCGTCCCAAATATTGAATTTAATTTTATTCTACGGATTCTTCGTATGAATACCTAGAACTTGTGCCGGAAAAATAATAAAGTTACGCAGATTTTGTTGGCAGATTTTTTTTTTATATTTTTATTTTTTTATAGATATTATTTTTGTATTAGTGTTTTTTTTGGTTTTAGTATTTCTTTGAGTTTTTTGAATATTTTTTTATTTTTATTTTATTTATTTTTTTTTTTCTTATATTTTTTTTTTTTTTCTTATATTTTTTTTATTTTTTTTTTTCTTATATTTTTTTTATTTTTTTTTTTTCTTATATTTTTTTTATTTTATTTTTTTTTTTTTTTATATATTTTTTTGTATTTTATATTTTGTTTTTATATATTTGGTTTTTTTCCTTATAATTTTTTGTGTTACCTTTTATATTTTTTTTTATTTTTCTGGGTTTCTTTACGTTTTTTAAATATATAAGTTTTTTATATTTTTTTAAACATTTTTTCTTAATAAATTTCGTGTTTTCTCTTTTATATTTTCACCTACATATAATTTAAGTGTTGTCTTTTCCCTTTTATCTGCATATTTGTTCCCTTTCTGCCACTTTTAATCAGGTCTGAGTATCCAGAGCTTCACTAGTGTGTGCCAGTCACTTTATTCTCATTAAATCGTACCTGTCTGCGGGCCTTGCATACTTTATTACTCAACTCTGCACCTTATCGTCGGCATATCCCCGATAAAAGGAACAGGGACACACTTTTTAACTAGTTCATAGGTAGGGTGCATAATTATTGTATGTACCAAGGGGGAATATAAACGCCACTCCTACCCTAAAAGGGTTTCTTTCTTATCTACGAATTGTATGGTTTCCGTAATTAAACATAGGGTGATACTTTGACATACGTACTTTTTGATGATAACCCCATTTTCTGACTGAGATTAGAGTCGAAAAACCTCATACGCTTTTCACAAAAAACCAACTCGTTTGAACCCAGCGAATAAATAGCTAACTCTGTCCGCTAATCCCTTTAACGCTTGATGGTCCCAATTCAGTCCCTTCAATTATTTAAAAAAAAAGGCAAAATGCTCACACATATTCACCCTATTCGCATCTGCATAAGTAAGTAATTCTATTTGAATATCTTCCCCCAAGTGTACTTAACTCGATTTTCTATCCCCAATAACTTACCTTTATACAAAATGTGGCTACTAATCTAGAAATTTCGATGCGACATCCACTAAGACTACTTGGGGTCGATAGTACCACGTTTGAGACGATCGAATAACGTGCAATTTAATTTGTAGGTAAACTGGGTGACTTTATAGGTTCTTTGAAAGCCGGGAGAAGGCTCGCTCGCTATTCAAATCGGATTATTGCTTATTTCTTGTATGTTTAACCATTGCATCCCACAAAGCCGTACCATTTTCTTCCGAATTACTCGCCTCTTTACCCGCAATTTATACCTTCCAACGATGTAAGCCCTAAGGGAAATTTTTATTGGGAAGAATTTTTGTGGTGGTAAAATGGGGGTGAGATGTAATAAAAAAAGGGTTCGGAAAAAAACCTAATGTATCACATGTTGGGTTTAGGGGTTGGTTTGGAGACTGTACCCCCGGTCCAAGTGTAAACGACAAAATTATGTCCAGGTAATTGGTCAATTCAATTGTCCTGTGCTGTGTGCGATAAATTACTCGCCTATTTTTATAGCTGGTAGTCACGATAGAAAAACTTCGTTGTGTATGTGGAGACACTGGTCTACACTTAATGTTTGCAATAAAATAAAAAATAAAAATAAAAACGGCAACATAATGTTTAGACAGTTAACGGCTTAAGTTATCTCCTGTCCAGATAAGGCGACACTTTTAATTTTCACTATTTTATATTGTATGATTGCGGCTGCGGTAGTACGCCTTCATGATGGTTGGCAATTTCAGCAACATCATAATTTAGTTGTAAATTATTTTTTTATTATTACTTTTTTATTATTAATTATTTTTTTATTATTACTGTATTGTTTCGCGTTTTAATATTGATTCAATTTCAAATTGGAATTGTTACCGAAAGTTGGTTGGGCGAAAGGCAATAATACATCTGGAAAAATTCGAATTTTGACATCAGGTTTGTCATGGTGTCATATTTGTAGACAAAGTGTCAAATATTTGAGAAAGTGTCAAATACCTATGTATTTAACAAAGTGTCAAATATTTGACAAAGATTTGATCAAAAATTCGATCAAATTTTTTCTGTCAAAATAGAGCAAAACAGAGGCAAAGAAAAATTGTACGGTTACACTATCTGACTGCTTTGTCCAGCCACCGCCACAATAATTTAATATTTGCCATAGTGGCACACAGTGTCAAATATGTATTTGAAAAAGATTTGATGAAAAATTCAATCAAATTCTTTCTGTCAAAATAGAGCAAAACAGAGGCAAAGAATAATTTGACGCTTACACTATCTGACTGCATTTGCCAACTTCAGCCACAATAGTCTGGTATTTGCCAGTGGCTCTACAAGCTTAGCATTCAACCACATTTTGAACGGTTTAGGCTACAAAGTTAGGATTTTCATATAAGGATAAGAAATTATGGATTTTAATATCTTGCAAAACGGCAATAAGCTAAAAGCTAGAAAACTATTTGTTTGTGAGTAAGCTATATTTTTTTTGAACATTTTTAAGGCAGGAAGTGCATTCGAAAGCTGAAGGAGTTGCAATCAGTTTAAGCTTTATAGTTGTCTATACTTTCTTGGCTCTTCAAATAATCTAACAACAATTGAACAACTGAAACATAGTATTGTCGAAGAATTTTTGTAAGTTAGCAGGTCCTTGCAACACTAAAATCGATTAAAATAATGCACTGGACAATGGAAACTGGAAAGTTGAGAAAATATAAAAAGTTATCCTTGCTGCTATGTCCTCTTGAAAATACCAAGTCAAAAGGACTACACTTTCATTGTATACTTTCCTATACTCTAAAACGAAAAACTTCTTGACACATTTTTACTTTCAATTCGTCCTATTGTTTGTGCACTACTTGAAGTCGCTCGGTTAAGATTTTTGTGTACAATGCTCCTTAGTCCTTAGCCTGACGGTGCTATAGGTAAGAACATGTAACATAAAACTTTCAATATAATAGTTCATATAGAGGTAGGACGAACCTAGCCTAGCCTTATGAATGTATTGTACCTGTGTACATCGTGTCCTCATAGTTATGTCCATAGAGTTCCTTTTCGCAAAGGAGCTAGAGTTTCCACTTGTTCTAGCGTACTCCATCGCAAGAAGGACTAAGCTTTTTGGAAAATTACTCGACAACATACTCTCGTTTAATGTGCTGCTTTTCTCATACACGACAACCTAAAGAGGATGTCATAAAGAAAAAGAATGGGAATTAGAGAGAAGATCGCGAAAAGTATGTCAAGTGGAGGAATTATTGTTAGGGCATGCCAGGAGTGGAGGTTGCAAGGAAAAAAAAAAGGACAAGAGCTTGCACATCGGAAAATTTTCTTTCTTGCTTGGGTCTGTGTTGTCACTGAAGTTCTTATTGGGTCTAGGGGAGCTATAGATAAACTGTGTCCTTTTTCCACTTATTTTCTCTCGGGTAGTAGACTCAATTTTTTGCCATCTTTTTTGTATGTTTTCCTTTTTTTTTGCCGGATAGAATTAAGTGCGCATGTACATTAAAATTGCATTGTCTCCATGCGAGGAACGAGAGTGAAATTATTTCGAGCAAAGCTTGCACTCGTCTCAATTAGGTTAAGTGGTCAATTTTGTAATTAGAAAGGCTTTGCGAGATTTTTATGAAATGATAACATGTCGTCGGGTTGCTGGGTGAATGAGTTGATGACGTTATTTTCTTAAGAAATTTTTGGATATACAAAAACATATGATGGGTTTAATCTGTTTTCCAAGAAAAAGCGTAAACTTGGCATATTTTTTTTTGAAAATAAAGTGTAGCCAAAATCATCAGTCAACTATTCAACTATTGGCGGTGTTTTTTTTTAGGTAGAATTAAATAAGATTTGCATCTTATCCCAAATTCCAGATGTTCTCTCGGTCTAGTAGGTATATTTATCTCATTTATTTTTCTCCATTCTCCTCATTCCTTTCATTTTGTTTCTCACAACCTCGTATTTTCATTTTTATTTTTAATTTTTTTTTTATCCACATTGTTGTTTCTTTCTGTTTCTGTTATCTTTGTGCTTAATATTTTCATTGTTTTCTTCACTCTTTAATTATTTTGTTCTTTTATTTATTTCTTTAACATTCTTTCATGTTTCTTCCTTTTTTACTTATTATCTTTTCTGTATATCTCCGTATCTCTCCTTTCTCTTTCTCCCTCTGTCTCTGTCCTCTTTTCTGCTTCTGTCTCTCTTTTTTTTCGGTCTCTCTTTATCCTTCGGTCTCTCTTTTTCCCTTCTGTCTCTCTTTTCTCCCTTCTGTCTCTCTTTTCTCCCTTCTGTCTCTCTTTTCTCCCTTCTGTCTCTCTTTTCTCCCTTCTGTCTCTCTTTTCTCCCTTCTGTCTCACTTTTCTCCCTTCTGTCACACTTTTCTCCCTTCTGTCTCTCTTTTCTCCCTTCTGTCTCTCTTTTCTCCTTCTGTCTCATTATAACCTTTATCTTTATCCTCTTTATCTCTTGTCACTTTCTCTTTTTCTATCTCTCTCTTCTTTCTGCTGCATCCCTCTCTCCACCATACACTCTATTTTTCACTTTATCTCTCTCTGTTTACTTCTTTCACTGTTTTTTTCTCACACTCTGTACCTGTTAATTTTTCCTCTCTCTCTGTAACAAGCTTAAAATTGCATTAAGACTCGATAATTTTAACATTCAATAAGTTTTTAAAAAATATACTTTTAATAGTAGCGATCTAAATCAATAGACGCTTTTGAACGACGAATTCTTCGAAGAATTTTGGGACCAGTAAGAGAAGGCACTGAATGGCGTATTCGGTACAACAACGAGTTGTATAACATCTATGACGACCCAGCCGCATCGACTCTTATAAAATTCCGTAAGCTGCAATGGGCAGGTCATGTGGAGCGAATGGATGACGGAAGAATTCCCAAGCGCACATTGAAAGGTAGAGCTCATGGCAAGCGAGTTGACGCAGATTGCAAATCGCTTCTTAGATGTACAAACTGGAGGACGCGGGCACTGAACCGAGATGACTTCAGACAATGTATCCTGCAGGCTTTGGCCCGATTTGGGCTGTCGCGCCATTGATGATGAACAGTAGCGATCCGCACTACAATTTAATCTGAGTTCCCAAACTCAGGTCCTAGTGAGTGGTAGACATCCGCAAAGGTAGAGACTTCCGCTACTTAGCAGTTGATAGAAATACTCCTTTCCTTCGCCTGGAGGACAAGAAGAACCTCTACTTCTTCGATGGCGATCGATCTTCGGGACATGCTAAGCCCGCCTTCTCAAAAACATCCAAAGACTGTTGCTTCTTAGCCGTTCCACTAACTGGGGAGCAGGACATTTGCCAATGACAGAAAAGTCTAGGAGTTTAACTTAAACACCTTCCTCGGGGTCTTAATTCTACGGTCCTCTTCGGACACGGATTGATTAGCCTAAGTGACGACAATCAACGTCGCCCTACCGAAGCAAAGTTACCAGTTTCAGGCCAAGTATTCATACTAGTGGAAGCGAGTCCTACCTAAAGCTCTGCTGCTCTTGGAGTGTCCGGTTGCATCGCAACTCCACGTCGAGTTTCCGAGGAATCTCTGCCCACTTGGGCATAACCACAGCCCCGGCGTGACTCCCCGAAGGAGATGATAGCGACCTATCATGGGCTCTCGCTCATTAACCCGATTAAACCTCAGGTTGTAAAGCACCATCCATGCTTTTGGGACAAATCACCCAATTCGGATCTGTGTGGCCCTTTTATTCCACAACGGCAACATATAGTAGTAATTGACATACGTCTTTCTGAGAACACTATTGGAACTCCTATGATACACCCTCTTGTGGTGCGCCGATACAAGTGCCAACACGATGACTCAGGATCGTCTGACCATCAGTTATTTGCTAATGGCAACAAGAAAAAGCCGGATCTAAATAAAAGACCTTGACATGTATCGTCCATCCTAGAACTCCTTATTCTGCAGCTCCGTCGCTCATCGCCGAGGTGTAGGTCAAGAAGGACCTTTACTTCTTCGATGGCGATCGATCCTTCTCAGAAAAATCCCAATACTGTTGCTTCTTAGCCATCCACTAGCTGAGGGAGGGGTAGGGGCCGATTGTAAGGGACAGGGTGATATAAATAAGAGACCATGTACCATCCATCCTAGAACTCCCTATTCTGCAGTTCTTTCGCTCATCGTCGAGGTGTAGTTATACGCGAAAGGACAACCCCCTTCTAGCACTGCAGCGTGAAAAAAGCAATAATTTCATTCCGTTGTCCTGTTAACAACATAAATTCAAGTTTATTTAGTCAACATTGCAAGCAAATCTAAACGTATGTCCCTGGGAAGTGTCCTTCTCTCGAGTTTCAAAAGCGAGAAAACTTTAAAATGAAATTCATGCGATGCCGAAACTTTGAATAGAAAATGAAAGAGAAAGACCTTTATTTATTTAGTTTTATGATCCTTTTGCTGACTGCAAGAAGAATACGCGATTTTGTTTGCATTTTCGTTTTTTTGTTTCGCCTCAAACCGAGAACATCAGCAAGCAATGCTGAAAAACTGCTGGTAGTGCAAACTAGATGGAGCTAGGGAGGTCAGAGCAGACACGAAAGTAGGTCTTCATTTATTTATGTCGTCCTTTCATAGCAAAAATAACAGAAATGACCTTCCAAACTCCACGTATAATGGCGATAGAATAGAATTTTTTTCTGTTTTGTTTTTGGAAAGGACTTCCAACTTTGGGTGGGGTGGTGAGAACCAAAAGAGACCCTTGGCAAAATATGGAGTTTAATGTAGTGTCACAGAATAGCTGGCAAGGTTAAGGATTTTTCTTTTGGATCGTTTCAGAGTATAAATAAAAGGGAATAGCATATTTGAGATGTCAAAGAAATTTCCACTGCAATGCATTCTAGGGGGTGGAATATTGTAACAAAAAATACTTCTTCGAGGTATTGAGCTAGGGAAGACATAATACAGCTTGTCCTTTCTGTACAGCGAGATCTAGAAAAATTGATGACAACTTCAAGTGCCTTTGTTGGATATCTTGGATAGTGTGGATTTTATTTCTCGCCTCCTATTTCTCTTTCTAGTAGAGAGCGGATATAGTTGGTACTTAGTAAAAACTGAACTGCTTTTAGGACGTTACGAAAAATTCCGACGATCTAGCAACATCCAGCGCACATGATGGTCAGATTGCGATTGAAATACTATCACAGTGTCATGGAACGTATCAACTAGAGATGAGTAAACTAGTTCCTTTGAGTGAACTACTTTACTCCGAGTCACTCACTTCAAGGAACTAGTTCACTGAACTAGTTCCGGAGCTGTGCTGTTAAACTGGAGCTGTTAAGTCTGTAGATGAAAGAGGACCTAAAAAAAGGTCTTCTCAGTTCCGTGAAGTAGTTCAGGAAATTGTTCATTTCCTCGTTTCGATCTACAACATAAGAACCTATAAAAGAAAAAAGAAAAAAAGAGTCGCCACAGTTTCGTGAAGTTGTTCCGGAGCTCGTAACTGTGTGCTTCAAGAACTAATCAATCCGTTTCCTCAATACGTTTTTTGTCACGTGTCCAAGGGAACTGCAGTTCACCAAAAGGAGTGAGTTATTTCACTCAATCAAATCAAGGATGTGATCTTTTCGAACAGTTCAATGTTAAACGACCCAACTCTAGTGTCAACTGTACCACCTGTTTTCCCCTTCTGTTAGGACTTCTAAACGTCTTAAGGAGTTTGGTTAGACTATGTAGATTAGATTTCGTCAGAGGCGGGGGGATTCCTCCAAGCACCGAAGGTGTCTGGTTCATTACATTGTTTTTTTTTTTTAAGTCTTAAACTGACAAACACTGAAGTCACATGATTCTCAATCACGAAGGCTTAGAAGCAACAGGAGAATCTGCTGTTTGTCCGACTGGAACAAATCCATTCTGTGGAAACCCAACTTGCTCCGTTTCTTCATTCAAGGGCGACATAAGACTCTGGACCTTAGGACCGTGACACCTTGGTGAATCCCATATAGGGAGTTATCGTGGCATTGCTACTGGGGAAAAGCTAGTAGCAATGCGCCACAGGTGCGAATGAACTTGGCTAGTTTATCAAGGACCTTAGCCACTTTGGCCAGGTAATTCCAATCACGTTTCGCTTCACTAGAAGAAGCAACCAGCTTCTGTACTCGGGCTGAAATAAGGAACAGATCGAAAACGAGGATATTTACGGTCCTTTCCTGCCTGAAAGATACCTTAAAAGAATCATCGTCAAAACTGATAGCCAATGAGAGAGATTCTCTGGAAAAGTGAGTCGTTAGCAATTCAGCGATACAGACGTCTGGAAGAGCATAACTGAGAGTTGGACAAAACGCTCTGAGTTGGAGCTCCAGAAGTTCTATGGCTGTATTGCAAACAATTGAAGGTATCCACCCAGAGAGATTCTCTGGAAAAGTGAAGCGTTAGCTAAATCAGCGCTAAAGACGTCTGTAGCCGCTCGAGCCTGAAAGATCACTTCAAAAGAATCGTCGTTAAAACAGCCAGCAAATGAGATATTCTCTGGAAAAGTGAGGCGTTAGCAAATCAGCTCTACAGACAGACGCCTGGAAGAACAAAACTGAGAATTGGACAAAACGCATTGAGTTGAAGCGCCAGAACATGGAAACGAACTACGTCGTTAAAACAGATAGCCAATGAGAAAGATTCTCTGGAAAAGTTAGGCATTAGCAAATCAGCACTACAGACGTCTGGAAGAACTGAACTGACCATTGGACAAAACGCTCTGAGTTGAAGCTCCAGAAGATCCATGACTGTATTGGGCTTGAAGGTGTCCACCCTTATTGTCTGCTCACTTCCACTTCTCTCTCTCAAAAATTAAATAAGTGTATCATTACTTAAATGTGTACATTTAATGTAATTTAAAAGAGCCACGGATCTCATCATTGAATTACTTTTACACGGGCATTTCACCAGCAAGCAGGACCTACCATATACCAGCTCATTACCGTACCACCGATCTCAACAAAAAACAGAGAGACAGTTCGAGGTTCCTCCACGAAACGACATCATTAAATTGAAGTCACATCATTAACTTTATAGGATTAAGCTAACAAGTCAAGCTCAATTACGGTTCGTCTTCTTCTTCAGCGAATTTACACTCCCATCATCATTGGTGGGATAGGCCATTCCTTAAGTGTTTCACCAATAACCAACTATACATATTCAAAAGTTCTCTACGTCCACTCTAAATGGGTTCCAGAGAAGCAGCAGAAAAAAGAGAAGGATTCACGTTCAAGGCTGGAATAAATTACAAACGTGGCAGAATCCTTCCTCCTTTCCGCCCACGATAACGAATGCAGTTTTCTTTTTTCATCCTTGCGTACTTGTTTCGAATCCAATTACGAGCGGAAAATCTTGCACGGCATTCAAGCCTCCACATCTTAATAGAACCACCGATGGTACACTATATCCCTCTTCTCGAGAGTTCGTTAAGAGCAGGGGATTATCACAAGGATAATCCACTGACTGTAATTGTAGAAAACTGACGTCATGTTTTTTGATGATAATAACGATGATCTCCCGGATGATTAATGTTGGATTTAAAGACGAAGATGGAGCGGTAGATTGCCCCAATGGTTTGCCAAGAATTTTCATTTTTCAAAGAACAGAGAGAAAAGTTTACTGTAACATCAATAAGTGAGGCATCAATGATGACCCAAATAGAATAGTTTCCAATGCAATTTTCAACAAAATCTACAATTTAATTACCCCAGAATTCTGTTAGCAATTAAAAACCAATGGCATTGCAGCATTCTAAGTGCACTTAGTTCTGATTAATTTGAAACGGAATGGTCTTCCAACCGAGACCTTCTTTATTTTTCGCTCTTTCTCATTTCAATATTGAAGCCACGTTTTCATACCAGAACAATAAAATGATTTTGTTCACCCTTCCTCAGATAAATAAGGGTGCAGACAACAACACTATATAGTACAGTATTATTGGAATCTTTAAACTTTCACAAGAAAACTTACTCAATTTGTTATTTCGCCCTGCATTACTTCGCCGAACTCTAATAAATTTTCGTTCAACTAACTTTTTCAACTCGAGGAAAATGAAGAGGTTCAGAAAGCACATCGAAAACTTTTCGAAAAGTCGAGATGCAGAGGTATGGTTTTTCTTTTTAAAAAATCAGGAATAAAAAAATTCAATTTGAGAATAAAATGACGGAAAAAGTTCTTTTAGAACTTAATTAGAAATTCAAAATCTAGAACAAAAAACTAAGAGAAAATATTCGTATTATACGCGATTTGTGTCTATCTACCAAACTACGCTTAGGAACGGTTGCCTGCGAGCTAGCATACCAAAAGTTGGTAGTGCTGTTTTTTCCATTACAATACTATCTTTGCTTTGGACGAACTGTCCCCATACTGTCTAACCGAAAACTTTTCTTCAGAACGCTTCAGGCAAGGAACTATTCCAAAAGAGCAGTTCATTGAAGTGAGTGAGTGAACTAACTCACTCATGCTGGTGAACTGTAGTTCGTTTCACCACGTACCACAGGTTGGAAAGGAAGTAGTTCCTTTACGATGTGAAGGCTTGAAAAGGAATAAGTGCCTTCGTGAGTTGTAGGTCCTCACATTCACTCCGAACTTGAAAAGAACCTTCGTGAAGTGAGGACCTTTTTTTCCTCACATTCACTCCGAACTTGAAAAGAACTAGTTCCTTCGTGACCATCTTTTTTTTTTAGGTCCTCACATTCACTTTGAACTTGAAAGGAACTAGTTCCTTTTCGTGAGGGAGGACCTTTTTTTAGGACTTCAAAAGAACTAGTTCCATTTCATGAGTGAGGACCTTTTGTTTAGTCTTCATATTCACTCCGAACTTCAAAAGAACGTGTTCTTTCGCCGGAGAAGTGATCTTCAAAAGGAAGTGGAAGTAGTTCACTGAACTAGTCCCTTTCAGTGAGTGAGTCGGAGTTCACTCACTCACTAAAAGGAACTGCTTTGTCCATCTCTAATTTGAAATTTGACATACTGTTACATGCAACTCTGGGAAAATGGCCAACTCAATCAGTTTCTATTGAGAAAAAAACAGGAGGCTTCCAATACCTTACTGTAGGACGAAGAAAAACATCCGATTGGTCCCCATGCATTACTCAATTTGAGGGGCGTGGAAAAATCTCCTAAGTTCTCGAATTTATGAATCTTTCTCCAGCCCACTCGAACATTTCACACACACCACCGAATATTCGCGAAAGCTCTTGACTCCACTCAAGCAGTATTAAAGCACAGACGAGGAATGTTACTACTATACGGCGCGAAGAAAGATGAAGATCAGCGAGTTCAACGCGAAATGAGGTGTAAAGCGATTTAGTGATAAAGTCGTATACAAAATCGGGCAATGTTGTTAAGGAATAAAAATTACAAAAGCTATTTTGTTGTCTGTTTAAGAAATTAGAGAACGAAATGCATTCACGTCTAAAGATTGTTTTAAAGAGAAATCTCTAAACTTCTAGAATATTCTTCTTCTGAATCTTTTTCCAGCCCAATCTAACATTTCACACACACCACCGAATATCCGCGAAAGCTCTCCACTCCACGCAAGCAGTATATCACAGAGTTTTCAGACGAGGAAAGTTACTACTTCGGCGCAAAGCAAGACGATAGTCAGAGAGTTCAACGCAAAAGGACGTGTAAAGCGATTTAGTGATCAAGTTGTAAATATATAAAATCGGACAGAGCTGTCAAGGAATAAAAATTACAAAAGCTATTGGTTGCCTTTGTAAGAAATCATAGAACGGAATTCATTCACGTCTAAAGATTGTTTTAAATGGTGTGGCGCTTTCATAAAAATTCGACCATTTCCTCTGGCAAAAGAAATGCGATAAAAGTTTGAACATTTCCTCTGGCAAATGAAATGCGATTAAATTTCCGTTTATAAAATTGTTTTATTTTCTCTAAAAAGAACTTATTTAGCATGAAAAAAATTTGTGTTCAGAACAGATTCAAGGTCAGTTTTTCGTATCTTACGAGTTTCGGATTTTTTTTCCGGGCCTTTCGCGAAATAGTTTCCCCTGATGTCACCCATATCGCGTAGAATAGAATGGCACGCGAATTATATGTTGGGTTGACAACTAAGTAATTGCAGATTTCACACATAGACAGACTTTGGCCATATTTTTTAATGGTTTCTGTCAATGATATATTTTTTTCCTTTTGACATTTGTTAGCTGTCAGTCTTACATTGCTTTAGAAGCGAATTGCGTGTATTTTTGTTAAAAGGTATTAGTTTGGCGTCAGTGTTAATATGGAGCGTGAAAACAATCATATTCGTCATATTTTATTTTTTCTTTATTTACGTAAAGGGTTGTTGTTTATGTGCTGTGAATGCTGAGGAAAAAAAAATAAATAAAATAGGTATCAAAAAAAGAATTATAAATAAATAAAAAAAATAACAAATAAATAAAAAAAATAACAAACAAATAAAAAAATAATAATAAATAAATAAAATAAAAAATTAATAAACTAAAAAAAAATTATAAAAATAAAAAAAGAAAATAAAAAAAATAATAAAAAAAATAATAAAAAAAATAATAACAAAAATAATAAAAAAAATAATAAAAAAAATAATAAAAAAAATAATAACAAAAATAATAACAAAAATAATAAAAAAAATAATAAAAAAAATTATAAAAAAATAATAATTAAAGAAAATGAATAAAATACAAAAAAAAATGATAACAGAAAATGAATAAAATACAAAAAAAATGATAAAAGAAAATGTATAAAATAAAATTAAATACAAAAAATAATAAAAGAAAATATATAAAATAAATAAAATATAAGTAGGGGAAGGTGCTGTACTTTGGACCGAATGTACCTCGGTCCAAACGTCAATTGCAACTAAAGTTTAGCTGCTGGAAAAAAAAGGTTTTTCAATGAAAGATTGCCAAATGCATAGGCTTTGGTTTCAGTTTATTAAAGCGAGCCTAGAAGATAAATTGATAAAGATAAAACAAAAGAAGTGATTTTTGGACAGAAAAGTATTTTTTTGTTAGTTCAGTTATTGTTTTTTTCTAAGTCGTGTATAATTATTTCTACTATACAGCAGTTTTAGCTGGTAAGACAATTAATTCATCGTGGTCTTGACCGTAAATTTAATCCTTCCTTATCATTAGAAATAATTAAAAAAAAATGTTTGTTGTAATGGGTGATGGCATGTACCTTGGACCGTTTTTTTGGTTAAGCCTTGGACTATTTAAGCTACATACATTAAAAAAAAAAAATTGTAAACAAAAGGGACTTTCTTGCTGAAGTTACACCCGCAGAGGTAGTGGGGGAATTTTGATGCAGACAGCAGCGAATCCTCTGTTACACTACTGTTTATTTCAGCTAGACAAACATTTTCTAAAGTTGCTTATTATGAATTTTTCTCGTTTTTTTTTTTTTTAAATTTATAACTTTACTTGATTTTTCTTTTCAAGTAAAAATTCAATAAAATTAAATAAAAGAGCGTTATACTATTTCTCAGGATTTCGACTTTAAAGGTGAATTATTTTTTATAAGGTCAAGGTACAACTAGCAGCAGACCGAGGTACAACCTATAGTTGTACCTTGGTCCGTTTGAGGTTCACTGCAAAAACAGTTTCAGGATCCATCAAATTTACTTAAAGCAGTTCCAGCTATAATTAATTTTGTGGCAAAACAAGTAAGCTTTCATATGTACTATTCCCTAATTTTCATTTGTTATTGGCTTAATAGATTTAAGGGTTAATGTAAAATTTGGACCGAGGTACAGCACCTTCCCCTACCTAATATAAAATAAAAAAAATTTAAGAAAAATAAATAAAAAAATTAAAATAAAAAAATAAAAAAAATAATAAAATAATTTATATACAGCGATCAACGAAAAACTGCCATAATTGGTTCATCGGAAAGGTGTCATTTTTCACCGGGACAGCTCAAGATCACATACATTTTTGGTCACTCGCCAAAAATTATTGGAGGTTGGCTGGGAATTGATGTGATATCGACCATATCTATCTATATCTATCAGACTACCATTTATTTCGATCTTTGCAAAACTCCTTGGACTTGGATGGTTAAATTTTCAATTATGATGATGCAGTGAAATCGCACTTAGTTCACTTTTTTGCCGATGAGAACAGCAGTTCTAGGATCGTGGACTAATAAAGTTACCAGAAAGCTGGCGAAAGGTCATGAAATAAAATGGAAAATTTTTAATTTTTTTGATTAAAGTTCATTTTATGTATTTAAAAAAATGCGTTTTATTTATATGAAAAAATCGGCAATTACTTAGTTGTCAACCCAATAAAGGAAAAAACATATCCTGACTACCGGATTTCGCAGATGGCAGTCTAGTCGTTTGGAAGAAAACACTAGAGCTGGCACGGATCAGGGTTATAGATGGCAAAAGGGCTAAGCGATGTAGAAAGATGACAAAATAAATAATTGTGAAGACCGGGTCTTAATTTGGTGTTAGAAGAAAAATAGTAATAGTAATTCATATTTTCTAGACAATCCAAAGCAAAGTAGTATTACAGGATGCTCACAATATCAAGAATTTCAAAAAACCACCCAACCAACAACAATTTCGTAAAAATTACATTCCATTCACGATTCCCCGTACGCGACAACGAAAAGTCAAAATAGTGCCTGACAAGTTCCGCGTACATATCATCCGGATAATATTTGTACGGAAGGAAACTAAGTACAAGAATTCCTCTTTTATATGCAAAGTATGAAATCAGACACTATACACAAATTAGTGAAAATCTCACAGAGTTGCAAAAGTTTTAAGCAATTAAATGTAACTATATTGCATTGTACGAAAGACTGGAGCGTTCAGGGAGAGATCCGCGTACACAGAAAGCGGATTCAAGCTGAACAAGGACATCGTAACACAGAAACCCATAGGGACAGATGGAATTAAAAACTTTTCCGGCAAATATCTCTCGAATATTAAGAGAAAAGTTTCCGGACTCTTTACGATTGTAATTATCATAACTTTTGAAAATTCCGACTAAAAATACGTTTTATTTTTATTTTAGTTTTTTCAATTCGCGCTACTTTGGGTAGTTGGCGACGTTTTTTTACACGTTTTGCAATTCGTATGGAAATTGGAAAATTTTTGAATATTCCTGGGATTATGTTGTGGCTGTTTCGTAAGATTTTTTTCCAAGAGATTACTCTAAGGTGGGGCTCAAATCCATCAGTGATAGTAATCAGTAGTTGATATGTTTTGCTATCAGAAAAACCTTTTCAAAAGGACTCGAACATCCATCAACTAAAACAGCCCCAGCTAACGCCGCTGGGAAGCAAGAAACGATGACTAAGCGGCTCGACGGATCGAAATTTAAAAAACTCACCAAGAATATAATCTTGTTGTTATAGAATTACTGGTTCTTGAAGCTAGATGGGTTAATTTATGTTTTTCACGAGATGGAAGACCTGGCGCTAATCTGATTTTTTAAAAGTCTAGTGATTGAAAGCCTTCCGATTAAAATTTAGCAAAAAAAAGTCAAACAAATGTCTAATTTTAACCAATTTTTTTATCAGTTCCATCGTTGACGTCCTTTAGCTTATTTCAGGACCATAAAGAGGTTATCACACTTTAATTAAATCACATGCTCGTGTAAGCACGGCTGTGTGTGCTCTTCAGTGAAATAATATTCAGGTAGATGACAGATGAGAGATAACCGCTTTAAATTAATTTCTTCGTATTTTTCTTTTTGATAAAACGATGTATAGCTCTGTAGCTTATCCATAAAATGTACAATGAAAGCGATGGCAAATTTTAATGTGTTTATAGAAACGGAAAAGCATAAAAAGGGGTTAACTCGTTGGACACTAGAAGAGAAGTTCGTCGTTTCAGGTACAGGTAATTTTCTGTGATAATCATCTGAGCGTTAATTTCTCGAAAATTAATTTCCCTATGCCGGTGTAGCGATTAGGAAAGAGACACGATGGAAATGAAAGGGTTTAGACGATGAAAAACAAGTTTTACGGATTAAATGCTGTTTAGATTGTTTTTTATTTGCGTGATGTTTTGGACTCGACTGAGTCCTTAATCAAACTGTTGGGGTTTAAGGAAGTTTAGGTTGAATGATGTACGAAATTTGCCAGGAAATTGAGCAAATCTAGAAAAGATTAGACAATGACAACAAATTCTAATTATATCTTCATCATTTTCTTATTGAATTAATCAGTTTTTAAAATTGTTATATACGTAGTCTTCTTCCGGATTGATTTAATCCGTAAAAAAATGCTTTCAAAAAACTTAGGACCGATTCAAGTACCACTTTTCGAGTCAAATTTCTCGTCAATTTCTTGTTTCTATAAAGAAAAGTCCTACTGCACTTTCCATTGCAACTACTTCATTAAAATTTCAGAGAGGGAAAATATAGAAAATAGAAAAAATAAAAAAATTAAATAAATAAAAAAATTAAAGAAATAAAAAAATTAAATAAATAAAAAAATTAAATAAACAGATAATAAAATAAGCAAACAAAAAAATAAACAAACATAAAAATAAACAAATAAAAAAAAACAAATGAAAAAAAAAATCAAGTAATAAACAAAAAATCATATAAAAAAAAAATTAAATAATAAACAAAACAATCAAATAATAAACAAAAAAATCAAATAATGAACAAAACAAAATCAAATAAAAAAAAAACAAGAAAAAAAAATAGCACAAATTCAAATAAAAAAAAGAAGTAAAAAAATAAAAAAAAGAAGTAAAAAAATAAAACAAAATCAAATAAAACAAAATAAAACAAAATCAAATAAAATAAAATAAAACAAAATCAGATAAAAAAAATAAAACAAAATCAAATAAAAAAAAAAAAAAAAACAAAATCAAATAAAAAAACAAAACAAAATCAAATAAAAAAAATAAAACAAAATCAAATAAAAAAAACAAAAACAAAATCAAGTAACAAAAATATTAAAATAAAAATCTAATAATAAACAAAAAAAAAACAAATAAAAAATAAAACAAAATCTAATAAAAAACTATAATAAAAGTAGACAAAATAAATTAAATAAAAAAAAAATAGTTGGAGGCCAAAAACTAGACAGATGCCAAAAGAATAGAACTTTAAAATTATGACCTCATCTAAATGATCAATTTGGGTTGTTTATTAAGAAATAAATGCCGAAGAAGTTCGGACATTTTTCTTACGATGAATCTGATAGGTGGAATAGAGTTACATGAAATTAGAACATAAGTTGTGAATTCTCCCCCGTTCCACGAGCGTGACAACCATAATCGAAAAATTCATGTCGTAGCAACGAAAACGTACACAGCGTTACAAATGTCGACGGCTCTCGACTTGTTTCGCAAACATGCTCATCATCACAATCACCTTTATATAATTTATACGGTACCGGTAAAGGTAAGGTGACAACGACCTTGACTTTGCGCACGATGACGAGCCGCTAAACTCGTCTTCTTCTGGTTTGTTTTTGAAAAAAAAACTTAGAGCCAACCATTTTGCATAATACCAACATTACAGTGTCGGCGATATCAAAACTTGGCAAACACAACGATACACTGATAGTAGTGTGACCGTCGTACAGTGTTCAGATGAACTCATCATTTGGTAACCACTTAACTTTCAAATCGGGGACATTAACCTCACGAGTTTTCACAGGCACTTTTGTGGACATCGTTTTGGTTGCCTACAGTTGAGAATTTCCTCTGTGGTAGAATGGAGTGAAGTTAAAAAAGTGTACAGAACTTACAGAGGTACTGAATAGTTGGTGAGGAACGGGAGCGGCTTGTGGGAGTATTGGACTGGGCTGACTTGGTTGTGGTGGCGGTGGGTTGGTGAATCCCGTCCCATTTCATTCCAATCCCAGAACGCATTTAAGTCTGCTTGTATTTTAATGAATGCCAGCGAGTTCAGTTCCATTTGAAAATTTAAATCCGCAGTTGTAGACGTATATAGGAGCAGTGTATTGGGGAATCGAGCAAGTTGTGCGGATGGTGAGAAGGTTCTCGGGTATTTGCGCTCGACTCGTACTTTTTGTTTTGTGCGATGCTTAATGAAAAATTTATGCGACAGAAAACGACCGCGACTCGTGTGGTTCGACTCGCTTATAGTGCAGTTACCACAACTTGGCGCTACAGAAGTAAACTCGGAAAATTCTACAAGAACAATAAACGGGCGGGGTACCGAAATGACGGACCAAAATTCAAATCGACTTCAAGCGTTTTTATGAACGCTGTAGGGAATTCAATCTCTGTGTTTCGTATCAAAAAATCGTTCCAAGAGAACGCTCAACTAAACTCCAGTTCCAGAAAGTTTTACTGGATTTCCACCTTCACAGTAATTCTGTACTAAGGCGTTAAATCAAAAAGGGTACGGCAGACGGCGTAGAAATAAGAGAAAATCAGTGACCAGCAAAATCAAAACAATTTCCACGGAGAAGTTCTCTGTGTAGTATCATTTTTGTTATTCCAATTTGTCCTGAAGCTTCCAAGAACCACAAAAGGTGGGTGAGCTACTTCAATTGTTACCTAGGTCTTAAGTCATTGGTTCTCATGGTGAACCAACACGAACTATTACCTTTCTAACTTTTTAGTGCGAGGATTATAATAAATAATAAATTAATTAAAAAATATTTTAATTACAAAATAAAGAAAAAAATATTTTAATTACAAAATAAAGAAAAAAATATTTTAATTACAAAATAGGGAAACAAATAAAAATCAAAAAAAAAAACAAAAAAAAAAAAAAATAGGAAAATAAAAACAAAAAAAAGAAAATAAAAACAATAATATGAAAATAAAAACAAAAATATGAAAATAAAAACAAAAACAAAAATAAAACAAACAAACAACAACAAAAATTAAAAAACAAAAATAAAAACAAAAAATAAAAAAATAAAAATAAAATAAAAACAAAAATAAAAAAATAAAAACAAAAATCAAAAAAAAAAAACAAAAATAAAAAAATAAAAACAAAAATAAAAACAAAAATAAAAAAACAAAAATTTAAAAAAAAAAAATTACAAAAAAAATACATACAAAAAAACAAAACAAAAAAAATTAAAAGGAAATAAATAAAAACAGCAAAAAAAAATTTAAGAAAATAAACAAAAACAGCAAAAAAAAATAAATAAAAACGACAAAATTGAATAAAAAAATCAATAAAACATGAATAAAAAACTTAAGACGCATGGTTGGTTAAATAAAACGAACTACAAAAATGGGTATATAGCCGACATATGGGTATTATACAGTCAGTAATCAGTATAAAACTTATAGCATATAGTCCATATTCAAAAAAGTCCAACTTAAAAATTACATTTTTCATAATTTCAAGTGAAAGAATCTATTAAAAGACTAAAGCCCTGTTTACACGGTGATAGTTTTTGCGATAGTTGTTGCTGTTATGATAATTACTATCGTCATAGCTATCACCTTGTAAACTTCTCGACATAGTTACTTTCGCGCTGTCATGATAGCACTATCGCACTATCATGCTTGACGTGATAGTTGATAGAACTTTTGCGATAATATATAATATATATAATATATAATATAGGTATATCTTGAAATTTGACGTTAAAAAAAATATTATTTCATTTCAAAACATAAAAAAATTTAATAATTTCGATATTGTGAATAGGTGTTGGTAATTGCAAAAAAATAAATATTTTTGATTTTGTGTGTAAGTGTTGCTAATTGCAAAAAATATTCCTGTATTCAAAGATAAGGACAATTCATTTAACGGTTTATGTGCATTGATCACTTCTGTCCGAATACGAAAGATGTACATATATACCTCTCGCTTTTAACTTTATAATAATACACCATAGAATTCAGCGTCTATGAAGTTGACCACACACGAACAGATCATTTATGTTTTAACGCCTTTTCTGTAATTGCAATGAATGGTGTAGCGCAAGGTTAAAATTTCGCGTAAAATATATTTCAAAGTTAGCAATTTTTTTAAGTCGATTGCAAGACTTTATCATTGAAATAAACTACAGTTTTTAGGCCAATGTTTGTAACTTGGTTTTGAATTTTTTTTCTGAATTTCACTGAAAGATGTTAAACATTTGTGTGTTACACCATCGACTTGTGAACTTCTACAAAGAATTTATTTAATAATAAAAAAATCATAATTTATGTATGTAAATTCAAATTCCACTTCTTTGTTTTAATTAAAAGCCGCTTCCAGATTAAAACAACAATAAATTAATTTTTACACATTTTGCTTTCAACTGGATTCACATCACACATCTTAATAAAAACAAATAAAGTGAACCAACACTTTTCGGTTAGGTTATATTACTTTTTTTTTGCGCCAAATTCACGTACCCTCTCTACACACCCCACCCCTACACGAGGGCGCAGCAGTAACTTGTATGGATATTAAAATCAGAAAATTTCTACATTCCATTCTGAAATTGCTGAGTGTAATTTATCCAAATATTTATTTTGGCCTCAATCTACCGTCGCCGACCCCCCCTCCCCCACATCTTTCGGGCTAGCACGTTACTGAAAATTGTTGAAATTCCCAAGGAATTATGCTAAAGGAGGAATGATAATGTCGGTATAGAAGGCAGTACATAATCTAAGACAGGATACCATTTTCGGTGGGGGTGAGGGTGGGTGGAGGATTAACATAAAGATGAGCGGCGCGTATGGGGAAAACGTGGGAATAAGAACGATTATGTTCGTATCTAACCGAACAAAATATCTAACAACTTCTACTCTCGTTATTTTTCCTGTCGTGTGTATATGTTGTATATTTTCGGAACATGAAACTGTAAAGCTCTTCGCAAGTAGATTTAGTTGACAGATTTACTAACTCTGCGAGGGAAAATTATGGAAAATTCAAGGAAATTTATGCCGAAAGCTACTCAACGTTATGACAAAGTGGTTGGTTGCAAAAGACATTCGTAACAATTTGTAACATTTGTAGAATATTTTTGAGACGTTATTATCCATGTTCTTACCATAAAAGGAACTTTTCATTTTGATCAAATGATTTAATTGTGATTTATTTTAAAAAAATCTTTGTACTGTAGGCGAATGTACGTACCTTTCTTAAATCGCGGAACTTCTTTTCCGAAGCCTGAAATGAAAGAAAATTCAATTGTTAATAAGATGAAAAAAATTTCAATGTAAAATAATAACATCTAAGCACAATGTTTCTTGCTCGAAATATCCAGGAGGATCTCAACATTTTTCCGAATTGTTTCAAACACCCTACGGAATAGACCAGGCATTTCGCGTTTTTTGTACTAGTCTTTAAGATTACTTGATCCGGTAAGTTTCTAGCGAATAGAACAGAGTATCTATTGTACGAAAAAGTCACATATCATGTTTTCTGTCCCAGGTGTTGCCAAAAACACCTAAATCCGTTCGTCTGGCTGTCCAGCCAAATGTACATATTGTTACGTGCAAATCTGGCAACTCCGCAACTCGATCTGTTACGAATGATGGGAACAACAACAACCAGACACCTAGCGGAAAAACTGAACCAATTAGAGCTTCGTTAAGAGTGGAACAAATCGTAGACACCAACCAAAAATCGATCTGAAGCGTTCGAGAAAGTTTACCCGATCGAAAATCGAACGATCTGAAGCGTTCGAAAAAGTTCGACCGATCGAAGCTTCACGTACTATTGCGAAATTAACGTCTACCAAATTAAGTTTTATGAACGCTAATCGAAGAGTTGGCACTGAAAAACTCGAATGAAATTTTGATGAACAATTTCTTCAATCAAAGTTCGTTCCTGAAAATAAGTGTAGGGGAGACCGAGGACAATTGAAACATTTTCGATTCATGATTTTTTTCTCAAGCGGCTATCGAAATTTTCTAATATTTTAAAAGTGTTATAGAGAGTACATAGACTCTACTTTATATTTTAATTATTTTGTTGATCTACAATGATAAATAAAAGAGATATTTTAAAAAATATTGAAGTCGTCGACATGTTTCAAGTGTCCCCGTGGCCTGGGACGGTTGTCCTTCAGCCATAAAAGTTCATCGTCATGTATGTTGCATGTTTAAGGAGTATTTAAAGGACAATTGGAAGGCTTATTTGTAAATTGAAACAGGTTTCGACTGATCACACTTTTATTGTTTCAATTGCCCCCACAGCAGATTTCGATCTAAACACCGGATTGTTTTCTTAACTTCGTACCAACGTTATGACTTTAAACCATTGCAACTAAAGGAAATATACTAAACTAAACAAATAATAATAGTTGAAGCCTGATAGTCGTGTTTTTATTCCTTTTAAAAATAATTAAATGTTAAACGTTTAAAGCCGTACCAGTTGTGTCGTGAGCTCACTTTATGCACCAAAAAACTTTCGCCAGTGACAAGTTTCACTTGACAAACAGTCCGTTAAAATGATTCTAATTACGTTGTCACTTTCGTTACCTCGTAATTACACCAGCTCTAATTTAATAGACTTTAGTATGGCACAGAAGCGCTATTGTCGCACTACACGTTGCGAAATTATAGCTCCGAGATTTACAAGCATTTGTCGCATTAGCTACTCGTGATAGACGTCAAGACCAACATACATACAAACCTGGATATTGTTTACGTAGAAAACTGCTGATTGAAAACATTTCTTTTTTTCATTGTGCTTACCTGGCCAGGTAGAATAAAGAAAGAGACTCGAATAAATAAAACAAAAGGAGGAAGTCATTTCAATGAAAGCACCAGGTAATAGGGCAATCAATACACCGGAAGATTCGATAACATGAATGAAAATGAAAAGGTAAGCAGGAAATGGGCAACAGAAGGGGCGGAGGAAATAGTCGAAATTGAGTGTATCAATCAAATGGAACAGTATAATCTTGTGAGGGGGCGGGGGAGGGGCATAGGCTGACGGCTGTGGCTAGTTTACCGCCAAAATCACAAAGAGAATTGGAATAATGCGACTTTTATGTAATCTGAGAGCACTCGGTTTTGATACCCACTTTTCAATGGATGGGGGCAGAGGGTGGGTGATCATAGTTACAAAGGATTCCCAATGGGGTGAAATTAAAATGTGTAGTCTTTCAGTTGGGAGAAGAAGAGGAAAAAGAAAGTCGTGAGTATGCACATCATGAGACGCACGTGTACTCGATGGATAATCGATGGGGTCACCAACACTGAGTTAGCCGTCTTATTTGAAAACGGCTCAACGGATATCGATAAAATTGTATACACGTGTACCATTTTCTCCTCAAGTATCCCCCGAGGAGAAAGTTCCAAAATGACGTCTAGTGCACGGCCAAGGTGTGAAAAAAAATTTGAATTTTATAAAAAAGTCCAAAAAGGTCATGGAAAAATGAAAGGCTCTTGTAGCAGTTACGCATAGTTCTTTTTCTTAGTAATTAGAGTCTCTTAAAACTAGATCCAGTCAAGAACTAAAAATTAATAAATAAGGAAAACAGAACGAAAACACAAAAAATAAAAAAAAAAACAAATAAAAAAAAATATAACAAAACAAAATAAAGAAATAAAAATGAAATGAAAAAAAAAGGATCAACAAAATAAAACAAAAAGGAAGAAAAATTAAAACATAAAAAATTAATAAAAACAAACAAACAATAAATAAAAACAAAGAGAAAATAAAAACAAAGAAAAAATAAAAACAAACAAAATAAAAACAAACAAAAAATAATAAGAAACAAAAATTAAAAACAAAAAATAATAAAAACAAATAAAAAAATAAAAACATAAAATAAAATCAGCTAAAAATAAAATAGGCAAGAAATTAATAAAACAGAAAATAATAAAAAAAAAAATAAGACGTGAGTTAAATAGAAAGAACTGCAAAAACGGGCATATATTCGTATGGGTGTTATACTCAGTATGAAACTTATATCGTTCATATTCAATGAAAATTATTCAAAAGAGGCCAACTTAAAAATTAAAGGATTAAGGACATGGAATGATATTTTTCATAATTTCAAGTTGAAGAATCTATTGAAAGACTAAGAATCAGTTTAGTACAGCTTTGTTTGAAAGACATTTCGTTAATTTACATTTAAACAATTTATTGAACGAAAAATGTTGTTGGTCACTTCTGTCCGAATACGCACGATGTATACCGCTCGCTTTTAACTTTATAGCAATAACCCCTAGGGTACGGCGTGAACACATTTTCACACATTTTCACACCTTTTCTGTATCTGCAATGGAGACTAAAATTTCGCGTAAAATATATTTCAAACTATTTGTTTTTAAATTTGAAAAATAAAAGAATTACAAAGGCTCTTCTAGCAGTTACGCATAGTTCTTAGTCATAAGAACCTCTTTTTAAGCTGGTTTCAGTCAAGGTGAAAATTTCAAAGAAAAGAATTCCTTCCCCCGATTTCATTAAAAATTCATCTGAATTACTCACACCCTGAATCACTGCGGACTTCTCGTTTTTTACGTTTTAACGATAATTTTCCGTCCGGACAATCGTTCCAATGTCTCCTCAACCATTTATCATCAGCTTGCTAATAATTTCAACATGAAGCAATAAAAAACAACACAGAAACTTATACAACGCTATTTTAAACAAATTTACCAACATGAATGTTGTTTAATTGTTTGTTCTTGTTCGTTTTTTTTTTCGTTCAGGTTCAGGTTAAGTTTTCTCGAAAAGCGATTCATAAATTATAAAAAAAAAAATAATGTTCATGTCGTCTGACGACTATAAGCTCATGTATGCAATTTGTGTTCATGCTACATGTACCGTACAAACGTACGACCATACAAAGGTCAATGAAATTTTTGCGCTATTCTGTCATGGATGAAAAAATCGCCAGCTAAATATTTCCATCATAGGTTCGAGTCATGGCAAATGTGGTGCGAGGGTCGACTAACTCCATGCAAGACTGACTCGTATTATTAATAAAGTTTTTCATTTAGGGTACGGATATGTTGCATATGTGTTTTGTTATACCCAACTACGAGTATGTTTGGTAATATCTTTGCGTACACCCGTACGGCTACTGATGGATGGTGTTGGCCGTCGGTTATGTTTTTCTCGGATTTCAATTTGGCTTCATAAACGAACTCCTTCCTATCTGCCAGTTGGAAAAGTGAAACTCAGTTTTCGAGCGGGTCTTTCATAGCCCAATGAACTTCGAATGCTGCATTTTCCGCAGCAACTTTATTTTACAGCCATTTTCACGTATAGTCCGTAGACTTTAGCCTTTTTTTCGTGTGGTTTCAGCTGAATTAACTCGAGCTCATAGAAATTTTCTGTAAAAGTTCGAATTGTTTATCACGAAATGATTTTATTAAGTAAAAACGGTTAAATTGGAGGAAAGTTGGTCTGCAGTACTTCAATTATATTAGTCACTCTGATCAAGAATATTTAGCAAACAAAAATCGCATAAGGGCCTCTTTTAAAAATTTTTTTCACTTAATCTGAATTCTATATTAATCGAACAACGAAAAAAACTCACTAAATTAATGGAACAAAATCTGAGCTTCACGAAAAAAGCTCACTAAATTAATCGAACAAAATCTATGCTTCACGAAAAAGCTCTCACCATTTCTAGATATTCGAACCAATAGTACAAAAACCGTAAAACGACAGAACGCTGTATTTGTTAAATCCCAAGCAGAACACAGCTTAAAACTTAATCAATTTTTTAATACAATTCAGTAATTACAATTGTATAAAAAATCAACCACGGCATGAAAAATTCCCTTTTCCCGACATTAAATTACAGCATCGCTCGTTAACCAATAGCAGAAACAATAACAGAAAAAATTAACGTTGGCTACGAGAATTACCATAAATCTGTAAAAAAAAAACAGAAAAATAAATAAAAGAAAGAAAAAAAAACAACGAAAATCGATGAATCAATTTTAAAGCAATTTTCAATTAATCGGAATCGGATAAAATGATTATGAACCCATCAAACTCATTACACAGAACAAATAGCGTATGAGTGGAAAACAACGAAAATTTCATTATTTATGCGGCGGCAGTGAAATGTTTCTTTTTTTTTTAAGTACTATAAAATTGGAAAAGTTTATGAACTTTTTCAATTATTCTAATTTTTTTTTGTCTACTAGCGTCGCTGTACCTAGGACTAACAAATTAATGTGATACTTTATAATTGAAATAATCAGTTAGTTAATTTATAGATTGTTATACGAAAAGTTGCAATTTGATTTGAATGTATAGTGCTTTTATATTTAGCGTTATTCTTACTTGACGTAATTTTGGCATTTATCATGAAAATGGGATCGTTGAGATACATCTTTTTCTTTGTATTATGAAATCGTATTTTGTCACCTTTTTTTTAAGGTAAGTTTATCGCTCTAGCTTAACTACTTCAGAACTATCACTAACTATGACTATTTCGACACTTGGGAAATTCTTTTTTTTTAATAAAGTGTAATTAAGAGCTACAGCTAGAGGTAACTCAGATCTGAGCTGGCTCAAGCAGAAGATCCAAGTGAACCAGATCTTCTTCACGGATGTTTGCGTTTCGCGGATCTCGACGGTTCAACAGGTTTAGACGGTTCAACAGAGTTCGACGGTTCAACAGATCTTTATGGATCTTTGACATTCGCAGATCTTGACGGCTCAACAGATCCTTACGGATCTTTGCGGTTCGCAGATCTTGACGGCCCGTGGATCTTCAAGGTTCGCGTGGACTGAAAAAGATCTTTAAAAATCGCGGATCTTTGAGGTGATGATGATGGAGGATGGCGGATGGAGGTTTCATGATGGAGGATGGATGATGGATGATCCATGATGGGGGATGGAGGATCGATGATGGAGGATAAAGGATGGAGGATCGATGATGAAGGATTGAGGATCGAGGGCGGATGATGGAGGTTGGAGAATAGAGGATGGTGGATTGATGATGGAGGGTCGATGATGGAGGATCGACGATGGAGGATCGATGATGGAGGATGGAGGATCGATGATAGAGGATAAAGGATGGAGGATCGATGATGAAGGATTGAGAATCGAGGTTGGAGGATAGAGGATGGTGGATTGATGATGAACGATCGATGAAGGAGGAGGATGGATTGAGGATGGAGGATCGATGATGGAGGATTGAGGATCGAGGATGGGTGGTGGATGATGGAGGATAGAGGATCGATGATTGAGGATCGATGATAAAGGATCGATGATAAAGGATCGATGATGGAGGATGAAAGAGAGCTCTTTTCTCCCCTAACTGTTTAAGCGGTGAACGGAATTCGAACGATATATACGTTACATACAGTAATGATGCATGTAAATCCCCAACTGGAGTATGCCGTAATCTCAATTGTTGTCCCAGGCTTCTTTGCAATGCTTGAGTCAAAGTTTTGCAAACAGAATGACTTAGAATTCCATCAAACTTTCCGTTCTGCTGCAACAATGTCGGAAGTGACAAGAACAAATGCAATTCCTTTGAACTTTTTTTGCTATAAGTTTAATGCACTAGATATTTCCATGCACAACTGGGAATACCCTTAAGGTTGAACCTAGGTACTCGTTTCAAAGGTGCCATAATACAGTAAAAACATTTCGCAATCCCATTAGGAACTCTTGTTGTTGCTACACAAAGTACATACGTAATACAATTTTTTCTCTCCATTTTTCTCAATGTACACTAATGGCATAACGTTGTAATAAAAAAAAGTGAATTTTCCAGACTCAAAAGCAAAAGAGCGATAAATATAAAATGTTTTATCAATTTTCTGGTTGTGTCACTGGTCGATATAAAAGCCGTACTCTGTACGCATCTAGTATCTTACATACAAGCCAGCGATAAAAATACGTACATCTAACCGTCTCAAATTCACATCAAGACATCTTATGAAGAAAAAAAAAATTGAAATTGAGTTTTCTTCAAGACTACACGTCTTAGTCATCTTTTAGGGTGCAAAACCCGATCATAACATAAAAAAACGGCAACAAAAAGTAATTTGATGCGTCACAGCATTGAAATATCTAAATGGGAAAAAATGTAAAAAAAAATTGCGTAATGAATAAAAACCAGTTCCAAGCCCATGTATCAGAAATCCCCGATATTATTTTATCTTTTTGTTGCATTTATTTCGAAATGTTTGTGCTTATTTTTCATATTTTTTCATTTATTTTTATCGCTTTATTGGTCACCATTTTCTGTTAGGCCAGCTTTCCGCCAGATGGGGCACTTTTTCTCGCCCTCTGTGTTCTTTTTTTGCAAACATTTCGAGTTGTGTTATTCTGGAATTTTTTTCGTTCATGTATAAAATATGAAGGAGACATATGTGTCTCGACATCATTGCTAGTTAAAGTTGAGTTGGGCGGGTTGGGGGATGTAGAAGTTATTACTGCAACGCTATCATAAAGTTTTATGGATTATACTGTTGTTGCTGGTGCAATGGATATAATACGTTGACAGAAACTTCACTAGATACACACACATGATGAATAGATTACATATAGGTGGCTACCTATCGCAATAAATTTGCATAGTTCTGTTGGTGTTTTGTGTTGTTATGTTTTTCCAAACTTGTAACATAGTTGCGTTTTTATTTCGATTCAACAGCTAACATTTGGAGAAGAATATTTAATACTCGGATTGGCCAACTTCACACCCCATTGTACAGTACAGAACTGAAAGCATCTGATACATTATCGAAATGTGTTCAGTTGTAACAAGTGCGACCTAACAAAAAAGGTACATAGCATCTCCCGAAATAGATAGCTTTATTTAGATTGCAGATTGTTAAAAACTTTTATTTGCGCCATTGAAAAAACAGTGTGACTGATTTCATCAAATATAAAATAAGAGATCCAATACAATAATTCCGTCCTGCCAATCAAGACAGCAAGCAGATAAGCAACACTCTCAATAAGATAGCAGCACGGAGTTACACGAGCGTGTGGCTCACTTCACCTCCTAGTGTTCCGTTGGTCTAGTAGTGAAGTAAATCTAGCATTACTTCAAGACCTAGAGGCCCCATTTTAGACGGTTGTGCCATTGATTATTACGGAGTAACACGAATATATAAAATATATATATATAATATATATAAAAAGCCAGATAAATGTATGGCTAGCAAAAGCTTAAGTTCTTATAGAAAATGCGAATTATCAATAATAGAGGAAAGTCATTAAGGCAATCTTATTATATCCAAGCCGCATATTACACACTTTCCATCGACATCAAATCAGCTTCAAACTGAAATTTGTTTTCTAAATTATAAGTATCTATTCCGTTCTTTTTAGTATCTATTTATTACTAGTAAGCAGATACGATACCGTCATCATTTTTTTAAAACACTATAAAACTATGTTTCCTACAGTGAAGATACTTTATACGTAGTTGGTCCTAATGAGGCGGCTTAAAGAAATTAGCGCTTTCTGACCCACTTTTATTTATCCGTGCCTATGAGCTATTCATTTTACTAAATGCAGTATTGACCTTATGGACGGTCTTCTTGTTGCTGTCGGTAAAGAGTGTCGTAAGAAAAATTAAAGTCGAGAAAGTGTAGTACGGCAAAATTTGTTGTGCAAGGTCTTGACTAGAAAAATATTCCCAGAAAACTTGAACTCGATTATGAAAAAAAAAAAACACCAAAGAAATAACACTTGTATGGTGTCTAGACTGTTGCTAGAGAATTAATTTTTCAGGTCGACTTATCATGTGTACAAGCGATTTAGTGAGGACTTCGCAGTGTTGAATAAGATACTTGCTCGCATTAAATTGGATTTGTTTTTACTACCGTCGCTGAAGGAAAGACGTAGAAATTGTTACGAATATGGGTCAAATCGGAGAATTCCAACCTAAAAATCATAAGTTAGTATCCTCTTTCATCAGAGCCTTGACAAGGTTGCTTTTCCTATCCCATATCCTGACCTATGTTTTCGTCCTCTGTCGTGACCTATGTCCTAACCTATTTCTTGGCCTATGTCTTGTCCTGTCCTATGCCTTATCCTGTTTCCGATTCCGTGTCCTCCTGTGTCCTTCCCGACTCATCATTGAAACTCAGCTTCACGTCCCAAGTTCATTTAGTTCTAGAAGTTTCGAAAGTTGGAATATAAAATTCTGGTTTAGCATATTCAGGATACAATAAAGACCGACCACGAACCCTTCCACATGTCAGGCTCTTTGCATAGTTGTAGCCACTATCAGCACATAAGTCATTGTGGCCGACTCTGCATAGATCCTAAAGAAACAGTCGAAACTAGAGATCGGGTCGTTCACAAGTGAACTGTTCCAAAAGAACACTTCATTGAAGTGAGTGGGTGAAGTAGCTCACTCCTTTTGATGAACCGCAGTTCCATTGGACTCGTGACAAAACACTTTACCGACCTTTTCTTTTTGGTTATCATCTATCTCCTAGATCGAATGACCTGTTTTTTTGCTCATCATCTTCTCCCCTCAGGTTGAACCATGAACTAACTAAAAGAATGAACTAGATTGCACTGGTTCGCGAGCGAACGAAGGAACGAAAACGAAGGAACAAAAATAAAGGTACTATGGAACGAAGAGTTCCGGATCTACTTCACTGAACTCGTTCCTTCAAGTGAGTGACTCGGAGTGAAGTACTTCACTGAAAAGAACTGCTTTGCCCATCTCTACTCGAAACTATATACGTTAGACTGTGGATATGAACATCTCACGATATTTCAACCGTTTTCAAGCCACAAAAATACATGCCACTTTCAGCAAGATCTTAACAATCTAAAGTGATATAAAACTTCTTCAGATCTCCGAACTTAGCTCAGTATCTTTTTTGGCAAAAAAAACCTCTTCAATGTCAAATTCCACGCACTTTATTTTTTTCCCAGAATTTCGTCAGGATGTTTGATTAAATTACTGCTTATTGTTTCCATTATTTACAGTCAGATAATTCCTATTTCGGTAGATTAATCCACCATGTTAATAATGTAATAAAAAAGATAACGACGGAATGATGAAATGATTGGTATGACAAAAACGTCCAGAACATCAAGTGAATGGTGGAAAAATTACTGGGCACAGAGAATCAAAGAAAAACAAACTAACATTTAATTTATCGTAGCTACGTAAAAATGACAAACACTTTTCTATTCGAGCAACAACTAAAGCAGATTGACAAGGATGTTCTCTTCATGGGTGAACTGAAGATAAACTTTTGTAGGTGTTTTCTGGTGTAGACGCAACGTCAACTCCGACTGGCAGGAAGTTAAAGGTTTTTAGAGCAATCAACATTTATTCAATTACATATTTTGAGCTAGTCAAACATTTTATAACACTAAATGGAACTAAATGGATACTGTCAAATATACACAAAATTTGACAAATATGTATGTCAAGGTTTCATATATAAAACCATACAAAATTTGACAAATATGTATGTCAACTTATCAAACATAAAACCATACAAAATTTGACAAATATGTATATCAACTTATCAAATATAAAACCATACTAAATTTGACAAATATGTATGTCATGTTTTCAAATATTTGACAAAGTGGTATATGGTCTAATAAAAAAGCTTTAGGATATAAGAGTGTTGTTTCGTTTTTCTTTTACGATGGAGCTATAGTCCAGATCGGACCCTAGTCTACTGTAAGGTTGTTGTTTATTATCCTGAAAATGTTTAGTCAGTTGCCAAAACAAGGTTTGCGTAAAAGATTGAGTGTTGTATAGTATACAGCGTGCGTCTGTTGTGGGGCTCAAGCGGGACTGACTGATACCTTTTTATATAACTACGATTAGAACCAGCTTTCTCCTGCTTCGATAGAAGTACAGGACAGAAGATATGCCACTATACGTCTATACGTTCTAGAATGCAGCCAATATTTAAATAATCATTAATCACTCTCGACTGTTACTTTCTAACCTGGAAATTCCCAATCATCATGACTCGATACAGAAAATCGCACTTCAAATCTAGCACACATTCCCAATTTGGTTTCTTCTCCGGGCAAATACAAACACATCAGTGACTAAAGTTTAAATGCACACAAATTCCAAGAAATCTCACAAGCAAACACTGCAAAATGCACAAACAATTTTCCTTTTATTAAACATTTATTCAAATTACGATCAAGTGTGCAAATAACTAATGGCGGTAGTAAAGACCAACGACTTAATATGTTCGGGCGAGGTAATTGCAGTCGTCAAAATATAACTGAATTTTGGAATGATTTTCAATATGTGTAGGTAGGTATGAGCAAAATTAAATTTTGATCGTACTACGATTTTCTGTAGCTGTGTGTAGAGGAAAAAAATGATCAAATCGAAGAGAAAAACAAAACATTCGATTCGATGTGAAATGGAATACGTGACTTACGGAAATTCAGATAAGAGAAATTATTAGTTCTATTGACGGTGGAATGTTCAATATGGTTATTTGTTCCAATAAGAGATTTGCATTTCGTTTGCTAATTTGGAACAGAAGCTATTCGAGATTACTTTAGTGAAACTGCCAAGGAATAGACAAGTAGCTCTGGGATTTTGTTCCCATTGTGATTAGAAGTGAACTCATCAGCTTTGGTGTGATCCTTTTTCTAGGAGACTTATTTTGTCCACTGTGAAGGAGTCTATCAATCGTAGAACTTAAAAGTTTTTACGATTACATTATATAAGTCTATTTAACAGAGAAAGGTATCAAATATTTGACAAAGTGGAATAGAGCGTAATAAGGGCTTCAGTGAACCTTACCACAACGGGTAGAGCTTTCACAACAGAGACTAACCCTTTCATAGAGCGGCGCAAAAAACACTAAATATTTTAACAACGAGTTAAACTTGTACTAAGCTGTGTGCCATGCTGTCATATATTTGACTAAAAAAATTTGACAAAAAGTTCGTCAAAATAGACATTGTGTAGGACAAATTAAAGAATTTGTCAAATAAAAAATTTACGCTTAAGCTAGCATTACACTGTATGACCACGCTGTCAAATTGCAGTAGTAAGCAATGCACAGCAATGCAAAAAAGTAAATTTGACCGAATGAATACTGTGAGGTTTATTTGTATTCGCCAGCTTCGCCTATCGCATTGTATTTTACTTAGTTAATTAGCCTTTAATGCACTGTAGTATACAGTCCAGTCAGCTTACCCTGCGTCTACACTGGCAATTTATCTGGCAATGACAATTGCAACAAGTATAGTCATATACACAAATTGACAGTGTGGACGCAACAAACACTCAGCATTGCCATGGCTATTTTGAGGATAATATTGCCAGAAAACGAATAGTTTGACAGAATGATGCTCCCATTTTTTACTGGGTCCATACAAAAGTCCTTCAAAAACGTAGTTCAAATCTGTGGATAAAACCTTCAAAACATGAAAAAAAAAAGTTAAAAATAAAGCAGGAAATGTCAACCGAAAATCACAAGTTCTCAAATATTTATGCAGAGGTCTTAGAGGTCTTTAGCTTCTTGAAATATCTTTCGGAAAATAAAAACTGGCTAATCGAGCTTATCTCGAATAAATGTTATGTTCTTGTTTTTCAATTGTTAACTAAGTAAGTTTAAGGAATTTACTTTGTCAGAGTCGTTGCTTTGTGCTAATGATAAATTAAGAATATTTATCTTAATGTCACACACTCTTCACAATGTAATGTCACACACTCTTTATATAGCAAAAATCTGTTGTGAAAGATAAACTGTGACTTATGCTGATTCAGATTTTTAGAATAATCCGCCATTGCAAAATATAACAAACAAACAAAAAATCATTTAAGTATAATTATATTTAAATGTATCGCGCCACACAAAAGTGACGGTTAGGTAGAGATGGGTCGTTCAGGAGTGAACTGTTCCAAAAGAACACTTCCTTAAAGCGAGTGAATGAAGTAACTCACTCCTCTTGGTGAACTGCAGTTCCATTGTACAGGTGAGAAAAAAAGTGGGAACTATATACCTATTCAAGTTATGTTGTCCTCTTTTTTTGTTTTTGGTCCTCTAGGTCTACTGACCTTTTTTTTGCTCTACTGACTTCGCACTTTTGTTGTTGTTATTATTTGGTTTGGGAGAAGACCTACTCATGACTGAACTCCCCTCAAGTAATGAACTATCAACTAAAAGAACGCAGCGAGCGAATGATGGAACTACCTCACAGAATTTGTTCCTTGAAATGAGTGACTCGGACTTTCACTGAAAGGAACTGCTTTGCCCATCTTTATGGTTGTTGTTGTTGTTGTTTGGTGTGGGGAAGACACACTGAAAGGGGAGTCTTGAGCATTCAGGCCACAATGGCATATTATACTCGAATCCCCCTCTACCCGTACCTTTTCGTCCTTCTCACGAATTTCAAAAGCTTCGGTAGCGAGCGAGAACGGAGTTCCTCCATCCTCATAACATCGACGCCGTATACATGCATTCTTGCAAAACCTAACTACGGTTAGGTATATCGGTTTGAACTACTAACGGTTATATTCCGGGAAGTTATCCAGTAGCTATCCACCATAAACAGACAAAACATGAAGGAGGAGGGGGAGCTCAAGAGTTTGGAAGCATTTTCAGAATGGATGGCACCACAAAAAGATTGGAAAGCTCAAAACCAAAAATCATAGTAGTATAGCAGTAGTAGGAGTAGCATAAAGGTGGAGTCATTTTGGTTAGTCTTTCGACAACGACGATTCTTGGAGGACCACTGGGCAATTCAATGCGAAAACAGCTCAACATTACCGCATTTGTGCAACTACACCATCAACAGATACCTACCTGCTCATCTCGGAATCGTACAGGATATACTATTCCCGATTTCGCAATAATGTAGACGTCATTGTGCTGTCACAACAGGGCAATCACCTTCCTTTTGTAAACAACGCATAATTTATGATCGGGGTAGATGACACGCACTAATTAGTTGCCTCATTATAATTTAATCCGCCACTAACCCCTCGCGAGTCTTATCAGTTCCCCGAGAGCGTCACCATACAATTTCCCGAGTGATAGCAATATGAGATACGATAGTAAACGGAATTATGTCAAAGACAATGGAACTAAGATGGTAATAAAATGCCAAGATTTATGATGTCGATGGAAGCCAGAATGGGCCAGGAACAATGTCAAGAGCAGAAGAGGCTTATGCTGTTCTAGATTTACTTCAACTCGAGTGGAATTAGCTGTCATCGTCATACCCTCTTCGTAACTTTGTCCGAATCACCAGGACATGGCATTTTCAGTCGCAATTTTAAATTATTTATTATTCAGAAAAAAACAATAAAAGTCACTCTGTACACTACATCTACTAGATTTCGCGGAAACTCTACATCTGGAAACCCTCCGAACTAGACTGAACCTAAAGTAAATTTACCTTGTACCCAATCAAGTTAAGTGATCGTCTATCAAATTACCTTCTTTTTTTTGGAATGATAAGGACGTTGACGAAAGTCAATGTATTTCGCCGGAAAGGACGAAAGCGCAGAGAGCAGAACATGTACACAAAAAAATACTTAATGTTGCCATGGACGCTATTCAATTAGTCCTGGGTACGATGACAAAAAGGACATGACGCAGTTTGTCACTTTGTGCAATTGAGACGGAGTTTCCGGTTGATGACAGTGCACACATACCTGATGAAAATAGACTCCGACTGACTGGGAAGTAACCGGCCAGAAATAAGAGCGTCCTTAGAGTGAAGCAAGAAGGAGCCCACAATCCGACATATGTTCAATATCCAATGAAATTAGGCGCTACTAGTTCCCAACTCAAGTTTATTAGAAATTTATTTCTTACCAGCTAATCTTAGTTCCATATGCACGCCGCTGGTTTAAATCCGGCTCGACGGACTAAAAAACGTTCGATTCTTATCCAAAAAACAAAATAAAAATTTTTATTCGAGTATTTATTTATCGCAAGAACGACTCAAGCAACAGAAAAATTATTGTTGATAATAACCTTCTAAGCAATAGCCATTTTCATTCTCATTTCTGGTCAAGGGCGTCCATAGAAAAATTTTTAAGGAGGGGCAACGTTCTTACAAAATGTTCTATGGACGCCCTTGACCAGAAGAAGGCCAAAAATGGAGTTCGGGAAAGTGTAGAGATATAATTAGTAAGAGATAGAGCTAGGGAGAGGAGAAAGATATTATATATATAGAGTTCCGAGTGCCAAGAGATGCAATGCGGTTGCAGGCCGAACCAAATTTGTTTGTGTTTTAGAGATGAATACGTTCAGGAGATGAATACGTTCAGGAGATGAATACGTTCAGGAGATGAATACGTTCAGGAGTAAACTTTTCCAAAAGGACAATTCATTGAAGTGAGTGAGTGAAGTACGTAACTCACTCTTTTTGGTGAACTACTGTTCCATTGGACATAAAAAACTTACTGACGAAACGGAGGAACAATCAGTTCACGGAACTGTGCAGACCTTTTTTTTAGGTTGTCAGTACATCTACTGACGGAACGAGGGAATAAACAGTTCCGGAACTAGTTCAGTTAACTCCTTCCTTGGAGTGAGTGACTCAGAGTGAAGTACTTCACTGAAAGGAGCTGTTTTGCCCATTTCTATTGTCAATATTATTTGACAATTGTGGCAAGCGTTTCAACATGCAGTAATTGCTGTCGCAATATGGCGCGCGCAGTGCAATTGTGGAATCCCGCGCGTCGTGGCAATTAGGTGAATGAAAAACAATCTGATTTTAAGTATCAGGTACAACGTATCAAATTGATACAAATTGAAGATCGTTATCTCAAAACTTTTATCCAAGAAGCCGTCTGAAATGATGTGGTTTCCGTTTCCTATACGCTCCACACTAACAACGCTCCAACCAGAGGTCAATCACATTCGTTTCGCCGAACCAACACCATAAATGCCGCCAATTAATCTGAACATGGGATAGCTTATGTCCCGCACTATGCAAATTGGACCCCATCATTTTTCTCTTTTGGTTCTTTTAACCCGCTCTCGGTCATATTCTGCCGGTTTTCTCTGTTCAGTTTGATTTAATGTATCAAGTTCATTTCTATTTTTATTATTTTTTTATAATGAAAACGATTACAACAAAAATTTCTGATGAATTACCGAGTAACTCCACAACGATGGTGTTACGATCGGATGTGAGTCATTTTCTGATTTAATAGGAACCTCTACATATTCTTTTTTTTATGAAAGTGTGGTTTGGACTGGTTTAGTGCGGTGAGGAGTGAGATGTGTTGGTATGATTCCTACACATTTTTATACAACGAAAAAGTTGTACATATATAAAAGAAGTTAAATTTAGTCGGTATGATATGATGGGGTTTTTTTTGCAAGTAACCTTGAAGCAAGCTCAGACTGGTTAGATATTTTCTTATTATCACTATCAAGGCTAAATTTGTATTCATTTTTGGGTCGGATAGACAGATTGAATCTGGGCACAATGTAGAGTTGTTTAACAATGAAATGTCTTGGATTTAATGGTAATATCGAAATGATGAGACCATCTTTTTGGTACAATTTCGTTAGATTATAATCTTCTTGTGGCGTCTCAACGAGATTTCTATAAGGAATAAAGATGGGATTTCAAATTATCTGCATTTCACTAATGGCTCTCATAAACTGACCCAGTAAGGATCATCCATGGGGTGATTTCAGAGAGAGGTGTAAATTAAAGTGCTGAGGATTGCAGGGCTAAAGGGTAGTTCAGTCGCGAACGTTAGACTCTAAATACCGGGAACATCTGGTTTAAACCAACCTTCCCATCCCAGCTACCAAACAAACTTCGCATTTTGATTTTCCGGAGGCTATAACTTTGATAAGACTTCGTTGAGCGCAAGTTGTCAACTTTTAACTTCGATAAGGTTTCCGTAAGACTTGCGAGTGGAGGTTGAACTTTCTGAAGCAATCGCTTCGGTAATAACCCTTTTTTTTATTTTTATTACGGAAGCAAAAACAGCTTCGATAAGGCTTTATACCTGCTGTTGGCGCTTGGCTGTTGAACATGGGGAAGTGTGTTCAAGTGTTCAAAACCTTATCGAAGTTTTATCGAGGTACGAAAAAAACTAGTCAAGTTCATCTGATTCAACTTATTAAAAAACTCAAATGTTGAAATAATTCGCGAACCACCAATTTCGGGAATATATAATTATGTTCACGACCTGCCCGGTAGTCTCGAGAATGTCCATGCAAAATTTGGGAGGAAACAGTTCACAGGTGTAGATTTTCATCGCGCTCGAACAAAAAACTGACTCATTTTTATATATTAGATATTATGTTCCGTCCCGTCCTTGTCATGTCTGTCTTATTTATAATTTATTTTACTTTAATTCATAATTCAATTATTATTTTAAATTTTATTTATTTTTCCTTACTAATTTTGGGTTTGTTTTCTTTTTCTTTAATTATGGTTTATTAATTCATTAATTTATTTTTAGTTTACTACATACTTTTAAAAAAAAAATTATTTTACATTCATTCATTCATTTTCCGCTTGTTTCAACTACAAAAGCGGCCGGTTAACCAACTAGGCCCCCCTTTAGTCCCGACTCTGTTTGGATTCGTGTTTGGTCGGAGTGGTGCTCCAGGTTTCAATTTAGCATTTGGATACTGCGATAGATATGTCATCATGGACTGTTCGTCAATTTTTGGATTAACCATTTCTTCGGGTTTAATTAATTGTCGTACGTTCAACCAATCGTCGGCCAAACCCATAGCTTTGGATGCATTTTGTACGGCATCTTTTGGATCCCAGCTTTCCCAATCGGGACATAAGCCAGGCGCGCATGCATCGACCAAGGCACCGATAGCCTCGCCGCTTGTCCAATTACTCGTAAAATTGCCAATTGATAGGTCTGGAACTTTTGTATGGATCCAGTTGAGAAGTTTTTGTTTTGGTGTTGGTCCTGAACCACTGATTTGATTGTCTTCTTCGCCTTCCCACATTGGCATTGAAATCGAATAGTGAAGAATTAGTGTCCATATTAGTCCTAAAATTAGTTTTAGTTTGCAGTCTACAATGTCAGATGAATCGATATTAACGATCTTGATTCGTTCCTCCTCGAGGAATTTCAGGGCCACGGAAACATTTTCAAGTTTCTGGCTGCGTAATGTTGGCCGCTTATTATACTTTGGCATCCGCTTCTGCGACAATAATTCGATCAGAGCGATCAGTCCAAGTCCGTCAGAAAGATCCGTTTCCAGATTAACGATACTATGGTTGATCAGCTTGAGATGTTCGTTTGCCCAACGTGTAAATGTGTTCTGTTGGATCTTCTTCCATTGCGCATCCTCGACTAAATCTCGTTCGGCTTCCATTTCTTCGTCCTCGTCGTAAAATTCGCCGGTCTGTTGTTGTCGTTGGTTCGGGTAGTAGTTCGTCTGTTTATCGGGCGCTTGGGATAATCCTTTCGGGGCACTTCGTTCGTAACTATTGTTTCTATTAACGGTTGACGCACCAACCAAACCGCTATTATTTGGCTCTCGATCTCGATAATCCACTACGTTGGATCGCGCACGCGTTCCACTTTCAACTGACGAGCCGGCAACATTTGCGGCTCCAGCAGTGATACCAACTCGTGGGGAATTCCCAAAAGGGGAATCATCACTATTCCAGAACAATTATGGGGAAAACCAGAAATTCTCTGAAATGCACAACACCGACTTTAACCAAAGACTATCCATAAGAAGACTGGGCACTACGCAGTATCTTTCTTCTTGACCTTGTTTTCTTTATTTAATTAGGTGAGGGAAGTAGATATCAATAGCATGATGCATGATTAAAAAAGAAACAGAAAGTGATAACGAGTCGCATTCACCAATTCAATGACATCCTTACAGAACGTCTATAAAAAAAATGATAATAATTCATGTGCAGACACAGCTCAGCTGTTCTTGTGTGATTTCATTTCTCATATTGTTCCTATAGATTGCTATGCTGGAACACTTAAGACTAACAAACGGGATGAGTTGGAGCAGTTCATCATTGCTGGGAAAGTGGAGTGTGCCGTCCAGGAAAGGGAAGCTTTACCCATATAACGCTTTACCAATATGGGCCACTGCTTGGGACAAGTGCTGGCTATCAAGCTTTGGGAGCCATCACTGGTTGATTTCTGGGCCATCGTTGGTCACCAGTGTAGGCTGCCAACGTTTGCCGAGTCTAGCGTGTTAGCTGTGTACCACGGCTGGCTGCCAAGCCTTGGGAGCCATCACTGGTTAACTTCTGGGGCAGTGCTGGCTGCCAAGCCTTGGGAGCCATCACTAGTTAACTTCTAGACCATCGTTGGCCGCCAGTGTTGTCTAGCTAACTTTTGCCAAGTCTAGCGTGCCAGTTGTGTACCAGGGCTGGGCTAGTGCTTGCTACCAAGCTTTAACGTACAATCTTTTGTCATTTGCATGCCATGATCATTAACCTTCAATATATCCGTCAGTAGGCTCGTGCAGGTATAAGAGAATTTTCTGGAGTATACAGAAAGCCTTTTCCGTTACATTTTCTTACGTTTATGCTAAAAACATGACAAGATACTACCGCATAAAAGGTAGGTAGGATTAATTCGTAAAGTATGGAGTTCTAGAACGCATCGCAGGTAATTCTAAGGATTCTCCCGTACTGGGTCAGTATCGGTCGGCAACAGAGTGCCAGTACCGATCGGAAACACTGGGTCAGTACTGGTCGACAACATTGGACCAGTATCGGCCGTCAACATTGGACCAGTATCGGCCGCCAACACTGGGCCAGTATACAACAGCAGCTTTGGACCCAAGTTATCATTCAGCAGCGATTCAGCAATGGGCCAGTGCTGGTTAACACAACCGCGCTATTCTTGGCATGCTGGCTGCCATTATTGGCCCATTGTACGACCCTATATGGATAAGGGATTGGGAAGATACGGAAACTGGCTCTACCGTTGGGAGTAACACCGTGACCCAAGGGGGTTTCAAATTGACAACAATGGATAAAAGTAAGACGAAGCGTAGGATGCGGTATGCCTTACGGAAGATCTCGAAGTTTGCGGCCAAGCAATTTAGAAAATGAGCAATACGAGCGGGTTAAAGGGATTGTGTCGGACGAATTTTGGAGCAGATATTTGTGGAAGGCGCCGACCTCAAAAAAAGAGTCACTGAATGACACAAAAAAAAGTATAATGCTTGGCTCCAGTTATAAAATAAAATTGGTGCTAAATCGGAACTTGAACTGACCTACCCTAAGGACCCCATCCACTCACATAAACACGATCGAATTTAATCACAACTATTGCTTCAACCAATGTTCAAACAAGACTCAATCAGCTTGTTTGCTTGTTCGTCTATGAACCAATTTCCCGCCAAACATTTAAATTATATTTATAACCCTTCCCACACACACAATCATACGCGCTTCTAATTCGAATTCTCGCCAGCGGATAGCCTGAATACACTATTCACGTATATGAAATGTACAATGCGGGGGTGCGGACAGCTTTGAAAATGGTCCAATAACCCCCGAGAACTGCACTCTTTCCGAGTGCCATATTGGATACACGACGCGAATATAGGAACTCCCTGGCGTTCCTATATTCCGAGTGCATGCAATAGACATGAAAACGTAATTATCTGGCATGAAATGAGATTTCTATTTTTGGTATAACAACCGGGGATAGTACACACATGGATGTGACAAATTCCTTTTTGGGGTAAAATATGACAGTTTAGAAATTCGAGCTAACACAGGAAATGGTTTTCATAAGGGTCAAATTCAAAAATTATGCAGTTGTGGTTGCAATTAAATTCAGTGGTTGTTTTTGAGTTGATCGAATTTTTGCAGTTTTCGATGGAATTCCTTGAACCCACTCCTTGAATGTAAGTAAGGGGGGCCCAAATTACAACATGTCACGAAAGCCATAACAAGCATAGACGTGGGAAGATAAAAAGTACTCTCATCAATGGCGCGACAGCCATGTCTCTGAAGTTACCTCCGCCTTTTTTCGGAAATAAAAAAACCAATGTTGTGCTGGGTTGTGCTCGGTTTGTGCTATGTTGTGCGGTAAACCAAATTTCAAAATCTAATATATAAAACAAAGTCTCCCGAAATTAGTGGTCCGCGAGTTATTTGAACATTTGTTTTTTTAAGTAAGTTGAATCAGATGAACCTGACTTAAAATTAAAAATTTACAACAGGAGGCAGTCGTAGCCGAGCGGGTAAGGCGTCTGCCTAGAAATCAGATGATTCACTCTGGGAGTGTAGGTTCGAATCCTGCCGACCGCGAACTTGTGTGATTTTTTTTAATTTATGTGTTACGATTTTACTACCGGCTGTGAACACGTGACAATAATGGTGACACCTTTCATCATCAAGGGGTCTTGATGTCGCAGTGGCTAAGCGCGCTAGGGCACAAGCACTGATATTGGGGCTTGGAATCCCACCTAGCCATGGCTTACGTACAAACTGATATTTGAAGCAGTTACAGTACCTCAGAAGAGCTCTATCCCGTCTAGTCCCCGAAGAAGTCATGCAGGAACTGAGAGGCCCTAATCCTAAGCTGGTCCACTGGCATGTCCCAAATCAGATTTCAGGCCATAGACCAGCTTAATACTTGATCAAAATGTAACACACTTGAAACAGTTGGTGGCGTTACTTGAAACAGAATAAAGAACTTCCAGCGCTCATTGTATTCCGCAGGCAAATGGACAGTATATTGAAGGTTGTCTTAACCCTGCACCAGTTTCTTAACTGCATGATTGCAATCGATCAGACATATGTACATGAAAATATTACCGGAAATACATCGCAAAAACCGACCGATAACATTCACATTAGCCTCATTAGTGCCTTCGTTTCTATCTAGCGTGGAGAATGGCCACAATGAAAATTGATACGAGAAACATATGCTTGAAATATGTGTTCAAAGCTGTTTTAACTTCTTACATACATCAATCAATTTCAAAAGCAATAACAAAATTTTCCAGATACACTTTATAATTTCATTCGTTCTCGAAGAAAAGTAAAACTTTGCTGGTTTGTCAACGGAACGGACAAACATACAAACGGGTTTCCGGGCCGGAAAAAGCCACACTTGCAGGTTGCACCCTACTGAGTTACGTGGAGAATTCACAGAGCTCTTAGTCTAAAAGCCTTAAGTATATCGCATAATGTGATTCCCATTTATGTATGGCCTACTTAACACCACCCGACGGCACATAAAGATTAGAACTCAGCTCTCGGCATTGCCACCAACAACAAGTCCACCAAGCCAGGGGGCGGGTTGGGGCGAAAGAACCTGGTTCGAGGCAGTAAATCTTTTCCCCATTAATATCCATCCGAGTTCCCATCTCAATGTCAAGGAATGTAAAAGAGGACTCGGTCTACCGCACAACCCTTAGCATATACCATCACACCGCCCCCCATCTTCTCCACCAACCAATTTCTTTCATTTCCGCAACAGTTGGCTTCTTTATGTACCACTGACTCGACGAATGCAAGAAAATTTCTGTGCGAAACGGGAAGAAAATCGGGAAGCCATTTTCCCAGTTCGACGGTGACGGTGAGCTAGGTATCCTCATATTTCTTCGGACGAGAGAAGCGTTGGTTTTCTTTTCCGAGAACTTGGAAATGCAAAAAGTGGTGTCATTTTACAAAGTTATGGGTTAAGCTATTCCGGTCGCATTAGAAATATGTGGGGGATCGTTTTTATATGGCCATTCGGAGAAGAAGTTGTTCTGCAATTGGGTTATTACTCTGCAGAAAAAAATTAATCATCAAAAGGGTTTTTGGGACGCTCGGTCATCCTTATCATTGTACCTTAATATTAGAGCCTGAATCAGCTGAAGAGCTTCCAAATCCTTCTTAACCCTAGTGTCGAGTATCCTAGGAAGGCACCATAAAAACTTATAGATCTCAGTTCCAAGACTTTGGGCAGCCAAAGCTACTTCTCCTTACGGCGCCTGACAAGCAAGTCGCTGGACCTTGCATCAACTTTTTGAACCAAATATCTCGAACTAAGTTCCATCGCTTAAGTTAGACCCAGACTATTGGCAAATTTTGAAAAGAAACTGGCTTGAATTGCGCCCAGGCTTTTCTTTATTGGCCGGGTAGACTAGATTTGGGCAAAGCAGTTCCTTTCAGTGAAGTATTTCACTACGAGTCACTCACTTTAACACGTTGAATACCATGGGGGTCACCGGTGACCGGCCCAGAAATTTTGACCCTTTAAATAGCATTGTCAAAATTTTTGACAAAAAGTGTGGCACGCAAAGCGTTAAGGAATGAGTTTAGTGAAGTAGTTCCGGCACTCTTTGTTCCATAGTTTCGTCTAGTAGATGTAGAAGAAGAGAACCAAAAAAAAAAAGGTCAGTAGAGTTCAGTGAAGTAGCTCCACAACTCTTCGTTCCATCGTTCCTTCGTTTCGTCAGCCGGTAGGTCAGTAGAGTTCAACGAAGCAGTCAGTTTTGGAACTATCGTTGCTTCGTTTCCTCAGTAGATCTAGAATATGAGGACCAAAAAAAAAATTCAGTAGAGTTCAGTGAAGTAGTTCAGCCACTCTTCCTTCCATGGTTTCGTCAGTAGATTTACAAGATGACGACCAACAAAAAAAGGTCAGTACATACATCTAATGAAATGATCTGATGAAAAAAAAGGTCGGTCAAGTTTTCTGTCACGTGTTTAATGGAACCACAGTTCACCAAAAGGAGTGAGTTACTTCACTCACTCACTTCAATGAAGTGTTCTTTTGGAACAGTTCGCTCCCATCTCTAGAGTAGACTTCTGCTACGCGGATTGTATCGCTACTGGAGGACGTGTTCGCTGAATCAAGATGACAGAATCTGCATGCTGGAGATCAAGGCTCGTTTTGGGCTGATAAACCTACCACCCTTCTTGAACTCCTGTATTACTCACCACCATTGCCCTCCCCCGAAGAATAACTTCACGCTAGAATCTTTTTATCTAATTAACCGATTTTTTATGATTCGCTTTTTTTTTTGCGGATTTCTACGACTCAACTTGTGTAACATTCTTCCTCTAATTTCAAAACATCCAGTCATTGTTTTATACGATTGCAATTACCGCAATAAACTTTATTTACAAGTGCGAAAGCGTTTGTTTTCTTAGGTGAAAAAGAAAAATATGGTGGCCTTGAAGCGCGATTCAGCTACGACCGTGGCATAAAATTTTTATGCATAGAGTACAATCTGTTTAAAGTACATACGGAGATTTGTTGCGATAATACCATAATGCAATTAGTTTTTTTTATTTTTTGTTTTCTACACGTTTTGCAGGTGCCGACGAAGATTTTTCTTTTGCATTTTTCTTATGATTCATAACGAGTTTTGAATAAACAAATCGACTGGCTTAATTGAATGAGTCAATAATCGCGGTAATCACATGAATCTTGTTCAAAAGATTAAAGTAGTAGTGACGACATATTTCTGTTTTTTTATTATTATTTATACCTGCCTAAGTGATGTAAGGGGAGTAAAGCTATCAATAGACATTTACTTTGCCAATGAGGGATGTACTGGAGCGAACAGAACTGAAAATAAAAAAGAGCAGCACGGAGTAACCTTTCGCAGAACCTGTGCATCTACAACAGAGACTCCAACCAAACAATGAATAAACAAGAAGAGAGCACCAGGCTAAGGAGTTGTAAATTGGGCATATACCACACCTTGCTTTGAATAACAAAAATGTGGAAGAAGCAGAGAAGCATCAGATCAAATTTACGGACCACGAACCACGATGATAAGAGGAATTTCCTCGAAGAGACGTGTTGAGATGGTTACTACTTATTGATTCTCCAGACCATCGTCGCATTACCTAAGAATTCGCAATACGTAAATTGTAGAAACAACATTTTTTTTTAGAATCACGAAATTTAAGGGGGTCGTATTATGTGACGGCCAGATTTTCCGCTTTTTTCGGGAATTTTTCGTTTACAGATTATGAAAGAAACAATTTTGAAATTTTTACCACATATTTATTCATATTTCAACAGCAATATAGATACTTATAGAAATTTTTTTTTGGGCAGAAATATTGTTTTTTTGCGTGCAGAGCTCTTGAAAGTGACCGCAGTAAAAACAGTGTTTTTCGATGTACATATTTAGTAGGCTTGTGTAGTTCGTGAATGAAGTAGTTCGGAAGATCGTTCCCATAAGTGAAATGAACGAACTAGTTCGCAGTGAATTGCGGTCCTAGTTCGTTTATAGGAAGTAGTTCGTCATGACATTTGCGTATAGCACGTGAAGTAGTTCATTTGTTTTTCAGTGGGTACCTTTTTTTTTAAAGGTGTTGACATTCACTCCGAACTTGAAAGGAACTAGTTCTCCTTCCTGACTGGGTTTTTTTTTAGGTCCTGATATTCAATCCGAACTTGAAAGCTCCTCACATTCAATCTGAACTTGAAACGAACTAGTTCCTTCCTGACTGGGGACTTTTTTTTGTCCCTACATTCAAACAGAACATGATGGAAACTAGTTCGTCAGTCAGTGAACTGCGAACTACAAGAACGAAGTAGTTCGCAAAGGCTCGGGAACTAGTTCGTTCGCGATCACTAAGGTGAACTAGAATGCGCAAGCCAAATATATAGCTTCAGCAAACAAAAAAAAGTATGATAGATCTTAGAAAATCTTAGTAATTTTTGATACTATTTGTAACTAGAGATCCGCTGAACATGTTATTCAAATTTCAGCGCAATCGGTTCAGTAGTTTTTTCTGAAGCATGGCAGTCAATTTGAAAATGCTGTTTTGAGAAAAACCCAATTAAAGATAGGTGGTGGCTCGGGCCAGCTCCAAACAGCTGCTCCATTATACGACTATTGCTTTATAACGACTCCGAATTCGTAGAAATCCTTTAATATGCCTACATACTCTAGGAATAATTTGGAATTTAGTAAAAAAAAAAAAAAATTTTTGATGATCCGGCACATAGGAAGACCCCTTTAACCTAATTTACGATAGTTCGGATAGTTTTGAATTTGATTAGAGGAATCCCTTCGCCTCCGATGAAATCAAATCTAATCTAGTTTTGAATTGGATTTTGATAGTCACCTCTAGAACGTTGCGAATTCCAAGACTAAGTTCAGTCGTGGTACTCACAAGCACCACTCGTTCGGTACTGAAACACAGAATTGCTTCAGAAGAAGAAAAGGATGAAAAATAAACCAACCAATTCGCCGAAATTTGAATTCGGTTTGACGGCATTCGATCTGGTTCTTCTTTTTCAGAGCTTAATTCAGATGCAATTGAAATTTTCAGTACTTACTGCAGAGTCAAGACCAAAAAATTTTATTCGGAAGGATTTTAATGCTGAATGTTCCGTAAAATAAGAAATTTAATGCTGCGCTAGCCAATATCCTTTTGGCAGATTCTAGATATTCTTTGGTTTGGGTCGAGAAAAAGGTTTCGCCATGTCGAGCTTTGTGAATTTTGCCTGTGATTAGTATATCGCGGCTAGTGTAGTGACTTGACTGAACTGAAGAGAAAGTGTCTTCTGTTGCTATTCTCGATCCGAAGAAAAGAAGTGCTTGGTGTTGGAGTTTCCCTTCAAATATTTAGTCAAATTTATCGGAGCCTTGATCGAGTTCTGCGAACTTTCTCCAATCAAGGGTCCTGCGGCTCTAAAATTTTTGTTGGTTTATTTTTGTGTGTGCATCTGCATTTTTGTCTATTTTGTTACGGCCAGTGCGTTGGTACGACCTTTTGACTCCATTCCATTTTACTTTATTATTTCAATAATACAATATCAGGCGCGTAGCGTGAATCTTCGTTGGGCTAGCGCAACGATACGATCGCTGAATTTCGCAGAATTTTTTGATTACTTCTTGGAATTTTGCAATCGAAATTTTGTCTCTGAATGAAAATTACGTGTTTATGGTTGTAGAATTCATAGAATTTGATTATCGTGTTATTGCGCTACCCCAACAAAGTTTCACGCTACGCGCCTGATTGTGATCAATTATTATGAAAGAAAAAAATCTGCCAACAGTCTGGGCGCAACTGTATTATTTTTCCGGCAGAAGTTCAGAACGCGTTCAATTCGGGGATGCGGTGTATGTTACTATGTGACTGAAAACCTAACAAAAATTGGCTAATCTCCCAATTTTTTTTTTCACGTTTCATGACTGGTAGATAAGAAAAAAGCAAAAAACATACAAGTCGTTTGTCCGCCGTACGTCTACCGGTGTACGCAAAATTGTTTGAAGGTTCGTAGCATTAAAAACATTTGAGATATTTTATCGTGGATAGACTGCATATACCCCTTTATTAAGTGGTCTCCTTTTATGGGGTGGGGTGTGAAAGGGGAAGGTGGAGGAAGTGTTTTAGACTTTACTTTTAGAATTTTGGCTTCTTTTTTTTTTGACACTGGAAACCCGAGAGTACCTACTTACATCTCACTTCAACTACATGCCAATTTTAAATCTTTCTCCTTCTCATGAAAAATTACGCTCATGCACTCGAATTTCAGGCTTTTCGCCACAGCTTGGGTACGAGAGTATTTTTCCTAACTATAGACCAGCTAATGCTACAAAGTTAAAATTTGGTATGTATATGTAACTAAACAAGAAAAGTAATTTGGATAAAAAAAAATTCCAAATATCCATTAGGGTTCAGAAGGGTGTCGAAAAAAATGATCAGTGAAAATGGAATGCATATATTTTCACGATTTTTGTCATATCTATTAGGTTTTTCAAAATAAAGAATTCATTTCTATTCTACGGATTCTTCGTATATGTGCCTAGAAAGTGTTTTCAGGATTTTCATAAATCCTACCCCTAACACGTTGAGCGCCACGGCCACCGGGGTCATTTTTTTTTTTGTTTACCGTGGTACAAAAATGACCACCTGCGGTTGTCACCAGCCTAAAAACGAAAAAAAAACACCGGTGGGCAGTCGGCGCTCAACGTGCTAAGGAGGTCCAAGGGGGTTGTATACTTTTTCACGAATTCTGCCATAACCCTCAGGCCTGGTAAGACATCGAATATCTTTTCACTTTCGCAGGCTTGCGTAATAATTGTCTAAAACTTATTTTTACATTTTTTTCCTTCTTCAGCCCCTAAGAGGGTTTAAAAGGGTTGAACCCCCTTTTCACGAATTCCGTAATTTCTTTTAGAAGTGATAAGAAATAGATTTGGTTTCTACTTTCTCGTGTTGTCTTTATATTTATCTATTAACTCCTTTAGGATTTTTAGGTATTCAACCCCAAGTGGGTGTAAGAAGGTGGCATATGTATGTCTTCAGAGATTCCTACATATTGTTTTGGCTTGATGATGTATCGAATTCATTTTTACTTCCCAAGGTTTCCTACATAGGCGCCATCTCTTAGATCTTACCAAATATTGAATTCATTTTTATTTTACTGCTTTTTCATATAAGTGCCTAGAAAGTGTTTTCAGGATTTTATGAAATTCTACCCCTAAGGAAGTGCAAGGGGGTTTTACACTTTTTCACGAATTCTGACATATCCCCCAGCCTTGATAAGATATCGAATATCTTTTTTCTTTCGCAGGCTGGCGTAATTGTTGCCTAAAACTTGTTTTTACATTTTAATAATAATAATAATAATAGTTCTTTATTTATGGTAATTTGTGCATATGTACAATATTTTTTATCAAATTAACTATAAGTAAGAAATATAAAAATAGAATTAAAAATTACAGAAAAAAAAAACCATAAACTCACATGAGCCATTGGCTTGTGTGTGAGAGTTCTAATTCGATTGTGAACTGATGGATCATAAATATATACAAGACCCATAAATTTTATGATAAAAGGTAAAATAAAAACATTAAAATTATAAAAAAATTGTTTTGACGGAAATAAGCAAGAATAATTGTAGTATAAATGTTTAAAGTATAAGAAAAAAAAAAAAAAGAGATGTCCTGAAGGAATGACATTTTTTTAAAAACATATTACCATATTATTATTATCCACATTATGGTTACTAGTTTACTAAATTGAACATATTACAGGCGTTTGGATTATCAAGGATATACTTTTTTATGATAAACTTAAAGTTACGTTCATTTAGCAAAATCCTAATTGAGCTCGGAATATTATTGTAGGCCATTGGTCCAAGAATGCAAGCATGCCTTTGCATAAATTTTTTTTTACATTTATTGACTGCTAGCAATGGGTTAACTTGACTTCTCGTGTTATAACTATTAGTATATAATACAAATTTTGATTCGTTACAGAACATAAATTTAAGTAGAGAACATGTATATAACTGAGAGATATTCATCACGCTAAAATTTGTAAATGATTCTGTAGTAGAAAAAAACTTTGATTTTTTTAAGCATAATTTTATGATTCTACTCTGCAAATTCTTCAAAGGTGTCAAAGTTGCCGTATACGTCGACCCCCAGATTAATAATCCATACAGAATTATGCTTTGTGTTATAGAAAAATATACCATTCTCAATAGATTTAGGTTAAGTACTTTGCGTAGTAATAAGTAAGAGTGAATTGTCTTCCTGATTCTCTTGCAGAGGTAAGTTATATGATTTTCCCATTTAAGCTTACTATCAATTATAATTCCCAAATATTTAAGCTCAGTTACTCTACTTATTGTGTTGTTACGCGAGTCGACTAGAGTTTGCAAAGTTTTATTTTTTGCTGTCTCTCCGAAACACATATACTTTGTTTTGCTGACATTAATAGTCATTTTATGTTTTATTAACCACCCGTCAATATTCCTCAATCCAGTAGTTGCTTTTCTGAATGTATCCTGCCAGTTATTCGATTTGAACAAAATGACGGTATCATCGGCAAAGGATATTAAGTGACCATTAATTGCTAAGCCATCTATTTTACAAAGATCATTCATGTAAATCAGGAATAATAACGGACCTAAAACGGTACCTTGCGGTATTCCACAACTTAAGGTTAAATGCTCACTAAACACTTCACCTATTTTAACCCTCTGTGTGCGATTTGTTAGATACGAACTTAGTAAAGAATATGTATTTCGAACTATTCCTAATGATTGCAATTTCTTAAGCAAAATATTATGATCTACTGTGTCGAACGCCTTTTTGAGATCTAAAAATATTGCTAAAACTCTTTCATTAACGTCCAATGACTTATATATGTACTCGGTAAGATTATAAATAGCGTCGACAGTACTTCTATCTTTTCTAAAACCATATTGATTGTTTGCTAAAATATCATTTTCATCCAAGAATTTAATCATGCGGGTTTTAATACATTTCTCAAATAATTTAGCTACTGTAGATAGTATAGATATGGGTCTGTAGTTACCGGGCTCATTTTTATCCCCGCTTTTATATAGGGCTATGATCTCAGCTTCCTTAAATTTTGTTGGGAAAACTCCTTGCTTAATACATTTGTTGAATATATGTTGGAGTGGGTTAGTTAAGAAGTTGGAGAGATGCTTGAAAATTCGAGGTGTTAATCCGTCCATACCAGGTGTTTTCTTGGGGTCCAATTCAACAATATGTTTCTTTATCTCTGATTGTGTTATAAGCGACATGTGGAATAATGAGGTATGGTCGTAAGTGGTATTAACTGGGAGAATAGGATTTTGATGGGGGAGTTGTGATGAGATTTTCTCACCTATAGCTCTGAAATGGTTATTCATTATATTTGCCACTTTCAGTGCATCAGTAACAATATTACCCTTGCTATCAAAGATTTGCTTAATATCAGTTCCGGTAGACTTGTAACTATGTCCAGCAATTTCATTAATATTCTTCCAAAGTTGCTTAGGATTACTGAGTGAATTATAGATTTCCTTTTGATAATATGTTTGCTTAGCAAGTTTTATAATAAATTGCAATTTATTTCTATATGTAACGTATTTCAGTTTGAGATTTCCATCTACATCTGTCCCTTTCGATAAGCGCTTTGCTAATTTATTTCTACGTCGAATTGAAGTAACAATACCTAGTGTTGCCCATTGTTTTATTGGTCTGAATTTTGAATTTGATATCGTAGATAAAGTATAAGAATTTAATAGGTGCTCGTTTATGGTGGTGTAAAATATATCAGTACAATTGTTCGCGTCTTCCGAGCTAAAAACTTTATTCCAGGTTTCAGTTTTAATTGCGTTTAATAATTTACCGTAGTTTAAATTTGATTTAATTGAAGGAGTATTTTTTTTAGGCACATCTAGCTTAATGTTTAAGTTCAACGTGGCCATTATAGCAAAATGATCTGTAATATAGGTTTCTAGAATTAATGGTGTGAGTGGGTAGTTACTTTTCGAAAAGATGTGGTCTATGCAGGAGCCTTTATTCTTAGCATGTCTAGTTATGCCCTCCAGATTTTCAATAAAACCATGCGTCGTAAGAGTATTGAGATAATCGTTTGCTATAGTAGAAGGGGTTTGCCTGATAATATCTATATTTATATCACCTATAATAATATGATTACTCACATGTTTACGGCATTCTAGAAAGAGTTCCAGAGAGTTGATGAAGTCTACTGGATTTGCATTTGGGGATCTATAAATCCCCGTAAGGCTCAAACTGAACGTATTTAAACTTAATTCTAGATCTATTGAGTTTGCTTGTTCCAAGTTGTGTGTCTTAATCGAGACTGAATAAACATCTCTAACGTATACGGCTACTCCATCACATTTGTTTAACTTGCAACATGCATTAATGAATTGATATCCCGGAATATTAAAAGAGTTTGTTTCATTTAACCATGTTTCAGTTAGGACAATGGCATCAACAGAATAATCCAATTGATTCAAGAGCAAATGCAGCTCATCAAAATTTTTTTTCATGCTACGTATATTCAAATGAAAAACTTTAAAAGCATTTTTCTTAGTAATTAAATATTGCTTACAAAGCAAGGTATCATCATAGATATGAGTTGAAACCTTCCTGTGATAATCCAAATTTTCCAATAACTCAGCCATTGGAATTAAAAAGAAATTAAAACTAAATTATATAATGAAATTATTCTAAGTTGTTTATGTCCTCTGAATTCGTTATAAGGTGAGCTCTGCTATCATCAGTTTTTTTCGCAAATATTTTCCCTCCTTTCGCCCATACAAATTTATAAGCTTTGATTTTCAAAGCACTCTTTGCTTGCCTTAGCAACTCGGCAGTGTACGGGGTCAGATGATCGCCGATAAAAATTCGACCTTCACCTAATTCTTTATTGACGTTTGCTACCGTAATACCTGGTCCGTTGTTTGATGCTCTTACAGCTGACAAATAGGAATTTAGTACTGCATCACGTACATCACGGCGGACGAAACGTGCAATTATGGTCCCTGGAGTCGATGACCTGCTTCGCAGACGATAGGCTTGGCTTATATCAGCATTTGTTATTTGGACGTTGACACTTTTTGCAACACTTCGAACAATGTGAGCAATATCCTCATTAGCAAACTGCTTTAGTCCATTTATTGTTACATTTTCCCGGCGTGCCTCCTCTTGCAGCATTTGATTTTGTTTAGATAGCGCATTAACACTTTGTTTTAAAGCGCTATTAACGGATTCCATTTCCCGTAGGTCAGTAACCAGTTTCGCGATAGTGATATGAAATGTATCAAATTGATCCGAAATGAACTTTACGGCCAATTTTAACTCTGCGAACTCTTTGCATTGAACTTTATGTGAAGAATCAAGTTCGGCTTTAAGTTTTGCGAATAAGCTACTTGATAAGTCAATATCCACTTCACTTGATGTCTTTGGTTGATTGCCCACTTCACTTGATGCCTTCGGTAATTTACACGCTTCACACTTCCAAGAATCCCGGTTTTTTCCAAGTTTTGTTACATTTTTCACATTACTACACTTCGCGTGAAAATAGTTCTTGCAAATAGTGCACATAAGGACTTCCTTCAAATCCGTAAAAGGGTCTGCACAAATATTACAATGGTTTGTCATATTACTTAATTTAATTTAAAAATTTAAAATAAATATAAGGGCCGAAAAAAAGTGCGTGTTGTCACAATGGATGTTGAACTCGAACATTATTTTTATCCTTCTTCAACCCCTAAGAGGGTATAAAAGGGTTGAACACCTTTTTACGAATTCCGTAATTTCCTTTAGAAGTGATAAGAATTAAATGGATTTGGTTCCTACTTTCTCGTGTTGTCTTCATATTTATCTATTAACTCCCTTTACGATTTTTAGATATTAAACCTTCAAGTGGGTAAGAAGGTTGCATAGGTTTCCCAGATTCCTACATATTGTTTTGGTCTGATGATTTATCGAATTCATTTTTACTTCCCAAGGTTTATATAAGCGCCAAAAAGTCAATTTCAGTATTTCTAGATATAGGTACAATCCCAAGGATTGTAAGGGGGTTGTCTGCATTTTAAAGCTTCGACATATTTCTTAGGATTCATAAGATATTAGATTGCTATTCACTTCCACAGAGTTCTTATATACGCCTACTAACACATATCACATTTTTTTGATATTCAACTCCTAAAGAGCTGCATATGTTTTCACAATTTTTGCCATCCCTTAGTTCTGATGAGATATGAAATTGGTTATTTCTTTTTTAAATATTTTTATTTTAAGAACAAGTCATAATCTCGAAACAGCTGATTATATGCTCGGACTTTGACCGCTCTCGAACTTTGACCCGAAAAATAATAAAGTTTCGCCCAGGCCATTGGCAGATCTCTCCAACATCCCTAAGGTCTTCCGGACGGGAGCTGGTTGGGTTCTTAAATTTCACTCAAGACTGGCTTCGAGCAACGAACGGTCGACAGTTTCGGGAAACACAATAAAACCAATTCTGCAAGATCGGAAAATATTCTTTCAATATTGTCCAATTCTACGAAATCGGTTTAGTGATTCATACAAAATTCCATACAAGACTGGCGGCGAGGTCTTCCTAAGATTCGTCACCAAGTGAACAAAGAACAGACGATTTGGACGAAAAAGTTACTGGGAGCGGGGCAACGGACCGCTTGTTTGCTCAACCGGGCACAGTATCGATGGGGCAGCAATTAAAATCAAATTTTATGGCGTTCTGAATAGAAAGAATTAAAAGGCGTCCACCCCTGGCTCCTTCTTTGTGTAGCCCTTCCTGATTGGGTGTTTTCCATCCGCCAAGCAAATAAAGGGGCCCAGAATCCGGGCCTACTTACCGTTTACGATGAACAACGCTGTCGTAATTAAAATCACGAGTAATCCACATTTTGATGACATTTTTGTCGCTTCGTCGGGTAATCCGTGTGCGGGCGAGCGGCACTTGCAATCGCCTCCAACTTTTCACATCAACAAAATTCACCGAAATAAGAACCGAACCAACGAGCACGGCGTAGACAGGAAATTGATTTAACACAAGGAGCACGACGTCGTCGAACAAAAGAAAACCAAAAAAAAAAAAAACCACACAAAACTTTTAAGGAAACAAATCGGGAAAAAAAAAGAAATCCCGAAACTAAGGACCAAAAACACGAGAGAAACCACCGCCGTTTTCAACGCAGGACATTGTCACACACGACGCACTCCAAATTCACGGCCACTAAACTCCAAACATTTTCCGCCCGAATTTAATTCACAAAATTTTCACTTTTTACCGATGGGGCCGCAAATGTTTTTGTTGATCACTCACACGACCGATCCGACAGAAAAACAAATTAGCGAAATTTTTCAACCGACTGACAGTCCGACGTTTCTCGACGGTGCGTGGTGAGAATTCGGCACACACACAATCTTTCTTCCGTCAAAAAACGTTCAACATATGCTTCGCATTCCAGCCAATTCCCGGAAAACATTCCAGTCCTTTGTCCCGACACGACGGAAAAACACACGACGGTCGTCGGTGAGCGCTCAATGTGTGGGTGGTTCTACCATTTGGATCCTGCGTGGGCAATTCACTCGATCGAAATATGGCGGAAATGAAGACGAAAAACGCAAGTGGACGACCACCCACGCAACGTACGCGAACTCGCAACAACGACTTCTGTCAGAAAATCGCCAAAGAACGAAACAAGCAGAAAAAAACAAACGCGTTACGTTGACACCGTTGACACGACCTCCTGCTGGACAAATGGGAGGTGGTGAATTTTTCGAAAAAGAATCTCACCACTCGTATACGAATTTACTTCACATTCACCCACACACGCGTCACAACAAAAATTCCCGAGGTAACACAAAAATAATTCGATGAGAAGAAAAAAAAAACCCCCCGAACACAAATGCGCGTTTTATTGATTCGTCGTCTCGTCCGCGGGCACCAATCAAAGAAACTGCGAGTTTTTTCCTCTTTTGCACAAGTCCCCAGCAAATTGCCAACTTCTGGCTGTCGTCTACAACGAAACTTCCACAAAATACGCACCGACTTTCATTGAAAAGAACCAGAAAGAATTCAACTCCGCGCACCCAACAAATTTTTTCGAGACAGGAACAGAATGGGAGCGACAAGAACAGGTTGATTATTTTTTCTTTCAAACGTTGGTGGAAATTAAGCAATTGTTCTCATCGTAACACCAGACAGCGCGCAACACGTTCCTATAATAAAACACCAAAAAAATAAGTCGAGCTCCTGAGGGCTCCGCGAAGCAACTGCAAGAAAATTGTTTTTGTTGTTTTGATCGACGAATTTCTGGATGAGTTCGGTGTGTGCTGGAACGGATGGACTGGAAAGACTAGTACCGATGGTTTGGTTACGTGGTGGTTGGAGCGAGATGGGGATGCCAATTGGTATAATTCCAGTTTAATTTGATGGTGTCGAACGGGTTTTCGATGTGGTCAAGTTGGCAAACGTGCAACCGGGAAATTTTGAGTGCAGTGGACGACTTAAATCGTTTTGTAGCATTTTTAAATGATTAAAGCGTGAATTAAACGTGGACTGGAAAGAAAGGCTTGTTGGCATTGATCCTGTAAATAACTCTAGCTGCAACACTAGAGCAGAACGATAGCGAATAAGAGCAACGTTGGAGCAGCCACTAAATTGGGTTATTCCACCGATTTCTTCTGAAACTCTTGAGTTGGGAAGGAATCGTCCATTTTGCATGAAGGGACTAAATCTATAAATTAAAAAATAACTGCTATATTTTTTTTGAATTGACTACTTCTACGAGGACCAAAAAGAAAACATTTTCTCCACCCTAGCTCGTATCTAGGTTAACAGTTGAGATTGTTGTGAATATGTGAGCCTTGCTTAAGATACGGAAGCATTCAAGAAAATAAAGGAAAGTGCCACCTGATCCATCAAGAGGGGCATAAGGTTATGAGAAGAGCAGCAAAGAAGCCGCATTGCCCAGACTCAATGACAAAAATGTTACCGAATCGACCTACTAAAGGAAATAGACAGCTTCCCAGCTGGATAGAGACTGAATCCTGCAGAATTAACGGTCCATTCGCTTCTGAAAGATCATCTTAAAATAATAGGCAACAAAACTGATAAAGAAAGCAAGTTCCGAAAAACTGAAGCCGAAACAAATTGTGTACAGCTGCCCAAGAACGCATTTTATCGTTGCCAAAACAGACCTGAGCTGATATGATGCGCCGTATAGTCTTCACCCTACCTCTTGAGGAGCCATCTTTTTTTTAACTTTCGGAGACAAATATGGCCAGTGACGGCGGAAACGAAAGGGGAGCTCAACAGTTGTCCAGTCGGCGTGAAATTTTTGTTGTACAAGCCTAGGGTTTATGGTCTGGTTTTCGAGCGATTTCGGCCTGGCATTGCATAGATAGTGCAGTCAGGTTAAGATCAGCTTTGCCAATTTCACCTTAAAACTAATTTAAAATGGATAAAGGCCGAATATTTCGGGGTTGATCCCCCATCAAACTCGGGGATAAGCCCCAAAATATCCGGCCCCTCGAGCTCAAAAACAATCAGGATTTTAAAGAAAAACACCAAAGTGTGTATTGTCTTGCGATTTCAAAAATATATTTCAATTTCTTCAGTTGAATGCTTCCTGTGTTTGTTTTTATTTTATTTTTTGTTTTAAACTTTTCTTTCAATTGTCTAGTTTTCCCTCTTTTCGTTAATTCCGTGTGGACGATCAGAAGGAAAAAGGCGGAGAAAAATAGACGCGAATTGTAAGGCGGCAAAAAAAAAAATTACTTGAAAATAGACGCAAATTGTAAGAGGCGGCGAAAAAATAAGGGGCTTTAAAAAAAACGAATAATAAAACATTTTTCTATGGCCAGAGGTAAGAGAATTCCTCGGCTGTTTTGACTGTTCTGTTAATGAAAGCGATTTCGTCCCGATTAAATAGAAACGACCGGTAAATAATCATCAAGGACCAAAAGGGACGTTGCGCGCAGAGATGAAATTAACAATTCTAGATGCGAATAAAAAGAAAACTGAAGAAAAAAATTGGTTTTTGCGCTTGAAGAGACTGCAATCGGCTGGGAAATCAATTCAACTGTTCATTTTTTCAGACCCCAGGCGTTGTTGTTGGGCACCGGAACGCGCCGTTGTCCGCTTTCGCGTTGCATAATTTCCATAATGCTCATAGCCGGTAGCCAAGACTGTAACAAGTTCAAATTTTAGTCAGTGCTGGAAAAGATCAACCAACAGGCTAAAACCAAACTTACCCGCTCCTTGTACGCGCTCGCGACCACATTACGATTCGGTTCGGCATCGTACGCGACCGAATCAACGCCAAACATTCCGCACATTTCGTGAACCAGTTGTCGCTTTTCTTTGTTCATCGTCGGGAACGAGTGGCTACGCGATCGTTGTTTGCTTTCCTTCGACAATTTCACCAGTTCGGTCAGTTTGTCGTGGATCATTTTCACGAGAACTGGATCCTTTTTTGCCCAGCCGCGAATGAAGTCCGAGTAGCGAGTGAGTAGCTTCGATTGTAAGTCGGGATTGCGAATTTGTAAGCCGATCGCAAGGCGACGGTTACGTTCGAGAACTTTGCACTCGTCGTTGCAATCCAATCTGGGAGGGAAGCGAGACAAGAAGTTTTTTCGGCAATGAAAAATATGCGTAACGCTTGAAATGAAATTTGCGAAATTTACTCACGTTTTGTTGTTCGACATCTTGATCGGGCCGAGGATGTCGCGCAGCTCGACCATGTTGCCGCGCTGCATTTCCTGCATGGATGAAGCTAGCAGGGTGGTTGCGATTCGTCGGTACTCGCTGGAAAAATCGTGGCACGTTCGCATTTGTTTTCGGTTGCCGCATTCGCAAGTTACTTCCACCTGTTTGCGGGGGATTGTAGTTAAAATTCGATTCGGGATTGGACAGACAACAGGATACTTACATTCTCACGGCAAGCGGTGTCCGGACAGTCCCCATCGTGACACGGAGCGTTGCATTTGTGACCGCAGTTGTGCCGCAATGTTTGGCAGCTTTGCTTGCAGATTTCGCCGGGTGCCTGGCAGACGGCTTCGTGGCACGACTTGATGCATTTGTGACGGCCGCACGGTAGCTCCTTGTTGCACGGCAGGCCGCAACTGAACGTCGACTGGTTGCACGGAATCGTTTTACGTTGCTCGTGTCGTCCGTGACAGAGTTTCGTTGTTAGGACGATGCACGGTGGGCATGTCGCGCTCGAGTGGCAGTGGTGTTGAGCGGGATGCTCGCACGAATGTTGTCGCGTGCACGGTTTCGTGCAAACGGGACGCTTCGTTCCGCATGGTACGGGCGGATAGATTACGTTCGCGCCACATTCGCAGTACAGCTCTTCGAACGAGCTTCGATAGCAGGGGGCACAGTTGCCGCGATGACACGGCTGGTCGCACTTGTGCTTGCCGCACGAGAGGGTGTGATTACACGGCATCGGGCAGATGTGGTCGATGTCGATGCAGCACTCCTGAGCGCATTTATGTTTGCCGCAGCTTCGCTTCTTCGTGCAGCGCTTCTTGCAACGAGCGTCGTCGGCCCGGGTCACGAGCTGCCGGCACTTGATCATCTGGTCCATGTTGCCGCAGCGACAACGAACAGCCGTTTGCTTGTTGCAAGGCGGGCAATTGCCCGTGTGGCATTTGCTGGCGCAGTGATGCGGCGATGAGGGCGGTCCGCATTTCAGTGTACGACCACACGTTCCGTTACAAACGGGGATCGGATCCAGACAGGATTCACGCTCGGCCGCCGAAACAGGCATCTTACCGCACGGACACGAAGTGACCATGTCGGGCGTTAGCTTGCACGGCTTACAGTCGCCCGAGTGGCAGTTATCCTTGCATTTGTGATTGGCGCAAATCAGTTGCTTGTTGCACGGCTTGCCGCACGAGAAGTGCTTCTTATCGTTTGATTCCCGAGTGCACGGAACCTGACGATCAATTTTCGTGCAATAGCAATGCTGATCGATTTTATGCTTGCAGTTCGGACAGCGTCCCTTGTGACAGTCCTCGTCGCACGTGTGCAGCTCGCAATTCAGCAGCTTCTCGCATTTCGAGTCGCACTGAAGCTCCTCCTTGATGCAGCACTGCATCGACTTTGTTGTCTTCGCGCAACCGCATTCGCGTGTAACAATTGCCTGGCACGGAGCGCACGGTCCCGGATGACAAAGAAGCGTGCACGGATGCGGACACGACTCTTTGCGGCCGCACGGTTCGCCGCAACTGTGTGCCATATCGCTGCGATTGTACAGCGGATTTTTCACTTTGCCGCAGAAGCAGTAGTAGTCGCGCGGGATCGATTTCGTGACGTTCTGACACGCCGGACATCGCCAGCCGTCCGTCGACTTTGAGCTGGCCGCCCACTTTGTTGTGCACAGCAAGTGAAGAATGTGAAAGCAGTTGGAGCAGGACCAGATCGCCTGGTGCGGTTTTATCGGTTCGACGCACACAAGGCACTCGAGTTTTCGCGACTCGATTTCGCGGATTAGTTTGTCCCGTTGCGAGTATTTCTGCGAGTCGAGATTCGACTCGGAAGATTTGGAGGAGCTGCGGTGGCCCGTGTCGCCGCGGCCACTTTCCACGTCGGAGTACGAGTGCCTCGGGGAATCGTCTAGGCTGGCGGTGATTGAGGCGGGGGCGTCCGAGTGCTTCTTCTGCGGCGACGGCGCCATGTCCTTGTAATTACGCCAGTTATCACGTCGTCGATTGTTCCGACCACTGCTGCCGTTGGTCTCGGCGCGCTGGTTGCTGTAACGTCCATTGGACGACGAATGATTGCCGTTGCTGTTGTTGTTCGGTTCGTACCGTTGCCGGTCGTAGTACTGATTGCGGCCGTGATTAGCCCGTTTGCTTATCGCACCGGTATTTCGGTTGCGGTACGAGTTCCGCGGTTCGCGTGTTTCCACCGGCGTATTATCGCCCGCCGAATACGAAAAATCGACGTGCGGCTGACTCCCTGATATGCTGATATTGTTGAAGCGCGGAATAAATTCGGCAGCGGTTGGCGCCAAATTCGAGGCGGCCGCAATCTCTTGCTGCTGCCCGAAGGATGAACTTGACGACGACTGCCGTTCGGGCTGGAATAGGTTGTACTCGGCGCTCGGATAAGGCAACTGCTGGTTGATCGGCTGATTGTAGCAATCGTTGAACTGCGATCCGAACGAGTTGCCCAGATTGTGTTGCATGATGAACTGATTGAAGTCGACGTAGCCGCTTCCGTTGCGATCGTCCTGATTTGGCGGCGTGTAGCCGGCCATCGTTGAGTCCAATTCTTCTCTTCAATCAGCTGAAAGTTCTTCGCATCGTAGCCGAACGTAGGAAAAACTAAAAAGAATCGGGCGTTGTGCGGAATGGCAGAAGGGGCGTTCCGCAAAATGAAGAAATTACAGCTAAAGTTTCGTATCACAAAAGTGGCTCGAGCGTCGGTCGATGGCCGTCGTCGAGCCGGTTGCACTGCGGCCGCAGCAGCTACTTCCTACAGTAAACTATAGTAAAAAAAAAAAACGTTTCTGCCATTAGGCAAGGCCATGCAGGCCTTGTTTCAGTAATCCGGCACCAGGTACTTGAGTTTACGGTTAAAAATCTGAAACAAAAATCAAAACCACACCGGAAACGTTCGATTAGTTGCGAAATTGTTGCGAAATATTTTTCAGGGACCGGCAGAACAGCGTAAAAGTCGAACTAAACTTTTTTTTCCGCCCGTGTCAGCCACTGCTGCAGACACTTCGCAATGAGCTGTCATTTGCGATTTTTTTTTCGAGGTTATGTCGACTTTTACGTGTTAGCTATTTTTTCCGCACGATTTTCGGCGGCATTTTCCGGACTTTAACTAATTCTAACTACTGCACGACGGCCAGAAACACATAAACACTCACTTGAGATCAAAAATGATTAATTTAAATCGATAAATTCGGTCAAAATGTTCACAGAACAAAATTAAAGTGGAACAACAACACCGATAAATGGAAGAGAAAGGAAGGATGAAGTTTGGCACCGACCACGGTAAGGCGCTGTATGCGCTTGGTGGTACGATGAAATTTTTGCGTTGAAAATTTTTCGCGGTAAAAATTTTTAACGGTTTTTTTTCTTCAAATTATGCCGTTAGATAAATTGAATAAGTTTCTTGATAGCAGAAATTAGAGCTTGTGAGATAAATATGAAGAAAAAATAGGCAACCACTTGTTTTTGGTACAGATCTGTGTCCTAAGCCACACTGAAATTTTATGTAAACTTGTTTCGTAGTTATTAACTTTATTAAAGTTTTAAAAGCCTTAATATCAAAAAAATGTATGCGGGTCATTCCATCAAGAATCGCCAAAGCTGTAACCTTATCATTGCCGATTCTTTTGAAAAAAATTTTACTTATCTGGTATATAAATTTTTTTTTTTTTAAATTTTTTTTTTTAAGTGTATAACACTGCAAAAATGTTGTGGCAAAATTTCAAGTCGATCGGAGCAAAATTAACGGAGTTACGAGCAGTTTAGAGGTATACGTTATCGTATGTGACGCCTAGTGTGCAAAGCTTTAAAGCGTTTTTCAGAAACTTGTCATTTTTGAAGTCGGTGTGCACTGTAACTCAAAATCTAATGCACCAATTCTTTTGAAATTTTTTACACATAAATCAGCAGGTAACGCCGTCAAGTTTTTTTCTTTTCTCTCATTATTTTTAATTTTACAATAAAAAAATTGCCGAATTTTTTAGCGAAAATCGGGTTTTTGACTTCAAAATGCTACCAAAAATGAAAAAAATCGATAAAAAAAAACTCAACGCGTTACCTCGAGAAAAATCTTGTCTAATAAACGAATTTTTTGTTTCGGATGATCCAGTCTCGAGTTGTAGTGCACACCGCAAAACAACTTTTTTTTTAGGTGCCTGCGGGGATTTGCTGCCAACGGCTTATTTATAAATATTTTGAAATTAATTTTTTTTTGATTATAGTTCAGATGTTATATTCAAATATAAAAATGAAAATGAGAAAAAAAAAATTAACATTTTGAGATATTAAAAGATATAGGACAATATCGTTATCCATTGAAAAAAAATTTAAGGATACATTTTATTGCAATTTTTATAATTTTGCGACTACGTTTCCCTTTAAAATAAGTCCTATTTTGTTATTCTATGATAAAAATTAACAGAGATATGAATTTTCAAAGAGGAGCTGGACACCATTTTTGCCAAATCTTTAACATACTATAACTAACAAAAAAAATGAGAAGGAAATAAAATTGAAATTATATTTTTTTTCACTAGTTCTTCAAGCAAAAAAATCTTGAAAAGTATCGGCGATGGTAAGGTCACAACTTTTGCGATTTTTGATGGAATGGAAACCCTATAGCTGATTCCAGGGAACTCCTATAAAAAAAGGGTTTTGCGGTGACCACGATATCTCTGGATAGGATCATCTAAAATAATAAAAATAATAAAAAGATTTCGGTAGTATAATGTATTACCTAGAACTTAATCGAAGGAACATGCAAAATATTATTTTTTCATAAAATGGCGGCTTTTCAAAAATTCCGATTTTCGATAACAATTTCGGCCTTAAATTTGTTATGAAATAAAAAATATTCATCGGCGAAAAAAACCTTCGATTAATCACTAAAAAAAACCTTCATAAAGCTTGTGTAAAAATTTCAGACGTGTCTTCAAATTCTGACTGCGTATAACCCCTTAAAGATTGTATTTTACAAATTGTCGTAATGTAATGCGAATGCATCCTTGAAATTTTGTATCAAGGATAAGAAAAATCCAATGAACATTAGTGCTTCTCAATTACATATGTTATAGTTTTAATTTTTCTATAACATCATTGAGAGGCACTGATGTCAGTGCTTATCAACTATGTTTCAATTTTGCTAATTTCTATAACATAATTGAGAAGCACTTAAGTTCTTCGATTTTTTTACACCGATCCCATTCAGATCCCAAAATAATTTTGTTGGTATGTTTTGTAAAACAGTATAACTATAAGTCAAAAATTCACACAACTTGCGCTCAATAGTCTTATTGAAGTCTTATCGAAGTTATAGCCTCCGTCAAATCAAAATTCGAAGTTTGTTTGCTAGTTAGGATTTTACTTCATTTTATTGTTTCGATTGTAAATGAAAAATTATTCTCTTTTAAGTTTATTTTATTTGTTTTTTATATTTAAATCTATTTCCTAATTTTGTTCTAAGTTCGATTTATTTGTTGCTACTTGCAAAATAGTATTCTCTGGTCTTCTTGCATTAGAGGCCCGAAAAAGAAAAACGTATTTCAATTTAGTTTTTTAGATTATAAAAAATAACATAAAACAATAAAGAAAATGATTTTTCAATATTTGAAAAATACAGTAACAAACCCTAATTTTTAGATTATAATAATTGTAACTAAAATGAAATTTGTTTAACATTTCTTTTTAAATATCGCTACTTTTTTTCTTGCATTAAATACATTAAATTGTAATCGCTTATATCTAATTTTTTTTTTATTTTTTAGAACAAAACCCTTGGAGGGAATATATAGGCTGTAGTTAAAAGTGAATGGGTGGGTGGTATCACAAAGTAAAGGGTTTTTTCAATAAGAGCGCTACAACCATTATTCAGATTTGAAAAAATTTGAAAATTTGTACAGCTTGCAAACGCTGTTGAAGTGTGTATGGGTCCATGATGAAATGTTTACTAATGAAGATTATAAATGTCAAGAGAATGAAAAAAAATATGGCGTCGTTCGCCGTCCCTATTGGAAAAAAGTTGGAGCGCACCTATTGAAAAACCCTTTATTTCAATTAGTTGTTTGGAATTTCCGTTAACGGTCGAAACTGACATTTTTTCGCATGCGTTCGCATATTACTGGATTGTGTAAACGCCTGATTGCAATTCGGATGTGGACACACGTACGGCTTACATCCTGTATGGTAGTTAAGGTGAGTTTTCAAATGATGTTTTTTGGTGAATGCCTTCGGACAAATTGGGCACGTAAAGGGCTTTATTCCTGAAATAAATAAAAGGTTATTCTTTTGATATATTTTTTAAGAGATTAAGCACGGATAGTTTAATAAAATGGTAGTGGTTCAGGCTGGGTTGTTTTTGAAAAACTTTGGATCCATGAGGTGTGAAAAAAGTTGTTGATATTAAGGAAATTCAGCCGAGTTTCATTTAATGCGAAAACTATGTTCTTATAAGACTGTTCGTATTTACTTTCATAAGGTGTTATAGAGTTTTTTACCAAAGCTAAGGCTTCTGATAGTTCAGCCTCCGCTCGTAAGTCTTACGGAAGCTTCATCGAAGTTAAAAGCTCTCGAACTGCGCTCAGCAGCCTTACCGAAGCCTCATAGAAGTTATAGCATTCGGAAAATCAAAATGTTAAGTTTATTTGCTAGTTGGGTTTGTCAGTTAAACAAAGAGTCAACATAATTTTGGGCCAGTGGGGGGGAGGGGGTTCAAGGGGGTTAAAATCAAATAACCATAACAAATTTTAAGATTTGTGCCATACAATTAAATAATTCCTAAATTTTACTATCGAGGCAGATCTAACACTCAAACCTGGCTGCTCTACTGTATCTAGGGTTACATACTAAAGAGTGTACAAAACGCAGCGTTTTTTTGAGGTGCAAGGGGTAGGGGTCAACCTTGAATCCTATATATGGTGGTACTTACCCGAATGCAGTCGATGATGCAAAGTCATATTACTCCGATCCGCAAACGATTTTCCACAAACGGTACACTGATACGGTTTTTCTCCACTATGCGTTCGCATGTGCTGTTTCAGGAGCATTTTTCGTGAAAATCGTTTTCCACATTCGGTACATTTGTGCGGTTTAACGCCCGTATGAATTCGAACATGCATATTGAAAGCTACACGTTGATTGAACGATTTCGGACAGTAGGGACATTCGTACTCCTTTTTATTTCTGAAAGGCAAAACAGGGGAAAAACAGGCAGTGTTACAATCAGTTCTAGTAGACTGGTTTAAAAATACTCACCTGTGAATTTTCATGTGACTACTTAAGTATCCTTTATCGTTGAAGGTCTTGCCACATTCGGAGCATTCGGCTGCAAACTCTTTAGTACCGCGATGCACCGAAAGGTGGTATTTATAGTTGCGCAATTGTGAGAATCCTTTTCCGCAGTCTAGGCATTCGTAGCGTGGAGCTCGATGCGTACGTTCGTGTGCCTGAAAATTCAATTCAAGTGATTAAAATTCATGCAGACAATCGAAAAAAATAAACAGCTTAAAGTCTACAAGCCATGATACAACCAATGCAGCGCTGCATGCAGCAGCTTAGCATATGTGTGATATGTATTGTCTATCATCGTGATAGAAGTCTTCAGTAACTATAACTGCAGGCTTTCATAGCAAGAGCCTTTACGTTAAGTTTGATGTACTAGTTAAGTAGATTTAAGTTAGTTTAAGTTAGATTAGTTGCAGGAAGGTTTTGCTCTATTTCCCTTGAGAAAGACACAATCATTGTAAGAGACACCAGCCTCCGTACTATAATTTAATAACATTTGATGTAGAGACGAAAGTCTGAGCACAGATAAATTATAAATAAGCTTAAGCACAACATGGAAATATCTATATCTATGGAAATATATATCTATCTATCCTAAACTACAGCCTTTCATAGGCAGTTTAAAAATTTAGTCACAGATAATTATATTGTTATCAACTTTAATCAATAAAATTTAAGTTTTAATTGCAAAATCTTTGCATGATTGGATTAGCTGCTTTCTGGGGGTATCTTTTTATTTTTTGTTAGTAGAACGTGATTTTTTAATAATAAAGTATTGTTATCGCCCTGAAGTTAAAAAAAAAATTGCAGCCCTGAAATTCTGAATATTTACGTTTTAGGACTATATAGTAGACCTCAATAAAAAAAAATGTCTGTCTGTTCACCGTAGACGCAAAACCGTTTGAAGGTGCGTAGCTCAGAAACCACTAAAGATATTACGTTAACATTTTTATGGTGTATAGAATGGTAGTATCTTTTGGAGTGATTGGGTTGTGAGGGGGAGAAGGGTCTTAGACGAAAAATTTTGGTTTCTAGATCCCAGGTACCGCGTATGCTAGGAGGCTGAAATTTGGAATTTATGCAGTACTATGATAGTGGATCCATTTGACTCAATTGAAAATTTTACAGAAATTGGGGTCAGTAAATCTCTAGTAGGGAAAACAAATTTGGGACTATAGGTGTTGGGGGTGATGGTAGAAGGGGGTTAAAACATTCTGATTTTTATTTCTCGAAAATGTTAATCAACAGAAAGGATTATATAGAATCTCTATAGAGACAACCTATGAAAAATTTTTGTTAGCGATACTAAGGTACGGGGGTGAGGTACAGTTTTTTATATCTTAGAAACGGTTTATGCTAGAAAGTTGAAAACTAGTACCTACATATATGTAGATGCACTACTAGAGTAATCAAAGCAAAAACAAGTTTAGATTTTTATTGGCGTTCAGAGGTTGAGTAAAAAAAATGTCGTTACACCTATATTTTCACGAACTTCGGTAAAACGTTTAGACTTATCAAGCTATTTTACTTCTGCGGGTTCTCTATATAGGCGCCTAGAAACATTCTTATTCTCGATATCCAATCCTTAACTGGACGTAATGCGGTTCAGTACATATTAACAAATTCCTAAATATTATTCTTAACCAGGAAGCTATGTGGAACGTTAAAATTAAGGCCCCATGAGTCCGGTACGATAATTTTTTATCCCAGTTTGATTTTTCTTTCTTGAGAGGATTTTAATCGATTGAAATCGTTTTTCGTTCGTGTAATTTGGCGTGTGCATCGTTCGCTGTCTATCAGCGAACTAATTTTGATTTTACAGAAAAAAATAGTTTTATAGGTTTTCAAACTATTTGAAACGCATAACTATTAAAAATTAATAATTGTTTCATTGATTTATCTTCTTAAAATATCAATTAATTATACTATCTAAAATACTTTTCAATGAAATGCGGTTTTCTTATGTAATTCTTGCCATGAAAATTGTGAAAAATTGCTTCAGTTTGACTTCATTTATTATTACCAAAAATAAATTTTTTTTTTAGAAATGCTCAAGGGTTGTTGTTCTAATAGCATTTATTCCAAATACAGTTTTGAATTTTTTCTCTATACACGACCTAGTTTACATAGTATAGTTAGTTAAAGTATTATTTAGTTATTAATTTATTTCATTTAAGTTTTAGGTTGTAAAGTTAGTTTTTTAAAATTTTTTATTTATGCAGTTGCTTGCTATAATTTTAATAAATTTGACTTTGTGGGTTCAAGTTTCATATACGACTTTAAAAAAACACGGCTCAATTATTGGATTCAATTTAAATCATTAAAATATTGTTCCTTGTTGTTAGTCCTATTTAATTTTAAATTTTTGTAGTTTTAATGAAATTTGTTTCTGTTTTTATGGACATATTATATTTAATAACAATAATAATCAATGGTGCAACAGCCCAAATCGGGCCTAGGCCTTGAAGTAATGCTAGAGTTATATAATTACTAGACCAACGGAACACTAGGAGTGGTCAGCCACACGCTCGTCCGTGATTATTACCCTGATTTTAACTCAGGTACTCATTTACAGCTGGCTGAGTGAACTGGTAGTCCGGCACCCAATCCCATTCTCGAAGAAGGCAAGTGCTCTAGCCACTAAGGCACCAAAACTATTACAAACTATATTTAGTTTCATTTTATTTTTGTATATTTAATTTTCACTTTAAATTAAATAGTAAGTTTAATTTAGTTTTTATGTTTCTGTTGAAGGAACCCTTTCCTGTACGTTTTATCAGAGGTTCAAAGTAAAATTGAAGCCCTTAGTGGAATAAGAGGGCAACTCATTTTTGAAAAATATGAAAGGGCTTGACTTCTCTGACCTCTAACTGCTTTTGTAGGAGATTCAGCTGATGCAGTTAGCCCCTTATGATTTAATATTATCCTTCACAATTTTAATAAAATCATAACAAAATTTAATAAAATAATTTTAATCCTAAAAGGCTTCAGAAAACTCAAATTTCGCATGTTGTTGGAAAAACGAGTTGACCCCTTATTCCACCAAAAGCTTCAATTGAACTTAGAAGATTTTTTTATTGTTGTAGGTAAAAAATTTATTAGTGACAATAAAACACAATTTTACATGTTAATTTTTTTTGTGATATTCGCAAATTAACCTGTAGTGCACCTGAATGCTCTCACGTAGCCACAGTTTTTTTTTACGTCGAAGCCAAGGAGGTTAGTATGAAGTGTGACTAAGAGGGAAGGTTAACCATGAAAATTTTCGATTTCAAAACAATACAAAAGTAAGTAGGAACTCGCCGACTCAATGGCTAAGAAAGATTCAGAAGATGACTTCATGAGACCATACCCATTCTGTGGGATACCATTAAGCACAGCCAGAATGAACGCCCGAATGTGGCAAAAATCGTAAAGTGACATTCATTGGGACTTGGCACCGGACAACAGGCACTCAAAGTTTTTTATACCAAAGCATTCGCAAAAAAAGAACATCTGATTATCTACAACTAAGCAGATTTTAGATCCGAACCCTAGTGGGAGCAATGATTCGTCATTATCACATTAGGAAGGATCTCAACAGGATTGGTAAAAATCAAGCACTTCTTTGAGGAGCTACCGTACAAAGCCCCTTCAGAATGGGTGTTCCATGATCCCAAATTCAATCAGCCACTCAAGAACGCATTGAGCTTTAGAGGTAAAATTTTCTACCGGACCAAACTATCGATCCTTGCGGTATCTTTAAAGCAAAAAACCGCAAAACAGAGGTATCTAGACCAAGTGGCACAGGACCTCCAGTCGCCTGAAACTGAAAACCCCTTTCGCCTTAAAATTCTAAACCTTACCTCCAATGTACTGGCACATCCAAAAACCTTATCACATATTGCGCACTTGTGACTGATTTCATCGTCCCTTAATTGGCCATTGTCGCTTTTCGAACCGATCGTAGTCGATCGCATCGAAAACCGTTCAATAAACTCACTACTATGCGTTGGGCTGTGAAAACTGTTCCAAAGTAAACCACCATCCAAATCCGTCACATTCGAAAAGCGGACATTTTTAAAATACCGATCACATCCGTTACAATTATTCGAAAAGGCATTCGGATCCCAAAACTTGTAAACCTTGGGACGCACTAAACGATCACTAGTCATCGTAGTCCTTAGCTGTTGCTGATAGTACACTAGATTCGAAATAGTCGGATCACTAGGTCGCGGTTGGATCGCGTCAACGAGATCAATTTGATTCGATTTCGATAGATCGATCGGGTTTGGGTCCTTGCTAGTCCTTGAACTGCTTAAGATTCGATTGATACTAAAGTCCGTATGTTGTCGTATTTCCGCACTGGTTTTTGTCGAACAGGATTGTATCCTGTGCAGAACGGTTTGTTTGGGTCCTATTCTTAATTCGGACATTTTCACTGAGGATCGGCCAAGATACTGCGAGAGTCGAGAGCGCGCTAAAATCAATTATACGATCAGGACGGTCCGGTTGGTAAGACGTCCGAAATTGAAATGAACTGGGGACATCATCAACGACGATATGTTGACGATCGCAATGATGGTTATGTGTACGATCGTCAGAAATGTGCGATGTGTGGACAATGGTCAATGTATTTCATGCGGAGCTATACCTTCGCCCCAATCACCTGTGAGTTATGTTGTCGCGATACAGGTGAAGTTGGGTAGGGATAATTAATGATCTTGGCCTAGGAGCCGCACAGCTCGGTAAGATCACCTCGGAAAGATCGCATAACATCAGAAGCCAACAAGTGCGGTAGTGTCCTCATCATCATTATCATCATCTGGTGGTCCAGCGTATGATTTATTCTTTTCGAGTCTAATATAAGACAGGGTAAACAGAAGAAATTTTTGTGTGGCGCAATCTTACGATCGTGCTCGCTTTATGAAATTAATTAAGCACTTAAATGCTCAGCCTGTTTTTTTCTTTAAATTTTTTTTAAAGGAATTTGCTTAAAGTTGACATCAAGTTTATGGTGTTCTTTCTGTTCGCCCAGGCTTAATCCTCTCAGGGTTTATTTTTCGGAATTTCGTAAGAGGGCTTTTCTGTATTGTTGCGTATCTTGATAATGAAATATAATGAGGTGGCTGTGTACCTTGAAAACAGTTGAAATGAATTCTTGTTATTCTCAACAATAATTAATGTATGCTATTTTATAACAACCGTTTTATATGACGAAATTGGCATATCGTTCAAATTGCCTTGAATTCGTGCTTTTATAAATATTAAAAATTTCACAATTAATTAATTGCGAGCAATTAATTAAATCAAAATGAGTGAATTAGTGGTTTATTTACCTTGAGTACTTAGTACGTAGATAAAGTTGATCCTAATTGGGAGTATTTGACGGTACTGTAAAAAAGATATTTCCCTTGGAAGGCGTTATAGTCCCAGTATCGGAATTTATCTGCCTATTATTTGGGTGATTTGGCAGCCCCCTATCTGATTTATCTTGCTCAAAGCACTGCATCCTTTCTGGAGACATTTACCTAGTCCTCAATGCCTAAGAGGAACAATTATCCTTATGTTCTTAAGCTGTTTAACTATAGCCCTGTCTAATTCCAGTGATAGTGTATTAGGTCTCAAAAATTTGAATTGGGTTTACATACATATGTATATACATATATTTATTAATCTGATAAATATTACATAGCTTATACCACGTTTCCACTACACCTTAATCTCGCGATTAAGAGAACTAGATTAAGCACGTAGGGACGTTGTTAGTCGAGTGAGGGGAGCGACAGGCAGGGCATTTGCCACATTTGTTATATATAATATATGAAAATACCAAATTCCCCCCTCCCCCACAAATGACGTCCCTGAGTGCTTAATCTCGTTTTCTTAATCGTGAGATTACAAGGCAGTGGAAACATGGCATTAGATGCTGTTAAGATAAATTCAAGTGATAAGACTACTATTGTCTTTACAACTTCAATGTTGAATACAAATTGCTTCTTTACAAATAATTAGGAAATGTCTTAGAGCTAGTTCAATTCTTTTTAGGGGAAAACTCTCAAAAACCTAACGATTTCAGCCTTAAACCTAACTTATGATCTCAATTTAATTGCGTTAGAAGAAAAAAGAAAAATAGAAACAAAAAATAAAATAAATAAAATGTGAATTGGATTTCTCACTCCAAATGCATTATTTATTTTTATTCACTATTCAGTAACAGTAGCATTCATCCCAACGTCGTGACAGTGTGGTAAAATCAACCATTGGTCGGCCACACAACAGGGTCATATTGACGTCGGTATAACTGTGCAGCAACCTTAAGCTAGAGATGGGCAAAGCCGTTCCTTTCAGTGAAATACTTCACTTCAAATTAGACATAGGTCGTTCATGAGTGAACTGTTCCTAAAGAGCAGTTCATTGAAGTGAGTGGGTGAACTCCTGTTGGTGAACTGTAGTTCGTTCCTGTTGACTCTGAATCACACTATAGCTAGACATGGGTAAGGACTGAGCCTCAAAATTTCGTTATACTATCCAATCTACCAAATTTGATCAAAATGGTACTGAATCAGTAATTTGCCCCCAAAAGCAGTCGTACAGGAACTAACCAATCCCTATGACTTAAGTATCTTAAAAATGTCCATCCGGCATCGGATTCTTCGATAGTTCTTTCAATTCCAAGCGAAATTAACCCATTTTTACTCCATCGCATTCTACCTGAATTCAGCTTACCTGACATTTTATCCACTTCTTCGCAATCAATAGAATAATTAAACTGTTGCTAATTGAATGAAGTCTCAGTGCATCGAATCAATTACTTCATATCTAGGATGATCGAGGCACGTGACTCGAATGCGACCGGACTATGCCTTCCTTTAAAACAAGTTCCCTTTTATTAATTGTGATGAGGAAAACTTATCAGTTTGTGCAACAATTGATCAAGTACGCAATTGTTCGATCGATCGCTAATTGCCGACATCCCTCCATGGTGGATGCATCTTACGATTATAAGAAATACCTGCGCGATCGGTTCGAAGGTGATCCTCAGACGTAAGACAGGTAGAATGCATCGAAGTCGTTCAATTGATCCGAACTCGTTTTATAGCTGTGCTAGATCTTGTGCTAATCGATTTGATTTTAAACATTTGGCATACCTCTACAAAGGTGTTAATTGTGACAGAAAAAAGGGTAAAAAATGTTGTTTATAGCACCCACAAAAATATTTTGGCAAATTTCAATTTTGAGAATAAAACAAGACTGGCTATTGTGCAAGTCGCTAAGAAACGAAACTGATTTTATGAAACCGTTGTGTATGGATTGGATTTAACTTTATTATTATTATTACGTCTTGCATAATATTCTCGCACCTTTCGTATAATTTTACCGACATAGAAAATAACGAAAGGGCGAAGCCTCGTCCGACTAATAGTGTAAAAAAGTGGCCATAAAATGGCAAGATTTAAAAAATAGTTTCAAGTTATTTTCCTCAACTGAAGTATTTTAGCGTAATTTGATGCGGGTTTTTTTTTTTGTTATTCCTTCGCTAACCTATGGACGACAATGACGGCTTTGTAATAGCAAAACGCTTTAGTAGTTATGACGGACGGCCTAATGCTGATTAAAGTTGACACATTTTTTACACAGTCCGAAGCATAGGATAGGCGACTGGTCAGTCGTAAAGTCTACTAAAAGTATACTAACTACTCGGAGGAGTTATTAAAAATTTTTGCGTTCAGATTTCTGAGATTTTTCTATAGTTTTATAAACGATTGAAATTTTTTTATGTCAAATGGGCATAGCTCGTGAGGTACGTTGGTAATTAAAAGGTTGTGTCCTGGTACGATACGTGGGAAATTGTTGGGGACTTTAATGCAATTTGGATAAAAAGTGGAACTGCTTGTTCAGTCGGCTAGAAGGTATACAGCCCTTTGGTTGGCCAATGCAAAGGATGTCGGGATCAGTCAAGTTTTGAGATAGATACTCTTATTTTTTTACAAACTTGGACTTTTGTACCGAAGAAACCTAGCTAATACGGGTTAAGAGTTGTAATAACCTGTACTGATGTCGCACCGACGTCGCCCAACCAAGCAAATACAACCGTTTGGTCTTTTAGTTTCAGTTTTCTGAATATTAAGATTTTGTACAAAAATTTATTTATATGAAATAAAATAGCGAATTTCATGAAGATGTGAAATCATAAAAAAGACACCTTTTCTCTATAAAAAATTACACCTTTGTCAATGTTCAATCATTTTTCATAAAATTTTGGCGTTGAACTCCTTAGATATGCTGTTTCTGGAAAAAATAAAATAGTAACTTAGTACGCGTTACAAAAATATAAGTGGGTCAATCTATTGTCTTGTAGTCAGGTCGATTATACCCCGTGTGACCACGAAGCATTAAGGAAACTTTTTGGTTATAAAAATGACTAGACCGAAATTTTTTTGACTTCATGGTTACGAATATGAATAAACTAAAGGTGCTCTTATACGAACAATGAAAATTGCTCAACTTACAACAATTTCAGACAGGTTTGACGACACGAAAACATATGTCAACACTAGTAATTGACGATATGGATCAATTAGTGGTCAACTCGTTGCTCAGCAGGGACAATCGATAAGGAGCAATACTTAGCAATTTTGTAATTAGATCATACACGAACAATTCAGTCTATGAACAACACTAAAGAAAACTTGACAAGCAAATCTAAAACTTAAAATAAAACTTGAAAATTTTTCATTTTTAGCGCTTGTAACACACAATACAGAAAATTTCGACAAATAAATGCAAAACTCAAAACAAAACTTGACAACTGAATCATTGAACGAGGACAATTGCTCGGAATTTTTCAAGCTAGTGGAAATACAGTATCTATAGGGCGAGCAAGACCAGCAATTTTTGAAAACATTGCCACCTTGCCGAAATATTGACGCAACTAGCACGATATTGCCCTGTATTGCTCCATTAATCGCTCGACTAGTTTTGCCAATAGTCGTCGGGCAATCAATTGCTTGAAAAATTGCTCGTGTAAGAGCATCTTTAGGCAGTGACGAAGTTATAGTCGGAGTAAAGGCTTAGGGCCTCAACCAGTTTGTTGGTTTCAAATTTGTTAACATCTCGAATTTATTCATTAATTTGAAAATTCGGTTAAACACTGTGAAAGAGCAGTTCCTGAAAACTAATACATTTTACAATGATTACTGATTCCTCTTGGGTTCAAAAAAAGGGAAATTCATGATCGAAAATAATTTAAAAAACAAATACAAAATTTGTTCAAAATTTTGAAAATTGAAATTTCAATATTCAGGACCGAGTCACGAGTCACAAAGTAGGTCGAGAGTCACAATTTTGTATGAATTTTGAATTAATTGTTTAATTTTTTGACTTGTGACTGTAGGTCTGATTATGTACATAAGCCGTGTTTTTTTTAAACAAAAAAATATATTTTCTTTCGTTTATTTTATAACTTTTTAATTTTTGTGGTATCTACTATTACCATAAAAATTAAAAAATAATAAAACCCCTCTGGGATGAAAATGGATTGAGTAAGCTGTCATGAATTGAAAGGTGATAGACACTTAAGCTCGACTGGGCCACCTCCGATTTTGGTAACATAGTAAACTTTGTCCGTAATTTAGAAGCAACAATTTTTTTTTAATTTCATACTTTCGAGATTTGGTGCAATTTTTTTTTTGCATAAGAAGTTTTATCCGAAGACAGCCAGTCGCTTTTGAAATTGTTGACCATTACACCCAAAATTTAGAATTAACTCATACAAGATTCCATTTATAGTGCAGTAAGCAAACGGCTTAAAGAAATCAAAAGCGGGAATTAAGCGTTTCATAGAAAAACCAAGTGTCCAGTCCCATTCGCTGGACCGATAAAAATTCCATTTGAAACGTATACCCCAAAGAAAAGCATACAACATCTCGAAAACCACTCACCTTAATGCTAATTAGCGTTCGTAATAGTGGCGATACCATTCCCGGCTAATCATATCCCGTCTTAACCTCTGACCTGCACCTGACCAGAGATTTACCTGTCGCCAGAGACTCTGGCCCAGAGTTATGTTATGTTAGTTTTTTTTTTATGATACCCGCGGGATCTGATAGAGAAGACCGCGCGAACCGTTTTACAGGTGCATACATTTTTCGAGATCATAAGCCTTACGTTCTTTTTTTTTCTTGGACGGTTTTTTTTTTGGATAATGTTCACATCACCTGGATACGATCTTATAATGTCTTCGAAGGTCTTTCGAAAATGTCGCTATTCGCATCATACAACACATCGTCTTTGCCTACTCCGGTGGGTAGGTTACTGGCTTGGGCCCTGGTAAACGAAATCTTTTGATTATGAACAACACTCTGTGGCTGCCTTTCATTTGTGTCATTTCATTTTGCCAGAAATGTCGCTGGAATGATTTATTTAATCACCTGAATGAATTCTGGTAATTTTGTTACGTTTGTTTTATCTGAACTGTTGGTTGTCTTGAGCTCCCTACACTTGTTCGTGGGTCCGCAATACTTTTGGGACATACCGTAAATCGCAAATAGTGGAGACCGTTGTAATATAGGTACATATATATCTATTTCAGTGGGTATGGTACGGAATCTATCAATTCGGGGAATCCCAGCAAGCAATCAGATCAAATTACGTACTAAGATTCACCAACATACCTATTTTAAAGTACTGAGTTGGAAATGGGCAAAATCAAAGCTGTCTCCCTACAAAAGTACATGACAAATTTCGGTGTAATTGTTCTTTAAAGTTTATTAACAATTTAAATTTTCAGTACTGGATTTCCGATATTTTAGAGTTTTCTCAATCACAGTCTTTATTTTTGGAATCTTGGCTATTTTTTAGATTTAAACAAAATTTTATTCATATCATAAACGGTATTGATGATATTGTTGAATATTTGAACGGGCTATTTTCTGTTTCCAGTGTATCTTAAAGCATTCTTTGTAATATTGAAGCAAAAAACACATTTTGACCTAAGTCTCCCCTAAACTCTTAATCGTCAAATCAAGGTGGTCAGACTTAAACCTTTTTGACGACACTATCTTGTCGTTCCAAAATTTTGTTCTTTTCATAATTAAATAAATGATGTTCGAAATTTTGATTGTGATTAACGATCAATGATGATATCGCGCGTTGGCCTCCTAAAAGGAAGATCTTCTACGATCAGGAATGATCGTTGCCGGTCATAAGAAAAGGATTTACGAGATCATTTTTCAAATGACACCTTTATTTCATTTCGAATGAAACAAAGTGATTTATATTTGGGGCTGAGAGTTGAATTACTGTGTGGAGAGAAAACATAATGAAAGTCATAAAACTTTTCCTTGTCTGGGGTTAATTAAATTTTCTTACATCGCATATTCATCAAGTGGATATGTATTTTTTTTTTTTTATTCTTAATTTTTGTTGTTAAAATCACAGAAATCTTTCTTTCAGTTTTTTGTTCGACAATTGCAAAACATTTTTGCTTACTACTCGTTGATCTCGAGATGAACTTCGAAACGGTTGATGTTTCTTAGGATCGAGATTTCACCTAAGAATCTCTTGGGTAAAATAATTAAAAAGATCGTTTTGGCGGTGTAAGCGGACCCATTTAGTACGACTGTTGGCTTTGTGTGTGTGTTTTTTTTAAACATTTAAAATATAATTGACAAGATCAGTGTTATCTTACCCTAAGCATCAATAACTGTAGCACTTGACCTAAGATTTATCTTGCAAAATAAACAACAAGAATATGTTCTGATCTTGCTCAATTTTTAAATTATTTAAATTTAAGATTATCAAGTTGTGAATTGAATTTAAAAAGAAGCCAAAGGTCCTAGTCGCTAGGCCTTTTAGTAATTTTTGTATATTTATATCTATGTACATATATTAAATTATTTTTAAAAATAAAAAAAAAATAAACTTAAAAAATATCAACAGTTCAAATTTTCAAAAACTTGCAACAATAAAATATTACTATACTATTTATTACATTTGAAATCAATAGCTTCGTACAGATGGAGAAGTCTCGAGAAGTTGCCTAGCTTAAATTTATGTTTCTTGAAAAAAAGTCTCGTGGCTCATGAAGCACAATTAAAACAATTGAGAAACGCCGACGTCGTCTCATTTAAATCTTAAGTTGAGATTTCGATGTTTTAAAAAGAAGAGTATGTATATTGTTACATGCACCCTCGCAACGGCTTGATCAGTTTACAGACGAAAGCCTCCCAATGTCGGAGAGCGGAGAGAAGTATCCGATTAACCATCTTGCAATACCCAATTAGAAAGGCATGGAAAAATTTGCCAACTTCTGGAAAGTTCGATAGTGTTCGAGGAGAAACACTTTTTCCCTTCTCGGATTGTTCGTAAGAATTTAAAAAAAATTCCACACACTCCACCTAGTATTCGGGAAAGCTCTAGACTCCAAACATGCATTCTACAAAGCGAAATTTGAAGACAAAGATAGGTGCTACTATGGTATACCGAGTGTAGTAAGTTCTATGTGGAAGTATTTGAAAAGCGATCTGGTAACAGCAATTGAGCAGTGATTAAGTAGAACATACAATCGATCACTGCTGCCAGAACTGCGATTTAAAAAAACATTGATATCTTTATTGACATCTTAAAGGATAAAGGACAAAATCGTTATCCTTTAAATGTTTTGGCAAAGGTTAATTTTTTTTTCTATTCTGGGACAACCTTTTCCTTTAAATTAACGGAAATATGAATTTTCTGAGACACCTTTTTGACGAAAACTTTAACATACTTGTCTAGAACGGTCCCACATCTCCCCAGGTCACAAAAAATCACCGCTTGTTCACTCGATCCACCCACTAACAAAATTTAAAATTACAGTGTGCTTGCGTACGACGTTTAGACAGATATTTTCATTGGTTTTTTTTTTAAGGTCTATCAGTCCTGAAAAATGTGAAAATACTAAATTTAAGAATAGCAAAATTATATTTGTTATCAAAGCGATCACGTCTATATTACCTATTTATTATTTTTGAAAATCGAAGAAACCCAAAATTAGTTTTTAGTCATTTAAATTTTTAGCATGTAGAAGGAAAAACCAATCTAATATCTCATTAAATCTAAAAGAAAAATTCGTAAAAACTTACTGAACTTTTCTGATATTTCCATCCGACCCGAAAGGTATTTAACCCCTTTTCTTCGCTTTTGGGTTGAAAATTTCTAAAATAGATTTTAAGGCGTTTGTATTAGCAACCTGCTAAGCTTTGTGACCTGCTAAATTTTGTAACCTGCTAAATTTACCTTTTCAAAAAATTTCGGCAAAATTCATAAAAACATGTTAAACCCCATTTACCGATCTAGGGGGTTGAATATCGAACAATATCCTAAGACCAGATTATAATAGTAAAAGTTACCAAAATGGTGGAGGTGGCCCTTAGATGAAAAACTAGCCGAACTTAAGTAGTTTTCATCTTTTCAATTCATAAAAACTTATTCAACCCATTTCCCTTAAGGGTTGGATATCGAAGAAACCGAAAAATACTTTTTAAGCGTCTGTATTTGCAGCACGTAGAAGAAAATACCAATCTAATATCTCATTAAATCTAAGAGATATTGAAAAATTCGTGAAAAATGACTGAACTATTTCCATATGGCCTGTAAGGTTTTAAACCCCTTTCTTCCCTTTTGGGTTGAAAAATCCTAAAATTTACTTTGAGGCGTTTGTATCTGCAACTGGCTAATCTAAGAAGAATATTCCGTTCTAAATGAGTTCGGTGAAATTCATGAAAACATGTTAAACCCCTCTTACCGATCTAGGGGTTGAATATCGTAAAACATCCTAAAACCAAATTATAATAGTGAAAGTGGCCTATAGAAGTGAAAAGATTGTTGTAGACTGTCTAAGAAATTCCGATAGATGTTAGAGAAAAAATGAAAAAACCCCGACTATAATTGCAATAAAACGAAGCAATTTCGGATCAAATAAAACAAATTTATACACAAATACAATAATGTATAATTTTTATTGTAACTTGTTTTCTTTTACAACCCCATTTATTTCCTCTTGCCCCTTTTTTATAACTACATAATAATTTCATTTAATTATAATATCAATATTAATAAACATGTTTTAATAAGCTTGACGACATTCAAATAATACAAAATTCAACATTCTAAAAATCAATAAAAAAAACATTATTATCATTGTTTCGTGTGAGTGTTATTTTTTTTAATAATTAATAATTCATCCTTCATCCAACTTCAAATGTTCCATTCCTTTTTCATGTGTAGATTTTTGTTGTTGAGTGTTTTTTCACTAATTTTATCTTAAGTTTCTTTTAAATAAAATTCAAAATTACATATTTTTTTTAAAAATCACATTAACTGTGTTTAACAACTTTTGAAAGTTATAGATGTAGCACTTATACATTAATTTTTTAAATTTTTTATTTTGGAGGTAATTTTTGGAAAAATGTTTCTATTTCTTATTAAACTCAAAATATGAGCAATATTTACAGATATGGACAGGATATGGACAGGATATTTTGGCTGGTGAATGTTGATTTTAATTTTATTGTTTTTTAATGTGTTTGTTTTGTGTTTTATAATCATAGGACCAGAATAGTTGTCCTAAATTTGGTTTTATTTCTTCTTTAAGCTCATTATTTCGGTTGATAGTTGTTTATTCAGTGTTCAATGTTGAGTGAATATGTTGCACTACCCTTGGCTATAATTTCTGCTACGATAGACTTTTGTAATATAGTTTTTAATCGTACGAACATCTGACCTAATATTGTTTTTTACTTCTTCTACTTGTGAAGATATTATTTTAATTATATGTTTCTTCTTTTTAATTTTCTTTATAAGTAACACTTTTATGGCATTTTTTAATGATTTTACGAATAAAAACTTGGCAAAGTATATAAAAGTTTTCAAAATATTATTGTTAAAATATTTGTCTTTGTTAAATAGCAGGCACTATAACTTAAAAATGTATTTGTTTTTTTAAAATACATATTTATAAGCTAATTAATATTAATTTCGTCGTTAGTAAAATTTGTCGAATAATTTACAAGATTTTTTAATTGAAATAATTTTATATTGATGCGTGTTTTTGCAACGTAAATTTAATGATAAAAAAAAACTAATACATTAAAATTCGTTGTTATTATTGTTTTTAGGTAGGTGAAATTATTTTATTTAGTCCACGGGCAAATCGAATAATTTACGTGAAACTGAATTAATGAATTTAAATATCAGAATATATACAGTAACAAAAATGTTGCATTAGGAGCCAGGGTAATCCCCTAGACAAAAGTAGCCAGGCCATCTGTAAGAATCTGTGATAAATCCATGCTGAAATACACTATTTCATAAAAATGTTGCTGCTGCGTAATCCGACAAAGACTCCGCTCGGTAATCCGAACTCCGCTGTTTTTTGGTTAGTCTAAAGGTGCTTTTGCAAGAGCAATTAAAATTGCTCAATTTGTAGCAATTCCAGACAATATTGACGTCACGAAAACGTACAGCAACATTCAGCAATTGCCGATATAGATCCATTGGTTGCTCAGCTGTGACTAACGATTTGGAGCAATACTCAGCAATTTGGCAATGAGATCATACACGTACAATTCAGTATATGAACAACACGAAAGTAAACTGAGCAAATAAATCTGAAACTTAAAATACAACTTGGAAATATTTCAATTCCAAGCCATTTTAACACAAGCAAAACCCAAAACAAAACTTGACAATTGCTCGGAATTTTCAAATCTAGTTGAAATACAGCAGAGTGCGAGAAATACCAGCAATCTGTGAAAACATTGCCAAATTGCCGAAATATTGCCGCAACTATGTAGCATGATACTGCCCTGTATTGCTCCATTAATTGCTCTACTAGTTTTGGCAATAGTCTTCGAGCAATCAATTGCTTGAATCGTGTAAGACCACCTTAAGGCATAATTAAAGTCGCTGTAATTCGCAGATTCTCTGTATTTGGAGTCCAATAATCCGCCGTATATTATGAAAATATTTACCCATCAACTGCCAATAAAGCTTTCAATCTGCCGCTTCCACTACTTCAACGGGTGCTAATAACTTACTGCCTAGTATAACTACCTTTATTTTTTTCACAGATATTTTCTCTGCGATCCTCTCGAAGAATTTGCTGAATTAGTTCTTTCCAATTGAAGCGTGAAACTCCATTTCCGTTGGATTCTAATATTTAATAAGCTTAACCAAACCTACACAGTCGATAAAGGAAAAGCGAAGATTGTTAAGAATATTTTAAATTTCACGAGCTTTCCGATTTTACCCATGTACCAAAAATGGTCAAAGGACTTCAATACTATTTCAGGTGAATGATTAAGAGGATATCTACATGCTATTGTCTTTGTATAATACGGGATATGAAAATTATGCAAAACTTTGAGACCTACACTGGCTGGATAACATTCACAAATTGTGTATTGTGTACTAAGAACTGAGATGTTGAGCTAACCCACCCGGGCTTAGCGAAATTCATGCATATTTGCTTGGGAAAATAAATAGTTCGTCATGAATACAGCAGAAAATATAGAAATTTATCTTTTTTATCCAATAAAATTGTAATTAATAAGTCTACTGCCTCATAGACTTTTTCTGGTGTCGTAAAATTATTCAAGCTAAGCCAAGACATAAACCAAAATATTATTAGGACGAATTCGTTTGAACCAAAGTTGTACCAGGTGAGAGTCTCAAAAGTTTTCATAGGTTTTCAAAATCCAAAACTACTATTAGTTCTTTTTTTTGTTCTTCTTATTTTATTAAGATTTTGTTTACAGTATAAAGTTCTACTACGTTATATTTTAAACTGTTTAGTTATTGTTGTTTAGTATTCTACTTTTGGTTGGTTTGTTTTAAAGTCTATTTTACGGTTTCTGTTTTTCTAATTTCCTCCGTTTTGTATAAAAAATTCTTTGTCTAAAATCTGTGCACAAATATTGTATGTATGTATGTATGTATATAACAATTATTGAAGCTTTTCGTTATTTTTTCTAATACTATTTTGGAAGGTTATCTTAAAGAAAAACATCGATTTTTAAAGTTATTTTCCTTTTTTTTTGGTTTTTAAATAACAACAAGATTAAATACATCAGTAGAATATTATTAAAACTGACTCTGTACAATGGAAAAGATTCGTAGAATTATGTAAGAATTTTTTCGTAAATTTAGTTTTTCGATTTTGAAAACACCTTACTATGTAGCCATATTGGATCCATTTTTCAAAACTTGTTAATTCTACTTAAATTTCAGTTTCTTTTTTTATGGTGGGTGGTGCACAATGCAAAAGCCTGAATTGGGCCGACCTTACATACAAATCAATTCCAAAAGTTCTTGGGAGTTGGGCGAAAAAAAACAAACATCTACAGAATCCAATGGCTTATGGATTAATACTTTTGATATTTGGTTGGGGAATTGACATTAATTAAATTTTTTGGTTTTGGACTCATCAGTATATCGTATATTTTACATAAGAACCAAAATCACTAACCAAACAGTGTAGAAAATGTTGAAACAGATTAAATGATAATAAAATACTTTATTATTAAAAAAAATAATGAAGTAAAATAGTAACGTTTTTCAGTTAAAAATGTCTTATTCCAAAAAACTAAATAAAAACATTCTTTATCACTATATATTTGTATTATATTACATTCCTTCTATTTTAGCCTTAAATTTACGGTGTAGTTGATTTGATTTTTTTTTCTTTTTATTAATAATTTTAATAGTTAATATATTAAAAATATATTCGGAAACAACAATAAAAATGTATTTTCTTATTTTCACTAAATTTATTTGATTTTTTTTTTTTATTTGTTTATATTCATATCGAATTTATTTATAAATATTTACAGTGTTCCTGAGCCTGGTGAAGGTTTTGGATTGATCACATCGTCCACTTGAATTAATTTCTCGATTGGAATACAAGAAAGTTCGCCGCCAGGCGGTTGTACTTTTGCTATAGCCTGAAATAGTATTATTTTTTTATTGTTGTAAAAAAATTTATATTTATTAATATTTGAGTGAATAGAATGGAGGGTATCTTGTAGAAGCAATAGATATGGAATTGGATCATGGATAAATATAGTAGGTTCTCTCTTCAACTTGAAATTTTGAACATTGCCGTAGTTGCAAGGATACGAATAAAGGGGTGTCTCTTTCCCACCGCCCTTGAACTAAAAATGGACAAAGCAGTTCCTTTCAGTGAAGTAGTTCACTCCGAGCCACTCACTTTAAGGAAAGAGTTCTGGAACTCTCTGTTTCATCGTTTCGTCAATAAATGAAGTAGATGAGGACAAAAAAGGTCAGTAGAGTTCAGCGAAGTAGTTCCGGCCGTAGCTCTTTCGTTGCATCGTTCCTTCGTTTCGACAGTAGGTATAGAAGATGAGGACGAAAGAAAAACAAAAAGGTCAGTACAGTTCAGTGAAGTAGTTCCGAAACTCTTCGTTCTATCATTTCGTTAGTAGATCCAGAAGATGAAGAAAAAAAAAACCAAAAAGGTCAGTACAGATCAGTGAAGCAGTTCCATCGTTCCTTCGTTTCGTCAGTACATCTAAGAGATGAGGTAAAAAAAACAAAAAAGGTCAGTACAGTTCAGTGAACTACTTCCGAAACTCTTTCGTTCCATCGTTTCGTAAGTAGATCTAGAAGATGAGGATGAAAGAAAAGCAAAAAGGTCACTACAGTTCAGTGAAGTAGTTCCAGAACTGTTCGTTCCTTCGTTTCGTCAGCAGATGAGGACCAAAAAAAAAGGTAAAAAGGTCAGTAGATACATCTAAAAGATAATGAAAACTAAAAGGTCGGTCAAGTTTTTTATCCCGTGTCCAATGGAACTACAGTTCTCCAATAAGAAGTGAGTTTCTTCACTGACTCACTTCAATGAAGTGTTCTTTTGGAATAGTTCACTCCTGAACTACCCTTCTCTACTTTGGACCGATATCAGCCAATATGCAGTGCAGGGGCGACGATTATGTGGGAGGCTTTCGCCTCTCTGGTTTCGAGAAACGAAGGGAACTCTTATCTAGAATAATGGGCAACAGCAGCTACATCTTACAAGGGTTTCCTAATTCGCATCAGAAGAGGTCAAATGGAAAAAATAAGATTTAAAATAATAATTTTAAATTGCACTTGATTAACAGTGGCTATCGTACCCTGTATTCACCTATAAATCGATCTTGTTTCTGTTGATTTTTAATGATTGCAAAAATTTGTCAGAAGCATGATCATTCGATCGCTTAATATATTTAATTGCAGATCAAAGATCATATCACTAAGCTACCTATAAGTTATGCACCAGATCTGATCATTCAGGTATACAGAAAAAAAAGTAAAACAAACAAAAAAGTTAATATAGTGGGCGTATACTACCTTAGCATGTTCGACCGCAATTGCTGCCACCTTCTCCGCTTCTTTTTGACGCCTTTCTTTAAGTTTAAGTGAAAAAATGGCCACTGATCGCGCACGCTTAACAAGCGATTGCTTCACTCTTGACTTCTTAGCGGCCAATTCGGCAGCTTTAAAAAAAAAAGGTAAGAAAAAAGGTAATTTGTTATTAAAAAAGTGTAGGTATGTGGGGGGGGGGGAAATGTATAAAAGCTTTTTTACGATTTTTTCTTACCTTTAGCTTCTTCGTCGGTTGGGGATTTTTGCGTTGACGAAGATCCACTGGAACTTGGTTCGGGCTTTGTGGCTACGTTACTCCACGATGGGGCGGGCTTTAAAATATCTGGTTCTGAATTGATTGCTAATTCCTGGGTCTTATTTTTATATAAAGTTTTTTTTTTTACAGGTGTGTACGGTGCATGTGAAGAAAAATATAACAAAATGCAGTGGTTTTTAAACATATTTTGCATTGTAGGTAGGTAGGTAGGATTGTGTGATTTATAAAATAAAAATGGCTTTATATTGTGATTATGATGACAAATTTCAATATAATGTTCGGCACGAAGAATGCACGAAAATATTGATGAAAAAAATGTACTATATAGTAACAATAACGGTTGGATGCATCAATTGTTCTAAGACATTTGTATGTAGCTTCTCTATACTCTAAGAGCTTCTTCAAACAGTGGCTGGATTTTTTAAAATATGCATTCACATTTTAGGTAATTAACTTAGAAATTCATTACTTTAGATTCGTAATATAGTCCGCTCTGCAATTATTGTATTGCTCTTTCTGTTTTATTTTATTATAGGTACTTGGAATGTTAGCATTAGTCGACATCTACTTCATACAACTATACATACACCAAATGAAATGTCTAGACTCTTATAAAACAACCAATAATGATAATATGTTCTTATTGCTGTTTACCTTTGTAGCAATACAATCAACACTCCTGTGAATAGTCGATGGCTCTGCAGCCTTCAGTCTTTTCATCCATTCTGGACCGTGGCTAGGCAACAAGTTGGCATTGTATTCACCCTGTAAAAGAGAAAATAAATTTAAACAAAAAAATATACCTATGGTTTCTATCGTAACTACTAGGATTGTGTAGTTAGTGAACGAACTAGTTCCGAAGAGCGTTCCCATAACTGAAATGAACAAACAAGTCAGTCCAACTACTAGTTCATTTTTTACTCCCGTTTTGCGCATCATGTATCATTTTCGATTCCCGATCCTTCGCAAACTAGTTTCATCTTTTAGTTCATTGTTCATTACTTCAGGGGAGTTTAGTGATGAGTAGTCGTAGTTCGAAGTCAATAGATCTACTAGAAGATAATGACCAAAAAAAAAGGTCAGTAGATCTAGTAGCAGATGAAAACTACTAGATCTACTAATCTTTTCTTTTTGTTCAACTTCTACTAGATCTACTGACCTTTTTTTGATCATCGTCTTCTACTAGATCTACTTACATCGAACTATGACTACTCATCACTGACCTCCCCTGAAGTAATGAACAATGAACTAAAGGAACGAACTAGTTCGCGAGGTTTCAGAAATCGGAAATGATCGCTCACTATGGTCAACTAAAATGCGGAAGCCTAGTAACTACAAACATGTTCTTGAATTTGTTTAAAAAAGGAAGGGAAATGTTTGTTACACATTAGTAAGTAATTAAAAAAATTTCAAAAGCAACAAATCTTAAAGCACTAAAACTCAAATTTAATTTTCCAGCTGAACGTAATGCACATTCATTTACAAATCTTTAAAATGATTTAGAAACGATTCGTTTAACGTTCACTAAAGAGAAGAGAGTATATAGGACCTAAATAATTTTACTTTATTATTTTAATAATAAAGTATTGTTATCGATTTAAAAAAAAAGTTGCTACCTTCAAATTTTTTTTACACGTTTAATGACTAATACCAAAAAAGCAAAAAAATCAGTCTGTCTGTGTGCCGTCTGCTGTCTGCCGTACGCAATACGTTTGAAACGTACGTTTTTCCTAACTATAGAACGGCTTATGCTAGAAAGTTGAAACTCGGTATGTACATATACGTGAATCAACTAGAAAAATAATTTTAATTTAAAAAAGGGTGGCAAGGGTGGCAAAAAAAATTATCAGTGAAAATGGAATGCATATGTTTTCACGATTTTCGTCATATCTGCTAGGTCTTCCCAAATATTGCATTCATTTTTATTACACGGATTCTTCATATGAATACCTAGAAAGTGTTTTCAAGATTTTTTTAAATTCGATCCCTAAGAGGGTGTAGAGTGGTTCTATACTTTCTCATGAATTCTGCCATATCTCTCAGGTCTGATCAGATATCAAATATATTTTCAATTCCACGGGCTTGTTTAATAATCACCTAGACCGCATCCCGGAATATGACCCTATCATGTAATTCATATGTTATTTGTGGCTGCAGCATAAGAGTTCATTTTCGAATAAAAAATTGTTGTTATTCTTTCAAAGACTTACATTATTTGGTTGTGGTGTCCATTCGGTGGATTTTCTCGGCTTAAATGGCGGAATTTCGCATACTTTTGGTGGTGATGAATTTTTCCGAATTTTCATCGGACTTTCACCCGAACTGCTTGGCGAATCTTCAGTTGATTTTTTTCTAAACGGTGGTATTTCGGATATTTGCATATGCAGAGCCATTGTACTGGACGATGGTCTAAAAACATTTAATTCGAATTTAATTTAGCAATGAATATGAATTTTTGGTTCTTTTTATGGTTTTAAAACAAACATTCAGTATTTTACTGCGTGCCAATTTTTCAAGTTGAATTTATGTAAAAAAAATAAAATTACATTACACTAATATAACACCATGCTTTTTCGGATAGAATTTCATTGAAGCAATTTCTAATTTACAAAAAATAAATATATATATAATTAATACGAGTTACTATCTAAGTACATACACGATAAAACAAGAGCATAGAACTGTTTTACAATAGTTAAAATATTAAAATATAATAAAAAACACCGAATTTTTCGTATGTTAAAAAATTACCCTGAAAAAGCGTGCATATTTGCATTTGAGCTAAGATTTTTGACTGAATGTCCTCGGAATGGAGGTATTACTGGAATTTTCATTTTCTGCTTGCAACTTTTGCATGCGCTAAAATAATCGGCTTTTATATTTTTTTTTAATAGAAATTCATTTTAAAAAGTGTTAAAATCGTAACGTGTTTGTTTTTTATTACTTCGTTTATGTGTATGTTTAGTTGTAAAAAAAAATGGAAATTAAAAAGTTGTTATAACATTCTTTTTTATTTGAAAAGTTTTAGTTTTTATGCCGTAAAATATGAATGGATTCAAGGAATTTTAGTTGTTAATGTTTTTGCCTTCACAGAATTACGTTCTGATCGGTTTATTAAAAGAAATTTGCTGTCTTGAAATTGGGTATCTCCACGTCTTAGAACTAAAAAAGGACATTCAAGAAAAAACAATTTTTGTCCGTCTGTCCGCCGTGTACGAGATAGATCCACCATACTTTTGTTCATACCTCACAACCTTGGATATCCTAATGCCGCGTTTCCACTATCGCCTTCTTGTGCATTGGATGAGGCGAAATAGAGCGACTGCACAAATGAAAACGGCACATTCGCGTTAGTTTACAACTTAAGTCGAGAATCGCTAACATTTGCGATGATGGTGGCGTTTGGACGCACATCAAGGGGATATGCAATGAGCACGAGTGTAACGTTTCCACTACCGCTTATGCGAAAACACTACCCCAGGGTGAAAAAACTAAGCATTCCGATTCAATGGATGGAAGAATAACCACACTACATATTCATATTACATTTTTTCTGGAATGTTGAAGGAATGATTCTCTATACATTTCTCAGAATGCGAAACAGACACATTGTAATAATCTTCCACAAACTATAATATTATCATACATACAGTACATAATACCTTACTCGTTTTACATGCTGGGGCTGAACTGAACACTTGCTATCCACACCAGTGCCCAAAACATTGGCATTGACGTTCGTGGTGAAGGTGGTTTTTAACGCACATCAAAGGGATATGCGTAGAGCACGAATATGCCGTTTCGACTTACGCCTAGACATTCGCGCTCATCGTGTAGGTATGGCCAATGCGCTTGAAGGCGATAGTGGAAACGCGGCATAATAGATACAGTAATAGATACAATTTTTACAATATGCAACGGCAAGCTTGTGCCATACTATCAAATATTTGACGTATGCCATGCTCTCAAATATTTGACTAAAATACGAAAATTCAGTTAGTTAAAATAGACCTTGCCAAATTTTTGGCAATGTTTGTGTAGCTGAAGTTTGAGGAGGAAGTTTGGCCGAAAAATTTTGATTATTATAAACGCTTCTAGTAGGAAGCTGTAGATTGTACTATAGCAGAGTAGTGGAGTGAAAAAAAAATATTATAATTTAAATGTTTTGTTTCTATCTAATTCTTTGTGTTTTGTTCAAGATTTCGAAAAAAGGGTGTTCGAGTCCTCTTTGAAAATTCACAACTCTGGTAATTTTTGACCAGACTGTTGGCAAATTTTTTTATTTTTAATTACTCAAGAAGCACATCTACAGATAGGTACTAAGTATCAAACTTTGTAGCATAAGTCGTTTCTGAGATATTGGAAACAACCCTTCACCTTCGTACCTTGCTACCACTATAAACAAATTATTTTTCTAATATTTCCAAGATCATATCTAATACGGTTCTTGAGATATAACAATTTAATTTTTTGCTAAATGAATGCCCCTCATTTCCGAGCTTCACCTACCTCCACAAAACTAATACTTTCAGTAGACTCTACTGGTAATCCTTCCTAGCATAGTTGAGTCGAAAGATATTGTAATTCAAAGTTTTTCACACCCCAAACCCATACCTCACCACTCCCCTTAACATTTTTAACCATTTTGTAATCGCCTAGTAGCTGTTAAGACAACTGCAGTCTAACATCAATTGTTCAGGAGATATGGATTTTAGAATGTTTCAATATCAGCTTTTAAACGATGCATTGTTTTTCCCCCCACTCCCACACCCCTCAACCTCAAGCATTTTTTTGCAACTGGGTCCACTATTCCAATTTTCAGCCTCCTATCATCAGCGGTTCCTGAAATTTAGAAACCAAAATTGCAAATCTGAAACGCAGCCCTCTCCTTCCCCTCACACCCCAACCCCTCCGAAATATACAAATCGTAGGGGTTCACAAATTATAGCTCGCATACAAATTTCAACTTAATATCTCTAAGGGTTTGAGAACTACGCACCTTCAAACGGTTTCGCGTACGGCGTCTACGGCGGACAGACGGACATTTTTTTAATATTTTGAAGATTACTAGTCCTAAAACGTGGAAATACAAAATTTCAGGGTAGCAATTTTTTTTTTAAGCTTCATGTCGCTCACGATACTTATATATATTATTAAAAAATAATAAAGTAAAATGAAAGTTTCAGTGTATGTGCGCAAAAGAATACCACTTTTTGAGTGACTCCCATACAAAAGTTTTGTGGGCACATTATCTATAATTGTTTTAAAAATTCGTGAAGGGAGGAAAATATAATATAATACTTTTTACTATGAAAAATGGAAATATTCACCATTCAACCATTTAAATTTCCCTAAAAAATCATTTTAACTCCATCTTAAGAGTTTGAATCAATTTTTTATATAAAGAATTCGATTTTCCTTTCATTAAAGAAAGTTCTTTTAGTAAAGCGTGTTTTGGTTTCAATTTTATAAAGAAAATTTTTTTAAATTAATTATTTTTTTTCCACATATAATTCATATATTTTCCAATAGATCAGTTTTATAATTAAACAAGTTTCAAACATTTTAGTGATCCGACATCAGAGTTATTTACTGTGTCTTAAAAAACATTATTTTCAAACCATTCATAATTTACATCATTTTAAAATTTTACAACAAATCGATTTAAATTTAATTTGCCAATCGAAAAAAAAACACAAATTTCTAAAATAGCGAACAAAAATTGATATTTTGAATATATCAATTAAAAATAAATTCATTTGATGCTAGTAAAAATGTAAAAATTGAGAGGGGAGATATTATTTAATAAAATAAATTGTATCAACGAGTTAATAGTAAAAATCTGTATATATGAATATTAAAAAGTTTTTTTTTAGTAAATTAAAAATGAAGAAAAGAAAGTTTTGTTAATAATTTTATAAGAAATTTTATCATACCCAGAATGCGGTGGATTATCTAGTGGAAGATTTTGCATAGAAACACCAACGTTTGATGTTGGTGTTGATTCGTGGAGAGGTCGTATTAATACTGTACTGATCTACAAAATTGGACAAATATGAGAAAGAAATTAAAAGTTTACTTCTCTGTTAAGTTTTAGAGGTAGAAGTTTTTTTGGGGAAAAAACAAACAAAAATAATTGCTTTAAGGTTTAATGGAAAAAATATGGTATTTACTATAAATTAAATTATAGTTGTTATTAAATTTTATCCACAAAAAAAAAACAATATTCATGTCAAAGTTATTCCAACAATCGGTTAAATATTTAAATTTCTCGCCACCACCATTTTTGTCGTAATGCAAAAAAATCGGTGATACTGATACGATCTATAGAAGTGAGGGCCTCAGTATCCTAATGAATAACCGAGCCCTTGAGTCCTACCCTTGAGCACAGAAGGGATCAAAGAGGAACTTAAGGAGTTTAGATGTAATAGGAATAAAATCTCGACATCTCCATGATTCTGTTACTTCTGGCTTCTACGAGTATAGGGCGCTGACTCAAAGCCGCATCGACGAACCAAAAATTTGTTGTGACCCATTTTTTTGTTTAAATAAATGTGGCAAGTACTTCTCTTTATCATGTCATGGATTTATTTCAATACACAGAAAAACCTAGTGAATACAGCACTGTTTGTGAGAATGGAACCTGGAAAGCCAATGTATGTATAAGCCAATGTTTTTGGAGTAGGTACCTCTATTCGAGAGTATCAATCAAGATATCGAATCGAAACAATATGGAAGCAGGGTTCTTTAAGTTCCTCATTATCCATGACATTTTTTTTTACGGATACCGAACTGAACTTAAGAGGTTAACCTTTAATACACTGTAGTATATCCAGTAACTCCAGTCTAGTCCAGCTTATAGATGGGAGGTCAGAAATCTATGAAAAATGGGAACATGGAGCTTGGGAGAAATTAAGACAGCCACTCCTTTTGTTGGAACACCTTTAGCAATACCATTTTCTTTCCCACCTGTATCAGAACTTATGTCCTTCTCTCAACCCCAAGAATGTTCATTATTATTTACAAGAAACAACATAACAACTGCCTTACAGCATAACAACCGACAAGTGGACACAAACCTGGGATGGTGGTGAATCGGGTGAAATATCCCGGCCCTCCTTGATATTGACGTCAGCCTCGATACTACCATGCAACATACTCGCATGCATATCGTCGAATCGATGAAGGAGTAAAGGACTTCCATGCGTGCAAGGGTCATAGATTATATCGTCGGCTAATTGGCTTTCAATCGATTGATCGTTGGTGGTAGCAATGTCCGGTGTCATTTGTTCATGTTGTGACATCGATGTTGTTGATGGTGGTGACGGTGGTGTTGGCCTTGGTGACGGACCTTTACATTGCATTTCGCGACGACAGTGTTCGGCACGTGCTATCTCGGCGGCCAGCCATGACGGAAGTTCGGGAAGGAGCCAGGTTAGAGCGGATCGAAGACCCAACATTACGTGCTGTAAAGAAATAGAAAAATTATTAGTTCAGGTTCAAACAGGAGATGGGACAATTCAGAGATCACTCAGCCTGAATTCACTTCCACCATCGAAGCCACCTATGCTGTGATGCAAAAGATGGAATACGGCGACAAGAAGTACCAATCTGCGATATCTTGGGATGCTCAGATGTCCTTCAAGGATACCACCTTCTCGGGAAGACTGATTCAGCTCCAAGTGTGAACCCTGTACTCACGTATCATGACAAACATTGGAGGACCACGTCCTAGCAGGCGGAGACCTTTAACAACGCTGTACTGATCTGAGATTCTGGGAAGGTCGGACATAGCCTGGATCCCGTCGACTTAAAGATTGCCAATGTTGCGACACAACTCAAAAGTAACCCTTCTAGATGGCTGGAGCAAGGATTATGTCCCTATGCCTAGAAGGACATAATCCCTATGCCTAGAAGGACATAATCCTTGCTCCAGCCGTCTAGAAGGGTTACTTTTGAGTTGTGTCGCAACATTGGCAATCTGTAGGTCGAACTGGCTAGTCTGGATAAAATTATATGTGTTCAATGTTTAACACAGGGTGATCCAACATTACGACATATGCTGAACATCTAACTAAGCATTTCAAATTAAATTCAAACTCACCTCTAACGCAACTATCAGAATTATAGTTTGTGTCGTGGTCAGTCCCGGCCACAATCGCGAAACTTGTCCGGACAGTCCAATCAGTGCACAATTTACAATAACCGCAGCCAGTCCCAATATACTAAGTGCATTCTGCCATGTCCCAATATTGGCTACACGTTGTCCAAATGGTCTTTGATGAATATGAGCTAATTTGAAGGCATCCGATCGTATTTCCAGCAAATTGTTAGCCAAAGCACAAAGACCAGCCAATGGAAACGCTGCCGAGAATAGAACGACATAGCCCATTTGGACGAGCATTTCCAAATGGTCGGAGAAGGTTCCGTCATACTAAAAATACATGGTATTAAGCTAGTCCTTAAAACAGAACGTCCAGACCAATCCTTCCTTACCTTATACAATGAGCTCTCCAGCTCAGCTTGTCCAATACTTCGTTTCGGTTGGGTGCCCGGTTGATCTACCGATTCCGTCGAATTATTCGCGTGCGTATCGAGGACCGTTCGTCCTGTTTCTTGAGTTGGACTCAACGCACCCCACATCTTAAAGCTGAGCTTAGCCAGACGCCACTGTTCCACCATGTACGGAAGCGCTGATTCCCTCAGATTTCCGATAATTTGTCGCGAAATCAACAGTCCGGCCAATTGCTATAAGAAACCCTTTGCACATAGTTAATAAGTTACAAGAAATCTTCTTCGAAGGACGAACCTCTTTCAGCTTATCTTGGTCCCGAAGATAGAAGGCTATGTAAAATAGCGACAGGAACGAGTTGACGAATTGAAAGAGGGCAACTTTTGCTATCAAGTGATTCTCGTATTTCGATTGAAGTCGATAGTTTTCTACGGCGTAAAATTGATGTAATGGAAAAGGACCACGTCTCCAAATCATCCTGAAACACTTACCTTTGTCGTTTAGCCAAACCGCCAGTTTATAGTACGCTTCATCCATTAATGTAATGGCTCCGGCCAGTAAAACTTTCGGTATTACACTTAGGCAACCGATTACACTTCCCTCGGGAAGCTTCTCATCCCACCAGTCCTGTAGTGGTTAAATAACAGAAAAGTTTCAGGACCAACATTATTTATAAGGGCGACGAACAGGGTGGCAGGAAATTAAGTGGTTAAGGTCATTTACGAAGATTGCGATAGTTATATGTAGGATATTGGTATTTTTAGGCGTATGATAATGCTATGGTACATGATTAAGATAGACGGTGAAAGGTGTAGTTCTCACTTTAGGGAAAATTCAATTAGTATTTCGGTAATATCAAGGTTAATCCTGGGAAAGCTATGGAGATTGCTGAGTGCTAGAATTAATTATGTACGGGGTGAAAATAGTTTGGGATTAATGAGTAATGTTCGCCAAGTTGTCCTAGTAAGCAAGATCGATCAAATTCGCATCTGAAGACTAGTTATTACGAAATTAGGACTATCCAAATTGTTCCTTAACATTAACAACTATATTTCTAACATATTATCTTGGAGGTAGGTATCACATTTTTAAATAAATTGTTCTGCAGACACTTTAAATCGTCCGTGATTCGCGTTAAGGCAAAGCTCCCATTCAAACCAACTATAAGTGTTCGTGTTCTCTCCAGATTACATAAACTAATTGTTAACATAAATTTTAATTTGGAGATTCTATCCAATTTTTTGGTATTAGTGTTGCAAGTATTTTAGAAGCATATTCGAATATATTGTATCCTTATAGGTAGTTCTCATTGGTTGATTCTTGCACAGTAAGGACTAGCGCATACTTGAGACTAAACAGTCGGGTAAATGTTTAATCACATCGAGCCGCGCACACTCTCACCTCCCCGACTAAACTATTTAGTCGTTGTTCATCCGCAAATTAGACCTAGCGCATACTAAAGACAAGATAGTCGGGCAACTGTTTAATCCTATCGAGCCGCGCACACTCTTGACTACCCGACTAAACTGATTAGTTTTTGTTTTGTGCATAGTCGCACATCGATCGAAACGGATCTGGCCTGCCCTTTTAACTGTTTAGTTTGGACGATTGTTTAGTCTCAGTGTGCGCCTTCCCATATAACTTCATAGCCATTCAACTAAACTATCGGGCGATTTTTAATCACTAATCTGCAGGTTATCTGAGTCAAACTGAAATTTTAGGTGCAATTGATCCGTTGTAACTAGTGGTACATATTTTACTTAACTTCTAAAATTGTTAATTTTATGTCATACCTTTACTCGCTTATCTACATAAAAGTGTGCTTCAAAAATTGGGAAAAAAATTAAATTGATATTGGCGCGATTCGATCCAGTGCTCTTAGCGTTGAACTTTATATATCCTAGCGAACAACTGAAAAATCCACCATTTGGGTTCAAATATTAGGTGATCTTCAGTGCCACCTACCTTTAGTATGATATAAGGATGCGATGGCAAGAATTTCGCTCGAATATAATTCGCAGATAACAAAATAGGTTTCGATATAGCTATATAGAATAATCCTCAGCAATACCACCAGCTGTCAGGGTGATTCGGATAGTAGGTGTTTCTGACTAGTCTATGCCTTCCGATGACGAAACAGCTCCTCCGGAACTAGTCCAACACAGTCTTATAAACTGGTCTATTCAGTGAAGGTTTTCCAATTGACATGCCCTCAAGGGCAGCGATTAATCAATAGTCGGGGATTTCGTGTTGGGGTTTCACTCCACTGACGCCGGAAAAGAACAAAAAATTTCTTTAAAATTTGCTTCTATGGTAACTTACCATGAAATCATTCACTGGAATGTATATAATAGTATGCTTCAAGTTTGTAGCATGAGCCGCTCTTGAGATATGAAATTTTAAAGTTATTGCTGTCTTGGCTCTCACCAAACTTTTTCCTTATACCCCAATGGGTAGGTGTCGTTTACCCCTCAATACGTCCACTTAATTTATACTTTGGATACACTGTTTGTATACAAATTACCTTATTGAAATCATGATAGGCGATGCAAGTACGTTGACGTACTATAAGCATATTATTGGATGATACACTGGTGATATTGACGATATTATGATTCATATACAAGCAGTGTATCCATGGTATGTACTACATTCTGCTAAATATTTCATACAAATTTTACGCGAAAACCATTTTTCCAAATATGTCCATTTGTAATTTCTTATAGCTTGAGAAAAACTCGAACATATCCTTTCGATGCTTACAATAACTTTTACACCAACCCTAATCAATTATTTACTCCATAAAAGTGAATCGATTTTTTGCACTAATATTCAAACTTAATAGTAAACCCAAAACGAATCCTATTTACTAGTGCGGGGGTAGAAATCGGACAGTACCTTAAACAAATCGTTTTCCACGAAATCGATAAGATTCCCAAAAATAGAACCAATTTTACGATGTATAAAATGAAACTGTGTAGTATAGTGTAGTAAAAAGGAAGGCTATCATTTCTAAATTTGGACAAACTTTTCTTGCTATCAGTAAAAGCACCAAAGACAGCAAAATAAACGAAATTGGTGCGAACAAATGGAGCACTAGGTAAGTTTTACACCTGTCCTTGATTACCATCCGGTAGAAGTACGTAACTATAAAATCCTGAAGTTGCGTCCTGAACAGTGCTTAATGAGTCTCTGAAAGTTTTAAATGGTTGTTTAATTTTCTAGGACAACTGAAACATTTTTAATTATTCAAGTTTGACAAATGTGGGATCAGTTTTGTATTTTTTTAACCCTGAATAAATGCGTACATTCAGGCATGATACAGGTAGGTTGTAACTACGCTCATTGGAAGTAGAATTGGGTAGTTCGTGAACGAACTAGTTCGGAATCGCGTTCGCAAAAGTGAAATGAACGAACTAGTTCGCAGTGAATTTAGTTTGTAGGAAGTAGTTCGTCATCACATTTGCGTACACCATGTATCATTCCACTCTTGCGAACTGAGAACTACAAGAAGGAACTACTTCGCGAGGGAAGTGAGGACCTTTTTTAGGTCATCACATTCAGTCTCGAGAAATTCAAACATTAAAAAGGAACTTGTTCGTTCAAAGTGAAATACTTTTTTTAGGTCACACCATTTATCATTTTCGCGAACTGCGAACTACAACAACGATCTAGTTCACAGAGGCTCGGGAACTAGTTCGTTCGCGATCACTAAGGTGAACTAGAATGCTCAAGCCTAATTGGAAGGACGAAGAGTGAATATTTCTTACAGTCGGTGGATGTCTCCTAGCAAAAGTGGAAACCAAAGATTGGAGAGCGTTCTCGGGTTGCTCGTTTGTGGAACCAACTACTCTCTTAAGGCCGGTATCCACTTGTTGCATTTCTTCGTATCGTATCAGCATAATATAATTCACAGAATCGATACAGTGTGGATACTACACTATTTTTCTTGTATGTACATATCAAGAGTGCGTTGCATTTCAAAATTCTTTGTAAAGAGTTTTTTTAGAGGCGAAGAACTTTAAATTGGTAGCACTGTTTTCTGTAACAGTCGATTTGACAGTTCTCGCTGGTTTTGGAGTTAGTTTGGTTTGGCAATTCATCGTGAATAGAGTCACGGCGGTACAACGTTTTGAAATTGTTCAAATTTGAGAAACTCATTACATGTATTTTATATATTTTATAGTGCTCACAATCGTCCATCAGAGCGATTAATTCGAGGAAGCATGGGTCGTTTTCGCAATACGTTTACTTTATGCTAAACACATCCCATTGAGCACTTGTAAGCCAACATTCGACGCGGTATTGCCGAAATACAGCCTGATTTACTGCGAAGAGTGTGTGACAATTTGACATCAGTTTATGTCCGTGACGTTCACATAGTCGAAATCATATTCAAACATTAATGACATAAAATTATCTTTCAATTAAAGCCAATTTCATATGGGCAATCATTGTCTGAATGCTCAAGACGTGCTGCCTTGCTTTAATTCCTGACTTTCTCAAGTAGAAGATACGAAAAATCCTATCTACTATAAAAATTTTAGTGGGCTTGTGAGGACATCTGACTCTGTGAGAAATGTAGATAATTAGAGCTTTCGTGTGTGGCATTCAAAAGGCGTAAAATGAAGTAATGAAGTTATGAGATGTGATGTGAATTATTTAAATGGAGTCGCAAAACATCTCTAAGGCACAATAATGAATGTGAAGCTAAAACTAAATGTTCCTTAAGTGAGAGTACACAAGTCGATCCATAAAAATCTAACACACAGTAATAAGTTATTTACTAGTATTAATTATTTTAAACTAGCTTAGGACGCTCGCTCCTCTCGTTTGCTCTGTAGTAACTGGATGAAGAACATGAGGTTACCTTTTCACACAACATACATATCCCTAAATCAAGCCATAATTATAATAACAAGTGTGTGAGATTCTTATAGATCTGAGGCAGTATAATATGTACAAGGGATTGGAGTGCAAACGTTAAATTTTTTATAATAAAATCACAAGAAAATATTAAAATTTAATTATTGCAAAGAAAAATCAAAACAATTATAACTAAAATCAAACAGAACCTTATTAACATTGCTCATGCAAGATAAAATTCCCCGGTCAGGTATGTGATAATCGAGCCAATCCTGTAAAAGAATATTGTGCCAAAAATGAAGCCAATTGTTTATGGTTAATTTTTATAACACAAAAAGAAAATCGTTATTAGTTTTTTTTAAGCAGTAAGCAAATCAGAATTAACTATAAAAGCTGGATGATTGAAGAAAGTTCAGCCTAAGTTTTGAGCAAAAAATTTTTTAACTAGAGTGAACTAAGTATGTAAGCCTGCATTGGATTCCCGATGGGATTTTTCTTAGGATCTAAGTTCTAGTGCTCTGCTTAGTAGGGGGTGTACTTACCTGAAACTGGAGCATCAGGAACATTACAACGAACACCAGCGCCAAACACATCCCGATTATCGGGAAGCTGACCAAATAGCGAAAGGCTCGACGTTTCCAAGCGGGCGCTTCCTTCGGTTCCAGTCGTCCCGTAACACAGCTCTCGACAAGTGGACCCTGTTCTCAAAATAAGTAAAACTTGAAAAAATTAAAAGAATTTTTCTTTTTTTTGGAAATTCCAAAGACGCAAATTTACTTTATAGAGCGGTCGCGGTGGTTCAAGAAGTTCAGGCGGTGTCGACAGGGTGCCCCAACGAAAAGCCAATTCGACGGAATATCGACGCCATGCTTCCAGATACAACGAGGCCCAGGCTACGTTAAACAGCGAGAAGAGGACATGACCCATATCCTGGGCGGTTTGACCTCGGCCCCAAAGTGCTGCCCATAGAATTGTACCAAAGACGGCCGGAACGCCCAGCGCACAGGTGTAATGTCCGAGCCACGCGAAATACAGAGCAACTTTTACTCCAAAGTATTCGGCTATGTCATCTGGAATTTTAAAGTGTGGTTGGAGAAACCTCTACCAAGTACAGAGTTTTGATTCAGGCTCAAGTTTGAATAAGCGATTAACTTTTTAGTAGCCAAGTACAGAAGAATAATGTACTCCACACAAGAGATGGGCAAAGCAGTTCCTTTCACTGAAGTACTTCACTCCGAGTCACTCACTTCAAGGAAATAGTTCAGTGAAGTAGTTGTTCCGGAACTCTTCGTTTCATCGTTCCTTCCTTTCGTCAGTACATGTAGATGATGAGGACCCAAAAAAAGGTCAGTACGAAGTAGTTGTGAAACTATTCATTCCATCGCTTCCTCAGTAGATCTACAAGAGGACGACCAAAAAAAAGGAGTCAGTACATCGAAAAGATGATAAAAAAAAGGACGGTCAAGTTTTTGTCACGTGTCCAATGGAACTGTAGATCATCAAAAGGAGTGAGTTGCTTCACTCACTCACTTCAATGAAGTGTTTTTTTGAAACAGTTCACTCCTGAACGACCCATCTCTACTCCCGACTGCGACAAGTTTCAATCAGTGTGAAAATATTGAAACGCGATCAGTTTCAAGTGAGAAAGCCACATCTCCCAATATTCAGCAGGAAAACTCTTTAAACTTCTTGAATACTATTTTTCTCACTCTATTTCTCCAGGCCTCTCGAACATTCCACACTATCCACCGAATATTCGGGAAAGCTCTCGACTCCACACGTGCAGTATAAAAGCACGCAAAAGCTTGCAGTCACAGTCTCGAAAGTTTTGACCAAAAAAAAGTAACACTTATTCAAACCCAGCCTGTTCATACAACTTTGTCAAATTGAAACAAAAATCATGTGATTTTTCACAAATGAACAAACTTTACCTAGCGGTTGTGGTGCAAAAACCTTTTTTACCCAGCTCATTTGTAGTCGTGTTAAAGCACTTGTTTCGTGGAGAGGGAAAATTTGTGTGATTAGACCAGACTCTTGCCAGGCTGCCACTGTAAATAAATTTGGAAATAATAGTTAGTACTGTACCGTAAAGAAAGATACGAAAAAACATCCGTCTATTTGAAAACTTCTGATTTTAATATCTAAAGAAACGTTTATCCTAAAAAGTTTGAACTTTGATATTATGACTGTCGGTACACCGGTAGTACCTTGTTGGTAGGTTTTTGTAGTTCGTGAACGAACTAGTTCGGAAGAGCGTTTCCATAAGTGAAATGAAAGAACTAGTTCGAAGTGAATTCCGGTCCTAGTTGGTTTGTAGGCAGTAGTTCCTCATGCTTGGCGACAAATAATTTTCGAGAATGGTATTGGGTGCCGGACTACCAGTTCACTTAGCTTGCAAATGAGTACCTGAGTTAAAATCGGGGTAATAATCACGGACGAACGTGTGGCTGACCACTTCACCTCCTACTGCTCCGTTGGTCTCGTAATGAAGTCACTCTAGCATTACTTCAAGGCCTAGGCCCAATTCGGACGGTTGCGCCATTTATTATTATTATTATGTATCATTCCACTCTCGCGAAGTGGGAAGTAAAAGAAGGAACTAGTTCAGTCAGCGAAGGGAGTGAGGACCTTTTTTTTAAGTCATAACATTTCCCTACACCATTCATCATTTCTTTCTCGCGAACTGCGAACTACAAGAACGAACTAGTTCGCGAGTGCTCGGGAACTAGTTCGTTCGCGATCACTAAGATATGAACTAAAATGCCTACTCATTAGGGATGGCATTTTTGAAGAGGATGACTGGTAGATGTTCTGCTATCCTCTGATAGCTCTATGGTAAGCATTTCGAATTTAGTACGTAAATCTAAGTGCAAATAAGCAAAAAATATAGGCCGCTATTCACAGTCGTCATAAAGTTGGCTTTAAGTTAAAGCTGACTTTAGTGTCTTATTAATAATACGACACTAAAGTCAGCTTTAACTTAAAGCCAACTTTATGACGACTGTGAATAGCGGCCATAGTTTTTTAACTGGAAGAGTGACTTATGTATCTTTTAAGAACCACTTAAAGTAAAAAAATTGAAGCTTGAATATTTCTGATGGTTTTTTTTTATTGAACGAGGTCACGATAGTAAGTTCTACACTATTTGTGCTTATCCTACACACAGTATTGAATGAACTCGAGATCTCGGGAAGCACACAGACATATCTGAATCTTAAGAACCAATTGAGATAAAAATTTAAAATTTGGAATGTGTACGTGAAAATTTAAATTTTTTTTAGTGAGAATCGGAGATGATATCGAAAATTAGTATTTCAGGCACCATGTCCCTTATCACTGAATCCCCTTCATCTAAACCTTCTCAAGGCTTAGTGTCGGTCGTTGAAGTTAATGCTCAGCAGGGGTATATATGTATTGGTAAGCATATCTTCATGGGGGAGAGAAGAGGGTTATAGGTTTTTATTTAATAGAAACGGCGGCGAAACTATCTAAAATTGAAACTTTGTCACGAATTTTTAAAAATTTCGATTGCGTTTAAAATTTGGGGCGGTTGCCGACGAGCTAGTACATCAAACAAGTAGCGCCAGTAAAATTCAAATTCGACGGCGATTACGAATACTAGTATAATCTTGCACACTTTGTCGCTGCACTATCAAAAAAGAGGTTAAAACTACTCACCTATACTTTGGCCTTCTTCGACGCTAGCCTTTCCTTGAAGCGCTGCTATATCGCTCCGCCCAGCCCGCAAACCTTGCAGGACCTGTAAAACTAGCCACTGTCGTTCCTGTGACGTAAACAGCGTTGACATACCATCTTCACTTTTTGCTTGTAAAAAGCAATGACTTTCGCGCGTTGTAAATTCTTTTAAGGCACCTCCCAAATCGTTACGTAGTGGCTTCGGAAGTCGGGCTTCTTCGGCGGCTTTATAGAGGCTGCCAGGACCATTTTTTTGGTTTAAGGAAAAATTCAAAAATGTTTTAAGTATGATAAAAAGGACGTTCTCGAATTGAGGGGATAAAAAAAATTGTTACTCCTTCATGTGGTTGAAGAAAATTTTGATCCTTTAAACAGTAGGATTAAAAATTCAAATATATATTCCCGCCAATTCAAGGACGATTTTTTTTTCGAATAATTACATATTTGTTGGAGCACTGATATAAAAAGCAGTCCGTTTTGTACTTTCGTGTGATTTAACTTGTGCGATAAGACCAAGTCCGGAAGGTGGCTGGGAACGTATTCGTGAGAGAAGCCATCGGAGCGCTTCATCTGGTGCTTCTTTTGTAATAAGCCAAACCCAAAAATTAATTTAATTAAATTTTTAAAATTTTAATTAAAGCAAGAAAAATTGAATCTCTACCTGGAAATTCAATCACAACGTCACATTGTGTGGGAATTTTATTGAGCCATAATCGACGCGGTGTCATCAGATGTCCGGCATATGGAACTCGTCGGCGAAGTTGTCTGGAAGCTGCAAGAAACAAATTCGATTTGAATTAAAATAGAATTAAAATTTTTTCTTTTGATTAATTAGATCAAAAATTTCAATAAATTGATAAAAAAAAACCCTAATAAATATTTGCCCGTTTTTGAGGTAGTTTCTAATCTTTTTTAGAGAAGGAGTCGTTTTTAAAACAATAAGGATAAACAATTTTAGTTCACAGTCATTTAAGAAAAAAAAATAATCGTCGACTTAATTTTTTTCTTTGTATCAAAAATCTCATTATATCACCTTTAATTTTAAGGTAAGTCTACTACTCTAAGTTAACTACTTTAGAAGTTATCTACTTTTACCTAAAACGATTTCATCACCTGAGTAACACTTTTTATTAACAAAGTTACACTTTCATAACTTGTGCAATTTGTCATGCAACTCTTTAACCTTTTTTTTGCAACTATATTTTTTTTGTAACTCTTTTTTTATAACAAAGCTACAATTTGTTAGGAAATACAAAATTCCTCACGTAGACCCTCCTTCTCTGAATGGTACTAGTCTAGTTTTCACCGATAGTGCAAAATAATAATAATAATAATCAATGGCGCAATAGCCCAAATTGGGCCTAGGCCTTGAAGTAATGCTAGAGTTACTTCATTGCAAGACCAACGGAACACTAGGAGGTGAAGGGGTCAGTTACACGCTCGTCCTTGATTATTACCACGATTTTAACTCATTTACAGCTGAGTGAACTATTTGTGCAAAATATTTGGGTCTTATTTTGGACAGACAACTTCACTGGAAACCTAACATTCTGGAATGGGTAAGGGTAGCAACAGTCTGCCACCCCTTAGACATTTTTGGCAAGGAAATGGCAGCCAGTGCAGCCATTCGAGTTAGGGCGTCTATACAGTGGACTGGCATATGTTCAGGTCACTCAACAATCTTGGCTGGATCTAAACCGTTCTAAAAGGCTGACTTTGCTCAAAAGAGCGAATATCAGCACCACAGTAGATGTCCTAAATGGACATTGTCTTATAGGTCGACATGCTAAAAGACTTGGCCTCTTCTCAAACGACTTCTGTTGAAGCTGCCTGAATAAGGAATTAAGTCGGAAGTGTTGTTTTAAATTCAAAACATCGTTTTCTTTAAAACTGTGTGAACGAACTTTGTTTGTTTTAAAAAATAAGGATTCCAAGCAGACAATTCGCATAGCAACTTTTATCTTTGTTGTAACCCAGTAAGTGCATAAAATCGCTTTGATGCTGGTCGAACACCGTCTTCCTCCACTCCAAGCAAGATTAACGTTTCAATCCTTCCCAGATTTGGAACACCGAAAAATTAACACAGGAAAAATTACCACAAAAGAACAAAGGCTTCTGTATTTTAATTGGCACAAATTTAAACCCTTTTTCGGCCGAGATTTCGATTCATTTCAAACTTTTTGGACGGGATTAAACTTCTAAGTGCTCATCTAAACAACTTCTAATCCTCGATTAGTCGCTTAATGACTCAAATTTTAAGAAATTAAAAACTTCCAATTATCGTACCTGTTCCGAGATTCTGTTCAGTCTTATCAATCATCAAAAGCAGTAATCTGACAATAATTAAAATAATTATCTACCAACAGCTACAGTTTATTTCGTCGGAATCTTCATTAAATCAATTAGAAGGACACTTCCAATTAAACATTCCGAAGAAGTCCTTAAAGTTTCTGAAAGATTACAGATGTGCCTTTTCGTCGGACTGCAGAAGAATCTTGGATTTTCTTTTGTATAGTTGACACGTTGCCTCCTTTTAATTGAAGGATAATTGTTTCGGCATGGGACGTTTATTTATTTACGTCCTTACGCTTTTTCCTCGATTTTAGCCGAACCCGGAATTCTGATGTGAGTTAATTGAAAAACCAAATTGAAAATGGTTTTGTAGTTTGTTCGCAACGTTTTAAATTGTTTTTCAGAGCAGAGGGAGATAGACGTGGAACACTTGTAAGCAATTTGATTGCTTTGAATTTTTTATGAACGTTTATAGCTTCCTGTTCAATATTTATAAGCTGGCCTAGTTGAAATGGCGAAAAAACTGCTTCTCATGGATATTTTATTTATTGAGTTTTACACTATTCGTTTTTATTTCGGACACACCATCGAACGGGATTGAGATCTCGCAAAGCACACAGATACAGCATAAAAGCGCAGAACGAGCTTGCGTACAGACACAGCATAAGAGCGCAGAACGAGCTTGCGGAAGGACACAGCATAAAAGCGTAGAACGAGCTTGCGGAAGGATACAGCATAAAAGCGCAGAACGAGCTTGCGGAAGGACACAGCATTAAAGCGCAGAACAAGCTTGCGGAAGGACACAGCATAAAAGCGCAGTGAGAGTTTGCCCACCAGATCAGTTCGCGATATCCGTGTGAATTTCAATTAAAACAATATTGTGTTTAGCTTTCAGTGCGAATAGAGAGTGAACGTGGATAGTTCGAAAGGATGTACCCCTAGGAGTTCAGCAACGAGAAATTATTAAGTAAAAACTATTTCTTTTGCTCCCCAAAGCATTGGAACCCTTTCACAAAACAGTTCAATTCCAAAAGGTCTTTCCAGTGAATGTTATTCATACAGTCACTTAGTCTTGCGTATTTTAGTTCACCGATTCCCGATCCCACGCGAACTAGTTCGTTCTTTTAGTTCACTAGTTCGCGGGAGTTCAGTAACGAGAAAGGTAGTCAGTTTGGAACGACTCGTAACTAGTCGTTACTTACTTACGATGGCGTTACAGTCCAAATCGGACCTTGGCCTCCTGTAACTAGTCGTTATCCTGGTAGAATGTTATGATCAAAAAAAGATCACCTGGTACAATTAAAGAAAAGGGTGTCTAGTAGAATCTAATAAGAAGAAGAAGACAAAAAGAAGTTCGTCTATGCAATGAATGCATAGAGATGAACTAGGAGCGAGACTGACTGTGAACTAGTTCGTTTATTCCAGTTCTGCGAACGCTTTTCTGAACTAGTTCGTTCGCAAACCACAGATGCCTATCAATCACGTAATTTCGCGTTGATTAACAATAGCCAAAGTAGCGCTCTATGTCAGACGAAAATTACGAGTTGTGGTGTGATCTAAATATACCTATACACGAAACACACATTAAATTAGAGCAACATTACGACCAGGTATTTCGTCTTAATTCCAACGGACAAGTACAAGAACTAGAATTTTGTTAACTAAATGAACGGTTCACCATTGCTCAACTGTCTCCAATCATAAATTAATTAGGTCCAACAACTTTTTTCGGACAATAATTAACCAAAAAAAAAAATGTTTTTATGCTTGTTCACGTGGTGATTTATAGCCGGCGTGTACAGGCACCCAGAACAATTATGAGCCCGCGAAATTTACGATTTAAATCAAATTTTGCTTCGAAAGCTTTCGCTCCATAATGTGAAGTTCGTCCAGGGACAACATACAAAGTTACAATAAACATAGCGGCGTGTATTGTCGGACATTTTTCATATTAATTTAGCACATTCATATTTTGTCAGCTATTACAACATTATGTTGTTATTATTGTTAAAATTTTTCCTTTCTTATCTGGCGAAAAATGGTACACAATGCTCATTCGTCAGTTGCTAAGTAGGTGGTCTTGATGTTCATCGTTTCGGGCTTTTTGCGGTTTAATCAACAATTTTATTGTAGAATTACCCAAATGTTATGCAAACGCGAGAATTGGGTACCAACGCCGTTGGGTTTGAATATTTTAACAATATTTCGAAAGAAAAAGGAAAGAAAAGTGGCGAATTTTTAAGTAAGGTTTCGACGTTCATTGGAAACTTAACCAGACACGTGGCGTAGTTTAATTGTTGTAATTGTCCTGAAATTTCATAAGAATGTGCTACTCTCGAATTTTGCATTTTCACGTTTCAGAGCTAGAACTAGAATTTTCGTTTGAACAGACTGCTCTATTTTAGGGCCTACTAAACTAAAAACGTAAGATTACGAAATTTTGAAATGATTGTGAAAACGTAAGCAAACTCTTTACAACCCCTTAATTTTTGAAATTCGAGAGGAAAAACCAATTCAATTTCTACTCACTTCTAAATGATATGACGGAATTCGTGAAAACCTGTTCAACCCTTTTATACCCTCTTACACGGAGAGAAAAGTGTAATGAAATCTAACAAAAAATGTAATTATGTATTTCCATTACAAATTCAATGAAACTCCAACCCATTACACCCGTGATGAAAACTATGCCATGTAATGAAATTCTGTAAGAAGTTGCTGTTACATTTATTACAAACTAGTAAAATTCATTATAAGTATTTTAAATCATACTGTACAATTCAAGTGTAGTAAAATGTTTATTTTATTTATTTATTTGTAGACAATTAAAGTCTATTTTACAATTTAGTAAAGTTTATTGCCACTGTAATAAAAACAATTACAAAGTATAGTAAATTCCATTACCAAATTTAGTCAAATTTAATTTTATAGTAAAATTCATTACTTCGTATAGTAAAATTCATTATTAAGGACAGTAAAATACATTACTTATTAGGGTAAAATTTAATATCAAGTACATCTTACTTTTTTTTTACCAAGAATGGTACGATAATATGAATCATTTATTGCCAAGTGTAGTAAAATTATTAATATTATTAATATAATTCCAAGTTTCAGGTTCCTAGCATAAGCAGTTGGTTAGATCTAGAAACTAAAAAATGTCCACCTAAAGGGATATACCCAGTCTACCCACGGAACAAAAATTCAACTAAATAGCTCAAAGAGTTTGGGTGCTACGAGCCTTCAAAAAATTTTGGGTACACCGGTAGACGTACGGTGGGCAGACGGACTGAAATTTTCTTAGCTTTTTTCGTGTATACTAGTCATGAAACGTAAAAAAAAATTTTGAGGGTAGCAAATATTTTTTTTTTTTAAATCGATCACAATACTGTATTATTAAAATAATAAAGTAAAATGAAATAAATGTCTGATAATTGAATAGGTCGACCAGTTAGAAATTGATTATGAACCCTGAAATAACTAAACATTAAAATTAATTAAATTGAAAATGATTCTGTCAAGCTTCGCCCTTCAATTCCTTATTTTCATTATAGCATCAGTCGCAAACAAATTGCTTCACCGCGTTTAATATCAGGTTCCAACCCAATGAATTTATGTAATTTAACAGCAAGGTTGCATGGATGCAAGGGTGATTTATACACCCCCTATTTTTATGCTCGCCACCAACAATGCAACGCAACGCAAGGAATGCAAAAGCCATTCTGGAAAATTGATTAAGAGTGGAGAAAACATTTTCTTATCGTTCTTCAGCACACTCCCTTAACTCATTTGTACATTAGTTTCCTTATCGGTGGCTGCCTTTGAAATAGTGCCTCCATTATGAACGCCCGTTCACCTCAAGCTCACTGTACCGAAAAAGGACCTTCGTTAAAGTCCCATTCCAAGAGTATCGATTGAAAGGGAATAATGCAGGATGCACTCCCATGGCATAATGGAGTCGCATTAAAAGTTTGATATGACGTTCGAATAAAGGACCTCGTCATCGATCCTTTGACCCGACTCAACAGTACCCTCAGATGGAGATTCGATTTCAAATCTAATTAAAACTAAGTGTACGGAGCGAATCAATGCGGTTCCAGCTGAAACACAAAACAAGTAGTTTCTAGTGCAATAAAGATCGTGTCGAAAACACTTAATAGGGTTTTCGAGATTTATATCCTTGTAGAGCTATTTAATGACAATCCTTTTAATACTTGGAGCAAAGTTCAGTGATTCTGAACGGATTCGGAAATGTGGACGACACACGAAGCTAATGGGACAGATAACGGCAGGATAATAACTTTAAAAGAATTTGAGGAGAACACAGATAGAGTTTAGTGTTAAAAAAAAAATCAAAGTTGATAATCGAGTTAAGGGTGAAAATCTTCTTTTGAGCTTGGATTAAATGGGGTGACCATAATTTTCGCTGTTTCTCAAGTGACCACCTAAATTAAAGGTGCGAGTGTCTCCTTTTTAAATCCGCAAATAGATTTCAAAAAATTTTAATGGACTTAATGCGACCAGGAGAGCCAAAAGAAGAGTTGCAAATTTTGACTGTTTTTTCGACGTTTTCGGCCACCGTTCTCCTGATTTTAATCGAATTTCAATTTGGTTTGCATTTTTGAGCAGCCGTTGAGCTCGCCTTTCATTACATGTATTATTTGAAAAAATCGAAAATCTTGGATTTAAAAAAAAGCCTTTTTTTAGGGCGATTTTTTGAAATTCTCTCCCAATGATCCGATTTTGACAAATTACCGCTTAAATTAAAGGTACGGGTCTCTCCTTTTCAAATCAGCAAACTGATTTAAGATATAAATTTTTTTGCGCGCAGGAGAGCCAAAAGAAGCGTCGGAAATTTTGACTGTTTTTTTTTCCACGTTTTTGGCCACCGTTACCCCGGTTTTTATCGGATTTCAATTTGGTTCGCATTTTTAAGCTGTTGAGCTCCCCTTTCATTTTATATATCATTTGGAAAAATCGAAAATTTAGGATTTAAAAAAAAAGCCACTTAACCCCTTGCCTTTTTTTTAGGGCGATTTTTCGAAATTCTCTCCCAACGATTCGATTTTGACAAATTACCGCTTAAATTAGAGATACGGGTGTCTCCTTTTCAAATCCGCAAACAGATTTTAAAAACAAATTTTTTTTTGCGCCCAGCAGAGCCAAAAGAAGCGTCGGAAATTTTGACTGTTTTTTTTCCACGTTTTTGGCTACCGTTCCCCTGATTTTGATCGGATTTCAATTTAGTTCGCATTTTTGAGGAGCTGTTGAGCTCCCCTTTTATTTTATGTATCATTTGGAAAAATCAAAAATTTTGTATTTAAAAAAAAAATTCACTTAACTAACCCCCAGGAGAACCAAAAGAAGAGTTGCGAATTTTCACTGTTTTTTCGACGTTTTCTGCCACCATTCCCTCCATCTTGACCCGATTTAATTTGCTTAGCATTTTTGAGCAGCTGTTGAGCTCCCCTTTCATTTTATGTATCATTTAAAAAAATCTAAAATATTTGATTTAAAAAAAATGCCACTTAACCCCTTGCCTTTTTTAGGGCGATTTTTCCAAATTCTCTCACAGTTGTCCGATTTTGACGAGTGACCACTTAAATTAAAGGTACGGGTATCTCCTTTTCAAATCCGCAGACAGATTTAAAAAATAAAATTTTTTGCTGCCAGGAGAGGCAAAAGAAGAGTTGCGAATTTTCACAATTTTCTCGACGTTTTCGGCCACCATTCAATCTTGACCCGATTTTAATTTGGTTTGCATTTTTGAGTAGCAGCTATTGAGCTTCCCTTTCGCCACTTACTTGCTGATGAGCGGTTACGTTTACAGAACCGATCTCCAGGTGCTGCCTATAATCGCGGGTGTATGGAAAAGATTTCGAAAAAGTTGCCATTTTTTTCAAAAAAAGAGGACTACTCTTCTTTTGAATGATATCATCTAGTGTCAGATAAAAATAGCAAAAGTAAATTAGCATTTTAATAAAGTGACTTGTATACAAGGACAGAACACTATATCCAAGTGTGTAAAAAAAAAAAAATAAGCAGCTTAAATTTCCACCCCTAATCAGTAAATGTCGGCAATATTCAACCAACAAGCTACGCCACATATCGTATACACAACAATATAAATTGTGTGTCCGAATCTAAGCCCGAAGGTCGAACAAGTAGTACTCCCAGTTCACTCCCACTTTTCTTTGCTTTACTACTCGGTCACTTGAAAGTTCCTTGATGTAGGACACTCTTGGGAATCCGAGAAATATATGGAAAGAAATGTGACCCCGGAGCAACGTACAATTACCGGGGGTTAGTGAAGGAGCTTGGATCTCATGTATCCCGAAAAGGTAACAAAATAGCCTTGTCCGCATTAAGGTGTGTACGACGACTATGCGAGCTATAAACTATAGCAAAACTAGAGACTCGATGGAATAATAATTTCGACCTTTTCAGAATTGCTTGAGCGTTAAGGAGACTCTCTGGAGTATTGAATTAAAGCGTATAGCAACTAGGCCTGAATATTCTTCCTGAACTATACGGAAAAAATGTGTTTTTTTTCATGATAGAGTTTTGGAATGTCTTCAATTCTCAGTCGAGCAATAGAGCTTAAGAAACTTTTAGGCTTATCAAAAAAGGGATTTGGAATCTATACGTAGCATAGACGCGATAGTGAACCTAGTTCCAACTGGCGCCTAGTCTCTGCCATTTGGTAAAGTGTCGAGTGAAACAAGATGTCTAGGACGAAATGATTTTAAGGGCGTCTAAATTTTTTCTGCGCTCCAATCTCCACTGCAATCAACTTTATTCGTTCTTAACAGAAGCATTTAGAATAGTAAAAATTTGTACATGGATCAAATATTTACAATAGCTCTCTGTCCTTAGAGGATACTACATAACTCAAATTAGCACTGTCTTCTGCTCTTAGTACAAAATTCTACATAAATACAATTTGCGCCAACCGAAAGGCATAGCTTTCAGGATTTTTTTGATATTCAGTAAAACACAAGACGAACTTAACGTTTCACATCCTTTTTTCCTATGGAGGTGTTCTTGTAATGAAGTTGTGTGCCTGTTTCTTTGTATATTTCTTATACCAGTCGTCCGCTGCGTGCTAAGTTCCCAGGCTTCTTCCATTCCTTACCCCGGCTACAAACTTCTCCTGCTTTTCGCATTTCGTGAGTTTCTCGTCTTATTTCACGAAAGACATGAAACTTAAGAGAACACGAGAAAGTATTGTACTACACACAATTCGCAAGTTTCGCGTTTTCGTGGTTTCTCTACATTTCAGTTCCACTTATTTTCAATTTTTGAACTCCTGCAAGTCCAAATTTTTGACATTAACCACGAAAAAACAAAAACTCACGAGAAAATCACGAAAAAACACGAAAAATCGTATCGCGTATTTTTCGTTACTTTCTCGTCAAGCAATGTCGTGAAAAAACCGCATCCAGCAGAGAAAACGCACGATTCGCGAACAACGAAAAGCGAGAAACTCACGAGAAACCTCTAAACACTATTCACGAGAAAAACGCGAAATAGGCGAAACGCGATAAGTCAGTTGCCGAACGTAAAACATAGAAGACGTGTTTTTTGTGAAACAGTAGGTATAGCTTCGGGACACGGGCGGTATCACTAAAAATCACTATCACTATTTCGACAATATGAAAGAAGGCCCCTTGACTTCTTTCACCTTTGTAAATTCATTTTCAATTTGTTCCACTTGAAATATCTAATGAGTTCCACGAGTCTCTATGTCAAGTCGTTCTGGGCTAAGTTGTTCTCTCCATAATATGGAACAAAAGGTGCTCCAACAAGTATTTTTTCACATTTTTAACCTTTTTGAGAAGTACTTCCATTTAGACAAGGCATTAGAAATACTGTCGCCCATATTGTGCATATGATGGTACTTCATACACTTGATCCTTTCCACGCTATTTCATACATGGTACGAACGAAATCGCAATGTTTTCGTAAACTAGCATCTGTGCCGTTGTAAGTAGTATGCGGTAGGAAGTATAAACAAGTGTATTCTGTATTCTCCGTAGGATCCGGGGTATCTGTTGCCTCATTTCTATTCACAGAGTTTAGTCTCGAGCGGCCAATATACGTGTCACATAAAGGCTTTCTTCTGTTATAAGAAAGGATATAGGGAACAAAAACTGATTCCCTCAAACAACCTGCTATTCTTCTCGGGATAAAAATTCCAAGTTGAACCCGCTTGCTACTTGTGGGTGCCATCATGTGTATACCTACTATCTGTTGACACGTTATACGTGAAAAAAAAAGATGCAATTATAACCGACCGTATAAGGAGATTCTTTGTGATGAAAATAAGGAACAGCTTCACTTTTCTGTTTGCTTTCGCAACAAGCGAGCCGTAAGGAATTGGATAAAAAGGTCAAGAGTACTTCAAAGAAAATCGCACAGAGTAAGCCCACAGTAGAGACGTCTTTAAAAGACCGTTTAGTGACTTGAAGATAATAGAGTTTAATAAATGGAGCAATATCCCTCCGTGTCTGGAAATAGATTAGAATCCAGAATTACCAAAAATCCAGGAATACGGAAAAATTCAATTTTAACTAACCAAAATTGCTATACTACGACTTTGTTCAAATAAAACTGAACTATGGTACTTCGGAGTTCGGACCATGCTTTAAATGTTGATTTTTTTTTTAATTATTGTATCCTTAAGGCTGGTTTACATGACGAATGTAAACATTTTTATTGAGATTGTGAGGGAGCTAGCTTATCGAATTTTCAATGAAGTAGAAAGCAACCACTGCAAAAAAACCAAATTCACAGAAAATTTGACAATATTTTTTGCTGAACATAATATCTGTTCGTTTCACTCCTGATCAGTTTCTCATAAGAGATTTTTCTTCTCCCTCACAATCTCAGCATGGAAGGCTGGTTTACATGACGACTACAAACAATTTTTACCGAGATTGTGAGGGAGCTAGCTTATCGAATTTTCAATGGAGTAGAACACAGTAATGTGATCGATTTTTTTTAAAAAAAATTTCCTACACTCAAAATTTTATTTTTTACGTTTCATGACTACATATCAGGTACACTCGAAAAAAGCTTAAAAAAATGTTTAGTCCGTCTGTCCGCCGTTTGTCGACCGGTGTACGCAAAATTGTTTGAAGACTCGAAGCACCCAAACCTTTTGAGCTATTTAGTTGATTTTTTTTCGTAGGTAGACTGGGTATACCCCTTTAAATGGACACCTGGTGAGGGAAGCATTTTTGACGGAAAATGTTGGTTTCTAGATCTTAGCAACCGCTTATGCTAGGAAGCTGAAACTTGGAATTTATATATAGCTTCAATAGTAGACCCATTTGCAAGAAAACGAAAAAAAAGCCGAGATTGAAACATTCTAAAATCCATATTTCCTAAACGGTTAATATCACTAAGTTAAAACTTAAAAAACAACTTCAGATATACTATGAGAGATCGATAACTTTTTTAGTCGGGGCAGTAGCGTACGGGGGTGAGGGTGAAAAACTTTAGATTACGATATCTTACAAACCAATTGAACCAGACAAATAAAATTCGAAAATTGAATATACAAGGTAAATACTGTTAAATTTATTTTGTGTTACGTTTCGGACTCGACTGAATCCTTTATCAAACAAAACATTCATCAAAAACCAAAAAAAATTCGGTTTGTATAATATATAAAGGTTGATTTATAATATAAAGTTGATATATAAAGTCTGCTGAAAGTAATTTTCAAGGGGGAGGGGTGTGTGGAGCGTGAAAGTGGAGAGGACACGAATTTTCCTAAAAATTCACGTCTCATATTTCAAGAACAGTGTAAGATAGATGCTTCAAATTGTTACCAGAGCTAATAGACCCCTAGCATAAAATGAAATTTTTGCGGGGTATGGTACGAGGGTGGGGGTGTTTTTCGTAACTTTACAACGGCTTATGCTATAAAGTAGAAACTCGAAATGTATATGTAAGTCAAGTAGAAAAGTAATAGGTAAAAAAAAGTATAAATATCCATTAGTGATTGGAAAGGGGTCGAAAAAATTATCAGTGAAAACAGAATGCATATGTTTTGACGATTTTCGCCATATCTAGTAGGTCTTCCCGAATATTAAATTCATTTTAATTTTACGGCTTTTTCACATAAATACCTAGAAAGCGTTTTGCGGATTTTTTGAAATTCTACCCCTAAGGAGGTGCCAGGGGGTTGTACACTTTTTCACGAATTTTGCCACGTCCCCAGGTCTGATAAGATATCGAATATCTCTTCACTTTTACGGGCTTGCGTAATAATATCCTAAACCTAGCTTTGAAGTTTTTTTTTCCTTTTTCAACCCCTAAGAGAGTATAAAAGAGTTGAACACTTTTTTGCGAATTCCGTAATTTCTTTTAGAACTGATAAGAAATTGAATTGGTTTTTACTTTTTCGTGCTGTCTTCATATTTATCTATTACAGTATAATCTCGATAATGTGAACCTTTGATAATGTGGTTTTTCCAGTAAAGTGAAAAGGATTTTTTCTTAAATGTCTCTTGTAATGTGCACGGTGGTTATTTTAGCGCCTCTATAATGAGAACATGTAAAGTAACACTCTATTTATACAGTTATGGACGTTGATACGTATACCTATACCACGAACAAATGTACAAATTAGGTCTGTTATCGTCGAAAAAGCATTCAACACCATCCAACAATCCAAAATGGTAACAATTTTTTTCAAACCTGTCTCTCCAGAATAGAATAGCAGTTTTTCATTACCATTTTCAGAATTATTAAAAATAGCTTTGGTTGTCGAAAAATATAAATGGATTTTTATTTATGCTTAATGTACATGAAATTTGAAATTTTATTTTTTTCAATAAAATATAATTACATACATTTATAAAGTTATAAAGTCATCTACAGCATGTATTTTTCGTCTCTAACATAAAGTGAACAGCTCCAAAATGTGAAAACAGTCGCTTTCAATTAAGTTCACATACTGTAACTCCTCTCAGGATTTTTGGATATTCAACCCCCAAGCTTCGACACATTTCTTAGGATTGATGAGTTATTAGATCGCTTTTTCACTTCCACAAACTTTTTATTTAATCGCCAACAAACCTCATTTAAATTTTTCGATATTCAACTCCCAAGGGCTTGCATATGTTTTCATAATTTAAGCTATCCCCCAAGTTCTGGATGAGATATGAAATTGGTTATATTAAATGTTAGTTATTTTCCGACGTCAGTGGAGTGTAATCACCGACTGTTGATTAATCGCTGTCCTAGAGGACATGACAATTGGAAAACCTTCACTGGATAGTTTATAAGACTGTATTGGACTAGTTCCGAAGGAGCTGTTTCGTCATCAAATGGTTAGGTTATTTATATTTTAAATATTTTTATTTAAAGAACTGATGATATAGGTACTCCGTCTTAGACCGCTCCCGAATTTTGACCCGAAAAAGAATAAAGTTTCGCCCATTGTTTCGACCATTGGAAGGTTTTTTTTTTTAAATTACTGAATAAGTCTTACTTTTTTAGCTCGTCATGGTCTTTTAAATAAATTTGTATTCCATTTTCGATTTGTTTGCATTAATCATGCAAACAAATCGAAAATAGCACACGGTATTGATATTCCCAAAATAAAATCAATTTTCGTATTAAAAGTGAGTCGACCAAAGTTGAAGCCAGCTCTCCAGAAACATCGGTAAATACTTTGACGAATTAAAACTTTTAATTTTAATTTTCGATAAGGAGTACAGTCTCCTTGTAATAAATTTTAAATTGGGTCACCCGCTCACAATCGAGACTGGTACAAAACATGATATACAGCATTAAATTGGTAGATTTAAAGCCCAAGGGAAAACGCGAACAAATTCTTTAAAATCAATAAAAGCAAGAAATTTCCTCGAGCTTACTTATGTTGTAGGCGTTTTGCTTGATTTTTTCCGATTTTCCCATAGTTTAATGGGTTTTTTTTATGCTGCAACATAACGACCGGGAGTTTCTTATGTGGACGCCGTCCCCGTCCCAAGTCGAATAAAGTCCTTCCGGTAAATTAATTTCATGAACATGAAAACTAAATCACGCACTTCGCTTTAGTGTCGTAAAGAAGCCTTAGAATTACCAAAAGCCTTAATCCTTGTTATGTCTTATACAGCTACATACAGGTGTACAAGGATGGAGAAGGACTCGAAAAGGTTAGCCGTTGTTGCGCTTGAATGCCATAGACCTGAGTACTGAATGGCGTTCTGTACTCTGAACACTTATGTAGCTGCTTAATTGAAGAGGCGAGACAAGACTATGATCAATTATTTAGAAGGCTGGTTCTTATTGTTCTTAATCGAATTATAATTATTTTAGAGGAAATAACAATGCTAGTCGGCTATAAAATATTTGGTGTATTAGTAGTATTCGTTGCTTCGTTTTCGTTCGCTCGCGAACTAGTCCGTTCTTTTAGTTCATTCATAGTTCAAGTTGAGGGGAGTAGATGATGAGCAAAAAATTTTTTAGTAGATCTAGAAGATGATAAGCAAAAAAGGTCATTACCTCTAGGAAATGATAACCACGAAGAAAAGGTCGGTATAGTTTTTTTTATCACGTATCCAATCCAATGGAACTGCAGTTCACCAAAAGGAGTGAGTTACTTTACTCACTCACTTCAATGAAGTGTTCTTTTCGAACTGTTCACTCGTGAACGACCACCCATCTCTACTATAGAATACAGAAAGCATTGAAGGGCCACAAAAAGAATGGAAACGTGTGTGAATATTATTTAACAGTAGTGGCAAACCATTCAACGCTCTCTCTGTACCATTGTATCGCGCGACGCGATTGTACCATCGCGAGCCTCGCGTCTATCGCCTTCCACCTTAAGAATTAATAAATATTAAGTTTCACATTATTTTCTTGTCATGTACTAAACACAATATTGTAGTTGCAAAGGCTCCAGCCTACTCTCTAAAATAATAACAATTTGTGTCAATATATTGAAGTACCAGCCGCGTACCGCTTGCTACACTCACGTTGTTCCATCGCCGCTGTTACTCCCGTCTTTCCGGTTGATACCGTTTCTCCTGTTGATCCATTGGTCCTGTTTTTTCCCGTTGATCCTTTTTCTCCCGTTGCTCTCATTGATCGATTGCTCCTGTTTTTTTCGATGCCCCTGTTACTCCCGTTGCTTCCATTTCTCCCGTTGCTCCCATTGCTGCCTTTACTTCATCCTCAATCCACAATCTACCCTCCCCCATCCTTTATCCTCCATTTTCCATCATCCATACACTATCATCCATACTTCATCCTCTATCGACTATCCGCCATCTTCCATCCTCTATCCACTATCCACCATCCTTCATCCTCCATCTTCCATCTTCCATCTTCCATCTTCCATCTTCCGTCCTCTATCCACCATATCCCATCTGCCATCCTTCATCCACCATTCCCCATCCTCCATCCATCCATACTCTATTCTTCATCCTCTATCCACACTCCTCAATCTTCTATCCTTCATCCTCTATCTACCATCCTCCACCCTCCGTCCACCATCCTCTATCCACCATCCACAATCCTCCATCTACTTACTTACTTACGATGGCGCTACAGTCCAAATCGGACCTTGGCCTCCTGTATCCTCCATCTACTATCCACCAACCTTCATCATCCATCCTCCATCCTCTATCCAGCATTCTCCACACTCCATTCTCTTATTGGGAAATAAGTTTGGACTTTGTAAACCACCATCCAACTCAAAACCTACTCAACCAGTGGCATAACTCCTCACAATCCCCGCCCCCTATCATTTATAACTTTCAACTTTGAAATCCCACACATTTCCGATTCAATCATGTCCTTGATCCTTTGGAAAAAAGCCAAATCCGGAAAACAGAAAAATTTTACGACGTGCAAAACATCTCAACTCACCTTTATGACTCGATTCTGAAAAAAACTCTTTTAAATTCGCGTCTATCAAAGTGTTTTTCATCACAACGTTTCATCCATCATTTTTACCGTTGGCGGACACGAAATATAGTAAGCCCCACCGACTTAAGAAAATGTTGAGAAGCATATTTGCAAGGATTTACTTTTCGTAATGGTACGGGCTATCATCATAAAATCCGGATTTAGGTCATGCGGGTCAGTTGCACGATATAATCAAGGACTAAAGCTAAACCACCGACATCACCACAAAAAACAGGGAATAAAAACATCATCTACAACTGGAAAAGATAACAGATGCCGCCACCTTTCTTTTAATATTCGTCAGAGTTCAATAGGAGGTGTCTTCCGCCCATCATCTTCCATTCTTTCTCTGGTCTCATAAAATTAATGAAAGATAAAGCCTCTTCGAGAACATTTCATTCATTTTTCTTTTTGGCCACTGAAAAGATTCCGGTCGGTTCCGAGTCCTTTCTGGTTTTAGATGAGACCAGGTGCCTTATTGCTTTTTAATAATAATGATGACGATGAATTTCTATGAGACTTGCGGTTATCGCTAGAAGCAAGTCCTTTTCATCTAGATCCTGTATTCTAGAATAAATTTGCATAGCTTAAGTGAGTCCCTGTATGACGTCCTTATGGGACATACATCATCTGCATCGGAACTTCTTCCACAGACATATTTGCAATTAGAACAAACACGAAAAGAATATATTAACCAGAAAAGTCAGAAGGAAAACGGACTTGCAAACAAACATTCTGTTTGCTATTAATTCCGTAATTTTTGTGGTCAGAGTTCACATAGAACATAATTACAACAGCAACTTGATTAATACCGAACAATTCGTTTGTTTGCTTATTTCGTTGTCCTTTTTTCAGGAGCCTTCTGACTGGCAGGATAAATGTTTGCCCATTGTGAACATGACGGACTAATAGGTTCGCACTTTCATTCCAGTGCGTGGCCGTGTTCTACAGATTGTTCAAAGCGTACAACTGCTATTACTTTTGTATTTATTCCAAGTGTTAGCAGCATGACTTCGCAATGATTCTTTTATTACTCTTGGGAGCTTCGACCTCTATATCTTTCATTATTCCTATTATTCGTTTTTCGAATCCTTACGAAGATTGTGTTTCAAGTGAAAATTTGTGTATACATTATCCTGTAAATATTTCTTCTCGTAGGTTACGAAATTATTTAGTAAAATAACTCGATACATTATATTCTCAAAAGTTGTATAGTTTGTAAAACTGAACTGGAAAATTTTACAGTGGTGTTGGCCCTTAACCTTATCGAGAATGTCTGAAGTCTGTTAAAATCTGAAGTTTATTCCTTTCCTTTGATATCCTAAAAGAAAATTTTAAAAATATATGGCAAAATAGCGAAGGAATAAAAAAATGATACAGCGATGCATTGAAAACATGCCAGAAAGAATTGAAGCTGTAATTAGTGCTAAGGACGGCCCTACAAAATATTAACATGAAATCAAATTTTTAATAGATAAAATATCATAAAACGAATAAAAAATCTTAAAAACAAAAAAAAATTTTTTTTTCCTTTCTACAAAAAAATTTAGCATAACAAAGAGAAAATATTTCAAAAAAAAAAAACCTTAATGGTCCTAATTCGTTGAACAGGGTCTGTAGTTTTGAGTTAAAAATAAGATAGAAGTTCGGATATCTTCCGTACAAAGGATCTTAAAACGCGTCTTCACATGCACATCCATTATTCTGCCTTATCATCAGCTACCGCATTTATCGGAGTTCTGTAATTCATCTAGAGAAGCACATAATTGGTTTGTACCCTTTATACAGAAAGGGCTTCCATCGTTTTTTTTGGCATCTAAAAATTCCTTCTCTACTCCACTCTACTATTCCTTCACCACAAAAAAACCTTGGCATCGGACAACTGCTGAAAATATGCGCAAACGAATAAACCCAACACGTCCTAATATTTCAGACCTTCACGGAAATCCCTTGAATCCTTTAAAGCTATTAGCATCAATTACTTCGCCCAGATACGCAATAAATCCACCTTAAATGTAAAGGTGAAAAGATTTTGCCGGCAAACCCTTAAAGGACTGGGACTCATTAAATTGCGCCATGCTGCCAATTTCTGTGTGTGATCCAATTTAATTTATACCCCTTTTACCGAAAAAACCGAATCAAGGACCCGAAAACTTGTGGATAAATTAACCAAGGGCCTTGTGCGCCGCCCCCATCCTTAGCAACCTCGACGGGTCACCAAAAAAGGGTCGTTACTCCACTTCTTTTTTTTCGCCCCGGTTAATTTTTATTTCTTTTGGGATCACAAACCACAATAAAAAAAATTTATGTAAATATGACACGCAAGGATACAAAGAGCGTTTTGTCGCGCAACGTCATTGCAAAAGGAAAACCTCTTTGTCGTCATGCGAATTAAAATCGGGGAAAAAAAAAATCCAAAATCAAAGCGTAAAAGCAAAAGGAAAAAAATTTAATTCTGAACTTTAACCGTTTGTAGTTTGGCGCAAATCAATTTCGCAGCTAATGTAAATGAACCAATTAAACCGTCGGTCGGTCGGTCGGTACGATGCCATTCAAAAAATATACAACAGCCAGAACAAAACAGAAATCAGGGAGTCGGCTCCCCGCAGTCTAGACTAAACACATCGGAAATGACTTTCATCACAGTATCATTATTGCGTAACAGGAGCTGCTACTACAGATTCGAAATGAGTTCCGAAAGGATAAATGTTGTTTTTCTCTACTCACCATTTTCGATAGTCTCCTTGGCACATGAAATTATCTTTCCCTTACGTCGCCGCAAATTCGATTCGAAATTGTTATCGTCTGTGATGTCCTCGTTGCCGGTATCCAATTCGTGAATGTCCTCGGATGAAATTCGTTCGGAACTATCGCAGCGACCACCACCACCACCACCGCTAAAAAGCAACTCGGAACTTTTATCCATGATTTTATCTTGGTTTTAAGGAAAATGAATCAACGGTCGGAATTTGTAGAACTCTTCTTCCCTTTTTTTTTATCAATTAACACTTTTACACTCCCACATTTAAGAAGTATCAGGGAATTTTCAAATTAATCACACTCACACACTCGATCCACAGAAGGATTTCTTCTCCGGGAGGAAGGGATGATTGATGCACAATTTATTGTTACATAAAGTGTACCATACTTTGGCCACTAAACTCTTTCACGTATCAATCACCAACAACTCAAAAGAAATAAAATTGAAATTAATTAGTTAAATCGAATCGTCAGACACGACGACCTTTTCTTTGGCTCGTAAGCACTTCGAAGACGAGTCGAACCGATTTCGTTGTACTGTTTAATTGGAAGGAATGTTGTTGCTATTGTTCTTTTCTTCCTTCCTTAGCAAGGGGTGGAAATAGCTATGGACATTTTTTTTTGCTCTCCTATTTTCTGGCCGTTAAGGAACCGACACGATAGATGGACCTCACTATTCGAGATAACTAAACATACTGACAGTTCAATGGGGGAACAGCGATAAATTCTATTGATTTTTTTCCATGGAAAATTGTGTTTGTTTTTTGAGGGGTTAAAAAGTACTGTGGGCAAGTGAACGAATGGGTGTTTCGTTAAGTTTTCAATTTGCGAGGGATGATTTGAAAAGGACAACGTGTTGCTAATTTGAACTGGTTGTTATTGAGCTAAAAGGTTCTGGGAATTTATTGGACTACTCTACGGAGTAAAGGTTTCAGAGAACACAGTAAAACGATGACTTCATTACATTACGTAACTTTTGCAAATGTCAAGGTATGACGCTAAGATTTAGAGGGAATGTCAACAACAGATGTACCAACTTAACAAAAAAAACAGAACTCAAATCGGAACAATAAAAGCGCCACACGGTGGTTATTCCGGGAACTTTTTGATCAAGGTGGTATACCATAAAAATCTTTAGAGTTCACATTAATTCGCACAATACTGTAGAAAAAAATAAAAAAAACATTTGAAACCATAGTTTGGACTTCAGGAAACTACGCAGTAATGCGTAAACAGTATGCCGAGGAGAATACAGGTTTTATTTGCTGCTAAAGGAGGAAATACTCAATATTAAGCATTCAAAACAATTTGTGAATTTTTTCCTTTGCTTCAATAAATCTTTTTTAAAAAATACATGTCCTAAATTTTTTTAGCAGTTATGAGTTTTATTTACCTAATAGCATGCAAAATGTAAAAATATTCATTTTAGTAGAGTCCTTCTACAGAAAGTCTTAATTCTACTTCGTAAAGGTAAGATTTTAAACATTTTTTTTGGCTGCGTCTAATAATTAGGCTTGCGCATTGAGTTCACCTCAGTGATCGCGAACGAACTAGTTCTCCAGCCCCCATGCGAACTAGTTCGTTGTTGTAGTTCGAAGTTCAGAGTAAAAGTGAGGACCTAAAAAAAACAAAAAGATCTCCACTAACGAAGGAACTAGTTCCAAACCTACTAATAATATGGCCAGGGACTGTATATACCGAGAAGGAGGACATCACCCACATTTTGTGTCAGGCGGTTGCAAGAAGGCGACTGAGGTGGTTGAGCAGTCTTTTCTTTAGACAATTTGGAGGACCTAAGCTTGATAGGGCAGAATAAGCTAGTCAAGTTTTTAAGGGAGTGTTTGGTGACCTACGAGGCTCTGAAGGGATCGCTATGGGCCCTTTTGGTGTCTAGTGTGCGTGGTAGCTCAGCGCTTCGCCCCTTCCTAAAACTAAAACTAACCAAAGGCTTCTACGAATTGCCAACTTTTCGTTCTCGATATTAACATTAACACACTTTGAAACTGACAAAAAGTCAGTCGCGTTCTTTCAGCTCCCGAGCATTAATTATCACCTACAATTTGCTAGAATTAAGTCTAGACATAACATCCCAAAAAACCTAGTCCAATTCTACATTACTTCTACAATTTAATGAGAAAACAATCGAGAGAAATTTTTTTCCATAACACATTTTATTTAATATTAAACAGGAACAATTCCGCTTCTTCTTTTTGTAATTTTAATCAAATTTCAGCACAGTGTTTTAAAAAGCTCAATTTCAAAAATTAAAAATAATAAAAATATAAAAACAAAGTTTACTTCATGTCTGAAATAATTAACAAATCTTAAGTTCGAACTAAATAATGTCCGGAACATAATAAAATGAAAAGTGAGAAAGAGGAATGGAAAATACTTTTAAGAACACTGTGTCCGTATTTCTCTTGTACACATAATTGTACAGATAAAGACATAGACCGTGAGAAATATTTTACTTTATTATTTTTAATAATAAAGTATTTTGTATGTTGCTGTCCCGTATCAAATTAATAATAATAAATTCAAAGTATTTAGGAAGTCTCGTTAAGTTTTTTTTGTTGTTGTTAAGATATAAGTGTTTATATGAGATAAAGGTGTGTGCATTCATTGCAGACGGAAATTAAAATATAAGTAGGTCCTGGTAATAAATTTTATGTATTCTACCACTCTTCGTCAGGTTCCTGAGCAGCTGGTGCCGACGTTGCAGCGGCATATCCTGAATTGTTGTCAACCTAAAACATCCCGCGTTATATACTCTCTTCGTCATAAAAAAAAAACGAAACACTCACCTCAATATTAGTGCGATTGTTACGAATATCACGACCACCAAACTTACTGCTCCTATAGCCGTCATCTCCGCCACCCGACGACGATAGAAAGTCTGGTATCGACTGATTGGCTTGCGTTAATATTTTAATTAAACCGGACGCTAAAGCCGAATCATTGTCCGGATCGTAAAAACTAGTCGCCTTGCCATTATTACCTACACGTCCCGTACGACCGATCCGATGTACATATTCGTCGATGCTTTTTGGTAGATCATAGTTTATGACATGCGACACGCTTTTAATGTCTGTACAATGGAAAAAATATTTTGATTTAATAATAACGAAAAACCGCCACGTCAAAAACTCGCTTACCAAGTCCTCTAGCTGCAACCGATGTGGCAATCAACACCACCATTTTTCCGGATTTAAAATCGGCTAACGCTTCTTCACGTTCGCGTTGAAGTCGATCGCCATGAATCGATGTTGTCGGAAATTTCGTTTCCGACAATAATGTCGCTAGATAATCGGCATTTCGTTTTGTTTCAACGAAAACCATAATGCCACCTTCGCTCGAACACTGTTCGAGAATTTGCTGGTTTTTTTTTCACCGATTCGAAGACAAAATTAGCACAATTGAAATAATCGGAAAAATTAATTTCTTACCGTTAGTTTAGTCCGTTTCTCGAATCTAGTAACTTTATAAAAGTTTTGTTCCACGTCTGAACACGCCCCGCCGACAATACCGACGGCTAAGAACGCATAATTATTCAGAAATTGTCCTGCTAACCGCTGAATATCTTCCGGAAAAGTTGCCGAGAACATTAAAGTTTGTCGATTTTCCTGCAAACAAACACAACCAGAAAATTAATGAGATTAAAACATAGAATCAATTTGATTGAATGGAACTTACCATTGGTGCCATTGTCGGATGATTCATTACTTTCTCAACGGCTGGCATAAAGCCCATGTCTAACATTCGATCGGCTTCGTCTAGTACCACAAATCGGGTATCTTCGAAACTTATGTAGCCTTTTTCGACGAAATCTAATAGTCGACCTGGTGTGCACACGAGAAGATGCAATCCTTTCTGCAGTACGCGAAAAAAAAATAATGTAAGCCTTTGACTACTGAATATAAATGTCTATATTTACCGCAACATTGTTGCCTTGATGCCGTACAGCTGTTCCACCGTACACAATACCAATTTTAAGATATGATCCCAAAGCAAACTTTCGCGCTTCGTTGTAAATCTGTTGAAGAGATACGGAAAAATTAAATGATGACAATCGACAAAAAAAATTGAGTTCAGACTTCTTTTTTCGGCTTTAGGATCTTGTAAAAGGTCTGGCGAGAGGCAATAAAATCGACTACATGATCCCTGCATGGTGTTGTGAACGGAGGCCGTTGGAGTGAATATTTTAACTTGAACAAGTCAAAATATTCGAAGCGAAAAGTAAGGTACGAGAAAAAGTGTAGCAATTGCACCTACGTCCGAATTGGTGGCAGAAAGTTCGAGCTGAAGCGACACGCTTGCTGGCTTCCGGGCTAGCTGCGACTGTAGGGTGGTACGTTGCTCGAAAAATCAGACCATAGACCCTAGAGGTCTGTACAAAAAAAAATTAGTTGCGCCGCACTTATCCAGGGTATTAAAATTTGGGATATCTTTTCCAAAAGGTCATGCGAAACCGAGAACCGATGGATTGTGGGCGATTTGTCAGGGTGCTCTGGTGTTGTGTTTCCCTGTCTGTCCACCCTGCCTTAGCCGCGACACATGCTAACAACTTAAACGTTTGGTTGCTGAATGACAGAATCGAACATGAAGACGATAACCAAAAAAATTCATTCTACCCGAATGCAACTAGAAATGATATTACTATCGACTCGCTGACAAAACACAACATCCAAGAGCCCGGCCTGACTTAACTGGAAATAATATCGCGAGGATATGATGACCACTAGACGGCTGCAAAATAAACTTAAACAAGATTGCTAAGACCATGATTTAAACAGATCAGAAATTTAACTAACCACCACGAGGAATGGACAAACAAATTATTAATAATTTTTAAGCCGGCGTCGATAGTAATGCCGATATAATCGACTTTTTGTAACATAAATCTCTTAAAGGCTGAGATTCTAGAGACATCATTTCTTCGTTATTGCACTAACAATTTCTATAACCATGTTACCAAAAAGTTTGTTAGTAACTCTTTTCTCTACCAACAGGCACAAATCACCAGACTAAGAAGCATAATCCTTGAGCTCACCTACAACCATTTCAGCAACACTGAGGACCACACCAATCCAGTCATTAAAAATCTCTTCGAATCAGAAAAAAATTACACCGTCAACGTATCACCCTTCACTCAACCGAAAGGCATCATTAACCCGCACCAACTTTTGTTCAATAAAGAAATTTTTTAAACAAAACAAACAGAAATCTCTATTTAGAGAAATAGCCAATGTAGTCAAATATACATAACTTCAACTGGTGCATTCATAAAAAAGAAATTGGTGGTTGCTAGCAAACAGATTTCATTTTTAAAAAGCAAAACTATTGCATTGAGTAAAAAGTTAGTCGTGGTATCAGAAAAA